>OX457119.1:7531875-8769687 GCA_949752805.1 Deilephila elpenor
TTACAATGTGCGGGATTAACTCTATTCACCGCCTAGGATTCGATTCCGGTTCGAGATTTTTTTATATTATGTATCACATGGATTATGTTGGCGTTTTAGAATTATTTTAATATTTTTGTTTGGAGGTGTGATTGGTGAATTGTGTGGCAGGTTCGATTCTGTGTTGAAAATTCAATTTATATGAGTTTAGGATTCGATTCCCTGTTATAAGATATTTCAATAGACCTAATAAACTAGACTTACAAGATAAGTCTTTTGACTACATAATGTTTACGTCTTTCCATAAACAGGACCAACAACACTCAGAACTTATTATTACTAAGCACTGCACTGCGCTCGTCATCGAGACATGGTGTTAAGTTTAACCATTAAGTTAATCATTGGCAATGTTTTTTTTATGCGTTGAATAGTGAGACGAGCATGCCATTCGCCTGATGGCAAGCGATACGACAGCTCATGGATAGTAGAAAACCAAACACCATGAATTACAAAGCATTGGCACTCCACTGCGCTCGCCATCCTGAGACATATTAAGATGTTAAGTCTCGTTATGTCCAGTAGTTACTCTGGCTACAATGTCCTTCAAACCGGAACGCAACAGTGCTGTATGGCGAGAGTACAGACATTGCGGTGGTAGCTACCCAGGCGGCTTCTCACATATGAGAGACCTACCAGTAAATGTCCTTCAAACCGGAACACAACAGAGCTTAGACACTGCTGCTTGGCGATAGACACATCGGTGGTACCTACCAAGATAGTCTTCTGCATACGAGGGTTCTGTCAATAGTGGTATAGTTATTATTTAGCTATTTTTGGTTTTAACGTTATGTTTGTAATGTAGATGTAAGTTAAATGTATTGCTTTTTTTTATAAATTTTAATTTTTTTTATAGTATCGTTTTTAAGTTTGTTATTTATAAATTAGTGTAATTGGTGTTAACCGTACTAATTTAAATAAATAAAAAGGTTCGTATAGGTTTTTTAATGGTTTGAAAGAAGTTGGAAATGAAGGTTTCGGAATGAGTAGCCGTTTTTATTCTTCTCTACGTATCCAGGTAGAGACACGTAATATCTTTTGATATAGACTTAACCGTCTGGCTTAAGCTAATAAAGAAGTTACGTGGCTATTATTATAATGAAAAGTATGGAGTAATTATTTTTAATTATTTTAACTGTATTTTAGTATGTGAAAGTCGGATGGATTCTCGATTTTTTTTTATTGGAGTAATAAATTAATTTTATTAAAAATACTGTATTAATAAAAATGTTACATTACAATGTGCTGTTTTCTGCACATTTGACAATAAATTAGGCCCCATCATTATTATCCATCTTAATCTACAAAACTTAATTTCATTAAACAAAGCAATTACTCTACTTTCAATACAATCACAAGAAACTCTTACAAATGGCCACAAAACCGTCCCGGCACAAAACCAAGGGATAAAGCATACAAAATAATTACACCACAATATATCTCGCTAACAGCGAAGATTTCTAACGTTAGCCGTGTCCTAGAAACGAATGTACGCCCACAGACACCCAGCCATTTCTTTCTATACCTTAATACTTCTATATCTAGCTAAAATTCATAGAGAAATAAGTATAAGAGCCTAGCTTCTAAAAAAGCTCCGAAGTAGTTCAACATAACTCACTCCACCTTATCACTCAAATTCCAACTCTATTCAATATAAAATAAACTATTAAATCAAATAATCGTGGAGGTAGATACGACGTTTAATAAATAAGCAACAATCACGGCAGTGCAGGCCAATGCACGGTGCATACAACTAAGTAGTGATGAGAATTTCGTAATAACTGTTCCGATACCGGTTTGTGAATATGCTATTTTTAATTTATTTTTGTTTTGGCTGAATATCATTATTTGTTTTTATAAGAAAGTATTTACAATAGTTCTCGCTTTCTTATCTGTGGGTTCAGTAACGATTTTCTTGTTGAATTTTTACACATTTGTTCTCTGTTTTCTAAGGGTAATAGATTTTATATATGTTGTGGGCGTTCACTCGTGGCAAAAATATTATTCAGGTAATATCCTTGCTCGTTTGTCTTTCTGTTTCATTCATAAAAATAGCAGTAAAATGTAAAGTCAGATTTTTCAATAAAGTTTATTGTATTATTTTTCAGGCACAAAATAAATCCTTAAGATAACTTTTACGTATATTGTCTTAGATCTATGTACTCAGACATTTGTAAATTATTAACAATTTACTTATGGTTATTTTAGGAAATAAATAACTGTTCAGTAACAATATTTTTTGGAAAATTACTGTAATGACCTATTTAGTAAAATCCTAATTAAAATAGACACGTATCTATTGGGTTTATTACTTAATTTTGCGACTTCACTACGAATTTAGCTATTTGTCATCACTGTTGTCTGATTTAATAAACTTACTACAAGCATTGTTCATAACCTAAATATCAAAACGTTTTCCAAACCAAAAAATAACACATTACAACAACCGTTAGAAATAGCACCTAAATTGCTATTTGCAGTTGCGAGAATAGCAACTCGTGCGCACGTTACGTGCCTTCGGCTGTAACCGCTCGATATAGGCTAAAACATATTATTATATGCAAGACGTTTCTTGTACTACGCGAATTCTAGGGTTGCGCGTATACATTGTTGTTTACGGTTAATAGTATGGATATTACTTTCCCGGAAACTTGTATTGATATATTGGCATCAGTTAAATTTTATAACGCGCTAAAGAATTATGTGGTAAGGATTTATGTTCCATTTTTAAAGGTTCAGGTATAAAATATCATGTTGTCTATGGCGTTTTTGAATTTAGAATGTTGTTTTGAAATTAAAAGGAATATTTAAAAAATCGCGATAAACGATACCGTAAAAATGTAAAGAAAAAGCTTTTACCAATACAAACGGAAAATTCATGCCATTGAACTCCGCCTAACACTTTATTGGGTAGAAATTTTACAACACTCAGTCGTTTACTTCACACCTCACATTTCAATATTTTTTAATAAACATTCGAATATTGCTTTAATTTCACCGAAGTTGACTTTCGAAATAAACGTGTAATTCTGTGTAACAATTTTTTTTGTTACAAAAATATGCTTGCAGTTTATTTAAGAAACTGCGAAGTTTACGTTTAACATTATTTGGCGGAATGTGTTTGGGGTATTCTGGATTTATGATGCTATTAATTTAAAGGTTATTAAATATTATTTTAATATTCCCTTCCGCATTTTCATTCAGTTATATCAATTCTATACTTAAAAGTTGTAGTTCTAAGCTAAATAGAGAATAGATATCGATTTATTTTTATTCTAAGTAATAAGAATTCGCGAGCATTACAATGAGGCAAGTTCTAAGTTCGTAGCGCAGCCCTACGGCCCGCAGGCAAATATGAACGAATGTAAGTTGACTTAGAATAAGTATGTTCTGCAATCGAGAGTCGGCCAGTGTTAGATCATAATGTGTTGAAACAGCATGTGCGCGCAACACCACAGCGGTTACAATGAAAACGGAACGTCGGTTTTGTTGAAAAATCTAACTAAATACAGTGAATTTAGCTAATACAATCGATACGACCCCGCGCGCCATTACGATTTTTTAAATTCACCGCCGCCGCGCCATCGCGTTCCGAATTCAAAAAATGTGACTGCTAGCATTTTTTAAATCTATTTATGGAACTGTGAAAAATAGTTTTTTTATTGTGCAATAAAAACTATAAATTATAGCCTTCGCCGTTGCGTGAAATTAAAAAATATATAGTAAAGTTACACAACGGAGATATTAAAAAGTGTGCGTCATTTCGCAACAGATTTTGGCGCGTGAAAATCGGTCTTTGTTTCGATTAATATAAAAATAGGACATTATGAATATCGAAAATATTATTTTTACCATTTGATATGTGGTTGAGGACGTTATGTGAAGTGTTGGGACATATTTGAGGTTAGTTGCCTTTTTATTTTCATAAATTCGTAATATTTGTCGGATTTGTCAGCAAAAATTAATTTTCCTTTTCTATTTTTTTTAACCTTTCTTATAAATTTCTTGTTTCACACGAATTTAATTTAAAAAGAGTTTCAATGCACTTTTTTAAATCATAATTAATTCAGCCAGCCTTTAAGAATACTGCTGGAAAAAAAAATGCTAGCAAAAGGAATTCTTTGGGCACAGTTCGGCCAGTGGCCCGCCTGGGCTCGCCTTATTGGCGTGGGAGCTACTTTTTTGGGTGGAGCTAGTTGGCGGGAGGCTGTGGCCCCTTCCAAACTTACGGCCCGAAGTCCAGTCCTAACGGGGTTTTAGCCGCGGATGGTCTAACAAAGCCTTAAAATGTAAAAATCTGGGAATGAGATTTTTTTTTGCTTTTTTTTTCGTATTAAAACATTCTGCGTGAGAAAATTGCTGGAAAATAATTTGGTAGTTCATTGGATGACAAAATAATTTGTTAATGTTTCTGATTCTTGGAAATGATTGCTCGATAAAATACATAAAATTTACCGCAACATATTAAATTACTCTAAAAAATTAATGACAAATTACAACATAATATTTTTTTACGTAATATTAAGTAATTGAATATTTTAAGGAATTATACCTTTTTAAAAGCGCTAATTTTAAAATATTTCACAAGTATGACTCGATCTTTGATCTATGTTACGCTTCTCGGAATTTCCGCTTTATGATTTTATCTATCAATGGATTAAATTCCACTCCCAAGACAATAATATGCGTGTTTATTATGTATTTTGTATATATTACGTAATTACATAATATATATCTAAGGCTAGTGTTTGAGTTATCAATATAAGAAGCTGTTTTGTCGTGTACAACGGCGGCATTTAAACTTTGAATTCTGCTGCTCTATTTTTGATTTCGTTTAAATCTTTTGTTATGTAGTTAATTGGGAAAGTACGGTTAAATTAGAATTGTCGTAATTAGAAGTTAATTCTTTGTTATATAACCTAGATGTTACTAATAATTTATGGGAAGTTAAAAGATATTGTAGTTCACAATTTCATATCAACAAGTATTTGGTGATCAATTCCAAAAAGGAAAATTCCTTCTTTACTCTCTTTTAAAAATGGTAATATTCTAATCGTGACTTAACTATTAGCTCTACTTTCTTAAATAATAAATACATTGATTTAAACCCTTTGACGAGGGAAAGGCAAAATAACAGATAGAATTTATAATGCCGCGCGGAATAGATTTTTACTTTCTAGTTTTTAGTCGTAACTTTTAGGAAACTTCTCACCTTTATTTTATTTCCATTCCAATTCATTATTCAAAAAAGATTTGGCTAAGATACCTTAGTAAAACCAAAATAATATATCTTATATTTATCATGGTTTTTATCAGCCTATCCCTAGCAGCTAAGTCTGATACTCCTACATTTGACAAAAGTATCAAAAGTTCATATTTTTCATAAATCAGAATAATAGGAAAGGCGTAAGTCTAGTTATCTCGGCTAATGCCTTAATACGCTATGATTTCAGTTATTAACTTGAGCCTAGGGCGTCCGCGGGACCTAGGCAATCGATCAGTTACTACACCTAAAATTTGAAGATATTCTATTTTATGTCTTATTTTAATAACTGATTTTGAGTTAAACTTTTTTGGGTAAATTTAGGGAAATACACGGTATGCGGATTAACTCACAAAGTTAATATAAACAAAATAAACAGACCCGATTACAATAGGATTGATGTGTCCATGTGGACAAAAACCCTGTCAATATTAATAAAGGTCTCTTAGATTTACGCGAATGTTACACATTAAAATAAAACTAAATTTTACGGATTTTATCGCGATTTGGTTTAATTTTTATATTTTTTAACTTCCCGACGTTTCAATTGCTTTACAGCTTTCGTGGTCACGGGGCGGACTGAGGTATTAGTCATCCGCTCAGTGACTGTTACAATTACAATATTATATTAATAAATAAAAAAAAAACAGACCCGAAACAAATATTCTTCGGCCAAAAGTTTAATGTCTCAGAGTCAGGATCACATGGCCTTTCGTTTTACAACCTCTAAACGAATGAATATTTCTAATGCAACTTTTCTATGTTAAGTTTGTATAGAATTCGAACCTGAGACCTCTGTCTTAGTACTTTCCTTCGGCTCGAAATGGACATTTTTTGTATTACTAGTACCTATTTTTGTCTTAGAAGTACTACAGTAGACAACATTATATTAGCCAGCCTCCTTGAATCCCCTATGCAATAAAAACACAGAAAACGTAAAATTAACTTAAATGCAATATTATACAGATTAGTAAATAGTTTCGCAATGCGCAGATTCCGATAATAATATGATGTCAAAGAATTATGTATGAAATAAGTGGTTATTCATTTATTTCATTACAGATGTTGTTATTATCCAAGTCTCGATGTAATGTGTAGTTATTTGCGTATATTTTTGTAATACAAAATCTAACTGATGAGAATTGTAGTGTTAATTAAAATATCTAATATTGAGATGATTTTTTTAGACATTGGACACAATTTTGCAGGCCTACCAATAAATAAATAAATACACCCAACAGTCACATACATAGTTCTAACTCCACACTAAGATCGAGTCTTGTGTCGTGAGTATCAGAAACTACGAGAGACTTTTGGTCTCACAAACACTTAGACCCGGAACAAATACCGTGGATCACACAAACATTTGTTTCAGTGCGGGGATCGAACCCGCGGCCTCTCGTTTCAGAGGCGGCGTCTAACCAACTGCGCCACGGAGGCTGTCAAAAACTTAATCGGCTAGTTTGATAAGATTAAAAAGGAAGATTTTGAAATACACATTTGCTAAAAAAATTTTTTTTCTGAAAATTAATTAGGACCGGTAAAAATTCTTAACTCTATGTATTTTGTTATCTTTCTTGAATCCTTGCTTTTACATTTCAATATTCCGTTTCGTATAGAAACACACTAATTACGGGTCGATGATCGGGTGAAAACATTTACACTACAAAATTAATTTAATCAAAGTAATTGTACATTTTCTTTTAAAAAAGCGCCTACGAAAGCCTAGTACTGTAGATGCATTGACAAAAATTAAATCTTTATCCAAATTGAAATCATCATTATCATCATCAGCCCGTTGCAGTCCACTGCTGGACATAGGCCTCTCCCAATACGCCACAGAGTTTGGTCTGCTGCTTTACGCATCCAGTCGCTGCCGGCCCTGAATTCGTTGAAATATGTAGGTGAAATTAATGTTCACGCCCGGATCGAACCACAACTTCCGGGGCAAAGAAACAACTTCTTTATCATAGCGCCGATCAGTAAGCAATGTGTAGATTTAAATAAAACTAAATAAAAAACATCCCTAGCAAAGAAACTTAAGTTCCTGCTACACTTAGTAAGGGTATTTGCAAGCTTCTTTGTAGGTCACTATCAATAGAGCGTTCTATCTATACTAAGATTTGTATGTAAGTATGTTTGTAACGAATTGGCTCAAAAAGTACTGGACCGATTTCAAAAATTCTTTCACCATTTGAATGCTACATTATCACTGATTGATATAGGCTATTTCAATTGTAAGAAAAATAAGGATCCTTACAAAAACTATAATAATGTTAGCCAAGGTGTAAAATGCCTATAAAATATCTTTCATCGCATGAGCTGCGAAAACTATTATTATATACAATATTATTTAGGTATGTCCTGCATTTATTTATTTATTTAAACTTTTTATACATGTTGTATAAAGGCGGACTTAATGCCTTGGGCATTGGATTTACTGTACGTTTATGCTAAAATGTTTAAAAAATAAATGTCCACCCGTGCGAAGCCGGGACGGGGCGCTAGTTAGTTAATATAGAGGGCTTATATTTGCCATAAAAATATAATTAACATAATATTATCTAGTGGTGTTGTCATGACTATGTATGATATTAATTCTTTA
Organism: Deilephila elpenor; assembly: GCA_949752805.1. Classification (NCBI taxonomy): domain Eukaryota; kingdom Metazoa; phylum Arthropoda; class Insecta; order Lepidoptera; family Sphingidae; genus Deilephila; species Deilephila elpenor. The sequence goes on from OX457119.1 coordinate 7,539,780, forward strand.
TATGTGTCGATCACATATCGTGGAAAATGAATAAATTATTTCTTACATATTAAAACACATATTAAAAGTCTATTCCATTTATACAACTATAAATTAATCGAAAAGAAATTAATAATAAAGAAATTAGAAATAAATATTTCTCTATATCTATTGACAACTTCCGTGGCGCAGTTGGTTAGACGCCGGCTGTGAAACGAGAGGCCGTGGGTTCGATCCCCGCACCGCAACAAATGTTTGTGTGATCCACAGGTATTTGTTTCGGGTCTGGGTGTTTGTGAGACCGAAAAGTCTCACGTAGTTTCTGATACCCACGACACAAGACTCGATCTTAGTGTGGGGTCAGGACTATGTATGTGACTGTTGGGTGTATTTATTTATTTTATTTAATAATACGCTTTAAATCTTGTAAAGTGGTTGACAATCAATCAATCAGTTTAATTAAATGACTGCCAGTCAAGTTATCTTTGTTGTGATTTATTATCACACAAAATTAATAAGCAATCCCAATCCCTATCTAAGGATCGATCCGGAAAATAGACCAATCAGAACACATCAAATGTGAGTGTGTCGGCAATACCTTGAGCCCATTGGTTTATTTTCACGATCGATCTTTAGATAGAAACGAAGATCGTTTATTAATCATGGCCATAAATGCGTTGGCGACGCGGATTGTAAAAATAATATACAGCTGTAAAACAAAGGATTATGTGATTGTTCGGAGTTCGAAATTTTGGAGACTATGAAAGTAAAAAAAATGTCTCTTTGTATGTTAAGATATATTATGCGTCGTGTTGTCGATCTCAAAAATTGTGAGGAACTCTTCGTCGAAATTTTGGGGACTAAGGATGAAGGTCAAAAAATTATCCCGTACGTATTAAGATTTATTATGTCATTTGTTGTCTATCTCAAAAATTGTGAAAAACTCTTCGTTTACAAAATTTGGACGGAAATAAATATTTCTTAAATTATTATTTTTTTGGTTTGGAAATTGAACTTGCGAAGCTCCTTTTCACAGTTAACTTTTTGGCCATTGCATTATCTAAGTGGTTTATATAAAATAAGAAACAAAATAGTTTTTATTATAGTTTAACACTTTTAAGCAATGGTTTTATTATTTTTCTAATACATCTCCCAATTTTACTAAGAGTTTTCTTGTTTACCTTCAATGAGAAATACTACGAGTACCCACAAAACAAGGTACAGGGACGACCAGATATAAGTCGTAGTATGTAGATCTTTACACTGAAATCACTTCAAAAAGTAGTAATTACACCAACAGTTACATACATAGTCCTGACCCCACACTAAGATCGAGTCTTGTGTCGTGGGTATCAGAAACTACGAGAGACTTTTCCGTCTCACAAACACCCAGACCCGAAACAAATATCTATGGATCACAAAAATATCCTCCGTACGGGGATCGAACCCGCGGCCTCACGTTTAACAAGCAGCGTCTAACCAACTGCGCAACGACTGTCTTTATTGTAAATGTGTTGCATATGCAAGAAATCACTCAAAAAACTTCCTCAGCAACTTTTTTAATACTTCTTTTACAGCTCTAACCCTAGGTTTTGTTTCGCAACAGCGATGTATAAATAAAATATATCTTCTGTTTATGCTGGTCGGTCGCTTAACGAGCTGCCATTGTTTGTCTCGCATGTATACAAGTGTCCGGACGGCGGACACTTGGGATTTTTCAATAAAAAAACAGCATTTCCTATAAATGAGCTGTAGGCAATGGCTCGGTTCTCAGGGATGCATTTTTGTTTATCATCTTCTGGAGATCGATGTTTTGGTAACTTTGGCCCACTGGTGAGCCTAGGACTAAAATAGGAAGGTTGATATAGTACAATGTCAGCGTTTGTAAAAACACGAAAATGCGTAAAAAGTAATAGTAATTAAGTAAACTACATAATAATATTATAATCATCAATTTTATTTGTGCCCAATATGACGGAACACGCTAGGCGAATATGGATGTTCTGGTAGCATCTACTGGCTGGCCCCTTCTGAGAAAAGACGTAAGTTTAAATAAATATGTATATTATTATGAATGTATGTAAATGATTATCAATCAAATGATTCAAAAGTTGAAAAACCTCCAAGAAATATTTTAACATTTAATCTTGTATCACGTATCCTATACGGAGTTAAGCGTTTTTATATGTCATAAAAATATTTAAATTTTGATTTTATCATCAGCTAAATAACGTAAAAAATACCTGGCTCTTTATCTCGGCAAATCGATGATCTCAAAAAACCTTAAATTCCCACTTAGAAATATAACCTAGGAACACTCTCCCTATACCACAAGACAGCTATCATTCCGTCATAAAAATAAATTTATTGAATTATAATAATATTTCAATACAAGGCCATCTCAAAATATATTTGTATGATAAAATGATAGTCCAGTGTACAAAGTAAAGAACATTAGAAATTACTATTCCGCCTGCATGCAGACTTCCTTACAATATTTTCCTTTACCGTTAGTCCGTGGTATGTAGGAACACTTATTTTCTAGAGACATGAGATGCATTCCATCTTTGTGGGACTTTGGGTCTGTTTTTAGAACAATTCTGTTTATATCGGGCTTTATAAGTCCCACTGTTGGGAATGGAGTTCCGTTTTAATTTAAATAGGTTAGCCTGAGAAATGCGTCTAATGCTTGTGGTAAAATAACTTTTTCAAGTTTAATAATGGGTATTGAATATATCGTAATAAGCTTTTATATTACAAAAACGAAAAAAGAAAAACAAATGAGATAATAGTAATAAGAAAGTATTATGAAGCGACTGTTTAGTTTCGTTTGATATCTCTTTTGCAATCTTAACTTTACTGTATTTTTTCTATTCAATCTATTTTAAAGTTTTTTTAATGGGCTCAAATCAACATTAAATTACACTATCACCCTAAGTTGTTCAGGTGGATCCAATACCTGGGGTCGAATGAGTTTCTTTAGTTCATTGTTTTTTTTTGTAAGCTCGCAGAGTTTCCGATCAGTCTTACCAACTAATTCTGCGCTATTGTTGAGTTATTTATGTAAAATCAGTATTAATTACAAATCACTTTAAAGATTCTTGTTATAGACTTAATTACAAATTCAAATTCTTTTATTTTGTAATTCAAAGCAAGATGATTGAATTAAATGCGCTATTTCTTTGACACACCGACTGTACTCAGCGCTAAGTGTCCGACGTCATGTCCACTGAAATTAGCATAAACATAAAACACTAAGCGAGTGCATAAAAAATATCCTCGTGTCATTATTTGTTTAAATGGAAAAATTTAAAATGAAAAACTTATGCACGCACACACACACGCATACACAGCGTGTTTGTGTGCACAATGCGTCGCACACATGCGCGGGCGCATAGTTACGTAACGTTTTAAAGGCAATAAGTTGCTATGGGCTACGTACGGCGCATACGTGGGCACTTTGGCGCGGGTCCACTGTCTTACGATACTGCAGATACAGACACACAACACTTTATTGAACACCACCAAGTACAGAGACAATAAAATATAGAAAACTTAAAAATAAGTGTGCAATTGGCATTCTTACGCCCGAATACTCAAACGCCATTTAAATATAATGTAGCACTCAACTAAGAAAGTCCCACTTAAATGTACTGATTAAGTGGTACGCGGGTAGTTAAGTGCAACCTTATTTTTAAACGGCGTTTAAATATTCGGGCGTTATCGCTATAAGCGATGTCTTCCAGACAACCAAAACCGATAGAATGGATCGTAAGAAAAGAAAGAAATAAATAAATAAAATAAATAATAAATAAATACACCCAACAGTCACATACATAGTCCTGACCCCACACTAAGATCGAGTCTTGTGTCGTGGGTATCAGAAGCTACGAGAGACTTTTCGGTCTCACAAACACCCAGACCCGAAACAAATACCTGTGGATCACACAAATATTTGTTTCGGTGCGGGGATCGAACCCGCGGCCTCTCGTTTCACAGGCAGCGTCAAACCAACTGCGCCACGGAGGCTGTCAAATAAAAGTAGGCATTTATATAGAAAAGTAAAATAGCATACTAGGATAATTTGTAAATCGTCATTAATGGGGAAGAACGTTCAACCTCCACACTGATACAAATGTTTATAGTTTTCGCTATGTGTGAGTTTTTCATTTTTGAAAGATAACATTACGCGTTGCCTGTAATTTTGATTGCCCAATGTGATAATGGGTTCACTCCGTACCACGTGTTTTGGACCGAAATAAAAGTTCGGTGAAATGTTCCTCATCTACCTACCCTTAAGGGAATATAGGCGTGTGTGTTGAAAAAGAAAGTGATAAGGAAAAAACCTGTATAGTCTCAATAGTTATTTTAAAGGGCCTGTAAAAGGAGCTACTGAAATACCAACGTGGCTGGGCCAGACCATTCCTATTATAGGCTGAGTAGGGTGAGACTCTACCTCTTAATAACATGTTTTTAATTCTGTAATATGTATTACAACATGACTCGCAGGCCCCATGTTTGAATGGAAAAGAAGCTAGAATACCTACATTGAATTTATTCGTATACATTTAAATACAGTGACATAACTTGGCTTATTATTTATTGAGAACCATGAGGTTCAGAGTTTGGTTCACGTGTTAAGTAATAGGTTTGAGTTTGAAATTCACATTTATAACTTGCCCTGCACTCGTTATATGTTTGTCTATCTCTTCCGGGAATAGGCGTGAATTTATATTTAATAAAACAGTATACAATGGAAACGCGTCGCAGCAAACTGTCTGGCTCAATTTATACACAAATTTACATACATTTTAATATAACCGGCCCTATCACGCGTAGTCGGAAAAATGTCGTACTTAATATTAGCGGTACGCCAACAGAGATTTCTAGATAAAAATACTGTTCCATCGTTTATTACGCAGAGGCGCGGTACTGCAGCTTAGACCCGTTATATTGAAGATCAGATAGGATATAGCTAAAGAAATCTATAATAGAACTATACACACATTTTGGGGAATCTGGTAGAGCTTGCAGAGGAATGCCAAGCTTTGTAATTCATGGCGTTGTTTAGTTTTGTTACTGTTCAAGAGCGGTCATATCGCTTACCATCAGGCGAATGGCATGCTCGTCTCGCCATTCATCGCAATAAAAAAGATAAATTGTGGTCAATTTAGTCCCACAGAAAAACATTTTTACGGTCATGTTTGATACGTGTGTTTGAGGGATGTCTAATACCCCTTTTTACTCCCGAAACTTTTCCTTCGACTTCTATTCCCAGTTTTAGAGGACAGTAAGGCACCTTACGATCATAATTGTATTTCCATGGGCGGAATAATAATTATTTTGCTAAGGTCCAATAACTGTCAATTCTCCCTTTCTATTTTGATACTTTAGAAGCTAGAAGCCCACGATTCTTAATTGTGGGCGTTTAAAAGCATTTGGATGTGGGAGGATTGCTCGTTTGTCGAAGTTGCATTTTACCAAAAAATATTTGCATTACAATTCTAAAATTTGAAGGTAGTTTTGTTATTTTTATAAGCGCTTTTATTGATTTGATAAGGCACAGAACTGAGAGCTGGGGGTTCGTAGAGATTTACACATATATCTATCTTAGACCACTCTTTAATGTCTTCATAACAATAATTTATATAGCTTTGTATGTCCATTTATTGTGTTCTCATACGGATAAGAATAAAAGCTGCAAAAGCGATAATTTTAGTAAGTTTAATGCGTTGTTCTGTGTATGTTAATAGGATTAGAATCCAGGGTTCGATTGCCGTAATTATTTTATAGCACGAAGATAAGTATACGATCGCCTATCATCCTAGCTAATTATCGAAAATAATGACAGCCTCCGTGGCGCAGTTGGTTAGACGCCGGCTGTGAAACGCGAGGCTGCGGATTCGATCCCCGCATCGAGACAAATATTTGTGTGATCCGCAGGTATTCGGGTCTGGGTGTCTGTGAGACCGAAAAGTTTCTCGTAGTTTCCGATATCCACGACACAAGACTAGATCTTAGTGTGGGGACAAGACTATGTATGTGACTGTTAGGTGTATTTATTTAATGAAATTTTAATTCCCTGTACTTTTAGAAAATATTCATACATACATACATAAACTCACGCCTTTATCCCCGAAGGGGTAGGCAGAGGCGCCGCTAGGTCACCCACATTTTGCCTTGCATGTTCCGTCCCACGATGTGATATGGGGCGAGCCTATAGCCATATCGGGAAAATGTTCAATCACAATGTAAATGCTACCCTTTAAGTCTTTCCAACACAATGCAGCTTTTATATAAGCCGAGCAGGTCAAGTCTCATTTTTATAAAGCCGCGGCCCACACAAGCGCCACTATACAGTTATTTCGTAACCCGAGCGCAGGATTTTTCTAGACTAGCTGTAGTACTAGACCTATCTATCTAACTACTAACCGTACTGGAATGTTAAGTTTTGTATTAAAGTTAAATAGGGGAAGATATACTCAAAGTAAGAAGTAGAATGTATTAGAATATAAGTATTGTAATAGAAGTCATAGCATAATGCGATTTTCGGGTTTATTTGTTTTGAGATCCTAGGTTATGTTACCAGGTTGGAGAAACAAGGTTATTGAAGGTTTGAGGCTTAATCATTTAAATAATAATTTGAGTAGCTAAGGATTGGAATTTGGACTCTCTATAGCAATAGGATCGTTCCTATTATATTTTATACAAAAATAAAGTTGGAATATTGTGGATCAGGCTATCATTCAGTACCATCTCTGACAACCTCTTCGTGAATACAGTCGTGAAATTATTTATCTAATATTTATGTATTTGACTGCCTCGGTGGCGTAGTTGTATTACGGTACGGTTACAAAGCTGAGGTCTGGGGTTCGAGTCCCGGGTCGGGCAAAGTGATATTGGATTTTTCTATTCATCAGTCCGGAGTCAGGAATTTGTGCCCGATATGGCGATAGGCTCGCCACCTATCACATCATGGGACGGAACATACAAGGCGAAATGTGGGTGTCCTGGTGGCGCCTCTGCCTACCCCTTCGGGGATAAAGGCGTGAGTTTATGTATGTATGTAATATTTATGTATTTTATAGAGGAAGAATAAAGTCAAAATCTCATCAATTATGGAACAGTATTACATCATTGAATTTTTCACTCTATTTGTAATAAGTATATTTCCTAGTATATCTTTAAGAAGGCGCATACCTAACTAGGATATTGGAATAAATCCAAATAAACCTAGTTAAACAGAGACGTACGCGTTCTGACCATTTACATAATACGAGCGAATCTTGCGAAAATTCGATTTCATAAAATGTGAAAGTAGCATTTATATGGAGTTCTTCTTATATCGGCGTTGCGTTACCGTACTCCACTTTACTGTGTAATGCATTTGCTAATAAAGGTTCGAGTTCAATTATTAATATAGGATCTATGTTAACTTTTCTTACGTGCATAGTAAAAATGAATTAAAGTATAGAAATTGTTAAAAACTGTGAGATTGCGTAATAGGAAATTGAGAAAACGAATTTATAAAGAGAAAGCAAACATTTTTCTGAAATACAGAGCCATTTTTAAATAATGAATCAGAAACGACAGACTTTGGATCGTATCCTTGAATAGTATTTTTTTTTTATTTGGCAAAGGCAAGAATCGTTTAGTTATGTCGATAATCTCCAACAGTTAGGAAGGCAGCCATTGGTAAAATGTATGCAAATGGTACGTGATTGTAGTAAAAAAAAAATGTTGATCACAAACACATTTCTTATTATTATAATGAAGTTTTATTAAGCAAGCTGTAGATAATATAATCTACCTATACCAAAATAGCTTTCACAGCCTATAACAAAAATCTAAACATCTAAATCAAACCGAAAGCCGAGTAAACGCGATGAATTCAAAAACATACGGTTTAGAACAATGGTTAGTGTTTAGACATGCAGTTAAAACACTAGGATAGCTGGAAACACGTCACAATAGACCAGACTGTTCTAATTTGTAAACTCCGTGTTAAATACACCAAATGATGTGATTAATTAAGCGACTATTTTTCCGGTGAACAAAACGCAAATTGTTAGTGAGGGTACAATTTTTGCAGCAAACAAAACGCATGTTATGCATGGAACTAAAAAGGTTTCACGTAAGGAGGCTTTAAGTATTACGAGTATTTTAGGATTTCGTTTTAATATAAATAGTTTTTACACAAATTAAGTTAAGAAACCGACTTGTAGTAATAATTCATTCCTAGGTTTCTTTCAGTTGTCGTTTGTTAGTGGTAGGAATTTGATAGAAAATCGATCATAGTAGTGTTGGTTCTGCTATAGGCAGGAGTACCGTTGACTTTCAGCAAGTTTTCATACAAAATAGAAAAAAAAACCTTCCGGAAAACGATAACTTTCTCCAATAAATTAGGCAGTCGTTTGTAACATCATAAAAAATATGGTGAACTTTCGCAACTACTACATAGAAAAAAAAGTAAGTATAAATTGAAAATAAAGAAGAGCAATAGATTAGGCCCAAAACGCCCCAAAAGTCCCACCCAAAATCCTCCAGCGTGAAAACGCCAGCCATTACCGAAAACGACAGTTTGTTGTATGTAAACACACACAGACTCATGTGTGATGTGCAGGCGGGATGCATCATATAAACTGATGCTTGGCAGCCGTGCCAAAAAACACAAAGGAGTGTATGCGGAATGAAAAGTCTTGATACTTTGGTAATTTTGCAGCATTCATTAATATGAATTATGCAAAAATACTGACACAATAAATGTGACGAAAGAAATATTTGAAAATTTTTGAATTAAGCATACTACGCCAGCAAAGGTCATCTAAATTGAAAATGACGCAACATGACATGACTCCAAAGTTATGTCTACGTTTTCGTATGTAGAATTTATTGGCTTTATCGGAATTTAAGACTTCCAAACGGACCTTGATCTTGCTTTCAAGTCCAATCTTAATTGAAATACGGCCATAATATACTGTCTAAAAATCATTTTAGTTCTATTAGTGAACAATATCTCCTCTAGCGTGGTTTCATAAATATTAGAAGTCAATACTCATCTATTACTTAAATTTCACAGCTTACAGTACGTTCCATAGCACTTTATCTTATCTTTACGCCCTGGTAAAGATGCAGGAGTTCGCTGGATGAAAACCGCTTCCAAAAGATCTCTTAGGAATATTGAGAAATGTCGGAAACCCTCAAATATAGTGCAAAGAAAGAACTTTCTAAAAGCGTGACATTACCAAACAAATATGGATAAAGTAGTAAGTTTCCCAGTAATTTAGTCTAGACGAGAAAAAAAAAACATTAAACTGCGCATTTTCTAAGAGTTAAGAAATCGCTGCACAACAGCTTTTCATAGTTGTCTAATGTTATCTAATTATTCATAAAAACGGCGGCCACTTACATTACAACGAAGATACTGAGAAATAATATTTATTAAATGAGAACCTGTTTTATTTCTTTGTGCATGATTATGAAACACGTACATAGGAGATGCAAATATTTTTATTTATTAGCGTTTTACTCGGCACATGTTTATTTTCAAGGCAAACTTAGGTGTTTATTCTTTATATTTTTGTAGCGACGAGCTGTTTTCAAAGGTTGCGCTGGTATTTTAAGATGAAGGATACAGTCGTGTAAGGTTTAGTAATTATGTGGCGAGAAACTAATAAAATTAAATTAATAAATCCGTCTCTGGTGTCTTTTGGAGTTATAGCTGTTGGATCTGATTACGTCTCAATGAAATTTTATTTATTTTAATGCAATTTTTTAGTTCGTTGTTTTATGAAATTGATTGGAAAAGCATATTAGCAGCTTACTTTAAAAATAATAGTTCACAAAATAGTCGACACGTACATTTGCAACTAAAGACACTAATTACTTCATTGTTACTTTATAAAAGCAATTATTCTTAATCATGCTGAAATTAGACCTCTCCCAAAACTTTCATGCAATCTATTCAACGTTTTCTTCATCCAGCGATCCCTCTAAAATATCATAAAAAATATGACCTAAAAAGTATCAAAACACTTCACTCTCAGTACATTAGGGATAAAAACCGCGTTGCTCAAAAATAGACGGACGAAAAATGAACATTACCGTATATTTTGAAATGTGCAGCGCGTGCCAATCGGCGCCGAGGCGCGCGTGTGTGCGTGGCCTTACTCAGATTTAAAAGTGACTGGCTTAGGTTTTTAGTATTTTACTGTAGTCTAGATTTTTTGGCTTGAGTTTGATGTTTAAATCGGGTTTTTTGTATCTACTTATGCGTGCAGATAGCTTTAAAGCACTATGAAAAAAATTGTATTACATAAGAAAAAAAGAAATGAAATGTTAATTTTATTTCTTTTGGTAATGCTTATTTCCCGGAGCTTTAAATCTTAGCTTCTTAAGTTTATTAATCACTGGCTATAATATAAGGTCAAACCGAAACACAAGATAGACAAAGCCTTGGTACCCACCAAATAGTAAAATTTTCTCCTAATTTTTCAACACATTTTTATGTCCATCCGTGATGGCTGCAAGCCTTAATAAGCACAATTCAATTCCCCATATGTTTCTAATAAAACTTGTATAAAAATATTACCCGACACAGCAATTGAACCCAGTACTGGTTGTGTAGTAAAAGACCTTTCATTCACATGTTCCATTCACTCATTATCAGTCTAGTGTAACATTGTTCAAAGAATTTGGCAACCGAAGCAGCTGAGTCCTCCGAGCCAAATCCTAGCTTCTTTGTCTACGAAGATCCTACAGCGGGAATCTCCTTAATATACTTAGCTATTGCTTTCTAAACAAATACAATCACTATCATCATCATCATCATCAACCCTTCTGCGTCAACAAAAAAGGCCTCTCCTATAGCAAGCCACTGGGCTCGATACTCTCCAACCGTTACCAGCCATCCTACGAATCAATATAGGTAAATAGGAGTCATACATAAACTCACGTATTTCCCAGAAGGAGTAGGCAGAGGTAATACCAAAACACTCACATTTCGCCTTGTATGTACCGTCCCACGAAGTGACAGCGAGGCTGTTGGCATATCGGGCACAAATTCCTGACTCCGGGCTGATCATGAATAGAAAAATAAATACGAAATAGGAGATGAGTTCCTCAATTTGTCTCCCAAGGGTCTTCATGGCGACCTGTTGCAGCGATTACGAACTTTATTAGACCGTCTGTCCATCGTGTGGATGTTAACGTTGTGTTTTTTTGCTCGTCTGTAATAAATACCAATATAAATCATGCTTGTATCCCCAAGTAGGCAGTGGTGTCACTAATGCTACCTATTGTCGAGTTTTTCAATCCTAAGATTAAATGGATAATGAGCCATATCTAACCCATAGGAAAAAAACTCCTGTTCTTCTTATCAAGGCTGCCTGGTGTTCGCACCCAGGGCATCACGACTCACACACCTTACAGCCACAAGACCAGTGAGTCCACAATCAATCGCCTCTTTACAGAAATTCTAAAATGAGTTGTAAATAAGATCCGATGCCAACTTCCTGGTTAGCGTGTTACCTAATAACACTGTAACAGAATTAGATGAAACATTTATTTTGTATCCACACAAGGAAGAATTGAAGTATATGGCCAGAATTAATATTGTGTTATCATAATTCCTCTATTCTTTTCCAACATCATGTTCATCAATACAAGGGCTCCTTAGGTACGTACGCAGGTGTCCCCAGGTATTTTCCTTCACATTTAAAGTGAGTGGTCATTTGATTGAAGAAGATCTTTTGCTGAACCTCTGACTTTTGATTAGTCAGTCCGCTTCATTCGCCAACAGTCCGATAATCGAACCCACAATCATATAGAACTAATCTTAACTATATGGAACAATTAGATTACTACAAATATTACCTATTATAGCAAATTATATGCTGTAGATAAATATATTGCGAATGCAGCTGCCCTGGACAGGTCACGTGGTTCTTTTATAATCCACACGTAATATGTATATTTAAAAGCGGCTATGAGTAATCGCGAATCCTCAGAAACTCAGGTAAGAAACTTTCAAATTACGGCATTAGACATTATGCAAAGAAATGCGACTAGAAATATTATCATAATGCAGTATTGTAAAGTAACTGTTGCTATGACATTATTTATGTATTTATTTATGTAAAAATCTGAGCATTCAATTTGGGAGATGATGTACTACTTACTAGTCAGAAAAAAACTTGAAATGATTAACATCCTCTTTTTACGTCGTAATTGATATCACAAAGCTGCAATTTTCTAAAAAATAAACAGTATTCCATTTCTATTAAAATTCGAAATTCAAAATTATTTGTAAAAAAGGACGCATCCGAAGACCGGAAGCCGGTGACAAAGGTTTTTGCCTCTGCAACACGAAACTGCGTTCGAAATTAAAAAACCGGAAGCGTATAAACAAAACCTTTGTCAAAATGTATCGGCGACGTGCAAAATAAAGATGCGTTCGAAAACCGTGCGCAGTTTTATTCACGTCACTTTATTTATTTTTTCACGCGTCTCGAAACCGAGCCAAGTGCAGTAGGTGCATACAAAAATACCGACTAAAATTCAAGGTTGGTGTACGTTAAAAATAACGCTGGTGCATCGATGCCCCTCCCGAACGGCTCAACTGACAACATTATTTTGCTTTTGATATAAAAGTGGCTTCTTGTGAATTTGGCGGGCAAATAGGTCGACAACGGGTGTAAGAAAATGTCATTTGGCAAGCTTGAAAGAAAATACGGACTTGTGTAATTATTACGACTTCAGTCCCTTGTTCTAGGGTATGTTATATTGGTACAAGTGTTATATTGGTATGATTTAAAAATAACCAAAATAAAATACACAATTACATGACATAACAATAAATCTGGCAAAAATTGTAATTAAAACAAAAAATCATTATTAATACAAATAATTTACGTCTTTGCTTTGTGTTGTAACCGAAATATCGATAAGCTTAAATAAAATTTAAGAAATCCTACTCATATGGTTTCGTAATTAGATCCGTGACATAAAGAATAGACGTAAAATGTAATGGGTTCGACGGTTATCACACGGGTTCAGTCTTTGTCTTAAAGTTAATTTTAAATGTCTTTTCTCGTAATGGCCTATGGGGCCAAAACGTGAACTCCTAAAGTTCACGCGTAGGTCGAACTGTAAAAAGATATTTATTGAGCCATTTCAGTTGTTTTCAAAGAAATTCTATGTCACAATACAAATGATACATTTTTTATTTGTCACGACTCACGATCTTGCTCATTCTGTTATATTATGAAACAAACGCATTGCATACTCTATATTTATTTCGCATTTTATTATGTTGGTAAACATCATTAAGGAAGCATCGTGTAATTCACATGTCATTTCTAAAGCAAATGTCTTCCATAGATCACGTCTAACACCGAATCGCGAGCCCACGCGTCCATAGACAACAAAAAAAGATACCGTGAGTCACTACCGCTCGTCTCATTGGACGAAAAAAAAAACATTATTTATAGCCGTCTGTATTCATATTCATAGAAATAGGAGTGGCTTATGCGCCACGCCTAGGCGAATAAATAAAATTCAAAAATAGAAGAGCTTCCTGCTGATTCCAATTCTAAATTTAAATTTTAAAAATGGCGGGCGTTCCATCCGGCCGGCGCGCGCGGGCGAATTTGTACATAAAACTGCATCGCGCGCATTAACCGATCTAAACATTAAAAATAGAACGCGCTAGGGTTTAGGCTCGCGGCACGCCGAGCTTACTGAAGGCAAACGTGAATAAAAATGATTACCTACTCAATGTAATGTGATGAAGGTAATAGTTTGAAAATCTAATTAATTATAATATCATCAGAATGCGGTACTGATGAGGCAATATAGGTACTGATTTTCAGACCAATTTCATCCTTTGTCTCTTAACGTATGGTCGACGGTAGCGAAATGAAATAATACACTTTAACATTGATTAATGTTGTTTCGTAGAAGACGTAAATAACAACGAATTTAATAAACTCATCCTAGTAGTCTACACATAATTCTGCTGCAAACTTAATTAAATCCGTTCAAATTCTTGCTAATACACTAACCGTGAAACAAACACAGAAATCTCCATTTATAAGTCAAACACAAGAAATAAATGTGCTAGATGAGCGTTTAAATAACCGCTGGGTCGAGTGAGGCGCGTCACCCGCTCGCGTAAATCCCGCCTTACGAACGCCAGATTGCCTTCTTTCAGCCAGTTAAAATAAACATTGGCGATATTTCCCAGCTCTTTCGAATGCATTCTGCGGATATACATCACTAGAGCTGTTGCGTTATACGTGTTACTGGCCAGGTTTAAAATACGGATTTTATACAAAAGTCTAAAATTTTTTTAGGAATGACCAAGGATGTTAATTGATAAAGCCATAGATTTTCGTTACCACATTAGGTTTGTGTTATACAACATTCATTTAGAGCAGAAAAAGTTTCATGAAAAGCACTAATATTAATTTACACGGGGTTAAAACGTTAAGTATATCGATATTTTTGATAATGTATTCAAGATGTGACATACTGAACTCCTGCTAAATGGATCTTAAAATCAATACACCAAGGCATCCATTGTCAGTACGTACTCTTCAATACTTTGAAAATTATGCATATTTCTACTCGGTCCTTACCTTATATCTCGTTCACACATATTTTGTAGATTGCGAAAAGACGAAACCCCATGGTATCAAGTATTCTCAAATACTAATTGGTTTGAGCAGTTTCCAGAATATGCATGCCTGGAGATAGACTGATAACCAATCGTATCAGACCTTATCTGGGCAAAGACTTCAATAATATTTGACATATAACTATACTGCCATTTTCGATCGAAGATTAGTACAAATTAAGTCCCAACTTAGTTAATAGAGTCATTTGCATACTCAGATATTATACGATTCTGTTTCGGAAGCAGTATGAAACAGTTTAAAATCACGCTGGCATATTTCCTTTCGCACAGACGAGATACGAATACTTGACATATTTTTTTTCACTTCACTTAATACATATCCTAATTGATGTACAAACACCGTGCTGCAAAACTGAGCTTCTAGGGAATGCAATTCCGACTCGAGATCGCACATTCTAGATCCCGCGGGTTTGGAAATATCAATCGAACGGGATCTCGTCATATTATGCTTCGGGATTGATCCCGAAAAATGAGACTAGATCTCGCGAGATCTGGATTGCATTCACTATAAGCTTCCTTGTCCAATTTTGACTTGCTCTCAAAAAACTAGCCATTTCAAATAACTTCATATAACCATTACACCATACAACGTGTACAGAACAGCTAGTTATGTAGTGTACACACGCGCTAATGTAACTCGTAACGTATAAAGAAATGTTTACACTACGCGCCGTTTGATGTTCCATGATGTGCAGTGTGCACTCCTCCTATACGTGATAGTTTTTCATTGGGAAATAGTGCGGAGTTTACGTTAGCGCGTAAGATCTCTTTGCTGACTGGCTGGTCTTTCGATTTTTGAGCGTGTGTTCATAGGTTTAGTTTACTAAAGATGAATCTTATTGGTTGAGGAACGAATGTAGATTGTAAAGAACGTTCGAATTTCGGTTTTCGTGCTCAGCGTTCCAATTTTGAAATTTTGGTTAAATTTCAGAACATATTCAAACTTCACAATTAATCCTGCATTATAAGCGCGTAAACTACTCAATTCAATATACAGAAACATTAAAACCTGAAATAAAGACTTTACATAAATCAAAATTTTAATTCCAATACCTAAATAAATCTATAACTTTCCCCGCTGGTCAACAATAGCCTGCAAGAAGTCTATATGTTGTACTCTACTTGATCTCAAAAACATATTATTATAACGGAGTAAAATTGAAAAGAATCACTATTTAGTAAGCGACGTTTTTACCCAAATTTTCCCCTCCATGTATCTAATACATATATATCAGCC
This sequence comes from Deilephila elpenor, assembly GCA_949752805.1. NCBI lineage: Eukaryota > Metazoa > Arthropoda > Insecta > Lepidoptera > Sphingidae > Deilephila > Deilephila elpenor. The sequence continues at coordinate 7,555,694 of OX457119.1, forward strand.
CAATAAATAACAGAAACGGTAACAAATCACATAAAAGTGTTAAAACGTATCGCCTACGCACCGACTAATAGCGGTCGTGACTCGCCGAGACGCCGCGCGGTATTTAGGACTTATCTGCCTGATATTATCTGTTTTAGCGAGATTGAAAGGTCCATGTGGTATGAAATTATTCTTAAAATGTTTGCTTGGATAATAGTTCTGGAATTTGTAAAAAAATATCTATAAAAATGACCAATTTGTAACAAAATGTAAGTCCGCATTTTGAATGAATCAAGTATTGAAATAAAACTTATTTTACGTGACGGCGGACTGCTTACCACGAAAGCTGTGAAGTAATCGAAACGTCGAAAAGTTTAAAAATTAAACCAAATCCGCGATAAAATCCGTTAAATTATTTTATTTCAAGTGTAATATTCGCGTAAATCTAAGAAACCATTGTGAGTCCTATATTCTCTAAGAGGTAAGAAGAAATGCTTAGTGAGGCAGCTCACTGATCTTCCTTAAGTTACAAAATAGATCCTAGTGCGATGCTGGATACAAATTCCAGGCTCATAGCTAGACAACACTTAAAAGTTCATAACACCGTTACATCTGGCGTTATTGTTGTCAAGGTTTGCTCTCGTGCACACTTTAAACCTTTTGCTAGAAAATATTGCCAACTAAAAAATACATCGAAATAAATAAATAAATACACCCAACAGTCACATACATAGTCCTGATCTCACACTAAGATCGAGTCTTGTGTCGTGAGTATCAGAGACTACGAGAGACTTTTCGGTCTCACAAACACGTGATATCAAACCCTGGTTAGTTGTTTATTAGTAGAAATTCTGAGTTTGAAAAACACGTAAATACTTTCGTTCGCATAAACGTGTGCTTCTGTTAAATAGGAGATTTAGAATTTCCTACTGAACCATGTACAATGATCATAAAAGCCCATACCTTCACCATATACAGTATATCAAACTATCTACAATAATGCACCCTTAAAAAGGCTTAAAGTGCGAATACTCCTTAAATTCACCATTATCTGAAGGTATATCTAGGATACGTAGTTACTTCACAATTTACATCTGAGTCGGTTCGAATTTATACCAAGTATAAAATAAACAGCCCTTTTGTATTTTAAATCGGGCAATATTTTTCTATTAGTACCTATTCAGTGGTCGGTTAGTTAAAAACAAAATGGCGTCTAACGTGTAATAATGCCATTGTTTAGAACCGGTAGAATTTTGGTTGCAAAACTTGCGCCCGCGCACACTGACTCACTCGTTTGCGCCGCACAGTTGAGTGTTGTGCAGTGTGGCTGCGCATATTTGTGCCTTCGCCTTGACTTTTTAATGGAATTTACAGATTTCTTGAAATTAGAATGAAGTTTGTTGATTTAAATTTGGAATTATTTGTGTTTTTTTTATTGGAATTGTGAAACATATTAATAGCTAGATAGGAGGAAAGAGTCTTTAAATATTTGAATGAGTTAACCATAAACATTTGTTAAACTAATATGTAAAATTACTCTTCATTTACTATGTTTGATAATGATCATTCAACATACAAAAGAATAATATTATGTAATAAAATTTCTGAAAACTACATTTCCTATATAAAGCTGCAAGCTTAATTAATTCGTAATTATTCATTCGTGATACTTCATACATTATTATAGGTAAAATATAAATAAAATTAATTTATTCGGTTTCCTTTTAAAACAAATATCAACACTAATGAAGTATTAAATACTTTCACTTTATATCACAATTTTATTAAATACGTTTAACAATAATCACCTAATATTTAAAATAGGTATTACTCCTAAAACTGTGTACAGAGCTGCATCGCTGATTTGACATGAACTGTGGCGCGTGGTAGGGATATGGGGGGGATGGTAGGCCGTACCTATCTGTACTGTTGTAGACGGTGAACGGTGATCGCTAGAAAAAAATTACGTCATCCCAACTTCAAGCCATATGCATCTTTATGCTCACGCCATAGGGTTTAAAATAAATAGCAATATTATCGGTTTATGGGTGTGTTTGGTTTTTATTTAATGAATTAGGAATGGCAATTTTGTATTTATTTATTGGTATTTAATGTAACGCATTGATTTAATTGCTTTGGAATGTTGTTTATTTAATGTATTTCTTGAAATATAATAAATATAATGATAAACAATTTACTGAAATGCAAAATACAATGTTTTTATCGAAGAATATTGTATGTTTTAATGTAAATTTTGCGATTAGATAATGATTATACCTATATGAATAATATTACAATTTTATATATTACTTAATTGATTTACTTACTTAAGTCATATTGGCATACATAATTCATATCAAAATTATTTCTATAATTTTATAGGCCTAACTCATCTAAATGTGGTTATCTAAGACCAAGAGAGTCATATTTAGTTTTTTTTTTCATAAATCGTCAAATTATAGTTATTTTTATACTGACACGTCAAAGTCACCACAATAAACCTGAGATGGCGTTCTCTCGCCGGCCGATACAATTATGTCGGCCTGGTTCTATCCATACACAGAATAAACCAGAAACGCGACGCACACGTGGGTCACTGTGACGGGTCCTTTACTATCCCGCAGGCGCAGTTGGTTATACTCCGGCTGTGAAACGAGAAGCCGCGGGTTCGATCCCCGCACCGAAACAAATATTTGTGTGAACAACATGTGTTTCGGGTCTGGGTGTTTGTGAGACTGAAAAGTCTCTCGTAGTTTCCTATACACGACACAAGACTCGATCTTAGTGTGGGGTCAGGACTAAGTATGTGACTGTTGGGTGTAATTATTATTAAATATAACTTATTAAAGTACTTAAAAAACTTACTATAGTGATTGATACAAGTATATCACCATTCGGCTTCAAACTATGAACGACTTTAAGCAGACTGGAATAACTCTACCTACGGTCGAGAGATAAACATCTCGATTACAGCCTCCGTGGCACTGTTGATTAGACGCTGACTGTAAAAAGAGAAATGCCTTGTTCGATTCCCGCGCCAGGACAATTGCGTGCTCCTCTAGTGTCTTGTAGTTTCTGATACCCACGACACAAAACTTTCTTGATCTGAAGTATGTTGTGTGACTAATTTATTTATTACAAACACTCGTAATTAAAAAGCCGTGTACTGGTACATATATACATAAACTCACGCCTTTATCCCAGAAGGGGTAGGCAGAGGCGCCACCAGGACACCCACATTTCGCCTTGTTTGTTCCGTCCCATGATGTGATAGGGGGCGAGTCTATCACCCTATCGGGCACAAATCTCGACTCCGGACTGATAATGAATAGAAAAGTAATCCTTTGCCCGACCCGGAATTCGAACCCGAGACCTCAGCTTTGTAGCCGTACTATAATACAACTACGCCACTGAGGCAGTCATATTATCACCAAAGTAATCTATCGCTCGCAAGTCGACTTAGAAAAAAATCACCGTAACATATGCACAAGTATAGAATAATATTGTAGTGGGTAACGTGATATGTGAGAAAAAACAGGTTGCGCGAGGCTACTCTGGCACGGACCGCTTGTCACCGTACAATGTTATTATATTTCTTTTGATACACGCTGCCTGCAGTTTTGTCTGGGAACTGGGAAATAAGAGCCGAGGGCGAGGGGTTGATAGGGATTATGAATTTATCAAATTATGTCTATTATTTTTTTTTGTTCAGTATAGTTCTGATTTTATTATTATTTATTATTTAAATTTTTATTTTACACAATTATTATTAAAACAAATACAAAAACAATAAAAAGGTAGTTATAAGATTAGCGATGCTACTGTATTGAGGTTATCTGTGAAGTAGTGTTTTTTGGTAAATAAATAAATAAAAATGTAGGACTGCCTCGGTGGCGTAGTTGTATTACGGTACGGTTACAAAGCTGAGGTCTCGGGTTCGAATCCCAGGTCGGGCAAAGTGATATTGGATTTTCCTATTCATTATCAGCCCGGAGTCAGAAATTTGTGCCCGATATGGCGATAGGCTCGCTCCCTATCACATCGTGGGACGGAACATACAAGGCGAAATGTGGGTGTCCTGGTGACACCTCTGCCTACCCCTTCGGGGATTAAGGCGTGAGTTTATGTATGTATGTATGTATCTCAAAATGTTTTTAGTGTAAAGAACATAGTGAATATATATTCCAGCTAGGTCCACAGATATTTCCGACAAGTTATATGTCACTGTTTCATTCAACAGTTTGTGTGCCAACTAAAAGCTTATGCTCGAACAAATTGTTGCATATTCGTGCAAGTTGTTTTATTTTTAATCCGTGGCTCGTGTTAAGTCTTTTGTTATGCTGCTTATTGACTCCTTTTGCGGGCTTTCATCCTTATGTCTAGGTTCGATTCTGGACCTGTAATAATAAACATTATGTAAGAAAATGATAAATTAAAATTGTAATAATATATATTATATACAATATTATTTTAAATAAATTAATACACCCAACAGTCACATACATAGTCCTGACCCCACATTAAGATCAATTAAGTCTTGTGTCGTGGGTATCAGAAGTTATGAGAGACTTTTCGGTCTCACAAACGCACAGACCTGAGACAAATACTTGTGGGCCTCACAAACATTTGTCTCGGTGCGGGGATCGAACCCGCGGCCTCTCTTTCTCAGCCGGCGTCTAACCAACTGCGCCACGTAGGCTATTAATACTACTATTTTAGTAGGATGTATCGTCTTATTGTAAATTATCTATTATTTTTACTAAACGTTATAATTACTAAAAGGCGCGACCTCAGGACTAGATCTAATGCCGAGGCGGCAAAAAACCAGGTAGATGAGAAAATGCGGATGAAATTCTTTAGGAACGAATAATGGGAATTGAAACTGTAAAAACGTAATTATGGTAATTACTTTTTTAGATACATACACATATATTTGAATTTAGACATGAAATGGGGTAGTTAGTTTTACATCCCTCTTTTTGTTCGTTCTTTCAGCTGATAGCAAGAATGGCCGTTCTATATTTTTTGCCTATCTATAGGTAGTTGAAGTTTTAAATACACTGACTCCTTAAAATCCATAAAAATAATATTAGTTATCTCAATCGTAGCTAGAGTCCACTTACTCAAGCTTCAGTTTTTCGTCTAGTTTTGGCGTTTCCGATTGTTAGACAAAATCATATCTTTCTTGACGACATCAAGCCACCAATTTTTCTCATAGTCTTGTCCAGTTATATCGAGGCTTTGAATAATGCTGTAATTAAATAATTATTATATTAGGAGCTAGGTTTTGCTCCGAAATTCCTAGGTTACAATTACCGCTAGCTTCGAGCCTTTGGCAATTTCTTATTACAGTCTTTTGATTAGCAATTATACAGCCAATTTGGAACTACGAGTATAAGCTATTCATTTGAAAATACCTTACCCATTATATTTGTAATAAGAATTTTAAGAGCAGTGTAATTGAAATTTTAATTTGTAAAATAATATTTCCATTGATGTAATAATATGTATGACAAGATAGACCATATCTGTTAGTAACATATTCGCCCATATTGTGATCATTTCACACGTTTGTAGAAAACCATTAGTGGCTTAAGCTAGAGTTTAGCCTTTCGGATATAGCATTTTTCCTAGGAGAGGAAACTAGCCACTCTCCTACTCTGTCAGGAATTTGCAGTCGGTCAGCATGGTTGCCACACCCATGATGCCCACCCTTGCCCGGAGTACACCACGTGGAGGATCCTGACTCGTACCCCTTTTGGGTAAAGCCTGGCTATATCCAATTATGGTTACGCAAGAATAATTAAGTCGACCAGTGACAGAACATCACCATCCCTTTCGTTTTGAATTTCCCTACGTTTGAAACCACATTCATTGTACCTAGTCATTTTATAGCGTTATTTAAAATTTATTTATTTTAAATTATTATCTATATTTGTATCAGCCCATATAATATGTCCCATTGCAGGGCAAGGGCCACCTCTGTAATCGACGATTGAGAGGAGATAGGCCACAAGTCCACCACGCTGGTCTAGTGCGAGTTGGCAGACCAGATCGAGGTGCAAAATTATTTATTCAAAATCTTAAAAAAATATTTAACATTTGTTTAAAAATCTAGATGTAATTCCGACGAGGTGATTCGTTTTAACTATGCCTTTAAATGTTTATAAGGACTGGATGTGAGCAGTTTATGGCGCCAATCCCTTGATATAGTGCTTCCTAAATCGTTAGGCTAATTGGAGTATTGCGGCAGAATTGGATTAGCAATCTTTATGTATCAAGCACAATTCTTATACTTATGTACTTCAAAATCGTGACTCGACAAATCTTTTGGTAGTACATTAATCTAATTACATAGCAACACCAGGTTAAGAAATATATCAGAAATATCAAAGATATTTCCTAAGTCTCCAAAACCAAGATTTAAAATACAATGGTATTGATGCGATGCGAGAATCGAACCCGCAACCTTTGGGTTTAGAAGCGACGTCCCGCTTACCACGCATATGTTGTTACCTACATAATGAACTATGTAGGTACATATGCGTAGGGTCTCCCATATGTGAGAGGCCACCTGAGTACCACCGCAATGTCTATTCCTCCCGTCAAATAGCAGTGTAAATGCACTGTTGTGTTCCGGTTTGAAGGACATTGTAGCCGGAGCAACTACTGGACATAATGAGACTTAACATCTTATGTCTCAGGATGGTAGGCACTGTGGAATGCCAAGCATTGCTCCGTCATTCATGCTGTTTGGTTTTGCTACTGTCCATGAGCGGTCGTATCGCTTACCTTCAGGCCAATGGCATGCTCATCTCGCCATTGTAATAAAATAAATACCATAAGTTTTACCATAGAATTTTATTACGCACCGTATTTAATTTAGTATTTACAGCGAAACCTAAGCTAGTACTCGTAGTGTTCCTAGGCCTTAATAAGTGCACTATAAATATGCCAAGAAAAAGCATCAATTAAAAAGGCAGCAAGCGTTTAAATCACTGCTAAGACATTTTCATTACATCTCACTGAAGTATTCTAGCCCGTATTGTTCAAGACATAAAGTTTATTTTGGCGTAAATGTCTGTTTAAATTATAATATTTCATATGGACGTTTAAAAATAATGTTTTTGTAATAGCTGAAAGATGTATTTTGATTTTATACTGACCGTTGCAGTATAAAAGAATATTATGATTAATTAAGAAATACAAAGAACTATAACATCATCATCATCCATAGAAATATTTCTGATGAACAAAGGTCTACCTAAGGATCTAAAAATATTGATGGAATAATTGTGTTGTTAATGAACGGTGAAGGAAAAATTTCTACGGTATGTAAGTCCACCAACCCGCACTAGGCCAGCGTGGTGGACTATATGGCCTAACCACTCTCAATCGATTCTCTCGATTGTAGAGCAGGCCCGTGCCCTGCAGTGGGACGTATATGGGCTGATACAGTACAGTACAATTATGTTGTTGGATGTAGAACGCTTCTATTAGGTCAATGGATATCCTTGATAAATATCACACGAAGTGTAAATTAGTCTTTATTCTGCTTTAATTTCACACTTATGGAACACTACGTGATATTTTCTTTTTTTTCTTCTTTGATATTATACGTATTACTAATAGATTTGGCATAATTAATTTTATGATTCACAGCCTTAATTTCATCGAGGCTTTTTTTTTTTATTGCCTTTATAGGCAGACGAGCTAGCGGTCCGCCTGATGGTAAGCGGCTACCGCTGCCCAGAGAACTTCGCAGTGCCAGGCGTCCAGCACAACAAAGTCGCTGCCTACCTTAAGGAAAGTACTCTCTTTAAGCCTCTTTTGAAGAAGGACAGGAGGCTTTTCGATAATTATCCTATCTTGATTAACCCTTTATGTAATCGCAAAACTCACAAGGTGGAATAATCATCCCGGGAATCGAATTTAATACCCAACGGTTCATAGCCCATGTTCTATGACAACACAAGCGTATACGTATATACGCAGGTTAACCCGTAAACAACAGCTATGAATGTTAAATAAATAATATGCCAAGTTGACGGTTAAAAACGACATCCAAGTCTAAACTACTGAACGAATTGTGATGAAGTTTGACGCAATTATAAGTTGATATTTAGGAATGAGATTTATATTCTAAGTTAGAAGTTCAAAATTGTGAACAACAAAATTATTTTTGTACTTAAAACCCTATTTAGTGTAAAAGCGTTTTAAATATTTGATATTTTATAGTCATTATTAATTAGCAATAAAGTCATAAAAATATCTGGGCCAGTTTATGAAATATTACATTTACTTTTAATGCTTTATGAATCCGATATGAAAAAATAAACCAAAGTAACAAGCGATAAAAAATACAATCACAACATAGTAAACACTATAATTACTTTTTCATTACTGGACGATATTTCTACGACGCCAATAAATATCTTCAAACCATAGATAATAAGAATACTATTATGACCGCACAAAAAAAAACTCAAAACGCGCGCGCATAAACTCAAAACAGGAAGAAATTTTCCCGCCGCGCAGCGCCCCTGGCGGCAACGCTCGGAACTAGCCGCGCCCGCGCCAACGACCGACCAACTCTTTCCGCGCGCGCTTTCTTTTCGCGCGTCCCTTTCCCTCCCGCGGCCTCTCGAGCCTTTTTTGGCGCTAGAGAGGGACGCAAAGAAAAAAATGGACGAACGCACATGTGCGCGGGCGTACCTTTTTCGTCTTATTTTTCGCAGTTCATTCGCCTCGGATATATTCGCGTCGGCAACGTTTTTGCTAGATTTTTTTTCGTTCGCTTTTTCCTTTTTTCGCGCGAGCTCCGTGTGTGTCCGTTGGGCTAGGTCGCGTGCGTGGGTCGCGAATTTATTTTTCCCTGGATATCTGGTTGTTTTTCTAATGCCGGCGCGATTTTATGATCCCCTTTTAGAATCTAATGCTCGGTGGAGTTTAGTTTTTGTAATGCCTGACTCATAGGAATTCCTGCGCACGCGTAGGTCGTGCCGCGAGTTCTTTTATGCATTACTGATAGAATATTGCGTTTTGAACTTTATAAGAAACATTCAATGCTTTATTGTCGAGCGTGGATTTTAGATTTGCGACTTGGCAAAACGCATTACACTGACATTTCCGTGAACTTGGCATGGTCTGTTTGTAAAATGCAGTGTTATTTTAGGTTCGATATATGTTTACTTACACAAAGCTGTGTGCAGTGTTGATTGGAAATGTAACAAGGTAGGCTGTTGCAGGAGTTTTACCGAAAATATTGGTGCTAACACATTGAACAAAAACAGGAATAATAAGTTCGTTTTACAGAGTCTAGGTGAAAGAAAATGCTACATACGTCAGCGGTTTGTAGTTATTTTTGTTTTTGCTAAAGAGTTTGTAATTTAATTTAAGCGTTATCCCTTAAAGCAATACTTAAATTATATATCTGAAATGTCTTTAAAGGATAAGTATTATATGTTTAATTTTTTACCTAGAGTTGAAATTCTTCATTGTCAACAAACGCGTCTTCGACCCATCAGGTCTGAAAAATGAGAAAAATAAATATTGTCAATATACACGCATAGAACACAGCAGTAGCGCAAAAAGGCATACACGTTTCAACAGTTTTTGACATGAATCAAGTCATCCGTATCAAGAAATAGTACTAACCGCGGTATCTGTTATAAAATTTAATTTAAAAATGAAAATTGTATAAATCGCAAGAGTGCTATTACCTATAATAAAAGTATAAAAAGCCTTCAAAAATCAGTTCAGATCAAAAAGCTGTGGATACATCTAATCAGACTATCAAAATAGCTCAAAAACCTCGAACGAAGCTAAAACCCGTTATCTCATATTACTAGGCGTCATTAACATTTCATACAACAACGGGGCCCTTAAAACTTAATTTTATCACGAGGAAGCGCAGGAATCAGTTTAATTAAACGAGTCAATTAATAAAGGAATTTTCTAATCAAAGCGCGCAGTAAAAAGATTTATCTGCGTGCGCGAGCGCAGACGCTCTGCCGTTAGGGATCTAGTGCGGTTATCGACTATCGATAACGGTATCGATAGAATGGGGTTTTAAAATTTATGTTGTCAATGTTGCTTGAAAAGGAGGATTTTCACTTTAGACAATAGAAAATATGCATTTATCTTTATATGGTGTTGAAAACATTTGACCATTGAAGATTGTTTTATTTAAAGTTGTTTGTTATGAAGGATGAAAGTCAAAATTGTAACGATACATCGACCACTAGTCATAAAATGCTTCCATCTATTAAGCCAATTTAGATCCAAACAGTGTGCGTGGTGGCCTGTTGGTTAACGGACCAGACGCGGCTGCCTACATGTTCACGGTGGTCGCGGGTTCAAATCCCAGGGCACACCTCTGACTTTTCGGAGTTATGTGTGTATTGATAGTCAATTACCACGCACTTTAACGGTGAAGGAAAACATCGTGAGGAAACCTGCATACCGTAGTAATTTTAAAGAATTTCTACGGTATGTAAGTCCGCCAACCCGCACTAGGCCAGCGTGGTGGACTATATGGCCTAACCACTCTCAATCGATTCTCTCGATTTGATTGTAGAGTAGGCCCGTGCCCTGCAGTGGGACGTATATGGGCTGATATAGATCCAAACATAGGAGTGGACCCAATATAGAATGTAAGATACTAAGGATATAAAACTAATATTAAATCCAGGGGTTACTAAACTAGGCAGAGGTGATACCAGGACACCCACATTTCACCTTGTATGTTCCGTCCCATAATGTAATAGGGAGCGAGCATATCGCCAAATTGGCTACAAATTCCTGACTCTGGGCTGATAATTAATTGAAAAATCCAATATCAGTTTGTCCGACCCGGGATTCGAAGCCACGACCCCAGCTTTGTAATCGTGACGTAGCGTACTACGCCACCGAGGCAGTCGGCAAATAGGTCAGTGGTCAGCAAATGCAGTAAAAGATATCTAGATACTCGACAAAAGTTTTTTTTTTGGTTAAACAAGAATAAATCATAAAATCTGGCTCAGATACTAGTGATTAGACAGAGTTAAAATATATGCTATCGATATAATTATATCGATAAACCCCACTTAAAAAATCTCATCACTAGTACAAGTCCCATGTAAGATGTAAGGAGGCGCGATTACTTTTAAATCGTACAAATACAAATGCTATGCACACGGTAATGAAAATATGTTGTATCATCTCATGGATTATTTAGTTTTTATTCCGCATGCTTTAGAGTATTGAGATTGATGGAGTTTCGTGTGAAAAATTTCAAAGAGCCAACCTTTTTGCCAACCCGCACTTGGCCAGCGTGGTGGACTATATGGCCTAACCACTCTCAATCGATTCTCTCGATTGTAGAGTAGGCCCGTGCCCTGCAGTGGGACGTATATGGGCTGATAGAAAATCTCTTTGGTATATTTTTTAAGAAGTTGGCCGTGACACAGTAGGCCTCGGCTTCGGTCCCTGTAGTGGACCAATGTTTGTGAATCCAAAACCTTTAGATTATTTATACTGGTATGTCAAGGTACTACTACAATTCAAATTCAGTGCAATCTCCATCCCCAGGTTAAAGATAAATAAATTCACCCAACAGTCACATACATAGTCCTGACCCCACATTAAGATCTAGTTTTGTGTCGTGGCTATCAGAAACTTTGAGAGACTTTTCGGTCTCACTAAGGCCCAGAAATACTTGTGGATGACACAAACATTTGTCTTGTTGCGGGGATCGAACCCCCGGACTCTCGTTTCACAGTCGGCGTCTTACCAACTGCTCCACGAAGGCCGTCATATCGAAGATGGAAAAAAATATTTAGTAACTACTGGACATATTGAGACTTATCATCTTATGTCTCAGGATGGCGAGCGCAGTGGAATACTGAGCATTACTTTGTAGTTCGTGGTTTTGTTAAATTTTGCTAATGTCCATGAGCGGTCGTATCGCTTACCATCAGGCGAACGGCATGCTCGTCTCGCCATTCATTTCAAAAAAATAGCTGGCTGAGTATGGGTTAGTTTATTTTGTTAAGCTTCAATAAAACGTAACTTTCAGTCTCACCTGATAACCAAATGCTGTCAGATAAAAGCCTAAATTATTGCATCAGTATTTTGGAGCTTCATGTGGTATCGGAGAATATTTCCTTTACATTCAAGACGTACCCCCATAACTGAAAATTAAATGAATAACTTTTTACATTTTCTATTGGCAATTCTGTTTTACTGGTGGTAGGCCTCTCTTATGTGAGAGGCCGCCTGGGTAGGTACCACTGTAATGTCTATTTCTCCTGCCAAACAGCAGTGTAAATGCATGGTTGTGTTCCGTTTTGTAAGATACTGTCCTTAAGAAAGTAAAGTACAGTATAGCAAGAATAACTACTTGACATAATGAGACTTAGTAATTTATGTCTCGGAATGGCGAGCGCTGTGGAATGCCAAGTATTGCTTTGTAATTCGTGGGGTTTGGTTTAGCTACTGTCTATAAGCGGTTATATCGCTTACCATCAGGCGAATGGCATGCTCGTCTCGCCAATCATCGCAATCAAAAAATCCGAGCACTATATTTCAATTACCGACTTATACGTACCATTGTTAAACACTGGCCTCCTCATTACGTAAGGAAACTTCTGGCAACACAAGGGGTAAATAATACATAAATTCGCCCTTATATCCCCGAAAATATATGTAAAGGTGTAACGTCGCCAGTATTTTTATCCCATGTTAGGGCAAGCCTCCTGCAAAAATCCAATCGCGCAGACATGAGTGGATAGGAAACCTCACTGAAAAAAAAACAAGAATGCAATAAAAAATAACCTATAAAAGTATCAATGTTTTTTTTTTATTTACGCTAATGTTACAAATTGAAATAAAACTATTTTTCCGGATTCTATCGCGATTTGGTTTAATTTTTACATTTTTAAACGTCAGGAAGTTATAACATGTAAAAATTAAACCAAAACGCGATAAAATCCGTAAAAATAGTTTTATTTCAACCTATAAAAGTATTAAAAAGGAAGGCATAATTTAAAACTTACATGTTAAATCAGTCATTTCGAGACGATGATCTGTCTATGTCGTTCCTTACTAAGATACAATGTTTTTAAGGTTTTAAGACCCATACTTTTACTGCCTGTTGGTATAAAACAGCCGCAGTCTCGATTTAATCATTAATTGTATTACTAAGTACAAAATATTTAAAAAAATTATAAGACGTGACTGTGTTTAAGAATGTAATCTATTCGGTATACTTATGCAAGCATTTCTCCTATGCATTAACGAAATTATTACTCATAAGTGGTTAAGATTGGTTAAGACACACTATGTGCGTTTAACCTCATACTCATATTAATGCAAGCATTTTACTATAAATTTACTTATTTTTTTTAGTCCATAGATGTATAAGGAATGTTATACCATACACTAGACATGGCACCGCGTCATTACAATAGTACTTATAAAGCATTAAAACTCAATAAACCAAGGAAAGCGAACAAACTAAAAACAAAAACGTACGATCAAAGTTGCGTGCACAAAATTGTCCAATCACATTTTCCAACAACGCTAAATGCGCGGACACGATTTTGTTATTACTAACAATAATGTTAGTGTTGCGAACACGGCGCGACACAGTGCCTACCCTGCAAACAGATAGAAATAGTCCTTTATCTAGACTCGCACAAAGAAACGCTATGATTACAACAAGTATAAAACTCATACTTAGTGGAGAGCGCGTGATAACGCCCGGTTTATTTATAAGATGGCCCGTATTTATAGTATTGGACGCGGCGGTTCAGAAATATTGAGTATAATAAACCTTAAATATCTAGGTCTTTGTCTATTATTGTGGTATTTTTTTATTTCCTGTATGGCGAGGCAAGCATGCTATTCGCCTGATAGCAAGTAATACGACCGCTCATTAAAAGTAACAAAACCAAACAACACCATGAATTACAAAGCAATGCTTGGCATTCCACTGCGCTCGCCAACCTGAGACATATGAAAGATGTTAAGCCTTATTATGTCCAGTAGTTACTCTGGCTACAATGTCCTTCAAACCGGACAACAGTGCGTCCACACTGCTGCATGGCGGGAGAAATAGTTATTGCGGTGGCACCCGCCTAGGCGGCTTCTCACATATGAGATGACCACCAACTAAATTGGAAGAATTTTCGGTCAAAACTGCAATAGCCGAAAAATAAATGAAATATGGATTGTACATAGGTTTAAGGAACAATTCTTGCTTGGAGACTGATATATTTTATTGGTGGAGGATATTCGCAGTAGTAAATATCTACCACAACAAATAATTGATAAAATAGTGATCGCCATAGTAAACCACTGCTATGATTTGGAGCTCCGGAATCAGCTAAAGGATACGAGGTTCTGGACAGGCATAGAATTGAAAGATAATATAAGATCCAAGAGTATAAGATCTTTGAATCTTCTTTAATTTGCTCCTATTTTACATATTTCATAAATTTATAAACTTTGACTTTAAACAGAACTGCAAAATCACCATGAAGTTTACGATTGACATCCAAAGTAATATGAATTTTTATTCACATGTGTTTTAAAGCAATTTTTCTAATTTATATAAAAATTAACCTACATACATTTAAGGGTATATTTTCCTTCCTCGAAGATTCCCGTCGCGTTCAGATGGATATGGTTAGTCTCGGCGGGCTTTATACGGATCCTGGCGTTTTCGATGTACGTGAAAAGCAGATAACCCACAAGGGCATCCGCGGAAATGGCGCTGTCACGCTTTTAGAAAGTCTCGAGATAAATTTTGTGTTTATAGTATAGTGTGCTTCCCAGTGCTGGGCCCAGGCTGTGCTTAGAAATTTTTAATCTTCCATTTTGGTAGATGACCTACTTTACTACTATTTTTTAAATAATGAATCAAATGTCTGGTGTTGCTTGATGATCTCTGTTTAGTGACTTCAGATTTCCTTTGTTACTGACATTGTTGTTAGGGACATTGTTACTGCTAAGGTAGTGTCGACAGTACTCGAAAACTGGCTACAGAAAGGATCTTAATCTAAATTACACACATTTAGGCATTAAATTGACGTATGGAAATCTGTAATAAAATTTGAAATAAAATCCTTTTAAACTTTGGTTTGTTTAACATCAATAATGTCTTTTAGCTGGAAAGCAAGACAATCAACAAAACGGTGTCTAATATAATCATTATTTATTTATTTATTATAGTAAACATAGTAATAAGATGAAATGTAACTTATAAGATTGTTAATAAAGGCTATTATATAAAAAAAAAATGTCTTTTAGCATTATCTACTACTGAAAATAGAAACGATGTGTACTACTTTAGCATCATCATGGTTTATTGATTTTATTGCAGCCATTTAATTAATAATAAACCTTTTCATACATTCCGAGAATCAACCAATCACTTATCATAAGTATAATATTATTAAGAAACCATAATAATATTATATTATAAGTACTTCTCCGGTCTGCACTATAGATTCGACGCAAGAGCTTTTTTTCCGCGCGCCGGTGCGGGGTTATCGCGGAAAAGTTGAGAATTTTTCAAAATTTTATCTACTTCGTGTAACGTACTACACACACACGCGCACCTAGTGATGCGCACGCGCCGCGCGCTGAGTCGACTACGCGTATAATCGATCGATTCTGTTGGATATGTTGAAGTGGATTTTTGATATTTCGATTATGATGTTTAGTCGTCTTTTTTTAACTTTGTAAGGAAAGGAGATCGGTCGTTTTCCTATGAATATTGGGCCTAGTAGTGGAAAAATGGTGGAGACAAATGAGACATAGAATTAAATAATAAGGATTTTTTATCCTTCAAATATAACATAGTCTTCTTGAGCTAGGATACGGGGTTTTTAAGATTTATCCTCTTAAAGTTTTACAAAATCTACCATTTTCTGCTATCTGAATACGTAATGTCATAGTTGGCTTATATTTTAAGTTTGGGATGAGTATGAATATACATTATTATAAAGTACCTACGTAAGCTTATTAAGGAAGACAGAAAAACACATTTAAATATTTAAAAGTATATTATTTTGATATCAGGTTTATTGTATGTAGTTAGTCACTTTGTCATGCGCTAGTTTAAAAAATATCTGAAGCTAACGTACACAATAATGAAAAAATAAAACAATGATTGAGGATGAATCCATTCGGACATTACAGATCATGTAAGCCTTTGCGCCTTTACGATCGGTGTCTCATAGTTATCACAAAACGAAATTATATGATTTTCAAATTAATTCAATTTTAAATACACATTAGTACACGACGAAATAAACAATGCAATTTGACAGATAATAGTCTCGTGACAGATGTCAACTCTATTAATGTTGCTGACAAATACAAAAATGGTAGAAATATTTCATGATATCCTCATTTTTTTGTAAATCTAATTCCAATGGTGTAGGATAAAAGTAAATATAGAAATAAATCTAAAAAAATACGCCAAATTTTTTGGTAGTAATGAATTTCTTGTCCACAGTTGGACCAAATCGACCGATCTCCTTTGTGTATTTAAAGGATTAGAGCAACGTATTTATAAATATACTGCTATTAAAATACAACAATTATTGCTGGTACTCTTATCATTTTATTTTATTATTATGCAAAATCTGAGCCCGATGTATTTATTATACATGGGTATGTATATAATTTGCTAAACATTATACCCTAACAATATTATTCCATACATGTTACAAAAAACCTAACACTGCTTATCAATGGCAAGGAGTGGACTATTGTGTCAAATACCGAAGTCTATAACTTTGTCTTAGTATTGCTTTTCTTGCTCAAAACTCAAGTGAGTTTCAGCAAGGAAAGCAAGATGTAGATGTCTACACACTACACCATCTTTAGCGACTAATGAGAATTCAGTACTCAGACACAAGGATATATTTGAAGAAGTATAGATCATACTTACGTTGGCCTGAAGTAGGTTATTTCATATTATTGCACATTCCTATAAAATTACTTTTACAAAATCATCTCTTATGACAAGGTATTGAGTTCATTGTTCTTACAAGGAAAATATTCTCATTTATCTAGTTAGAATTTCAATCCTTGTAGTCCAATAAGATTAGCAAATGGTAAGTTGCATATAAAATTATTCATTCTAATATTTTATTTCGTGTTGTTGCTTAAATCATTGGGGCTTCAATTTTGCGGTCAAAATTGTGTATTTATATAATTTATGTTGACGAAAAAAACAACATTTCTCAACTAAATATTACAAATCAAAGACGCTGGCATCGTCTTTTAAGAATATTTAAAATTTCTTACCTGTAGTATTATAAATTTTATTAGAAGTAAATAAATTAAATAGCAATAATTTATTATTATGTCGTTAAAACCTTATGTAGTGCAATTTAAAATATTTTTAAAAACATTGTGCAACCGAACACAATCTTGACTGCGTCTTAAAGACGAACACCCCATCACTAACCAATAAACTAGACCAAGGAGTTGTTGATTCCTTCCCAAGTGACTTAACGCCAAAATTATGCCAAATAATATTTATTTTTACACTAATTATATTAACGTTCAATTTGCGATGCACTAAAAAGGTTTTTGCATCATGTAAGAATGCGCAAAAATGCATTTTTTCGTTAGAAAAAAGATAATAATGCTGTGTGTTTTAAATGGAAATTTTATAAGACGACGCAGCGCGGGGCGGTTGTTTTTTCGTACACACGAGGTAAAAATTTTCCACTATTATGTAATATGTTTTTGGTTTTTAATTTTTAAAATATTAACTTTTTTTCTGAGTACTTCTTGTATCATGTGCCAGTTTGTTATAAAGCTATTTGTAAAAACGTGTTCTTTTTAAAACGTAGTTTTTTTGTGACGCATTCTGTCTTTAAAAGACAATTTTAAGTTTTTTTTTAAACTTAAGGTGTAAAAAGTGTTCCATTTTTTCTGTTTTTTTTTACAATGTTAATGCGTATAAGGACATTTTGACCCGAGTCCCGTCAATGAAATAATTAAGTTGAACTTTGGACCCCAACGTTCGTGTTTTCAAGCATTTAATAATTTATTTATTTTACGAGATAACAAATCAGGCATTTAAATAAAGTGAGAAGTATATAATTAAGGTTTATTATCTCATTTAAAATTCTAATTAGACGATCATATGGTTGTACTATTCACCAACAGATGTCGTCTAGTTATTGATTAATAATTGCGTGAAAAATAACCTCGGACTTAACAAGTTAATTTTATTTGAATAGTTGCGAAAATAAAACACAAAATTACACGTTTTAACTAACCATAGGAATCATAAAATAATACCGGATGGTAGATTAAAAGCCATATACTAGAAATATCGACACTCATTTCTTCATGTTGTAACAAAAAACATGCACAAAAACGATACGACTCAACAAGTAGCGCTGAAAAATTTATTCAAATATAATTTGACAGCCGAAAGCAATGTTATTATAATAGCAGCAAAAAATTCACCCCACAGATAAAAAAAACTAAGCCGTACGTAGGGTCGCCCGTGTCACACAAAAGAAACAAAAAGAAAAAAGTAGGCCGGCACGCGCACCACCAATTAACTCGTTTTTTTCTCGAACACCGTTTAAACTTTCTTTTTTTTTCTATTTCCATTGGTTCAGCCTAATATCAGGGGTCGTTTTTGTGCCAGTCTCTTTTTTATTTCTAAACATAACGTGTCAATCCTGCCACGTGGTTTTTTATTGGTTGTACCGTTTAACACGGTGCTTTGACACGTGATATTTGGGTGGGGTTGTTTTTTTAATTTTTTTGTTCGATTTTTAAATGTTTGTTTAAGCGGCCAGTGTTTAACGGTCAATTTGTTTTCGGGCTGTGGTTTACCGGTTTTTGAGGAACGGCCTGCGATATTAGATAATTTGTTACGGTATTAACTGCGATGTTTGTTTATTTTAACACTGCTGTAATCTTATGTATTTTATAGCTAATGTGCGTAATGAAGATTAACTGTTAGATATTTTTTCTAAGTTTATGCGATTGTTTCAGTTTATCAGTTAGATACACTGAAGAAAACATTCCTATAATAAGAACTCTTTTCTGTGTTAGGGAGCTTCGCCTTTTGTCTTCACTAATAGTTACTACAAAGTAGTTCCATCCACCTCGTTAGTCACGTACGAATTTTAAATTAATTATCTATCTCTTTAAATGCGTGGTGGCCTGTTGTTAAATAGACCAGACGCGGCTGCCAATATGTTCACGGCGGTCGCGGGTTCAAATCCCAGAGCACACCTCTGACTTTTCGAAATCATGTGTGTATTGATAGTCTATCACCACGCACTTTAACGGTGAAGGAAAACATCGTGATGAAACCTGCATACCGTAGCGATTTTGAAGAATTTCTACGGTATGTTAAGTCCGCCAACCGCACTAGGCCAGCGTGGTGGACTATATGGCCTAACCACTCTCAATCGTACTCTCGATTGTAGAGGAAGCCCGTGTCCTGCAGTGGTATGTTTATGGGCTGATACATACATCTCACTCTTGCAATGATAAGATGTAAATAGGAGTTCTCTCCTTTACGAAGTCCTAGTAGGAAATGTAATGCAACTCTAGTTTAAAACTTTAGACTTATAGAAATAAATTGTACAAGTTATTGATTTTCTGGTTAACAGCACTAGTAAAGTAATAATATAAAACGGGTTTTATAAAAAAAAATGGATATTCAAATAGTTGAATATATTTTACCATAAGCATTTAACAACAACAGTAAAACCAAAAAATACATTCGACAACATTCAAATTGTCAAAAAATATATCCGATGCGTAAGTAGTTATCGATCACACAAACAAGAGTCGTGGTGTACGTCTCGACGTGCTCTGTATCGTCACGGCATAGTACCATCAATTATTCTACGCGGGTTGATGTTCGGGAGTGGAGACGGACTTTTAACTTATATTTTTTTGAAATAGATAGAAAAACAAGCAATGTTTCACAGATTACCGCGGATTTGGTTTAATTTTCTTCTAAATATAAAATCCTATAAAATAGTTTTATTTCAATGTGTGACATTCGCGTAAACCATAATTGAAATTAGGTAAGAAATTATTTGCAACGCTAAAACACAATAAAAATATAGTGACAATAAATTCTTCTTCTCTTTACACGACTTAATCAATATTAGCCAAGTCACACACATAAGCCTTATCCCACAGCATGATATAAGTCTTGGGACTTAGGAGTATGAAATAATTTTTAATTTGAACATTGGCATCTGAAACAGTTTTTTGTTAGTCACATTATATTTTACCAACGTGCAGTAGATGGCAATATCTCTTTACTGCCAGAATATATAAAAAAAAAACATCTGAATAATTTTTTTTATATCAATTATCATTTATGGCCCAGTTTTTGAGAAAATCAATAATACATTGACGACACACTCATCGATTAAACTTTAAATATACAGAAATAAAACATTTAGTAATATTAAAAATACGATAATAGTAAAGTTGTTTCCACACTACCAAACATTAACCCTTCACCGGTTCTTCCAAAAATGATTAAAAATAGGTCGCGGTGCGTGATCGGCCGGTCGTTATGACCCTCGATTATAACTTTTTCCTCTACAACAGTTCTCGGGTATTTTTTACCCTTTACATTTGATATATATAACTACAATTTGGTAGCTTCCCGTTGCCTGGCAATTTTGTTGCAATCTAGCGTTTTTTGTTTAATAGTTTCTTACTTTTTGGCCGATTTCAAATGAGGAGGTAATCAATTCGACTGAAATTTATTTTATAGCGACGATTCAGTGTGTGTATTTATATTAATTGTTTTTAAATCAAGAAGTAACATGAACATCTGTATAAACTTTGAAGCATAAAGTATTTTGAAGCTAAAATATTTAACATGTAAGACAAAGACAACAAATCAATGACGTTAGGTACCTCTCCTTTAATTTTATCTCTTTCTGCAATATGACATACTGCTGTGGTGCAATAGACAGGAAGCCTTAGAAACGAGAATGAGCATTATAATCGGGTTCGATCCCCGCACCGAAACAAATGTTTGTGTGATCCACCACAGGTATTTGTTCCGGGTCTGGGTGTTTGTGAGACCGAAAAGTCTCTCGTAGTTTCTGATACTCACGACACAAGATTCGATCTTAGCGTGAGGTTAGGACTATGTATGTGACTGTTGTGTGTATTTATTTATTCCCGTACCTAACCAATCAATTTTTTACTTCAATCTTTTAGGCCAAAAGTCTCATAGTTACCGATACATAGATGTGTACCATAAGGTAAAACCGTCCTCAGGCATATTTGTTAAATTACTACGTACTTATATCTATAAATTAAATAACCCATATCAATACATTCCTAAGGATTTCGTGTTTAATTTCAAAAAGTCAGCGATGTCATAAAACTCCTTATATTATGCGAGCACTTAATACCTTTCTTTCCCGACGATTCACTTTCCATGGGGTGAATATTGATTGTCCAATATAATAATGGACACAATTTAATTACTCATGTTTTTGAATATTTTATAGCCATGATTTGAGTGCTTCCGATGGGTTTACTGTCGTGTAGTTTTTGACAGTACAATAACAATTGTAGCATTCGTTTTTAATTAACGAGTTCCTTGTATTTGCTTGAATAACCTGTAATAATACGCTGCCCGACATTTTTATTCCCGTACTGAGCTTCTGTAATTAACAGTTTTCTAGGCTACATTTCTAAAAATAAGTAAACATACATGCATAAACTCACGCCTTTACCCGAAGGGGTAGGCAGAGGCGCCACCAGGACACCCAAATTTCGTCTAGTATGTTCCGTCCCACGATGTGATAGGGGGCGAGGCTATCGCCATATCGGGCACAAATTGCTGACTCCGGACAGATAATGAATAGAAAAATCCAGTATCACTTTGCCCGACCCGGGATTCGAACCCAAGACCTCAGCTTTGCAATCATACCGTAGGACAAACTGCGCCTCCGAGGCAGTCTATATGTAATTAAAATCTGTCCTTACCGATAAGCCAGGTTTTCTGAATCTTTATCAGCCTATATACGTCCCACTGCAGGGCACGGGCCCCGACACAATCGGGACTACGATTAACTGGTTAGGCCATATTGTCCACCAAGCTGGAGTCAGGTCAAACTCCTAATGAAATAGCGAATAGGACACAGTTTTTTAACGCAGTGATAGCAATACAGATAGAGTGAAAGTTATATAAACTTGGTCCGCTTGTTTTTCAACTAATGACTGACAAAACGATAGATCTGCAAATTGGCGACGCGGTCCATTTGAATACGGAGTGGAAAGCTGTGATCTTCAGATGTCGGAATAAGTCGGACGTTTTAAACTGTTTTAACGGAAAAATATGTGCGTGACATATATATTTATTATATATATATTTTTATACATATACATTTTTTATACTATATATAAAATTTTATTAACTACTTTTGTTTATCAAACAACGTTGTCGGAACAATAGGAGGTACCTAGGTACTTCTAGTAAGTAGTGATTTTTGGTATAAGTCCTAATAACATTTTCAATAAAATTGCATTAGTCTGCAAGCCTATTAAGAGTAATTCCTGAAATATGGAGTTTTATTTCGGTAAAACGCATAATAACGTTTAAAAAAATCGTGCTTCAGTCAATGAGTGATTACGAATCAGTCTTACGTTTTTCTAATAAACATTGTAATACTAAATAAATGTCTATGAATAGAACAACTAGGCTCAAACTAGCATTCGCAAAAAATCACTCGAATCAAAATTCCATTGATAGAACTAGTTTCAAGACAAAACATCTTTCAACAATCATTCTCGAAAAAACGAATGAAAGGACCCGTTTGACCCTTCACGAATTATGCAAATGGAATACCTTTACAAGGGTTTTAATAATGACAAGTTTTTGTTTTTTACGGGTTAGTAAAAAATGATTTGTCAAACCGGTAGTGTCTGTTCGACCCATTGTCTAACCCTGTGCGAAAGTTTCGTAGATTGCGAGATAAAAGACTTTTGTTCAGTATTTGATGGGAGAACGTGAGAAAGCGCGTCTTGTTTGATTAGAAGGGTTAGTTTTTTCTTTTTAGTGTTTTGTTTCGTGGCTAGTTGTTGCTGTCAAATTGTTTTTGACGTCTTAAGTGTTAACTTCGTTGTTTTGATACCAGCATTTTACTGTATTGAGCTGCGTTTTCATATAGGGCGATATTTTATGCAGACTTGTAGCTTAGATTCAATGGTTTCGGAAGTAAAATCATATTCATTAAATTATTGGATGACACGAGAGGCCGCGGGTTCGATCCCCGCACCGATACAAATATTTGTGTGATCCACAGGTTGTATTTGTTTCGGGTCTGGGTGTTTGTGAGACCGAAAAGTCTCTCGTAGCTTCTGATACCCACGACACAAGACTCGATCTTAGTGTGGGGTCAGGACTAAGTATGTGATTGTTGGGTGTATTTATTATTATTTATTATTGTTGTTTTAATACTAGCTCAATAGAATGACTATATCGTACTTAATGTTTTCACAGCGCAGTTTTAATTAATAAGGGACTAATTCGGTTACATACTGCAGGCTTGCTTATATTTTAAATTTCACTTTTCTGATTTTCATATTTTTTATAATTTAGAATTTTTGTTTCATTTATTTTTAGTTGCCTGTTGAATTTTAGTTGAGTGCGTGGTGGCCTGTTGGTAACGGACCAGACGCGGCTGCCTACATGTTCACGGTGGTCGCGGGTTCAAATCCCAGGGCACACCTCTGACTTATCGGAGTTATGTGTGTATTGATAGTCAATCACCACGCACTTTAACGGTGAAGGAAAACATCGTGAGGAAACCTACATACCGTAGCGATTTTAAAGAATTTCTACGGTATGTAAGTCCGCCAACCCGCACTAGGCCAGCGTGGTGGACTATACGGCCTAACCACTCTCAATCGATTCTCTCGATTGTAGAGTAGGCCCGTGCCCTGCAGTGGGACGTATATGGGCTGATATAGACTTATTTTTAGTTATATTTGTAACAAACAGAACTTGATACGTTTCATTGCACGTACGATATCCGCACTATACGCGCGTGGTATATCGATGTGCGGCGGATATTATGCAAGTTAATATAAAACTGTAACAACGAACTGCGGAACAGCTGCGCGACAGGACCGTCCATAGTGGACGCGGGAAATACTCCCAGGTTACCTGCATTATTATTCAATGTTTATACTCAATATTTATTCGCATATTGGACTAGCTAGTTTTCTCGGGTTAATGTAATTTTATTATTCTGTTTGTCAATACACATAGTAAAAAATTAAATTAAAAATCCTTTTGTGCCTTTGTCATGACGATCCATAGAGAAGATACGACATGTAGCATAATAAACAAACTTCAGGATTCATAAGATCATTAAAAAAAATCAATTGTTTTTATATTTGTATCTATTCAACTTCAAAGATAATAATAATTTCGACAAAACAGCTCCAAACAATTTTTAATCGCATTCTATTTTTATTAATTTTGAAATAATTTGTTTAGTATAAAAACTTTTTAACTTTTACGGTCAATTCTTTGCGGCCATTATAGCGCTACCCCAAAAAGCGTGGGGTCAGCCGGCGGCCGATTCATTGTTTCCATCCAATGTTATTATATCGTGTCCGCCTCATCGGCCGACCATTACAAATAAACTTCTTTATTCATATTTCTTGAGAACTTGATGGCTTTTGTATCGGTTGAAGTGTTCGAAGGCGTCATAGTTTGACAGTTTTTATAGATAACAATAATATAGACGAATATACACCCAGTTGATACACATAGTTTTGATTCCACACTAAGAAATCATGTACTGTCAACATAAAAAAATATAATTAGCTCTAGAGTGTCAAACACCCAAACTTGGAAGTGTTATCGACAGCCTCCGTGGCGCAGTTGGTTCGACGCCGGCTGTGAAACGAGTGGCCTCAGGTTCGATTCCTGCACCGAGACAAATGTTGTGGTAATCGTTTCGAATCTGGGTGTTTGTGACACCGTAAAGTCTCTCGTAGTTACTGATACCCACGACACAAGACTTAATTGATCTTAATGTGGGGTCAGTATGTGACTGTTGGGTGTATATAAAAAATTGGGTTTCGGGAAGGTAGCAAACATTTTGATGACAACTTTGCAGTTACCATCATCCCAGGCACAAACAGACATTTATTAAACTGAATTACCCAACCTAAGATTCCCCTTGGTCAATGTCGATGCCTCTAAGACAGTGTCTAGCAGTTCGTTCAGAGTCGCCAGTGAAACGAGAGCATTTTCGATCTCCGAACCCAAACATCCTATTGTTTTAAAACTATATTTTACGGATTTTATCACGATTTGGTTAAATTTTTAAATTTTTTAACTTTACGACGTTTCGATTACTTTACAGCTTTCGTGGTCACGGGGTGGACGGGGCAGTCCAGTAAAAATTAAACCAAATCGCGATAAAATCCGTAAAATATAGTTTTATTTCAATGTGTAACATTCGCGTAAATCTAAGAAACCATTATCCTATTGTTTGTGACCTACAGAAATTATCCCTGGTATTAGTGACACCGAAGACTCCTAATTATTGACACCCAAGACTTATCAGCGTGGTTTTAGTACCATGTAGTACATACCGGTTATATCCAGCTTACGACTGATAACGAAGCCAGGTGGTAGTTTTAGAGATTAGACACAATGCCAATAGCGATATTTTGTTTTGCTTCTTTATTTATCGTGTTTGGATGGTAAATACCTAGTTTTTGCTAAAATAATTTAAACCCTTGCATACCATTGTCACTAAAAATAAAAAGGTGTACATTATTATTTTAGGAAAACTATGCATTTACCACCTAAATATAAGGATAAGTAAAATAATAACAAAAAAATCCTTTTTTTTTTTTCGAAATTTTTGGTTGCATTGTGTCTGAAGTCAATATTTGGCTTCGTGTTCGGTCGCAGACTGGATATACCCTGTATGCTCTATGCTACAACCGTTTCTACCATGCCCCTCTAAGACACGCAACCAGCGTGACGGTCCCACCCAGACCCCGCCCGCTCATTACAAACGCAATTGTTTACTTGTTTAATGATCTCGCGATAAAAATAAAGATACGCCTTGTGCATACACCGACCCCCCTCTTTTAAGGGGTATGCAGGTTCATTATTTCGCATTGGATTTGATGACTGCCTCGGTGGCGTAGTACTACGGTACGATTACAAGGCTGAGGTCTCGGGTTCGAATCCCGGGTCGGGTAAAGTGATATTGGATTTTTCTATTCATTATCAGCCCGGAGTCGGGAATTTGTACCTGATATGGAGTAAGGCTCGCCCCCTCTCACACCGGATAGACCATACAAGGCGAAATGTGGGTATCCTGGTAGCACCTCTGGCTACCCTTTCTTTAGAAAAAGGCGTGAGGTTATGTGTGTTTGTATGTATCTTGTTATTATTTAATATAAATGGATTGGAAATCCTATAATATACCAGTGATATGAAATGATATATTAGCAGCATAATCGATAAACTTGTAATAATAATAATTACCATCGTAAATTGTACATTCATTCATAAACTGCATATTCTTGACTTTCAGTAAGAAATGTAAGTCCGAAAATGTGACGTGAGTCTGAAAAACGATCCCAGTACCGCCATCTTTTCTCCACGAAACGAAAACTGTTTGTTGCCATTACCGACTCACTTGTTTATGTGATATTGGGAAAATATATTCATTATTCCAAATAAAGAATAGCCAGAAATATTTATTATAATGAAATATACATTAATGTAATAATATGTGATTTTTAAATATTTATAAGATTGCTGATTCTTAGTAAATAAATAATTTTTGATACTAATTTGGCTAAGGAAGTCTCACGCAGGGTGTACAAATAAAAACAAAAACTTCGTATTGAATATTTTATTATACCACAAATTAACAAGAGTATATTCATAGAGGAAAAATATTTCATATTCGTTCCTTTAATAATATCACAGAATAAACGAAATTATCTCAAAAAGCGATGGTAGTAATTGTAACGACCTAAAATAGGGGGCAGCACTGTCTTATTAAAAAACTTAATTACATTTTGCTAACAGAATTTTCGCAGTGAAGTATAGGTGTGTTCTCAAAATGTTCTAGAGTTAAAAAAAATAAATCTTAAATATCTTATTAATATGAAAATGTGTAATTTTAAATATGAGAATCATTGTAGCTAAATATTAGACGTTTTTGCAACGTCTCACGCCATCTTGCGTGGGGTAGCGAGGAGAGAATTTTCCGTGAACCGCCCAAAGGGGTTGAAAACGAACACTAGCGCTAAGACAACAAAACATGCAAATATTAGTTTCAATATTAAAAGAAATTAGGACATAAACTGGGCTCGAAAATAATCCTAAAAAGTCATAAATCATAAGAACAAGCCATTTCAATAATAATTTAATTTTTTCTAACACATAACCTTGAAGAAAAAGTAAAGTACGTAATTTTCCTCATACAAAAACTTTTACCGTTCACATTCCCCAGTTTAGGTAAAAACAGGAAAAATGAATCACGTTAAAGACCGTTGGCTAAAACCCCATGAGCTAAGCCCCGCCTGAACGCAAAAAAAATAACTCAATAGTAAAGAGGCGTCGAAAAGAATTCTCGGGAAAAAAACAGCGCGAAACAGCGCTATACGTTCCCCACGAGTGCGAGCGAGACAAACGCCATTAAGAAAAAATCACAAAGAAACCCATTCTTTTTCATTTCCTCCCTCACTAATAGCGGCTTAGAAAAAAATGGGGAGCGCTATCCGTCCCGCTCTAGCGTGCAGGGGTGGGACGGGAACAGGGTCGGTCGAGCGAGAGGGGAGAACACCCTTACGGCGTCCTTAGCACCCTTTTAATAGTTCTTATGTGGGCCGTGGTGAGAGCGGTCCGTCACGCGTTTTTGGGAAATCCGTGTGGACGTGTGGGGCGGGCGCCCGCGCGCTGGCCGCGCTGTCCGGCCGGCCGCCGCCGCGTCGTCTTTTCCTTGACCGGACGCATTTTTCCGCGGAAAAAACGCGGGGCGCGTGCGCCCGGCGACGGTGGGGATGTTCTTGGCCGCGTCTAAGGCGGCGGGGGCGGCGCCGCGTCTTGCTAGTTGGACCGGCGTCTTCGGCAGGCGCGCGCGTCCGCCCCACCCCGCAAGAAAGCGTCGCGACGCTCAAGTTTTCCACCAAGAAGTTAGTCGTCGCCCGCCCGCGTCTCAAGAAGGTCTCGCTTCCGCTTTCCACGGTCCGACCTTCGCTTTTCCGGGGGTGACTTGACGCGATCGCTAATAGATTTTTTTTTGGAAAAACTTTTTTTTTTAATTTTGGCGCCGCGACGCCGGTCGGTCCGCGAGTCTCAAGTGCGCGTTGTTTGCAGATCCGCGCGGTGCCGCCACTCCGAAGACATCGCGCGCCGTAAACTCGGACTCGCGAGAGATCGCATGCCATCGTCGTGACCATTCGTCCAAAACTGGAATTAATGTTGAAATACTTCAATGAGAATATATCCCTAGCGCTGCAGGAGAGGTACAGGGACCTCCATGAGTATCGGAAGACGGAAGCGGTAGAGGAGGGTTCACCCAGGGAGGCGAAAGTACCAAAAATAGCTGAAGAGGGCGAGCAGGTCGGCGGCGAGGGCGCGTTCGAGCCGAGCGCCGCGCCGCCGTTCCCGCGGCTGCTGGACGCGCCCAAGGAGGAGGACAGCTTCGTGGCGAACTGGCTGCAGAACTCGTTCAAGATGACGGCGGCCGAGGCGGGCGGCACCGAAGGCTCGGCGGGCGGCAGCGCGCTGGACCTGCGTGCCGCGCCGCTGTCGCTGCACATCCCCGCGCTGCAGGGCGCCGCCGACGCCGCGCGCCACTTCAAGATGCAGGAGCTGTGGGCGCGCAGCCGAGCCGGCTCGCCGCCGCCCGAGCCGCCGCCGGAGCACGCGCCCGCGCCGCACGCGCCGCTCACGCCGCACGCGCCGCCCACACCCGACCACAAGATCATCGCCGACAAACTCGTCAATGAGATACAGGTCAGACATACTTATTTACATCGCACGCATATTGTCACACAACACATGTTTCTCGACAAAATTCAATTATAATTATATTCTAAATGTTATTACTTCAGCAGACAGTGTTTACTTATTAGAATGACCATAAGTATATATTTTTTTAATAAATGAACAATTCAGTTAAGCTAAGATCAAATTAAGTTCTAATTAAATTTAGCTTCCCGGAAAAGTAGGAGAAAATTTAAAAGTGTTTATTAGAGGCTTTTCTCGCGAGTTTTCTTATACCGTCGGCAAGACGGGGTCGCGCGAAACTTGCAGATGTGTTTAACTTGTCTAATCATTTTCTAATCATAAATATGCAAACTTAAATAATTATTTAGGGAAATAAACTATCACAAGTCAAATTTAAAGTGAACAATACTTTACCATACGTATTATTTGTAAGAAAAGTGAACACAAAACTCATACACACACTTTGCGCGAAACCAATAAAAATATGCAGCTGTGAAAATAAATTCACTTTACATTTTATTTCGATTATGATTAGAAATTTAAATTGTAAACCGATAACGTGTGTTTCCGCCAAAGATTGTTGGTCAACTGACCTCAGGAAATTAAACGAGGTCTGACAAAACTCGTTCCAAATTTGAATGATCCCTTCTTCTTTAAAAAAAAACTAACCAAGGCAACATATTGTAAAGCTTTTGTTAAACTCAAGAAAGGGTTAAGGGCCTTTGCGTCAAAGTTATTATTAAATCGTTTTTGTCCTCACAACACATCCGGTTTTACAAAAGGATATGTAAATTACAATAATCTGTGATAATTCTATTATTTTTACGTTACCCTGTGATCAACATGTCTTCGATACGTTTCTTTCTTTCGCCTTGACAAATGTTTGTTTTGAACATATGGCTTATTATTGGTTTACTATTATTTCCGTGGTTTCGGAGTTTATATCGTGCGGATATTAGTTTTGTTTAACCGTTGGTGTGGTTTTAAATCAACATGGTATTGCATTAAACGTGAAATAATACGGAAATGAAGAGTATTGTCAACCTTTCAACCAAAAACCAGAACTGTCCTTTAAGTCACGTCATTTATCCAGCAACTAAACTCCTTGCAATTTTTAAAATCACAAACTTTAAATTGGCTGGAAACAAAGACACGAAAAAAATTAAAACTTCAGCGATTGTCGTGTTCGAAATAAGGAATTTAAAAACAGAAGAGGAATATTACATTTTAAATTAGTTTCGGATACGCTCACCTTGCATTTGGCTATTTCCCACGGCGGGGATTAGGGGCACAGTTGCGATTTTATTTTTAATTTTTTTTCTCGTCCGCCGCGCTTTTGTTTCACGAAGGGGTGTTGACAGTTATTTGTTACTGCGAATCTGTTCTCATTTGGAATTATTTTTTGTTTTAATAATTTTTGTTTGTATTGGGAACCGGTTTCGTTTCCCGTTCGAGTTTCGTATTCATTTGTTTTTTTTTCCTTTAAATCGAGATTTAACGGTTCGACGACGTTGTTGCGCTTTTGTGGTTAGTTTTTTCTACGCAACGGTTAATTAAATTTTGATTTATTAATATTTCAATTGCTCTGTTGAGTCAAGGGCCTGTAATCAAAATAGGGAAAAGGTTTCATTTTTTATCATGTGAAATTGTTAAAGCATTTAATGTCAGTTGTACAACATTGCACAATTCTAAATTTTAAACAGAAAAGAAAACTGAGCCCTTTTTGTAACTAACGCAATACCAAAAAAAAACAAAAAAAAAACAGACATTTAAAACTACCGAATCGGCTAAACTAACCGATGGATGATTTTCCAAAAACCTCAAGAAATTGACTTGGCTATCTCTTTTTTTCACGCCGCCTCCATCGTACGTTGGAACGAGACAGCAACAGCAGCAATCGCCATCGGCCGACTCCACGATGAGCGAGAGATCACTTGTACCGTTTGCGCTGGTAAATTTACTGTCTACACTCAATAATGTCGATGTAAATAATTTTTTTTATTATTATGTCAATGTGTCATGATTCGTGCAATTTTTTGGATTTTTTTTTTTTTAGAAGCCAATATTTAGTTCTTCGTGACACGATCCGTGTTAACACTTTCCGTTGCGCTTGTCCTTTATGACTAATTTGAACAGCGTTCTTAATTTGAAAATCATTCAGTTGTCCTTTTATTTTTTTTATTCACCGTAACAGCATGTGCACGCCAGTGTTGTGTAGTTTAATCGATTGTGACGGGGTAAGTTTCATTTCGATTAATTTTATCGATTTGTCCATTAGTAATCGGGCATTTTTAACATTTAAGTTGCTTATTTTTTATTTTTGAAATAACGCTTATTAAATTGCTTATAGTCGTATTTTTATAATTTAATTAATTGTAACTAACTTGTAATACTGGTGTAATTTAATTATGTGAATATTTAAAGCGATATTTGAATTCATTTTACTTACAAAAACAACAATTCCTGACTGTTTTACTTTACCTATATCACAAATAATTCCATACCTTCCCAAGCGATGTATACCTAAGTTCCTCATATCGATTAATATGTAATGATAGGTTTAATTTTTCGTAAGTCAATGTAGGCCCGCCCATCCGGCGACATGACAATCGCAACTATTGTCGTTACGACAAACAATTATAGAGTTAATTTCAAATTAAACAGACCATATGAAATAACATTTGTTTAAATGTATTTGTTGTCTCAATTGTATAAGATATAAATGGCTTATAGGTCATGATGATTCTCTTTAGAGAATCATTTGGCTCACAATTTAATGGGAAGTTTTCTTTGAACTTGTGGAAAATAATCTTAAGGTCATGTATAATACATTTGTTACTTTTCATAATTCGGGAGTGAATTTAAAATTTAACAAATAAAAATTCATATAGTCTTTTGAAAACAATATTCATCTGGGAATTAAGTCTGTATTACCTTACACTATGTAATACCCAAATACCAAGTTATTCTATACTTTTGACACAGTAATGAATAAGTGGAACATAGTTATAAAAATAGAGGATTAAGCCATTTATAAATCCGCGAAACGGAACGTCAGTATTTTTTCGTAAATATATATCTCAATTCAGCAGTTTTCTTAAATCGAATGACCCATATTATATCATAATTACTAAGATTAATTATGTAATTGACAATAAATCATTATATGAGGTGTTAAGACTTGACCCGTTTTCTACTTACATAAAACAAATTTAAAAAAAATTAAACACAAAGTAGGCATTTTAAACCACTTCTCTTATTTCCCGAAAGTGATTTTTCAATAATTAAAATAAATAAAAAAGTTTTTTGGAATTTTGGCGATTATTAATAAAATTATTACCATTATTATGTAAAGTAAATTATTAGGTTATAAAATACGCTGAGTATGTTCTAATCGTAAACATCTGACCATACCAGATTATGTCTTATGATGAAAATATTGTTACATGAAAACGATGAGACAACAGAAGATTGCTCACCTTAAGGCAGTTAATATTTATTATCGAACTTTGCAATAGTTTATAAAAATAATAAATAAGCCCATTTAATTAAATATTAAGTCCCAATGCTGTCACATTAGATTAGAGGAGTCCAAGGAGATAGCGCGGTGGACTCCAAAATTCTTATACTCGTATACTACATCTTCGGGATATGCTGTTTTTTTCCTTCACCGTAAAGTGAGCGATAATTACATAAATAAAGGAACTTTGGGTTCGAGGCGAAAAATCTAACTTTGGTGTCCATTAATTGGCAGAACGATCCGCTATAGTTAGCTATCAATCATTTGGAATGATATTGAATATTCAAAGGTAAATATTATATATTTTTAGGTAATCTAAATGATAATCTCTAGTCTCTACAGTTAGCACTAATATTGAAAAAAAATGTTTCTTTACATTAATGATCAATCAAATAAACTAAAGTCGAACTAGGTAAACTTAATGACGGAACATAAACATCCAATCCTTCAACCCCTACCTTCCACATCCACTGTTATATAACTCGTAATTTATCATTTATTGCTATTTTTGTAATTAATAAAATAAATTCAAATATCCCCGTACAACAATAACTAACACGTTGCGTTGTCGCGACAGCCGCAGCAGCAGTCGCCGCCGCCGGACGCGCCGCTCGGGGACCGCAACGCCATGTTGCCGTTCGCACTGGTAAATTTCCTGAATAGCCTCAATATCGATGTAATTATTGTTTATTTTGTTTCTTTTCATCGCTAGGACGGTTTGGGAACTCATTTGTTTGAAACTATAGTTGAATATAGCAAGAAAAATGTCAGAATGATTAACCTAATTATTTTTTAAGACAAATTATAAGAATATACATAGGTCAAGATGTTGTCACAATGGGTCAAAGTTACCTCAGTTGATGCTGTGATATTTCATTAGTGAATTTTAAGTTGAATGGACTTTAGTTCCTTTGCTTAGGATCTGATATTGAAAATATACGAGATTAACTGATTTCGTATGTCTCTGATATAAGACTAATAGGAATGCGACGTTTTTCAGAATAACTTTGTATATTAATGGCTTTATATAACTTTGAATACTTTATTGCGTAGTAATTAGATTCGTTAATTGGTTATGAAATTAATCAATATCATACAACTCAAAGTTTACATTGTTTAGTTTGAAAATATTATTATTAAAAAGAGAATTATTCTTTATTATCACCGTTTTTATACTAATTCAATAAAACTTACCTAATAATAACAATGAGTATGTAAAAATGAAAAACTGGATTTTTTTTAAAATAATGCAACTTAATATCTACATGTTTATTCACTTCTAGAAATTCGGAAAATTACAATTATCCATTAAAATAGTAATGTGTTAATATTTTTTTAAAAGATGAATTAATGTCTGTAACATTTATTTCAAATATTTCAGCGAATGGTTTTTAATTATTAAGGAATAAAAATATATTTCTGTTAGAGCTGTTTTTTACGATATAAAGCGTGACTTTATGACTGGTGAAGACCATTAATTATTTTTACAATTTTGTCATTTTGCCCTGGAAACATTAAGTACGAAAACACAAATAGATGTTTCTTACAGAATTTCTGTACTTTACAAAGAGATAGGTAGTTTTGAATCAATTGTGCTGAGTACTTACTTAATCTTTTTCAAACTGTACGGAACAGTAGTAACATTTGGAAATCAAGATATTTCGTTTTTACAAATAACATATCAGACCTCAATATAATTAAGGTATGTTTTAAATACAGACTTTGTTTTTACAATAATGAACAAATGTACGTTTTTACATTAATGAACAAAAATGAGTTTTCAAAGCGACCACCATTTTTTACCAGCGAGCTTTACTTGACTTTATAATTATTGTCTAAACTCTTTAAAAATTGCATTTTTATTATCGGCTAAAGTTCGCTGACTCTAACTTTCAACGATTTCGGAGTTTTTTTTCAAATGCAAAGAGATTAACAACTGCCAAGTTTGCCTTTCAAATGAATTCTTACTTTGCGAGATGGAAAAATTAAAATTTAATATCTTGTCATAGTAAGAGTTTATTATATTTCTGCTTGCGTTCACTCTCATCTGTCTTTTGTTTAATTGCTTTTGACTAAAACCCTTTGTATTGTTCTGTGCAGAAAACTAAAAACTTTGTTACTTCCATTGCGAAATGAAAAAAAAAAAAGAAATTTATTCTATTGATTAAATTGCACAAAATACTGGCATATTAGAATAATAATTAAAAATAATAATTTGCATTACCAAGGGTTCTAGATTTCTTATTTTCAAGCGATACACCATTCTAATTAACTCGTTGTTTCGTGCAGCAACAAGCCCGGTCAGGACAGAGCATCAGCGAGCGAACGCTTGAGGAGTGCTGGTCAACACTGCAGCGAGTGAGTTGGCATCTGTTTCAATGCGTATTGTTATCTTCCAAAGGTAGGGGACGCGACGCGGCGACTGTGTACACTTATTCGAAATTTAAAATTAATTGAAAATTTCAATATCGAAAAAAAAAGTTTGTTTGATATCGAATGCCCGTGGCACTCAGTCGCTAAATCGCGTTCCCAAACAAAAGGGGTATTGGTTAACAAACCAATCACTCGTAACAAATAATACTTATTTAAGGTGAGTTTTACTTTTTAAATTCCCTCGTTATCTAATCGTAAGGCGTATAAATCGTGTAAATTTATTTTTTAGCGCTAAAGCGTTTTATCGCGACATCTCGAGCCAGTGGGTGGCAAAGGAAACGGTTGAAAGGTTTTTTTTTTTATAAAATATCTAGTTTCGATCTATGTTTTGCATATTCATTAGCGGTTAAGGAAACGTTTTTCGAATAGAATCGATCGAGATAAGTCGCGGGCGTGTTAACAATTTATTTAATGGAAATTTGCGCGCCATTTTTTAAATACATGCGAAGGTATTGGCCATCTGCGTACAAGGTGTGCGTGAGATTCAGGATGTGCTTACAACGCATCTGCATAGGAAGGGGTTATCCAATAAATAATATTGGATGTAAATGATAGTATCTGCATTTTTTTGGTGTTATGATTTCCAGTATAACGGTATATTGTGACGTATTAAATTTGCAGTTTATATTAAAGTGTTCTAGGAATTATTAGGCAACCAAAAAATCTTAACCTTCTTTCATTTAACCAACACATTTTAACTTAGAAACATTAACCAAAGACTTCATCAACACGCATATTAATCAGAAATTTTATTACAAAAAGCCAACGATATGAACTCAAAACAATACCTAACCAAGTACTCAAAGCGAAAAGTCAAAAGCACAGGTGTCTGACAATAAGGTAGCGAAATAAAAAAGTTAGCATCGCGTCGGATGTGAAACGGAAAAGTACACAGGCGAAATAAAAACTGCACTCTTTGTGCTCAAACAGGCACTTGATCTTTACACTAGCGCATGAAAGACGTGGAGTGGAAATTATAGAATAAAAATCGGAAGTTGATCGTAGGATGATCAATACAGTACTTTATTTAAAAAATACATATAAAAATGACAAAAAATTGGCGAAGGTTGGTGGTAGGATTTCCGCACAATATAAATATATTTCGCACTCTAAACTTGCAATTGATATTTTCTATAACGACTGACTGGTAGTTATTGGACTAACGAATACTAACATAAATACAATGTTTTTTTTTTTTTATAATATTTCATTGTAATTGTTTTTCTTTGTGGTGCAATAAAGGATAAATAAATAAATAAATGTTATGTAACTATTCGTCAGTCTAACATCTACTATAATATGGTAAATTGAAATGACATATAAGGTATACCCTCGTTATGCTATCTTCCTCAATGTTCTATGTTGGAAATCTATCTAAATATCTAATATAAAGATTGAAAGACTATCCTGTGTATTGTGTTGATTAACTTAGTTAAGAATTAATGAAAAAATATCCAGCGTTAGTGCTCAAATTATTTAAATGCGTGCCACTTTTGATCCTAGTGGACGATAGAGATAATAGTTTCTATTTCAATATACTTAATCTCACATATACAGGGTATATCAAGACTGTGACCGAAAACGAAGCCAGGTAGTATTAGTGACTTCAGACACAACGCAACTAAATTTTTGCAAATTATACCCGGTTTGTGGGATGTGTACGTGATATTTAAACAGTCATTCCTTTTTTAACCGACTTCAAAAAAAGGAGGAGGTTCTCAATTCGACTGTATGTTGCTTTTTTTTTAATTAGTCTTATGTTATAATAAAACACGGTACACACAATATTTTGACAGTCACCGGTTGACGTTTAATTCCTCCTCTTACATTATAATCAAATATTGACAACTGCTTGAAATGCTTGAAATGCGTTTTATTTAGTCTTATATTTTAATATCACAAACTAAAGTGCTAATTAAATAAAAATTAAAAACTAAATAAACTACCACATCCTACCACATATATTACAGCACAGTCAATCGTGCTAGTATTTAAAATTTGGGAACTAAGCATGAGATCGTTTAGACCCTATATTAGATGTACACTTTATTTGGAACACTAAGTTCACTACTTGTAAAAGGGGTTTAGTCTGGCACGCTTTCGATATCTTCTGAAACTTAAATCCACTAAAGAAAACGAGACGTCTCCACACCATCCCTATACCAAAAACGCGCTTCCAGCAACGTTACCAAAAAAATCTCCGTACATTTGCATGTCGATCCGCAATGAATTTATAGTTATTGCATTTAGATTTATCGTTGTGCCGCTTTTCGAAAAAATCTCCTGACCTCCCGCCACATTTAAAATTCAAATCGCAATTGTTTTTGGATCGAAATTAAGACGCTTTTGACGTATGCCGTCCGTTGCGAACATGTGTCTTCTTGTACGTGGGTTTTTTAATTCGAGTATAGTAAATCAGGTCGGTTGTCGGTGCGCCGCGGCGGCCGCTTTGTAAATATCGTTTTTATTTCACGATAAAGGTTTTATAGAGGCTTTGGTGTAGTTTAATGATTAAAAATAGATAGAAAGTATTTAAAACTATGTTTAAAAGGTCGCTTAATGAGTAATAATTTGTAGTTGACGATTGCCGAAGACATCGAAAGGTAAGATGTAATGTCACAGGCTTGATTCTCGCGTCAAGTCAAAATGTTGTCATGGTCTTTAACAGATCTATTTTATGAAAAAATACTGCGGTTGTTTATTACAAAATAAGCCGAAAATTCATTAATTCTAATGCGCATACAATATATCTATAACTAATATGTATGCGACTATTGCGCGAAAACTAAACGAAAAAAGCTTAACAAAATTATTTTTTCCAAGACTGTAACATCTTGTAAGACCAGACGGGGTGGCGCGGAGGGTGGGGTGTGGTAATTATGAAAAGTGTCTAAAAGGGGTGGAAAAATTGTACGAAGCGAGGACGTTCAAAAAAACAGTCTAATGACCGAACGGCTTTTAAACTTAATAGGTTTGGAAAGATTGTCTCGATAGTCTTACCGTTCTTTGGTCTATTTTAAGTAATAACACCGTAGGGTTGGGGTTTTATATTATGCAAATATTTAAATTCAAGGTTCAAGTATATTTTTATCGATATTCGATAATGTTCTGATAGAATTATAGGTGGGTC
The DNA here is from genome assembly GCA_949752805.1 of Deilephila elpenor. Lineage (NCBI taxonomy): Eukaryota > Metazoa > Arthropoda > Insecta > Lepidoptera > Sphingidae > Deilephila > Deilephila elpenor. Next base: position 7,593,785 of record OX457119.1, read on the forward strand.
TCCCATATGTGAGAGGCCGCCTGAGTAGGGTGGTACCTAAATGTGGCAATGTCTATTTCTCTCACCAAACAGCAGTGTAAATGCACTGTTGTTTTCCGGTTTGAAGGACATTGTAGCCAGAGTAACTACTGGACATAATGAGACTTAACATCTTATGTCTCATATTAATGCCAAGCCTTGCTTTGCTAATTATGGTATCTTTTGGTTTTGCTACTGTCCATGAGCGGTCGATGGTTTTACCATCAAGCGAATAGCATGCTCGTCTCGCCATTTATTGCAATAAAAAATGATAATAAAAACTAGGTTATTGACAAACCTGGTTAGAAGAAACCTCAAGGCAACCCTAAGTGAACTAAATATAAGTACAGTACAGTACAGTACAGTACAGCAGGCGGTCTCCGCTCTATCATTCATAATGGCGGCCCTTCGATATCTTATTCATAATTAGGGTGTTTTGATTTAGTTTTTATGTTTATTTGACCTACTTTTAAATGGTTTCTTAGATTTACTCGAATGTTACACATTGAAATAAAACTAATTTCGGGTCCGCCCCGTGACCACGAAAACTGTAACGAAACGGCGGGAAGTTAAAAAATGTAAAAATTAAACCAAATCGCGATAAAATCCGTAGAAATTAGTTTTATTTCTACTTTTATATCCCAAATATTTTTCTGGGTTATTAAGTAGAGTATTATGAATGCTTTAAATAATGTAATAAAGTTTTTCTTTTACTGCAATAAATGGCGGGACGAGCGTGCCATTCGATACATTACATAACTAGATTACGAGACACATTACTAGATTTCAAATTCGTTTTGATTTTGAGGTCTCTGAACCAAAAGTCGCAATTTTATAAAATACTTTAAAACACATTAAAACATGATAATGAAACAAACAAGACAATTAAAGACTCCGTCATCTCCGTAACTCACGACGCGGCGTTTTTTAACCGAACTTGAAAATTTATATCGCAATTAGCCGCGACACTTTTAACCCGCGAACATTATTAGAAAAGTTTGTGTTGCTCGTAAAAACAACCGGTTTTTTACCGGTGCCCACCTGAGCGCCGACGCTGCGGTGAATATTTTATTATTTTGCGAAATATCGCATTTTTCCCGCTATGAATGTTTAAGGAGTGTCAAACGGTTTTTTTGTGAATTTTTCATTGGTTCGGATATTTATAAGGTATAGTTGACTACCGTTGACAAAACTGGCATTACGTAAGTTTTAGAAGTAATGGTCGTTGTTAAAATTATAACTAAATATTCAAGGAAAATGATGCGAGGAAAATTACATACGTAAGGTTTCTGCAATAGAATTTTATAGGTATGTAAAGATTACCAACCCGCACTAGGCAAGTGGGTTGGACTCGAGCCTAAGCCTCTCTCAATCATAGGAGGCTGGTCCTCAGCAGCCGTACCTTTTGTGCAAAAGTGGATCCTGAAACTACACTTTTCTCAAATACATTATTTTGTTAACTTAAAAATGACTTCAATTATTATCCATTAACACAAAAATCCTTACTATCTTTACTTACAACCCTCACGAACAGTAAATCTTGTCAAAAACGCATTAAGAATTCAAATATCAAAAAATACTCGTCCCAGAGATAACTTAAAAATATAGCAAAAATTAACACTAACATTAAAAAATCGGGTTAAATGTCCCGTTACAATGTGGACATGACCGTTAAATGGTAGCATTTTCACAAACACAAATTGGCGGCAAAACAGCGCACCCTGGGGACGGGCAGTGAGAAAAACTCGGCAAAAATTAGATTTCTTCCGCATTCGCTACTGGAATGAGTGATTTTGATACTTGAATATTCTGTTTATTTGTACCTAAAATTTCAGGATGCAAGACGCATAGAATTTTTATTAATATTTTCTATGAAAGGATAGCTTGCAATCGTATGTATAATAATAATATATTCAAATTGTAGAAGCACATAATATGTAAGATAGAGATATCAAAGACCATACTTAAAATTATAATAATTTGGAGTTATATATTATAAATTGTATAAGAAGTAGTGCATTTTATTTGAATATTTGTTATTTCTTTAAATATCACTTAATTTTCTTTCATCGCTTCTGTTGAATTATTCTAAAAATATCAATAAATCGATGTAATATCGGACTCCATATACATCAAGCATTCACTAATTTCTCTTGACGGAAGACTCAAACCCCACTTACTTAATCTTACTAATAAAAAACATTAATTCAACACCAAAAAAGTCTATATAAAAGTATACTTTACCTTACAAATTTAACGAATACTCACGAACTATGACGTCACGACCAAGTACCAATCACGTTCAGCCGCGCTATATCGGGGCTAATGGCTCGTGCTACAGTAAAAAAGGCGACGACGTTGGAAGATAAAAATTAGCTGAAATTAAAAGAGGCTAACGAAGCCCATTCTCGTCCGCTGCGCCAACATCTTTCCTAATTTCAGACTTGTCTTGCCGGGCAGGAAACTGTGATTGTGTGAAAAATGTCTTGGGGAACTTTATTTTGTTTACGCGTAGATATAACTGGTACATTATATGTTTATAATTGTTAGGTTTTAGTATATAATATGTTACTGAGTATAAGATGGTGATTGTTTGGTTTTTGTGCTGTTTGGATTGCACAAATTGTTGAGAATAAATTTTAGGTGCTCGACGCAAAGAGGGTTAGTTAAACAGCACATATTTTTATAATGCCTAATGCACCCATACATGGTTTATGTATGAAGTATCAAAAGTTACGGTCTCACCACGTCCAGACCCGTAAAAAATATTAATTAATTATAACCATTTGATTTTGTGTATAGACTGAACCGGCGGCATTTAGTTTCTCCACTTTTACGATACAAAAACTATCACATCATTTGGGTCTTATTCAGTTACAATATCGGAAGGCATTTGGTTTCATAGCTGAGTTCTCCACTTTTACGATACAAAGACTATCACATTATTAGAGAAATATTCAGATACAATATCGCGACTAAAGATAAAAAAACAATAAAAAATATACGACCTATCCAGACAATAAAAAAGGCACATTAACTAAACGAAACCACATTCCCACACATGCTAAACGATTAATCGATTAATGTTTTACCGATAGTAAAGTATCGATTAAAAACCCGTTGAATAATAAATGGAAGTGGCGACATCGGTACAATAATCGAGTGACCATCGCATTACAGTCGCACAACTAGTTATTACGAGACCCCTAATTTTGCTGCATCGTTGGACCTCGAAACCTAAGTATCCCCTTATTTTTAATAGTCTAGAATGGAAATAAATTATTAGGTCATTTCACGGTCTTTTAATACTAATTATGTGCAAACGATATTACGACTTTGTATTGCAAAAAATGTCATCGGTTTGTAATTTGAAGAGGAAATGGTATGAGTATAGACCACGAGAATTATTGGATTTGTCAAAAATATTTTTATTAATTTGAATTTATGTTATCTTTCACGCTAATAATTTCTTTCAAAATGTATTTTATATTTGCAATATATAAAATCAGTAATATAATATGCACATTATTATTGATTTATAGTCGCCAATAATTATTTAGACTTTTTTATAATCCCTTAAATATCTTGTTCATAAAAACAAGATGTACCTACATTATGCAAACTACCAAAAACAAATGAAAATATCTTGTCGCAAAGATGTTATAAATTAATTACATTCAGCTAAAAGCACTTATCTCCACGGGAAAGCTGTTTATTTAAAAAGAATCGTCTCATTATTGAGTTACAAGAAAATAAAGCTTTTACTTTTTCCTTAAGCGTCGACCACCTGCGTTTTCTCCGCGTCTATTAGGTAAAACATAACTATCTATACAAAAAAATATATGTATGTCCCGTCTGTACATCGAAGATTTCATACCCATCTATATCCAACAAAAAGAAAAATCAGAAAAGGTCAATCAAAAGTTTGCTAAACCAATTTCGATGAAACTCTGCAGGTGGTTTTAAAAGGACGTTATATTTGTAATAAAAGTAAAACAATATTACATCTCGAGTGGAGTCGGAGCAAAAAGATTTCCTATAAGAAAGCATCGTATGAGACGAGTTATAAAAACGAATCACGGAAAAAAACAGCGTGTCAGAGCGAAGAGCGGGCGATGAAAAACGGCACGTAGCGCTGTCTCTCTCGCACGGCAGCTATCGCCGACCCGACCGAGAACTCTTGATACTTTCAGCTCATTTGAGCTGCTCGCGAAAAAAATATAGGCTTGATATATTTTGGATGTAGAGTGTGATAAAGGCACTATTTTGTTAGCAACAGAAGTATAGAAGAAAGAAAATATTTAGAGAAATAGAATTAAATACGGAGGAAAAAAACATTATTTGTAAATTAATTTATATCTTCAAAATAATTTTGTCTGTAAAATGTAGACTGGATACAATTTAAAATACTCTTATTTGTATACACGTAATATATTGTATCGATTATACATATCTCATTCATATTAATATCTTAAATATATACCTATCCATAACACAATATAATGATATCTAACATTGTGCATTTTTTGAGTCGAGATTAATTATTAAAAATCTTATTTTTTTTATTACTTGACTGTTTATAACTGTTCTTAAAGAATCTACAAAAACCAATAAAATGGTAAATAATCACTATATTTGAAAATAAGTACCACATTTGGACCCTTTCTTTAAATATCGTATAATATGGAACTCAAAGCTAGGAGATATTTAATATTACGTCATACAATTTTTAGTACTCACATCAAAGGAAATCTCAATTTGACACCAGCTTATATATCTGGAGACAGATTGGTCTGTACATTTACTTAGGAAGTCCAATCCGACTCAATTGGACGAAACACTAAGCAACTTTCATAAGAACTAGGTTATCCATAACAAAAGAGTTACGTAATAGAAAAGTACCAAGGAGTTTTAAAACAAGTCGGTATCAAACTAAGGAACCGCGTGGATATAACCGACTATAATAAAAAACTTAGCAAGTACCTACACATAAGTGCATTACGATGCCTTGCTTCTATAACTATGGTACTTATAAACAGTACGCCTCCGGGCCACGGAGACGGCTACACAACGATTTTTTGCAGCCACATTTGAAAAATACATTTTGACGTAAACAGACCTATTTGCTGTTGAAAGAGTTGTGCGGGAAAAAATCGGCGCGCTTATTGTCTATGGTCTGGTGTTCTAAATTTAAATGTTTGTGACATAATAAGGAAGTTGTCGTCTCGCTATTGGACTTTTTTACGTGCAAGTGAAGTGACGTTTGACATTTCGTGAGATGCGTCGTCATTTTCGAGTTTGTGTTCGATTTTTAAATAAACGATATCGATGCAGGTATTTATTTTTTTAATAATATTTTTATTACGTTATGAAAGCTATGCCATAAAAATGTGCAGCATCTTTTATTGAGCCTGGAAAGTAAAAACGAAGGAAGTATAGACTCGGCTATTAGAATATCGTTTTATCTGAGATACTTAAGTATTAATAAATTAAAGGGTACAACTTAATTAAAGTTCAAGTATAAATTAATAAAATATGTGTCGTGAAAGCAAAGTTAATCAACGAAGTAACATATTATTAGCATTTCAAAGGTTATAAGACGATCATAAACCTAACGCTTGCAATAAAAGATGTCAATGTTCAATTTATTTAAGACTGTGTACTACAATTCATTTTTAAGGACAATATTTAATTGAATATCTTGACGTACAAGATATTAGTTGTATCATAATTTTATATGTATTTACCATTATATTATTATAGAAAAATTCCTAATGCTTAGTGAGGTAGAGCTTGATAGAGATTAGCACATAATGAATAATATAAAGAAGCGTTATTTTTTTATATAAAAACTTTATTACATAGTATTTTAATAATCCAATTTGAATAACTTTTCATATTTTTTTAAAAACGACTTGTCCCTGGTTATCGCTTAAAATTTTATTTTGCAGTCCAATCAAGGGAATTGTTTCGATATTTATTATCTAATTTCCTGTATGCTATACTTCTGTATGTATTATGTACAAAATCACAATTGTACTATAAAGAATTAGGTTCAATTTACACGCTTACTTAGTCTAGTCAGTGCTCGAGAGAAAGTGACCTAACCCAAAGAGCAAGGTAAAAGTCAGCGTGACATTTAGTTTATCTTTTTACTTCATTTTTATTTGCAAAGACTTTCTATTTTGAAACAAAGTGCACTTTTATGCACTTTAAGTGTATGATACACTTATTAAGAAAGAATTTTACTATCAAAATTATACTACCGATCATTTTCGTGTATTATTGACATTCATCTTTAGTCTATGGTTTTTTTATTATTAGTCAGTGACCTGAGTGGTTTTATTGGCAAGTAGTTACAGTTGTCTATGGAAGTAAAGCTTTAGATAGATTAACGTAATTATGATCAATCACTATTGAAGATACCGTTGTTTAGATGTTTTTTAAAAGGATTTTTACATTCTTCGCTATTCTTTTGGATCAACTCATATTGTGGTGTGCATTTGGTGACTAGGCACGGAATATCCTGCTGCTATGCTATGATGCTGTATAGGGGGCCTAGAATTTAATCAACTATACATCATATTTGAACTGTGTGTGTTGAATAAATAAAATCAATATTGTAGTATAATACCATCATTACAATGTCCATTATGACAAATGTCGATCTTTTAACGCATTGCAAGAATATTTCGTGTAAATAAAAATAGGTACGCCATTTTGTCTCCAAATTATCAGTACAAAATTATTTGTCTCTTTTTTTATAGCTATGTACAATTAAATTATTAAATTTATAGTTAAAAGCATGGATTTCGAAATTAAATAAATAGCAACAGTAATGTAGAGTATCTCTACCATCGCATTGTTTGATATATACAGGAAACGTGTATCAGACAGTTTCATATAATTTTGAGTGACAATACATAAGTTTTGAGTAAATAAACATATCATGTTACAATGTTTATGTATTTCCAATAAGCTTTTCATTCTCTACGATGTTTTTCTTCGTAGAAATGTTACGTATTTCGTTAATACTGAATTATTGTTTACTTATAGACTTTATAAACATTTTAAATGAAATTCAGCAAATATGGAATTTGAAAATAGCTATGATTTTCGTTGTTATATACCACGTGATGTGTAAATGATAGAGATTAATTGTTTATTTATTAGATTTCGAACACATGAGTCAATTTAGTCATTTAGAAACAGTTAATTAAGTATTTTTCTTTAATAAAGGTAAATTGTAAGTTTTAATAATATTTTATCATTATTTACAAGTTTCCTTATAAAAATGTTCCATCAGTGGGATTATATAAAAATATGCATTTTCCTGGTTTTAATACAAAAAATGCATTGTTAATATGGCGGTAAATATGGTTAATATGAGTCCATAGATGATTAAAATTTATACCATGGTTATTTAAATTTTTTAATTGGTTCTTTAGGTACTCCTTAATCAACTAAATAAATACCAATATCACTTGACAAATATATATAAAATCCTGAACTAACATTAAGATGCAATTCTTTTGTTGTAATTATTGGAAACTACGACCGACTTTTTGATCGAACCGAATCGAAACCGATCTCAGGAATCGAACCTATTGCCACCCAATTTTCAACCAGCATCTTAATCAACCACAAAGGTTGTAAACAACGTCCCACTTATCTCTTCAAATTAAAAAAAAACAAAAGAGAATTCATTAAAAATACCACATCAAGCACAAAACTCACGTGCCCGACCTTTGCCTCGAAAAAATATTAATAAAAGCCAACTAACATGGCTCGCTTTGTGAGAATAAAACTTAATTATTTGAAAAGTTTGCAACGTTCGCTGCTGGCGGAGATTTTAAAAATAAACTTCTTTTGTCCGCGGCACGACGATCTCAGGGCTGTGTCGGCTTTATCTCCACTCGGAGACATTTATCTGTTACTCATTCATCTTTAATGCTGTGCACTTTGCGGGGTGGATAGGGACTGTGGAATTTACATGTCAGAAATGTGGCATTAGTGATGTTATTTTGAGTATATTAGGTATTTGTGGAGGTAGAGTCTTTATGTATGGGCATCAGAAAATCGTAAATTTGAAATACTATAATATCAATGTTTTTTTAGCTTAATAAAAATATGCTATTGCTTCCCTTTTACTTGCCTTTATCTCATAATATTGTCTATATTCTAACGCAAATTATTTTAATAATTGATGTCACAAATATCCTTACCGGAACACACCTAATCCTAAATCAATTATATTTTTCTAATTTAAAGATTGACACAAAGTGGATTGTAAGAATTAAGGATGGCTCTGATCCCCTATTTTTGCTATGTGCCAGCAATTGAGTCAGCCTCAAAATTCTAGGGATTATTCTCAGCACGGGTCGTCAAATTCTACAAAACCGTGATATAATTACTTTGGAAAAAAAATGCATGTTAAGCTAATTAAATGAGTCACAATCTCAGATAAATCTAATATCAAACACAATTTCGTACAAGGTTAGCAAGTCGTGACGAATACCAGCGCTCAATGGGACGTGATAGTAAACCCATACGTGACTCTACTTAAGCGCTTTCGCATTTCTCAAGTTCATTCACATCCGCTTATCATATTGCGAAAATATCTAAAGTGTATCCAAGTAAAAAAATTACGCAACACACACACACACACTACAAGATACTGGCACACACAACACACAACAAAAGTGTTGTTGCGGTAGGTCGGCACGATGCGAAAAAATGCGAGCGCATATCGGTTTCTGCTTTATTAAACATTTATGTGTAATAATATATTTTGTTTTTGCGTTTAATTAGGTCGCTGTTGCGCAATGTTGACTAGTTACTTGGAATTTAAATGGTAGATACGTAAAAACGGTTTTCGGTCTGATTGGCTGGCAGAATATTTTGGTAGAGACGATTGATAAAAACATGTATTTTAAAAGGCACTCAATAATACTTTAAAAAGTGTTTTTCATATACAGTACACTTTTGAAAAATATTACGATATAAAACATAATATAATTGAGTCATTAAATAATGCAATTTCCAACTCGAAGTTTTAAAGAAAACTAATTGTCATTCTTATAATACGGCCATTAAAAAGAATGTTTCAGACAATTCAATTATAAAGCTTTTAGACGCATTAAAGTCGTCTACAAATTATACCGTTTTTTATGCTTTTTACTAAAGTGTTTGAAAGATTAAATGTTTTTGTGTTTTATTCTTTATTTAGCTTAACAACTGTCATAAAAATACATTATATTTGGTTTTAAACTTATTTAAATTAAAAACAAAAATATTCTTTAAAATACCATGATTTTTTATTCATAATTCGTATATTCCTATCAAAATTTTATATAATATTATCATAAATATTTTTTTAAAATTTATATTCAACTTGTAGAGTCGCACGCAGTACAGGAGTAGATGCGAATGAAGTACCTAAAAAGAGAATAATATTTCTTCCGTTTGTCTAAACTTGTTCGGCGCACGCGCTCCGTTTTACATGTGGGCGTAGCGCTAGTGTGCGTTAAGGGACAGGACATGAGAAAAATTTACTACCATTCGCAAATACTGATGATGTCATCGACTCTATCTAGGTTTTTTAAGGATTTGAAGTAGTAGGTTGTCAGTGTGTGAGCTCTACATATTTTTTGGTAGTATTTTAAAAGGTATTGATTTGGAAATCATTGTAAATTATTCTAACAGAGCACGTTATCGTGGATATCAATAAATTAAGAGTAATAACTTACAAATCTTATTTTTTCAAAGCATTTAGAAACTTTATTTAGCCCCTGGTAAAACTGAAGTCTACCAGCCATACACCACCACCTATAGACAATCAATTCGCTTCCTTGGCTATTAAACTGCATTAGATTTTTAAATTCATTCCAAAAACACCTTTAAATCAATCAAAATCTTACGCCGTTCGCAAAAAATCCCGCATCAATATATTCAGTGGGATCGCCTTAACCGAGCGTGTACACATGGCCTACAAACGCGCGCGTGTGCGAGTGCGTGCGCTCTTGTCTTAGGTTAGGGGGGTGAGCGAACTCTGCGTTTCGCGCCGCGTTTTATTTTTATTGCGACGTACACGTGGACCGTTGGCAGACGCGCCTTCCTTGTTCCTTCATTAGGGTATTGTGAAATTGTAGAAAAATAAAAAGATTTTTTTGCTTTTTTGTTAGGATGGAAATTGTTGACTATTGGGCTTGGATTATTTCTTCTTTTAAATTAATGCTATTACAATTTTGGTTTAAATGCCTAGTAATTTGGTTTACAAAAACATTTTCTTTAAAAAGAAAAAAACAAGTAGGCATTAAAAATGCATTAAACATGGAAAAACACAATTAAAACCAATGTCACAAAGCGAAAAATATCCATTAACACACAATATACAATTTGGAATACAATCGGAAGGGAAATAAGTTTAAAAACGGTGCCATTGTGGCGTAATCGATTTAAAAATGCAAGTTCGACGTCCGTGATCGTGACATGGGCGAGCGCATGAATACTGCATGCCCGTAGCCTTTCCACGCAATAACCGCGTTATTTTCGGCTAACTAAATATATTTTTAACCCTGAAAGGTTCAAGTGTAAAGGAGAAAGGTATCTCCGTTTTCATTTTACGACTCTACCAAAGACTATAGCTGTACCAGTTGGATAAAGGATTTTGGCCATGACTTTGTCTTGATGATTTAAACTTTTGAAACTAAAATGAGAGTTTTTTTATAGAGAAATGTAGAATGACTTTATTGATAGCCAAGAGCCAAATTTACAAATATTCCGTGTTTTATACATTCTACAAAATATATTGCACATTAACAATCATGTTGTAATGCGAATAACGTCCTTATATTTTGTAGTAGTAAATATGAGCTCAAAATATTCTCGAAGAGGTAGACAAAGCTGACAATCATTGTGTCATTCTCAGCTAAGCTTTATTCCAACCATGTGATAGGTAGAGAACCATACTGGTAATAAATACCTATCCCGACCACTCCATAATATATTTCAAAGCGAAAAACTCAACCGAAGAGGACTGACCAATCTGGAAACTAAACCATGGACCTCAAGATTCACAGCACATACCGCACTTAAACCTACCAATAATAAAATTGGCAGTAAAAATAAAGTGTTTACAAAAAAGCGTAACAATAAGGGACTCCCTGTCTTCGATACGTGAAGTAGAGATAAAAATCAAGGTTTTCTCCTCGGTGCAACGCCCCAGTACTTGATAGCTCTTATCAGAGACCCTGAAGGATCGTTGGTCTTTTTAAGGCCTTAAGCCGGGTCATACATGATTTATTTGCAATTTTATTAGTAATGATTGGATTTTTAAAACAATCTTTTGTTTTTGAACTGGTGAGTTATTGGTATAAATAGTTCATTTAATTTCGTTATCGATTATTAATAACTTACACAGTCCCACTGCTGGGTACGAGCTCCATTTTTCGTAATTTAATTATGCTTGCATGTGATTATGCACGTTTTTTTATTTATTACAACTAACCACAAAGGACATTTTCCCAGATCAAATAATATGAATTCTTTTCTTACATTTACACGAATATTACACATTGAAATAAATCTTTTGTTTACGGTATTTATTGTGAAATCTAAATCTAATACTTTAACATACACAGTACAGGTTTTAGACTCTTCATTAAATACTTTATTCAGAACTCATTAAAGCCACATAGATTAGTACCACATTCATTTTATTCAAAAGGAAAAAATACAAACACATACTTTAAAAATACCTAGCTGCCATATTTTATTAATTAAGCATTGTAACATATAATATTATATCTTTCGATATACTTCTCACATAGACTTTTATAAAATAAAACATCACATGTAAAATAAACTACACTAAAATACAAATAAACCCCAAACGATTCCCACGCAAATCACCCATGTCCAGCAACTCTAGGATATCCGACACACGATCCAGTCCTACATTGCATTGTCACTATTATATAAGCTTCATAAAAAATTCTCCTCGTGCCGTCATTTCTCCGATAAACGCGATTAGGTATTGCATCACCGTTCATACACACACACACAAACTATGTGAGTGACATTTTTATTGTGTGTGATTGTGTGTGTGCAAGTTTCGCTACAATGGCGCTTTGTGGGATTTGGTTGTGTGACATATTTATTGTTTCTGTTTTGTAATTAGTAAATAGGGTTTTATTAGGAATTGATTTTGAAGTATTTATTATGCTTTAAGTTTAGATGTACCTGTTAAAAAATAATTTTACTACTAAGTAAAAATTTAATTATAATTGTATTTAATAATTTTACCCGGTTTATTGAATAATTTTATTAATTTTATTACATTCGCTTTGTATAAAAATATTAATTTAAATTATTTCCCGCTTATATTACATTGTTGTTGAGGTTAAAAATTAAAATATTTTTCTTCATATTAATAAATATTAGGTACATCATTAAACATAAAAATTCTGTTTTTTATATCATATTAAAAAAACGACATACAGTCTACTTTCAGACCAATAAATATAAAAAATAACCCTATTAAAATTCTCTAAATAATACTCTACACTAAACACACCATTAAAATAGTCAAAACAAAATGTAGAGTCAAATGTATAGTTTATTAGAGCTTTCTCTACACCCAACGAGATGCGAGTCGCGATAGCAAGAGTCCTTTTTTGCGCTGCTAGTTGCCCGATGTGTGTGTACAATTGCAGCTTGTGTGTGTGCTATCGCGGAAAGAAATGAGGTTATCTGAATGTGCCTGTCATTGTCTCCCTGTTAGAGCATGCGGTACAGACGCGATGCCGATGTAGAGACATTTGCGAGAGTGCATTTGTCTTTTTTATGACAGGCTAAGGATGCAATTTTGTGTTGATAATAGTAGTGGAATTGGGTTATTTAGAATATTGGTATTTCAAGAAGTAATAGTTGATAAAAGCTTTGTATAATTTTACAAAAATCTAATGAGAATATTAGAGCTTTGAAAATATACGAATATAATAAAATAGTTTCTGTGTTGTATTTTGTTTTCCTCTATATCGTACGTATCAAAATAATCGATAAAATCAGCCTGACTGTATCAGTAAGAAAATCTACGGATATCAGGACTGTCTATGGCTCTACCTAGTTAAATTGCATTTTCCCACTTTTTTTTTTAATAGTTAACTTACTACGATCTCCTAAATACAAAGCATCTTAGATTATATCTTGTCAACAGACAGTAGTCCATAATTATCTTTAAAGCTGTATTACACGATTGAAATATATACTAAGTCATCAAATGACGAATTAAAAAATACACACTTGCATTGGCAAGTAAGATTGGGATTCCCTATCTCCTATGGTAGCTTTTTGAGCTGATAAAAATATCCTAACAGCTTTAATCCGTGAAATTATTTTTATAACATTAACAGTGCTTAGTCCCCTTAGTATCCCTTTTTTATTCTTATGCAGTAGTTCCATATCACTCAGTAAACTGCAATAATTTTGAACGTTTTCAATCTTCATTCTCATAAAATACATGCAACCTCTGGCATACCCTACTCTGCTCGCACACACACACGCCGCCCGCACACACGCCCGCTCGGTTTGTTGACATAGGTCAGTGTCGGAACAGTCAGTTTATTGCCTTTTTTATTTACACCGCGCTGCGACGTGCCTCGAGTGCCAGCCCACATTTTTGTCGGCTGACTAATTTCGCCAGGGCGTGGACTAATCTTGGCCGAAAGTTTGACCGAGGTTGGTCTTAAGCTTTGGCCAAGTTTGGCCTTTGGTCTTTTATAGGTGGTTTTTAGGTGGAGTTAAAAGTTGAGTATTTCAAGGTCATGTTTAGATAAAAATGCATATCAATGTACATTTGCGATGTCAAAAAAATGCTGAGTTTTTTCGGCAAATTCAATGAAAAAGAAAATTATTTTTCTATAAATTACTACAATACTATATTATAATGCTTAACAATACCTGAAACTGGAAGATTAATGACTTGATGCCACTATTTTATTTTATCTCTATGTAAAATCAGCTAGAATTGTATATTAGATAGAGGAATATCGATAGATTTTGCTGGACAAAATTTCGTATATTAATTAAAATTTAATAAATAATAAAACCATTACTTTCTTTGTATGAGAGAGCTCCCAATAATTAATCACATTAGAGACTACATTCATAAAACAAATGAACTTCAACAAACTCCTCATTCCGTACAATTCTTGTAAAAAACGGATTGACATCCCCCCTACCCCCTTCTCCCCCACTTTGAATTCGCTAAACCTAGGCCTTTAAAAAGTCTAAGCAAGTTTTTATACCAATATAGGAAGTCGAATAGAGCTGAGCGCATTCCCCTGTGGGCGTCGGGTCGAGATAAGGATATCTTAACAGCTATCTCGAAACTAGACTGGTACTATCCGCCGTCTCGCTCACACCACACCCGAACGAGAGGGACAGACTGCCCCGTGATTTATACCGAACCGCTATCTTGTATTGAGAATTAGTGAATAAATAATAATGAGCGTCTAACATACATAGATGCAGATTTAATACTAGTATTGCTTTCTAATTAAAATTTTATCGCGCTAAATATCTTGTGACATGTCTTTATTGTGCATTATCAAAGTGCAAATATAAATTGGAGCAGATAACAGTTAATTCGCGATATGTTGTGTGTAATTGCACTTACAGATTTATTCTTCGTTATGACATAATTTACCGCAAATATTTTTGTTCAGATGAAATTTTTAAAATATTGTTTAAGTTTGCAAGACATATTTTTATAAATCATAAGTGCGGTATTATTAGTTTTTGTAACTGTATTACAGGGAAATAATACTAATTATAGGATTTTGTCAAGTTAAAATGAAACAAAAAATTAACATAAAGTATATCATACTTTTAATTTTCACTTCAATTCATTTTTCAATAGTCATTTGAAATGAACCAACTCATTTCCTGAAGCCCGCTCATCTGTCACATCCATAAGTGAATAATGTCATAATATTTTCATAATAGGACGTTTGTCAGCAGATGTAATAACACTGTACGTCATATGATAACTGTTTGTACATACAAGCCAAGGTAACTAGATAACAAGGAACTTAGAAAAACCTAGTATTTGCCACGCATTAAACGTAAAAATGATTACTAATTTGAAGGGAGGTAGAGCATCTTCTATATTAATTTCTTATGAAATGCTTAGTAACTGTAGCAATGTACATAGTAGCAACAGGTAAGGGTAAATAATTATGAAGCTCTATAGAGTAGGAGTAAAGTTGGTTGAGAAATGGAAGAGTGTGGATTGGATTCTCGTGGTCGTTTGGGTATAATTTATTAATATCTGGATGCCACCGAAAAGTCTCAAGTTTACAAAGTCTCAAGTTTACCTAACATAACTAACAAATAACTGTTTTCTTAAAGTGCAATAACAAATCTGAATTGGAGTATTGATTTATCAGTAGTCTATGAGAAATTATCTCTGTATGTCACTGACCCTAAACTCCACACCCAAAAATCTCAATTTAATCAAAGAATGTGCCGTATTTATATTCACAAATAAATTCTCCGCTATTGTCACACATTGTAAGAAAAGCCCGGAAAATATTGGTAAGAGTTTTGCCAAGAAAAAGCGTGTATATAAAGAAAATGTCCTTATCACAGTGTGCCGGGCAGTTGTCCAAAATCGGCTAATGTTTTGATAAAGTCCACGATTGTATTTACAGCGACAACTCTGTTTAGGCTACATTTTAAAGGAAATAAATACTTTTTAGAGAAACTGAATAAAAAGCCTACGTCTATTTTTATCACGGGTAGGTAGAGTTGATAAAAAATATGTAAATATTCTTTTAATATACATGTGTGGTGTAAGTGCAATGCACAAAAACTAAAGTGACAACGAAAATCAGTGTAATTTTTCTGAACATTTAAAATGATAATAATCATTTTTTTAATGTTCTCTAGTCTCTCCCTTGTTAATCTTTAGCTTCTATTTATGAATGTACTGTATGATGTTTGATGACGTCAAACATCTAATCATGCATTGATTCGAAATTTAAAATCAAATGACAGGTTTTTTTTTTAATTAATACTAAATGAGTCTACAGTTTTTATATCACTCTGCCACACACAAACAAAGTGATATCTATATAAAAACTTTTATGAAGTATATAAATATTTTTGTATCTTTATTGTTGGCTCGTCCAAGGCTGGTTATTTCCAGTAAAACACGAGTTGTCTTCATGAGTAATCATCGCCTTGAATCGATCGTTTGTCCTTTTGAAAAAATCTCTCTGAGCGTGTGTGGCCGGTGGTTATTTATGCGAATTGAGAATATAAAACTGCAGATATATCGCAAAAACATTGTTTAAAATGTAGTTTAAAAAGTTGTTGTGTTTCCTTATTTTTTATATTACGCCTTTATAAGGGATGGGTGGGTGGTAATGCCACTCGAACAATGCTTGACGAATGGTCGTTTCGATCTTTTGAGAGGCTATTACCATATTATTTCATATATTTAAAAAAATGCAATTTAACAAAAAAAAAATAAGCAGAGTCTCACAGGTCTTCACTACGTACATAAGATTTTGAATGTGATGTTCATCATTTTTCTAATATATAATTCGTCAAAACATTATCAATATTGGACTAGCCAAGTTCATTTTCCCTTTTTAAAGAAGCTTGAACCATTGCATAAAATTATTTTATTACCTAATGTTTGTACTGTTCGTTTAAAATATTCAAATGGTTTAAAATCTTTTAACATAAAAAATCCTTCCATTTTGTATTAGTGTTTATTTTACACATATGCACGTGGGTTGGTACGATATAACAAGATTTTTATGCATGTTCAAGAAAAAGCCTTGCAATTTTACCGAAATCTGTACAAAATATGCAACAACACCTTAAATTCAAAATCAATCCTAAAACTACAATATTTAGTTAGACTTAAAAACCGTGTGTTAAAATTAGCAAAAACTAAAAAAAAGAATATATGGTAAAAAATTGCATCCAAAACAAACATTTGTCACCAATAAACCCAAATTACCACCAACATTCAACAATACGAACAACTGTCACCCAGACCTGTTAATTTGTCACTCGGCCGCAATTGTAATTTTTAAAACACACATAATTACCCGTGTTACAGTTTTAATCGGTGTATTTGAGTATAATTTTTTCGCTATTAAAATTGCGGTGTAGAGCGGGAAGCGATAACTTGCTAATGACCACTTTGACACCTGTTTGTTGTCGGCTTATGAATGTGGCCCGCAGTGTACCGTGGGAACATCAAGCTGTTGTAAAGTTGGGTATTTTTTAATTGGTCGAGAATGACTAACTGATATTTGATAGATAAATAGATAACACCCGACATTCACATACATAGTCCGGATCCCACACTAAGTTTGAGTCTTGTGTCGTGTACCAGAAACTAGGACAGACATTTTGGTCTCACAAACACCCAGACCCGAAACAAATACCTGTGGATCACACAAATATTTGTCTATTTGATAATAAGTGAGGTTATCTCATCGGTCGACACAATTTTGCCGGCTTGCTCGAGATCGAATATACACACAGAAAATACATGCTAGAACCAAAACGGGAAAAAAAATCGTGTGTCATCTTGGCTTTCCACTCTTGAGTATGGTGGGTCGCCGAGAATCTCGCTTACCAAACGAAACGCAACTGATTAGAGCCTTAGCTAATAATACCTAATCATTTTGAGCCATTGACTGGAACGAAGAAGAAGAGCTTTAGCTGATTATTTCTAGTCGGATTTCTATTATCAGTAGTACCACTCCGGTCTAGTTGACCCTTTTGTACTGTTGTTTTAAGGACCTACAACAAGGCTCTACCATTTATCAGTGTGGAAGGGTAGAGATTTTTCCGAAAGGTCAGAGGTCACGGAAACTTTCAGTAGGATTTTCATTTTTTTTTAAATATATTATACCGAGTTTATTAAATCAAAATGTGTTCGTTTGGACCAACTTCACAACTTATGTCTAAAAATACTATGAAATCTTATCATAACATTTTCTTCTGCGAAGTCGGCGAAAATCCGGCTTTGAATCACAGCTTTTCATCTCTTCGCAGAAATTAGTTTTAATGAAATCTCTATTTCGAATCTATATTTTAATATACCATCCCGCCCTCACTACCACCACTGCTACCCCTGTAAGCCAGGATCGACAGCATCCATTGTATTACCAAGCTCTGAAACTTAAGGAGTCTCTGGGAATATGCGAATTGTTATTTAACCTGCAACAAAATTAATCAATTTTCAAATCTGATCGTGGGAAAGAAAGATCTCTTGTTGCTTCTGTTGTCCATAACACGATTCTTATTATACTGAGCAGTAAATCTATGAGTGACTTAACATTTGAACTGCTGGTAGGTTTCTCACATGTGAGAGGCCGCCTGGGTACCACCGCAATATCTATTTCTCCCACCAAACAGCAGTGTAAATGCACTGTTGTGTTCCGATTCCGGAAATTGTAGCCAAAATAACTACTGGACATAATATTGAGACTTAACATCTAATGTCTCAGGATGACAAGCGCAGTGCAATGTCAAGCATGGCTTTGTTATACATGGTGTTGTTTGATTTTGCTACAGTCCATGAGCGGTCGTATCGCTTGCCATCAGGCGAATGGCAAGTCTCGCCATTTATCGCGATAAAAAAGAAATAAAAAGAAACTGTCCATTCTAGATATCGCGGATATCTAGAATGGAGGCTTAAAGAGAGTACTATCCTTAAAGTAGGCAGCGACTTTGTTGTGCTGGACCCCTGGCATTGCAAAGGTCTATGGGCAGCGGTAGCCGCTTACCATCAGGCGGGCCGCTAGCTCGTCTGCCTATACGGCAATAAAAAAAAATAATATATAGAACCTCAAAGTCATCATAAGTACGCAATGCATGACGAGAGATCATTTACCTCCTATCTCTTTCTGCACGTCACTTCCCTTACCACCAAGTGCAGTATAATTTGCTGTAAACGTGTAAAATATGCCTCGGTGGCGCAGTTGTTCTACGGTTCTACGAATCCCGGGTCGGGCAAAGTGATATTGGATTATTCTGTTGATTATCAATTATGAGTTAGGAATTAGTGCCCGATATGTCGATAGGACTATCATCTCATAGGACGGAACACAAAGCGAATCTTGGAGATACCATTGTCTACCCCTTCTGAAAACAAGGCGTGAGTTTATGTATGTGTAAAAATCGACCGATACTTAAAATGTTTACACGGAATGAATGAGTAATATTGTGAACTTGACTCGAATTCTTTCATTTATAAATAAAAATGTGAATGTTTTATTTTTTCGTTGCACTGACCGAATTCTTTATTCATTGAGTTAATACGTTTTTTCTGGATCACTGGCTCTCGGGGTCAGTTCTTTATGTGCCAAGGAGTTAATGTTTCTTTACGATTTTAATGCGGTTTATGAAAAGTGGGTGTTATATTACCGTTTTGTTTTGGGTAGCATTCATGTTATATAAAAATGGTGAAAAGCCTAGTATAATTGAAAGTGCAGTTGGTTAGACGGCTGTGAAATGTGAGGCCGCGGGTTCGATCCCCGCACCGAGACAAATGTGTGTGTGATCCACAGGTATTTGCTCGGGTCTGGGTGTTTGTGAGTCCGAAAAGTCTCTCATAGTTTTTGATACCCACGACACAGGACTCGATCTAAGTGTGGGGTCAGGACCATGTATCTAACTATTGGGGTATTAATTACTTATAATGACATTTGCAATTTTGACTTCAGCCTGTACATGATCCGTTTGGACCCGCCCGGCATTATTGTGTCGATCCGCAAGACTTAGTTACTCCCGGATACATTGTAGTCACTTTGCCATATTATCATAAAACTCACGAGCGATAAAAAATATACGCACAAAAAGCCCCCATTCATTTTCCATAATAGGAAGATTATAAAAACGTCCCGAAACAGGATAATTTTCCTAAAATGTACTGAGCATATTTCATTCAGTTTTTACGTGGTGGCGTTCAATTTTTTATGGCGCTAATTACGCCCGAAGGGGTTGTTAGGGGTGTCCGTCAGCGGGGTTGGAATTTTTTAACAAAAAAAATTTATTAGTATTTATTGGTTGACTGTTTTTCAACTTTTTTATTGATATAAAAAGAATAGATCGTTTTGTATTTTAACGCTAAATGCAAAAGAATAGTTCGTATAGTATGTTGGAAAGAAAAGCTTGTTGAGTTATGAATGCCAAAAGTGGCACTAATTGACATTAGCTATACACATGTTAAGTGGTCGCCAAACGAACAATTACTAGAGTATCCTACCTCCAAATTGGGCCTTACACAATCTCACTCATGAAACGTTAGTGCGGGATAAGGCAGGCAGAAAAAAAAATTGAGTATATTGGTCACAGTTAATTTTAATACGGTGTCTTCACCCCGCGGGGAGGCAATGTTTCACGTCATTTGTTCATTACGCGGAACTTTGTAAAAACTCTCACGTACGCACTGATAGGCGTTTAAACACTCGTTTAATATTTACTGTGCTTCGTTTTTTTTTTTACCCTTTTTAGATAATTATTTTGAGGGGTTGAGATAATATTATATTTATGCGCGTTGAAAAATATATTTATTGTCGGCCTTTAAGAAAACCAACCCCGAGCAAAAAACGTATTTCTAACTGAAAAACTTAAAACAAATAAAAAACAAAACAACAAAGCATAATATATCATTGCTGGGTTATAGGTTTTTAACCTAAATCTACCATAGTCGCCTAATAAAGTAGTTCATTCAAAAATATGGTTCATAAATTAATGGCATTAAACAGTCAGTCTCTACTAACAAAAATAACATACTGTTTCTTCATCACAAAAATATTAAAGCGGAAACACATATTATTCTATAAATATACAAAATTATTTTAAGATTAAAGCAATTATTTACTTTCAAAAGCCAAACTGTTACATCAATAACGGCAATAATTCACGTACACATTTCCGGGAATAGAACCTAAGACCTCGGCATCATATCGCATCAAAAGCATAAATTCTTTGCAATTTCTTAGTTGCGTGATCGAAACGTCTAGTCCCACTTTCTAACACGCGTGAAAGGGTTACAGTGCAGGCCGAACTTATTGGAGTATTGTTGTATTTAATTTTTGGATATTATTTTAGCTTATACATACATACATAATCATCACGCCTGTATCCCATAGGGGTAGGCAGAGACTATGGATCGCCACTTTGCTCGATCCTGACATACAACTTTAGCTTCATCCACTTTCATTATTCTCTTCATGCATTCTCGTCGGTTCAGGGTACTAATCGGTGATACCCTCAAGAAGGGTCAGGTATCGGTGATACCCTCAAGAAGGTTCAGGTATCGGTGATACCCTCAAGAAGGGTCAGGTCAAAAGTTTTAGCTTATAAAATGTAGAATGAACAAAACACGATGAATCAATATAATATTATGTTATACAAAAGCACGCGCCATTGTACAACAATCAGGTAATATTCCACAATTACAATTTATTAAAACAAGTGATTTTATGCGGGAATTAATTAACTGCACCCAAGGTTGCCACCACAGTAAATAAACATTAAATCATTTTTATATCAATTATTATTGTATATTATTTAATTTACGTCGTGTTTCTATAAAAATAAATATTTTTGTACCTATTAACCCACGTATCTGTCAAGTTTTTTTCCTGTTAGAGACAAAATAAACTCAGTGGCAAACAAGGAAGAGGATAATATTTAATAATTTTTCAAGCAAATGTTATTTAATTGTTTTTTGAATTTATTTTCCTCGCTTGAAAAATATGGCGGTTTCTGTTAGTATGTCGCATCCTCGCTGAGATTGATGTGGTTTTTTGAGTTTTGTGTTAAAAAAATGTGGAATTACGGTAACAGTGATTTGTTGATGGAGGTAAATAGCTTATTATTAATTGGTGGTAAATTATCAACGTTTAGAATTAGTTTGGCTTAATTAAATAATGTTATTTTATTTCACAATTAATAAAATGTTAATGTAGTTTTATAGTAATCTTATTTCATCTCCGTTTATTCGTTTATATTTCTTTATTTCGGAAGTAATAAATTTCATACCGATCTGTAATTAAAAAAAAATTATCTACACATTTCTTTATAATTAAAATTTTCATAATATTAATTTACATACGTATATAAATTTTGAAACCTCAAAAATGATACGGCAAAATATTTATTAAATTATCGTGGCGATGTCCACGGCCCGCTGTGTACAGTTGCGTGCCTGAAGTCGTTTCTTTGCGATCGCAAAACGAAGGGTTTTCAATAAACATAGCTAAGCGTGCACAAATAATATACAGCCGAGATTAGTTCCAGATTAACACAATTTAATACATAACAACGTCGTATTGATAAAACTTCGCTTTTGCTAATGTAGCTTGTGTTTTTATAGGGAACTTTTACAATAAATTATGATCTCTGCGTTACTTTATAACATTTGCTAACAAAACACTAACGCTTTATTAACACTGTCATAAGAAGCGTAATTTTTGCAAAATATTTTAGAGGCATTTTTTCTGACACTTTTCCAGCGTTGTGATGATATTGTTGCCAAGGTTTGTATTAAACGTAGACTCGAACTGACTCATAAAAAGGTATTCTACATCGAAATAAGGATACGTTGATTTTACATTCATAACTATACTAAAATATTTATACGAAGTAAATAGTGTCAGAAAAAACGCGTGTATGGAAAAAATATTAAACAATACGATTTTTGAATATAGGCTCATGAACTACTATAATATGGCGTCCAAAATATTATAATTGGCTTAGACGATATCACTCTTTTCCTTTCTTTTTGCAAAAAATACAAAATCATATCTTGCAAAATCATATAGAGTATGCTTTTCATGATTGCAATATTTTCAAACTCGACAATTTGATAGCTACCTTTTTTTTTTTTTGTGTCCAAGAGGAAAAGCTATTAAGCTCCCCTTTCGGTACCCAGGGGGAGGCCGAAAGGGGTATGTCAGTGTCTCTGGCCTTCCAACCCGTAACATTGCGGATTGTGGTCGGGCTGGGACCCTAACAAAACCTATGCCAGCATACTGACTAAAAACCCCTCGGTGACCTTCACACGCATTTTGGGCGGCACCGGACATCCCAGGGCAACAATCGCCCCGATATACGTCCGCGTAACCGCCCAGCGCAAAACTGTTGCTGGTCCTTCCGTAGTGGGGGCCTGAATGCCCCACATTTGCTACTAGTTTGGACGCCCGTTTAGGATGTTGTGGGCGTCCACGACAGAGTCTGACCCATGCACTCTATCACACATCTCGAGGTCGTTATGAGTGGGGGCGCACCGCCCCCGCAGTTTGCCCAACGACCCCGATGGCCCCTTTAAGTCGCCTCTTGCTGTTAATAAATCTATTTTTAAACTGATAGTATCGGAATTGGATCTGCATTAGCATAATGGATAAGCCGTTTAGCGCAAGGTCGCAGGTTCAAACCCGGACGGTAAATCTGCGTTACGTAGCGTGTTTACACGAAACTTTCTACAAGAATATGGGAAACCAATCATTTTCAATGTTGGTTTTAATTTTACCTTCCCTCGTTTGTTTATTTTAATGTTAGTAGAAGAAATCTTAGTTTAAATTTAAATGTAGTCAAAGAATTTACCTCTCAAAACAGGTCTATATGAAATGTTACTTTAAATAAAATTGCTAGTCCATGAAATTTTCTTCAAAAATTGTTGTAGTTTAAGTTTTAAATAATCAGAAATTGTTAAAAAAATTTGGGTCAATCCATCAAACGTAAATGCAATCATAAAATTAAAATTCTTTTTTAAATCTCATTTTTTAGTCTATTATAATATTAAGATGGTTAAAATACATTAGTTAAGTAAATTATTGAGCAATTATGATAATTCAAATTTATTTTTTATTTTTCTACAGTAGTCTCCAACAGTCGAAATACCTTAAAATAGACGAAATAATTAAACATACTCTGGAAGATACACTTAATTAAAGGGGAAGGAATAATATCTTAATAAATTAACCGCAGGAATATAAATACAAGATAAACGCTACCAGGATATCAATACTATTAATAATAAGCACCAAGATATATTTTAATTAGAAATATTATTTATTAATAATTTATTTATTTATCCTTCATTGGTAGAAATAGCGATAAAAATAAATAATAATTTAGGCCATATACATCCCAGTGCAACACGGGCCTTCTATAAAATTTCGATGGTTTACTTTTTATATTCAAAGGAATAGGATTTGACTGGATTAAATGCCTTGAGATAAATAATAAAATATAATAAATACAACCAACAGTCACACACATAGTCCCGACCCCACATTAAGATCAATTAAGTCTTGTGTCGCAGGTATCTGAACTACGAGAGACTTTTCGGTCTCACAAACACCCAGACCCGAAAGAAATATTTGTTGGCCGCACAAACATTTCTCTCGGTGCGGGGATCGAACCCGCGGCCTGTCGTTTCACAGCCGGCGTCTAACCAACTGCGCCACGGAGGCTGTCAATACATACAATGAGACAGGACGGGTGGGATACAACGGGACGGGACGGGAAATTCCAAATAAAGTTAATCACGCAAAGTTTGCGGGCAGAAGCTAGTACATAATATATTTAATAAAAATACCCTATAAACTATAAAATAAAGAGCGAGTTCGCCATACGTCCAATGAATTATGCCTGTGTAACCCAACACTAGCGTCGCACGGTATAAATTCCACCCGTATTGAGCTTGCACACGTAATCTTATACATCTTGTTTGCATTATTTTACTAGGATTTAATATTTTGATTTTAAAGAATAAAATCGATAAAGGAAAAAGATTTTGCTAGAGTACAATTTTATATTTGCATATCGATGGCATGGGGTGAAAATCAAGGGTGTAGTTACTGTTTTTTTTGTACAGACATGGTCATTTTATTGTACAAAATATTATGTAATTCGTAATTATATATAAATATATTATGGTGCCTGTAAATGATTAATTGAATAAAGATTTTTTCATTTGATTTGATTTTATTTCGATGTCTCGTATTTGTTTAATACTTATAATAAGTTAGGTATTATTATCATTGAACATTTCAAAACATTTTTATTAATTTTAAACGCGAATTCTATTATTACTAAATCGTTTATTCTTTATAACTTAGTCAATCCCGGGAATTTTCACTGTCGGTTTTCCTACTCAATCTTCGCCCTTCGCACTTTAGCATCTCAGTTCCAATTATCAAAATTCTCTAAAACTCACCTTTCATCTGCACCTATACACGCATAAAACCCACACCTTGTTACAGATATTCATGCACAAGAGCGCAATGCAGATGCATGCGCGGGAGCTGCAACGCGGCCTCGGCGGGGAAGTGAAGCCGCACCA
This sequence comes from Deilephila elpenor, assembly GCA_949752805.1. Lineage (NCBI taxonomy): Eukaryota > Metazoa > Arthropoda > Insecta > Lepidoptera > Sphingidae > Deilephila > Deilephila elpenor. The sequence continues at coordinate 7,619,196 of OX457119.1, forward strand.
GTGCCAGCAGTGTCTCAAGTCGTTCAGCTCGAACCACCAGCTGGTGCAGCACATCAGGGTCCACACTGGGGAGAAGCCGTACAAGTGCTCGTACTGCGACCGCCGGTTCAAACAGCTCAGCCATGTGCAGCAACACACGCGGCTACACACAGGTCGGTGCGGTCTGAGGCTATAACGTGGATTGAGCAGTTAATATTTTCTATGAAAAAAAAAAAACAAAATACAGCATATTTCTATCTATTTTATAGTCTTGTATACCTGTAAAGGTTTGTCACCTACAATAAGTACCTCATGTGAATCTCTTCTATGTTCATGTGATGAATCGATAGTGTGTCTAATAATAAAACAAAATATTATACAATTTATGAGACTAAAGTATGCAAGGCAATCTATAGATGACCCGATTTTAGACTACTACAAAAATGGTCCACTATCTAGGAGAAATGCTCATATTCTGTCATTTGAAAAAGGTATAGACACGATTCATTTGCCCTTTAGTAGTCAGTTTTGTTATGCTCAATCCATGTTTTATAAATCTATAGTTTAGTATTAAAGTATATCATAGTGAGGCCCAAATTCTTTACTTAGTATTACATACATATTACATAATTCATGTTTCCTTACAAAAAAGACCAAAATATTATATTTAACCTATATGCAGTCGAAATGCAAAAGTAGTAACATCCTAATATAAATTAATCTTTGACATTTACTCGTATAGAATAGTGGAAAATATAATAAAATGCATTGCGTGCGTTTCGGATACAACAAAATTAAATTGCAACTAGCAACATCTATTTAAAATAAACTGAACACTCGTAAAACGTTGCGCACGGGATGTCTAGCAGACGTTATTCCAAAATTAAACGCGCTGCCGATACCCACGTATACCATCCTCCTTTCTTAGAAATATTTAAAAACTATTTTATTTTATAGCTTATAATGGGCAAAGCTGTATGGTCTAAGTTCCTTTGCTTTTACAGCTCTAGCAACGCACCGGCCACATGTAATTGTAGATTCTTAAACAAAATATTTGAAATTGAATTGCGTGATAGGATTTGAAATATTTATTTATTGCAACCAAAATACAACATATAGAGTACGGTATTGATTTAAGTTTCAATAACAATGTGCATAAAGTTATTATTAACGCAATTACGTAAGTTATAAATACGATAAAAATACTATTTTTCCATGTTTGTAGTACACGCGCCTACCGCCTGAAAGGAAGCTTAAGTAGGTAAAATAATTTTCCTGCAATACATCTATTACATAAATATTACATTTATTCTTAGCGAACGGCAATTATAATTCCGAACAAACCGCACCGATAGACGCATAACCTTAGCCAATTACCGCAAAAAAATGTAGAACAACGAGTTTCACAATTAAAACGCGGGCCACACTATTGGCCGCGGTTTCCACGCGAAAAAATACGCGCGCCGTATACGTGAAAAGTCGGGAAAAAAAATTGCCCAATGGTCGGCGACGGTGGCGCGTCGGCCAATAGCGTGGCGGGCCGTTACGTGTACGTTTAGAAAAAAAAAAGCCGGCGCGTTCACGTGTTTTTCCACGTTGCGGCGACCAATGGGCGTCCGCGGCGCCGACACGTACGCATCGTGATTCAAACGTTTAGTTTTTATAGTGATGCCTGTTTAATTGATTTATGTGAATTTTTATTGATTATATGTATGGGGTTTTTGTTTTGTTGTATAGTTGTGCCATATCGATTATCACTATTAGATAAAGATAACTTAAATGGCTCTTGATTCTTTTTTAAGTTATTCAGTCAAGCTTGTTTAAATTAAAATATCGTGCATTCAAAATAACATCTGAATATAAATGTTCATGGAAAAGATAATTAGGTCTTAAGTACATAGAACGTGTATACTATACTTAGAAAAATATAATACATCGCAATAGTTGCAGAACAAAATTGCATATTAATTAATGTTAATTATACGTTCGATTATTCTTTACTAAAAACTCCATTCTAAATTCAAATTAAAGACGTCAATTAAAATGTCTACACATTGAATTTATACCTTCAATTCATAATCAATTGAAAATAAATAAATGCACCTAAAAGGCGTACTTATTCACGATCGTACAGGTCGTCATGTCAAGGTATTCAAAAAATACGTTAGACTTTTCCGCCTCACAACAGACCCAAAACAAATGCTTGTGGGTCACACCAGAAATTTTCTCAGTGCGGGGATCGAACCTTCCAGTTTTACAGTCGGCGTCTTATCCAAAAACGCCATGTAGACCGTAACGTTAAACTTGAATTCCTGATTTCAAATTTTCTTAATTCAAAATCAATGTTCTGAATTCAAAATTCAAACTGACAGCTCTGATTTTTAAATGAAAAAGGACACTAGTCATTCAGCCAAGGTTGTATACGTCAATGCATTTCTTTTTCATAAAACCCGCGTATTGGTAGCGCGTGTGCGAGTGTGTAATTAATACGTACGTAACTGGCAGGCGATGATTGTCGGCTGCCAGTGTGTAATGAGTTTTTTAATTGTCGTTAATTGCCTCCGCGCCGCGTCCACACTCACACGTGACACCTATGCGTTTGTTTATTCATGTATCGGTGTCTTTATTTAGGGTTGATAAAATTGCGTAGCAAAAAAAAACTTTTTAAATAATATTGTTTTTGAAAATAATCACAAATACCGTCTCGTCGATTTAACCAATAACTTACGATTTTATTTATAATGCTGGGTTTCAGACATTTGAAATATCATGCCTTAGATTGAACCTTGATCCACAATACATCTGACTAACAATACACTAATGACTAAAAGCAAACGCATGTCCGAATTTGAACCCGCAACCACACCAATCACTTCCTTTTAATTGCCAACAAGGCATTACGCACTAATATACAGATAAAACCAATTAAAAACGCCTCTTAAATTGGCCTACCAATTACTATGACGAAATTCACATCCTCGCAGACAATATTCTAAGCCCGTTGGCACTAGTTTATTGCACTACGATTTTATTAAGCCCAGCTTATTTAACGACATGTTTTTTAGATTGGAACCATTTTATACAGAAGATAGTTGAGACATTTCATGGGTCTTGCAACTCGTGTCCTTGCTATCTATAAAGTTTTGAAATCGTTTTATATCTAATAAGTTTATTTATCTATCTCAAACATGAAGGGATTGGTGAAGAACAATTCTCATCTACATTTTCGAAACGTAGATTTAATTTAACACTATTTGTGCATCATTGTGCCAGAGTAATTACCGTACATATTGTGACTTAAAATCTCTCAGGATGGTGAGCGCAGTAGAATGCCAAGCAATGCTTTGTAATACATGGTGTCGTTTGTTTTCTACTGTCCACGAGCGGTCATATCGCTTACCAACAGCTTGCCAGCTCGCTCCTCGCCATTCATCGCAATTAAAAAAAAAAACAAATGTCGACTTTATTGTACCATGTCCAGTCTTATATCGGTCATTATTTGAAAGCATTTATTATAAGCATGTAGAAAAGTAGTGCGTGGTGGCCTGTTGGTAACGGACCAGACGCGGCTGCCTACATGTTCACGGTGGTCGCGGGTTCAAATCCCAGGGCACACCTCTGAGTTTTCGGAGTTATGTGTGTATTGATAGTCAATCACCACGCACTTTAACGGTGAAGGAAAACATCGTGAGGAAACCTGCATACCGTAGCGATTTTAAAGAATTTCTACGGTATGTAAGTCCGCCAACCCGCACTAGGCCAGCGTGGTGGACTATATGGCCTAACCACTCTCAATCGATTCTTTCGATTGTAGAGTAGGCCCGTGCCCAGCAGTGGGACGTATATGGGCTGATATAGATATAGAGATGTAGAAAAACTTCACACAAATCGGCTACCTTTGCATAGGTATTGATCACAGGGAAACTTGTAGTTAGAGGTACTAAGTTACACTCAATATATAATATAACTCCAAATTCAATATAACCTGCAAATGAGTTTAATTTGGAAAAAAAAAACTCAATAGTTTCAAAGCGCAAAAATGGGAAACGGTGAAAATTACAAAAGGCGAGAAATTTACAGAGGGGAAATTATTGAAATATTTTACGAGAAGTTTTCCGTTGGACAAGCCTTTGTTCTTTCTAAGTTGAATTTTTCACGTTCATCTCGCAACTTTTGAGTTTAATATCAAGTTTCGCGAGATCGAATGCGCTGTCCACCTGGCCGCTATTTTTATTATTAAATTAAAAGTTATAAAGGAGTGTATTTTATTATGGATGAACGAATAAAATATACATAATAGGTATTTGTATGATGTGACAGGAAAAGAAAGCTGCGTTATATTTAACCTAAAGAGAGCAACGAAAATAACATTAAAAAAACGACTAATGAATTTAGTTTGAGCGCATGACACGAAACATTCGATAAGTAAAATAGGTTTTAAAACTGTTTATGAATAAGACCATTAAAATCTCAGCTATTAATAACAGAAATTTAAAACGCGAATAAATGTATCATCCGAAACATTAATTTCTGTGTAACTTGGAATAAAACTTTTCATCACAAAAATCTGCACGAGACGCGCTAACAACGAACAAATATGACAAAAGACTAAAAACTCACGGGCCTTTTACAAAACGTGACAATCCTCGAAATTGCGAATACGTATAAAATGAGTTTCAGCGTTATTGTGAAGAATGTATTGTTTTTATTTGAGTCGAAATTATTATTGTTTGTCTATCATACGTCACAGTTTTGAGAAAATATTTCTATTTAGACAAGCACTCGCATCTTTATGCCCTATGGTATTCCTGATGTTCATGGGCGGTGGTCATCACCACCATCAGGTGAACCATTTACTCGTTTACCACCTATAATATAAAAAAAAGTGATTGGTGACCGCATTACACCTGATTATATGTTTTCAAATAGGTTATTACGTCTCACCAATCGACACAATTTTGCCTTTGATGGTATTCATAAATACACAGGTCGGACTCTAAATGCGACATACTTACGTGGATTACTCCCAAGACAGACTCATTCTCCTGTAAGGTGATAATTATACGAAGACACGAATAACCAGCCAATACACAGACAATTGATTCAAAAACCAAACACATTCGCAATTTTCCCCAACGGTATCGAACCTAGACCTTCACAGTCCACAGCCCAATCCCAACAATAAAAAAACTACATATCCCAACTACACATAAGCTAACTATTTGAAGCTAAACGTGGAATAGCTTAGTGCTCGCGTCAACACAATTCCCAATAGACTTTTGGTTTCGACACCCGGATACGGGACAAATATTTGCGGATCACACACGTGCGTCTCAGCTGTATCGTCATTTGAATAGAATACACGGGTCATTTGATAGGTTTTGAGTTCGATTCTCTGGTGTGGGAAATTATGTTGTACGTATTAAATAGTTATTGAACCATTCTAAAAATTGATAATGTTTTTGAAATTAAAACTCACACACTCATTTGACTTTAGAATCGAATCGTGGTCTTTACGATTCACAATCCACGTGAGCGGATTAATCAATACAGTGACCTACACTAATGAGAATAGAATCAATGAAGCTACCTTACCTAATAAAAGATAACTTAACCTCACTTATAAACTAATTTTAACTTTGTTAAACACCGATTATTACTATGACGCCTCTTTCTCATGATTTAATATTAAAATCATCGTATAACATCATACTATACGACTAGATTAGTCGATTTACAATCCACTACAAACCTCTTTTTCACTAGATACCATAAATCATACTTATTTCGACTATATGGCCTAACCCCTCTCAATCGTACTCTCGATTGTAGAGGAGACCCGTGCCCTGCAGTGAGAATTATATGGACCTATACATACACTTTAGAAATAGAGTTACAGAGCTCCCAAACAGATGTTCTCCTGACATTATCAAAACATGTTTTGAATACTCCCATATTTTCCTTTACGAGCAAAATGATAGGCAATCTGAAGACCATTCCGCCCTCATACCAACTGCAACTCATATAACTTAAGATCAATACGCATTTTACACTGACCAATGAAGCTAAGACTCTGGGAATCTCTCAGTTGTCTTTAACATAAACGCAATGAAAATTAAAATAGATAGTTGGTGTTAAATCATCAACTTCCAACCGTAAACAATGATCAATAAAGTAATTTTTGCACATAGTTCCACGCGTTACAAGTATATATAATCGTTTTCGGCGTTACCGCCCCGTGCCAATTATCGGCCACTATATACTTATGTACATAGGGGGTGCGAGGGGCCATCTCGTGTGCCGAGGGGGGGCGGGTGTACGGGGGGGTCGTCACGGGGAGGGGGCGCGGGATAGTGGAAATCAATACAATCATTGCGCTACGGAACACAGCCGATGACTGCTCGACGCGTGAGGAAGAATCAAGCGAATGACGCCGAAAATAATAGTGTGATGATTGTCGATGATGATGTCATAACCGTGTAGATGTTAGTAAGATTCTCTACGGATATGATGCATACGGAAATGATTTTGTAAAATATTTTTTACTATAACGATTGTCGTACCAAAGTTGACTGTCAGAATCAGTCGAAATGTATGAAAGTGATTTCGGAATCAGTCGTCGAAAGTAGATTTTATTTAAATACTATGTTCTGATATAAAACAATGAAAGTAATTTTGAAACGAGAACTAAAATTCTGCACTATACAATAGATTATTGCAGGTGTGTTGCACTCTAACGTGTTTTAGAGCATGATTCCAACCAGCGGCTTATTGTTTCTCAAATCCACCCTTACTGCACCAGGATACATACATAAACATCACGCCTGTTTACCACAGGGATACGCTGAGCCTATATATGTCCATTTTCCTTGGTTCTGATAACTTTACTGCATCCACTTTGTTTAACTTCCTCGTGTATTTTTGTAGGTTCAGGTCTCAACACGTACATTTAACAAAACAATCTATAATCCTGGGTTCTTTGAGCGAAGCGTGAAAAAGCTAAAATAAACCAACATGATTATAATATCGATAGTCGAGTGTCCTAGAAATTATTTTAAAAATATATTAAAACTACACTACACTGGCTTCCTTGCGATGTTTCCTCGCAGTTAAAGCGAGTGATTATTGACACAACGACCCTTTGATACTTTAAATGAATTAACAATAGTATTTTTACAAACGATAACAAAATCCGAATGTAACCGCACGGTGGGCCGTATACGCAAAATTATCATTAATTCACCGATCGAATATCGCATTAGTTTAATTTAAGGGAAATGCATATGCGCCGGCCGTCGCCGCAGTGCTGTGGTCAAACGCAAGCGTATGCCTTTCATTTTAATATAATTTTGTAAAACATCGGCAGAGGCGCAGTGCGGGAGAAAAACTAATGTAACTTTGGAAAACATATATACGCAGAAGTTTTGCAAATAGTTTGCCGAATGTAAGTTTATCAAAAAAGTTGTACAAGAAACTATAACTGTGACTGCCTCGGTGGCGTAGTTGTACTACGGTACGACTACAAAGCTGAGGTCTCGGGTTCGAGTCCCGGGTCGGGCAAAGTGATATTGGGTTTTTTTAATCATTATCAGTCCGGAGTCAGGAATTTGTGCCCGATATGGCGATAGGCTCGCCCCCTATCACGTGGGACGGAACATACAAGGCGAAATGTGGGTGTCCTGGCGGCGCCTCTGCCTACCCCTTCGGGGATAAACGCGTGAGTATGTAGGTATGCTAAAAGATCCCACTGCAGGGCAAAGTTATTCCATAGATTTATAATGAGAGCAACTTTCGTCCTGCTACAAATATTCTACCATCACATTAATCCACAAATAACAATTAAATATTTTTCCGCTATAGCCGCCATCTTTAACATCAGAAATTAACAACTGCGCACAAAAAGTGACAGAGGGGAACTCGAACCCGCACCCTGGGAATTGAAACTCTAACTACTAATCCATCTTATCACTCGGGAAAAAATCTTAATGGAAAATTTTGTCGGAGAAAGAAATCCCGTCCCTAAGGGACTCGGTACATTATGTGGTTATTATACATTGAATAAGGTATAGCTTGGTGGTATGGATGGTGAGACTTGGGTCGTGGGTTCGAATTTATATGACGCTGAGTTCAATTGTGTTTTTGTGGATAATTTACTCTTTCTAACATTAACTATAATATTAGATTTGAACAATAAACTTCCTAGATGTAAATTCGACTTTAGAATCGCGGCACAAAGCCAATGCGGCGATAACATACTATACTCAACCAAAATACATTTCAAAGAATATAATTTAAAAAAAAAACACAAAAATTCCTTGTATTAAACAGTAAATAAAAAAAGATAAAAAGAAAACATTTAATTCAAACACTCGGAGCAGAAGTGTGCGTAATTTCCATGATTGGTCGAAATGGAAGGGATTCGGTTATCTTTTTTTCTGTCGCCTATTTTTCATTTTCCATCGTGTCTTTGTGCCACCCTCCAGAAAAGATGCTAGCGCACCCAAATGTTTTTGATACTTGATATTTTTCATTGGTTATTTAAAGATGTACCCAAGCTATTAACATTACTGTATGAATTGACTATTATAGAAGTACATATTTTAGTAGGTAATGAAAGAATATGTAAGGTATGTTCAGTAAAAATAATTTAAAACAGATATCATATTATATTTAGGGAAAAATCACTAGATTTTCTTCTCTATTCAACGAAATTATGTGAAAATTCAGTAATTAAAAATTGGATATTTAAATGCAAAGGTTTTTCTTCACTGCTAAAACTATTTTGTCCGTAACCTCAGTACGTTAGAGATGCCCTGTGATTTAACCTTTTATCTTCTTGTAGCATCTTTTCCTTTTGTCAATGCTATTGAAATAAACTTTAATTTGACAACTAAAGACACATATTTTATTCTCCTTCCCTAGAACATAACTTCTAGTTTATAGTAAGAATGCCTAAACGTACCATACCCTTGAAGATCACGGTACGTCCGTTCGGTAACCTAATAAAATCCGCCCGCCCGCCGCCGAATTCAGTTAGCTGCTTCAGTACGGCCTAAGCTGGCTTCAGTAATGCATAGGTGACTGTATCCTTTAGTATATGACGTTCAAGACGTGCTTAATTATTTACGTGTTTCATTAGTATGCTATTGATATAAGTTCACGCATGTTTTCTAAAAAGGGCCGACAGAGAAATAAGTAGTGCCAGTTGTATCTTGAGATGTACTATTATATTATGACAGCCTCTGTGGCGCAGTTGGTTAGACGCCGCCTGTGAAACGAGAGGCCGCGGGTTCGATCCCCGCACCGAGACAAATATTTGTGTGAACCACAAGTTTTTGTTTCGGGTCTGGGTGTCTGTGAGACCGAAAAGTCTCTCGTAGTTTCTGATACCCACAACACAAGACTCGATCTTAGTGTGGGACTATGTATGTGACTATTGGGTGTATTTATTTATTATTACCTAGATGGTGAACTTTTCTTGATGGGAGCATAAATTTCAGTTAAAGGCAATTCATATGAGGTTTTCCACTCCGAAATACTCACGCATCTAGGAACTAACCGTTGAAGATTTGACAAACTATTTAGATACCTATTTTGCTAGTGATTTCATATGACTACCTTTAAATTCTACCAAAATGATAGTACAAAACATTTTAATGGCATTTTTTTCTCTTTCGACACACTTAAAAAAAACAATTTTAATACATCAAGTATCAAGACGATTCCCTCCGTGTACACAGAAGCCTATTTGCAGTATTTCGAGATGGAAAAAAGGTTGTTTCGCGCGATCGGTTTTTATTTGATTTCACCGATGTTTACCTGTAAATTAGAGCGGGTCTGGCCCCCGCCCGCGCCGTCTGTGCCGCCCCCGTTTTATTGTAAACAGACAGTGTTTTTATTTTTGTTATTGATTGAGAATATTGTATTGAAGATTTTAATTTTGGCATCACGATGGAGAATTTAGATATTAATCTAACATGCTTTGTCGTGCAATTTTTTTTTTAACGCGCCTGATATATCTATAGAAGGGATTTACCAACGAAATGTGACTGTATTGCCTACTCTTCAGTTCATTTGAAAGACAGTATGTATGGCACTATCACCGACAATATTTCAACTACTTATAACACGGTACAAAAATTACTGAAATAATTAACTTCCTTATAATCAAATCTTCTCATCCATCTTAACAACAAAACTACAAATCCGAGAGGTCCGCATAAACAGCCGCAAAATTACTCCATAATAAAAATTTAAAAGATAAACACCCAAAATGGCGGGAAGGTCGAGTGGAGCAAAGTTCGTAATTTAAAGTAAACCTGAGGTTAACCCTTTTTTGCGAAAGAAAACCCCAAGTTATTTTTCAATTATACTCCAGTGGCCCTTGTGGGAAATATGATTTTTAACCCTAACGTCTTATGACGTTTTTTGATGGGGTACAAATGTACCCAAAGATAGTGGATTGATTGAGTTTTTACAGTAAGAGGTTCAGGGTTTAGTCTCCTTTTAGTTGGACCGATATTTTACTGGTATTGAATGTACATATTATGTACATGTAAAGCCGGGTAAATGACCTATTGTATTCTTTATTTTGGAATGAAAATCAAATGGAGACAATTTTGTATTCCATTCCGAATTGATGCAAATCGATTTAATTTTATGTAAAATAAAGTTGAATTTTGGATAACGCGATCATTAATGTGGTTAATATAATTTATGTCCAGTCTCCAAAAATGAGAGAAAAAAAAATTCTACTGGAAATGATTTACCCCATACCTACCCCACATGCAATATCCCACCCCATTACCTACCACTTAAACACTCAAATAGTAATAAGAGAGCCCCTATCCCCGCGCGTCCCCACCCTCCCCAGCGCCGCAGATGTCGCGACGGAGATTTTTGAGGCCAAAATGAGCTTTTGCCTAATTTATTTTTTGTCGCCTTCTTTTACTTCAGTAAATATTGACATTTAGATGTTGGACTATAGGAGGATAAGACATATTTTATATTTTCTAATTATTTCGTCCTTATTAACACTTTTGATGCATTGATGCTTGGGGTTCAAATCCCATTGACTTTTAAGTCTCGTGATACTCAATTATCAGCGTCTCTAATGGTAAAAGAAAACATCCTGAGGAAATCTTTATGCTGTAGAAATATTTACAATAAATGCATACATAAGCTCACGCCTTTATCCCAGAAGGGGTAGGCAGAGGCGCTACCAACACACCAACATTTCACCTTGTATGTTCCTTCTGTGTTCTTAAGAAATTCTTTGGTATCTGAAATATGCCAATCCACATTCACCATCGTTATCCACCAGAATCGATACTTTCGTTTAATATGATGGAAAACCCAGTCTATCAAATCTAACTGCACCGCGTCTCACGTCTAAGTATGATTACAAACAGGCCGGCACAATTATCTCGACCGGCGAGATCAAGTCGTATCCATCCAAATCGTATTCTGACGTCACTGAGGTTGGTATCTTTTTTCGGCGGAACCGGACGTTCGGCCGGGCGATTAGGAAATTATATTGGGGCTGGGAATTTCTTGCGATATTTTTTCTCTAGGTGTCGGCCCGATTGGTTATTAAACGGGGCTCCTACCCTCTTTTAATTGTCTTGCGCAACTTTTTTAATTTTCTTCCATTGCAGTTTGATTCAAAAAGAAAAACCACCTCTTTAGAAGATTTGATTGCTGTGAATTATAGAGTAAATTTACTACTGGATGTATTTAATTATTGAAATGTGCAATAATTACCGGGTAACTTGCAAATTCTGAACCACAACTTGCAAGTAAACTTTCTGACCTAGGAGGTGAACCCGGAACTCCGCGGTTCACATCATTCAAAACTACTACCTATTATACCTACCTAATAAAAAAATATTTCTTAAAAAGGGCTTGTCTCATACAATACCAATTTACAACATCACTCACGAAAAATTTAAAAATAACCATTAAATTGATTACCCCAAAAACTGGGAAACAAATGACGTTATTTTTACTACAACAAAAGGCACGATTAATTACTCGTATTAATTATAACGCTTTTTTCTTATTCTTAAGAACCCCTCGCGCCATATGCTAGGGCGCTGATTGTTTACAAGGACCATCCCTTTATAAAAGGACCGTAATGTTGAAATTATGATTAATTTTAATGTGTAAAATTATTAAATAATATCTTTTGTATGTTAGTAAAATCTGGATTATAAACCAAATAATTTGACCACGAACATTAACGTGGTCAATTTCGAAGATGTAATAGAATGTTTTTATTTTGTTAAGATTTATTTTTAATCAACTTCATTCTTGATTAATGGTTTCTTAGATTTACACGAATGTTATAAATTGAAATCAACTATTTTTTACGTAATTAAATTATACGTCATTGGGCGGATGACTAATACCTCAATTCGCCCCGTGACCACTAAAGCTGTAAAATAATCGAAACGTCGAGAAGTTAAAAAATATAAAAATTAAACCGAATCCGCGATAAAATCCATAAAAAATAGTTTTATTTCATCCTTGATTTTCTCTTATAAACTTTATCAAACTTCAAGAGCATTTAAGACAACGCTGGCCTTATGCGACCTTTACCTTCGCTTAATTATTTAGAACATATCCTTCATCCAACGAACCACAATTACAACACCCTAACGCCATTCAAATATATACACGTAAATATACATTTTTCCTTATTCTAATCACAAGTGTTGCGAATTGAGGACACAGGGCTCCCTACAAAGACGGCCCGATTTTACATGACAATTGGTAATGAAAGACGGCAGAGACAATACTCGGGAGAAAAACATGACGCTTTTCATACATATGCACATGTATGCAACTAGATTTTAGAATTCACCTTTATTTGTTGATGTAAATATTCATTTTCAAATGAATAGTTCTTCCTTTGAAATCTTACAGTACCTAGATAGTGTTATTTTTCATCCATGTTGCAAGATTTGAGTTATAAATACGTAGGGTCAGTTATTTGTCTGACGGTAACACTTTTGGAGTTAGGTCTTAAAGTCTATGCTAGCCTTATGCGATTAAACTACACATATCTTTGAAATTATTAAAAACTACCTTTTAGAACACTAGACGTTCTTATGCTTCGTTAGAATAAAGGATAATAATTTAAGAATATTTACGATACAATGACATTTGCCCTTGGTTAAAATCTGCTGCCTCCTGTCCAAACTTTATTTGTTTACGCATAACATGAATTACCGCACCCGGGAACTCAATCCAAGACTTCATGATTGAGTCCATTAACCTTACTACAAATCCAAGGCGGAGGGAAGAAAGTTTTAATAAAAAAATATACATCCGAGATTCACATTGGTATAAGATGTTGAGATCCCACGCCACGCACCTGTTACGCGCACATGTTCCCAAAAATACCGGTAAAACATCACCATTCCGATACCGATGTGTTCCGTTTTTTCGCTGATTTCTCCGTAAAAAGCACTTTATGATGGTGTCCGACAAACAGCTGTTGAATGTTGTTTCAATCGATTTACGATATCGATTCCATTCGTGTTGGGGTTGGAATCGGGTATGTTGTAATTTGTATATTTTTTGGTCATTTGGGCGTGAAAAAAAAGTATGTGTGTAGATAGTAAGTAATCGAAAAATGTTTTATAATGGTCATTTTTAACTTTTATTTGACCCTAAGTGAGATTAATAGTGTAATTAAATCACCCAAAGTAATTAATGCACATGCCTAAATTAAATTAAAATAAAAATGTTAGCCCTCGGCAGTTTCTCACAAATTCCTTAAGACAATTAAAAAATAAATAAAAAAACAAAACAAAACCGGCGGAAACAATTCAAATATGGAATCCGAAGTGACGCGGGCACGCAAATTCTCATTCCGTCACCAAATCCCCGTGGCGCCTTTTGTATTTTTGTTACAAACTTACTACTTAGACGTTTCTTTCTTCCGTTACTTTAATTAGCAACAGAATTGCGTGTTGCTTTTACCTTTTTTAATTTAATTACTCGCCACTCGCCAAGACAATGGTTATAATGCGTTCCGCCATTACCGATTGTCGGGACATGCAAATTTTTGTACTTTTGTTTTGTTGAAAATCGGCGTTTTGTTTTTTTTTTAATTACAAAGGTATTTAATTGTAGGCTTATTGTTAGTTCTTTTTTATTTTTTCAAGCAAAGGAGGTAATTTAAATGCCGAGTGTGGCTGTCATATGTTTTTACTTGTGATTTATTTTATACAAGATGTGATGGATTGCGATAACTTGCTTGAGTTAAGAGCTCATTTAAATTTCATTGTAGGAATTATACCGGGGTATTTGAATTTTTATATAAAAATATTTTCAAATGATATATCTCTTTGAAGACGTTTATGGTTTAATTTATATAACCAACTTTTATGGTAGGTATTTAATGAGTTTGATAGTAGTGCGGATCAGCACGATTGGTGGAAATAATCTTAATTTTATACCTGCATGTAACATATTCATCAAACAACTAGTTCAATTAAGTAACAGTGGATTCATTAATTCTAGCACCAGTAACCCCTATTGAGAATCCTCCTCCAAACCGCATATGGCCAAACCTAGCTCTGAAAAGTGTAAAAAAAACAAACGCAAATACCAAAATACATATTCCATTTTTAAAAAAACATTGACAAGCATCGCATGTCACAGCAATTTAATGACGTCACGGTCCATCACAAAAACCCTATGTTCTACCGCTTGTGTGTGTGCGGATAAGTGTACCATTATGTTATTATATGCATCTAAAGTTGCATCAGCGTCGGCTAACGGTAACCGCTGTGTGCAATACGCGGCGTTGTGCGACCCAAACTGGTTTTTGTTTAAAACTATATAGATGTATAACACGTTTGGATTTTGCGTGCGGAACGCTCGCGACCTCCGCCGAGAGGACCTCTGTGCCTCGTTCTTTGTGAGATTTGTGATTTTTTATGTTTTTTTAACGCAAAGGAAATAGTTTATGAGGTTTTAGTTTTAGATAAAATTTAAATCAGTTTAAATTTAGAAAGAGTATAATAAGTTTAATGTAGGCACTTGACCCAAAGCTGACACAAGAAATATTGACTGTGTAGAAGCAATTAATTAAGCGACATTTTAAAATATAGTTTTATTACGTTTAATATTACCTGTAATAGTTGAATCAGTAAAATAAAAGTATTACACTATTGAATATAATTCTTAATATCCCTCAGAAAAATTAAAAGGTATAATTGAGGTCTTACGCTACATAATACCCAAAAGCGATTCCGCTTTTCTTTATGAACAAAATTATCCTCCAATATCCGAACTGGAGTATTGAAAAGCATTCAGTCAAAACAATTACTCCTAATCACCAATAGGGTGAAAAAAATTGCGTCAAAGACAATTCATAATCTTCAATCCAAACGTTATCTCAAGATCATTCGGGGCGCCGATCCAAAGATTTTTTTTCACTTAATTTAAACTCAAAAGATACTCGAGTTAATTGCTGGCGGGGCTCCTTTCACAAATCGAACCCGTTTTGTGAACGGCAGAGCGATTCAACGACATTTTCCCCATTTTTTGGCATTCTTAGCGAAGGCGGGACGGGCGCCATTGTAAGAAATTGGTGATTAAAATTCAATTTTGGAACAATCGAGCCGAATGTGTTGGCCGCGAGGTGACGCGGTGCATTTTAATTGGACGAACAATCCTCGGCAGTAATTACTATTATTCCATATTTGAATTTTTGGCGGCAATTAGATTCGAAAAGTGGCCAGTCCTATTGTCATTATGTTCGACCAAAGAGGATCAATTTATAAGTCTTCGAATGGTAATCCTCTCTTGGGTAGTGACCAGTCTTTTTATCACACAGGATAAATCACAGAGCATCATAGTTCGCGGAAAAGACTTGCAAAATTGTCAACTCTTTTCAGGCAATTGGTGGTGTGACAACTGGCCGCATGTTTGCTTTGTTTGTTACACTTCCATGACAGTTTTAACGTGTCTGGATAAACTGTTTATACTCCATGCCCAAAAACTATATCGCCCACGTTAAAACAAAGCCTAATCATGACTGTAAATTACACATCAAAAAGATATCTTGATCATTACACCGAATCCAACCCAAATATTATCCAGGAAAAAATAAAAAATCCCAACCCTTCAAACGCCATGTGCGATGTAATTCATCAAATTAGTCACGAGCGGCGGATGGTCAAACACAAAAATAAAATGGCGTCTCAGCACAATAGCCCCGGAAGATACCTGCGAGTGAAATAATAGCTCCAGCATTAGCATAATAATGCGTTAGCTACTATTATTCCGTGCATATTGGCTAACATTGGCCCGCGGGCAGCTGCAGTTTTTCGAGGTCATTTATCCGCCGGAATTCGGATGGGCGAGGATAACAATGTCTTTACCCTTTATAATAATAATTTTGGACGGTTTGCGTTTAGATACTGCATGTGCCGGAACTGTTTAATAATTTCTTTACTTCTTTGTTAGTCGGCTTAGGATGATTAGGTAATAGAGAAAAATGATTGAATAATTTTTAAACGGAATTTTTAAGTTAATAAAAGGGACTTAACTAAAAATGTAAAATAAATAGTTCGAATAAAGTATAAGTTAGTACCTAAAGTATTTAGTACCTTACAATTTTCTTTTCGTTTCGAGAGAAAAAGCTATTAAGCTCCCCTTTCAGTACCACTAAGTAACATACAACATAATTCTTTTTCTTTTTCTCTTAACTAAAAACCAATTTAAAATAAGAACTCTTTGTACTGGCCATTAATAAAATTTGTACACCTACTAAAAGAATAAACAATTGACCAATCAAACATCAGTAAAAAAACGCGGCAATTTTATTTTTAATCTGTATCGCACATGTCAAATTAACAATACGTTTCCGAACGAAAATAACAATTAAATGGGAATTAAAAAAATAGAGATTGACACAGCCGGACCCTTCGGACGGCGGGGCACAGGTAAAGGGTTGAAATAATAGCCGAAGACAAAAAATGGATCAAGGGTTGAAAGATTTATAAACGAGTATTGTGTTACGATATTGTTTTTACTTTGTAATAATAAGTATGTGCGCGGGTTAAAGTTTAGGGACATTCGATAGTAGGGACTATAAAATGTTCAATGATTGTGATGATAAAAAAGGGTTATCACGTTATCATAATACAGGCCTCAAAACAAACTACTGGACATAATGAGACTTAATATCTTATGTCTCAGGATGGCGAGCGCAGTGGAAAGCCAAGCATTGCTTTGTAATTCATGGCGTTGTTTGGTTTTGCTACTGTCTATGAGCGGTCGTATCGCTTACCATCAGGCGAATGGCATGCTCGTCTCGCCATTCATTGCAATAAAAAAGTGTCTTCGTGAGTACCAGAAACTATAAAGACTTCGATTTTTCAACACTCGGAAGCAAATATTCCTTTCAGTGCGAGGTTCAAATTCACAATCTATTTTTCATCTCCAAATAATAGTAAATTTGTCAGATCAACCTATACGTATTCAGACATGCAAATCGTGTCTCAAACATGTAAGAACACATTTTTAAAGTCATTAAACGAAAAAACCCATTTAAAAAACAATAAGCGATAAATCTTCGGACACATTTTCCAACACTTCTTAACACCGCGGGGAAACTTAAAAGTATGAAAAAACCTTCGCAAACTACACACGGTAGAGATAAAACAAGCGGCAGAAGTCGTTAGTGACAACGCCGCCCCCCGCTGGCCTCCCCCTTGCCTCTTTCGCCACATATTTTTTCGCCACCTCGGTTTTCACCACCGCAGTTTTCGTTAGAACTAGTTTCGTCAATTTTCGCCACCGTCGTTTTCTCCACCGCCTACCAATTGAAGCATAACTTGGCATAATCTGTTCTTCTTGGTCTTTCGACTTTTACCTTAGACAATGGTACGTATTATTTCAATATTACAAAAATTAGTCCATGATAATTCTTTTAAAGTCACGTATGTATTTTAATTAAATATTTTTATCGCTTGCTTTAACAATAAAAGAATATATAAAAAACTGCATACTATGTTTATGTAATACGTAAACGGTTAAGGAAACATACTAAAGTCCCTGAAGGAAAAAATATAGTAACTAAATACGAATTATTACATTATTATTCTAATTTACTAAATACAATATTAAAATAACAAATGAAAATTTACAATAATGTCTAAAATATTGGTAAGGTTAGGCAGGAAAATTACTAAACTGAATTTAAATTTGTCATTACGTACATGTGTATAAATAATAACTAAATTTAATATCTAACATAATATAACAAACAATAATTATTATTAGTAACGCACATTCGCAATAGTGGGCTTTAAAAATATTTTTAATCTACAAACCTGATCATAGTAGTTAGAGCATTCAAATTCAAATTTCTTTAATCGTCAAACATGAGTATAAAATATGAAGAGTTCAAATATAAGAAGCAGATCTATCATGTTTGGCCTTAATGGCGTACAAATACTTAATGTATCCCAAATCTTTATTAACAAATTATACCTATTATGCTTAACCTATGGAATTCAGAATTTAACTAATTGTATCGGAATACAGCATGAAACCGAAACACAATACACATGGGTCATATAGACGTCATTAACCGCTAAATTCGATGGTCGCATTCACACAGCAAAAATAGGTACTAATTCATCACAAATTATAGCACTTTATAACAAAACAAAAGACAGTTACTTACACTCCACAATATTTCCAGCGCAATGTTGAAAAGTGTAGCCTTTTTCAGTAGTTCCGTATCTTTTAACTCGACTGCGCTTGAGATTTTAAAATGCTGTTGAGTTGAAAGTTTGCGAGAAGTTCCTCGTTTTTTCCTCGTTGCCGACCTTAAGAAACATTCGAGCAATGAATAGGTAAAGACTTGGAGTGTTATTGCGAGTAAAAATGTCGACTATTTCTGTTGGAAATGTTTTATTCAGCACTAGTTAGGATTTGTGTAAAAATAACTCTTTCGGGAGATGAAATGTGGGATGCATTACTGTTTTAACATCATTTTTAATATCGTGTCCATCTCTTGCTTTAAAAAAGGACAAATCCCACTTTTTTATATTCATGATACATGTGTAACAGTGTCATTAGGATCTTTTTTTTATTGCGAATGGCGAGACAATCATGCCATTTGCCTGATAGCAAGCAATACGACCGCTCATGAACAGTAGAGAACCAAACAACACCATGAATTACAAAGCAATGCTTGGCATTCCACTGCGCTCGCCATCCTGAGACATAAGATGTTAAGTCTCAATATGTCCAGTAGTTATTCTGGCTACAATGTCCTCCACACCGGGATACAACAGTGCATTTACACTGCTGTTTGGCGGGAGAAATAGACATTGCGGTGGTTCCTACCCAGGCGGTCTCAGAGTGGTAGACACACTGAGATTTCTGTTTTATGTCTCGATATACACTACAACTATATTTTGTTTCGAATATTTGTCGCGACGCTTTACCAGATACTAAAAGCAACTCAGTCCAGACATTGTATTGGTGATAGACGGTATGACACAATTATATGTGCTATTTAAATATTGGTAAGTCCACAATGTCTTCAACAATACATGTATAAATTATTACTACAAATATTATGCGAAACATATCCTTTTTTCACGCCGCATCATACGGGTATTTGTTTTTCGAAATACTTAGATAAATAGAAATAAATCGCAGGCGAATTCACGGATAAAAGTTACAAATAATAAACCGAAAGATGTCGAGATGTCTCCACTGTTCCTTTTTCGCAAAACTCCTCGAGTTTTTATTTGACCAGTGAAGCGTTCGCGAGATAGCGGTGCGGTGAAAATTAAAAAGAAAAGATAGGAAAGAAACGAAAGAAAAAGGTAAAGAAAGGAAAGATAAAACCCGGGAAGGATGGGTACGCGGCGAGTTGGGAATTCTTCGCAAAACTGTTTGCTTTTTTCAACTGAATACAATTAAAAAGTTACTCGGATTTTTCTCAGATTGCCTTCGTTTAGCGAGAGGGATTTTGAATGTAAGGGTGTAGGATATTAACAATGAGATGAGAAGTTCTTGGTTTCTCTTTGTTACTTTTGAGAATAATAGTTTGCCTTGGAGATAACAAATATTGTTTCATTTTCATCCTATATCGCTCTTAGTGTAATGTTTCAGAGATTTAAGTAATCAATTCAAGAGTATTTTCAGGTATTCGGCAAGAAGACTTGACTTCGAATTTTGTAGTTTGTCATTGTTATTAAATTCGATAGAAAGTATTGCAGATATTTTTCTTAAGTAACATCATACTTAAGAAAAATACTGCCTCGGTGGCGTAGTTGTATTACGGTACGGTTACAAAGCTGATACGGTTTGAGTCCCGGGTCGGGCAAAGTGATATTGGATTTTTCTATTCATTATCAGCCCGGAGTCAGGAATTTGTGACCGATATGGCGATAGGCTCGCCCTCTATCACATCATGGGACGGAACATACAAGGCGAAATGTGGGTGTCCTGGTGGCGCCTCTGTCTACCCCTTCGGAGATAAAGGCGTGAGTTTATGTATGTATGTAACATCATAAAAAGATTTGAAATAGGCATAACATTACTTATCTTGGACATACACTAGCCTTCAAATCGGTCATCGGAACTAGCCTAAACTTTCTGTGTGTAGGACTATAATACCTCACGGTTCGTACCTTTGCAACCACTAGATCATCATGTTTGTTACTCACAGCTTAGTCTAATCACAATTAAGATATTACATTTTCTATCCGTTAGATGATTATACTTTTTCATTCGAAAGCCAGCAGTATAAAACTGCGTCTATTGTACCTTTGCATTGCAGTCGTTACCTATTCATAGACAAACTAGTTTTCTTTTTTCCAAAACCAATCTCTATTCGCGAGCGCATAGTCCAGTGATTTCGAATGCATTCAATAATAAAATTTTCAACGCTATACGTACAAAAACATGTCGGACAGTTTACAATCGGCACACCAATTTTGAATATTCAAATATCGAAGCCAAAATTTAACGGGCGCAAAACAAAATGGCGGTGCGGCGTCCATATATTTTAACGGTACGTCAATACGAAATTCCGCCCGTCGAACGCAGGTGGAATACTATTATATTTTTTTTCATGCCCGCTGCCCACCCCGAAATAGTTGGGGGCGAGGGTGGGAATAGTTGGGAGTGCGTGACCCGGGGCCCACCCCTCGCGGGCGGCCGGCGGGTGATCGTGCGGGGGGCGCGCGGGGGTCACGAGCGGCGGGGGGTTCGCGCCCCCGCGGCCGGCTGCACTTACCATGTGTGCACGCAAATTCATGTCCAATAATATAAATTTCCAATAGCTATGATAAATGCTGCATTAATATTATGTATTTACACGCTTTCGTGTGGCGCTCGCGTTTTATCTCAACTGTTTGTGATTATTTCGGACGCATTAAATGTATTGCTATGAAAGGGTTATTTTTAATGTCCTGTCTGCATAATATAAGATGTTTAACAAACTCGTTCTGCTGGGTATTAGTTTGGAATATGATTGGCACACCTAATATTACTTGGTATAAAATATATTACGGGCCATTGTATCTCTACAAAGGCAATTTTCAATTGAAATTTACGCAATATGCATCCATCCATCAGATATTATCACGGTCTTTGCGTTTACAAGACAAGTTAAACCTAATAGTTTTTGATGAAGGAACTTAAAGTTATCTACTTCTTTGGCTAAGGCTCAATAACGTTACCATTTGAATTCTCACATAGATTTAAAAAAATATTAAAAAAAAAACTCAAATGAAATTTATAAAGCGGCAAAAACGCGTGAATTACTCGGATGCAAGTCGAAATGGCGCGTAAGACGCGTTCCAAATTCAAAAATAAATTCGCAACACACACGCGCCCGTCGGCGTGTCGTGTTTTAAAATCGACGTGCTGTGTTACGCATTTCGCGGCGTTTATTTTTGAATTACGAACAAAGATAAAATCTGATCTAAGGGAATTATAATTCATTATTTTTTTATAGAAAAATAATCAATGAGCCCTTTTTGGCCGTAAGTTTTCTTTGTCTCTTTCATATTACCGAACTATCTTTTTATAGCCATGGTATAGGTGATGTAATAAATTAGGTAAGGTTTTTCTGTAGAAGCGGTTACTTAGGTACTCATATTTAATAAAATATTGCTATCGCAGTTAATCAAAATAAAATAAACACATTCTCGTACGAAATCACATAGAAAATTCAAAGCCAACCAAAACGCCGCACAAAGTAATATCACACGAAAATTAGTTTTTTAACCCATTATAGTTAACAACTTTAATAAAAGCAATTTACTCGAAACTAGGCGGAACAGCGAAATACTTACGTCAAACATAAACGTATATAATCTGTGGGTTATTTTTTTAATTCTCGCCTAGGCACTGGCAAGAATGTTTTATGCCTACGCATTCAGTCAAAAGGCTCTTGTATTACTGTAGGGAAGTACTTTTGTATGTAAATCAAATGCGTAGGCTTTAGCTAGGCTGCCTAGGTCTTTGTGAACGTTGCAGACCTGGATTTGTAATACCTACAAATGTTTTAAGACGAGCTTTTTACTTATGTATATAATTTGAATGGCATTTATCTGTTGTTTAGGTTGTTTAAGCGATTTGTGAAGAGTTATTAAATATATTTTTTTCTCCATGGATAGATTTATGTCAGAATCGCAACGTTTCTATACTTTAATTGGTATAATATATTATTGATTATTTATACTTTTTTACAATCATATTTATATAGTAATATCATATTGTAACCACGACCAGTGCTAGAGTTTGAACTTAAATCACTGGAGATTTGAAACCTTCAACACAAGAATATTAGCTAGTTCATGTTAAACAAATTAGCCAAGATAGTCTATTACTATATTGGGAAATAAACGCACTCAAAGAAACTATTAGCTATAGATTAGCTAAACTTTTAACATTTATAAATTAACCGGTGATACGCGAATATATTTGCATCCGCGATCATTCCCACGGTAAGCTCGTGACGGCTCGAGATAAAATGTGGCCTAAAACCTGGGACGTAAATCGGCATTATACCTAGATCTGCACCTAGGACATAAATCGGCAACACGTAACCTAAACAGATTGCCTGAACGTCTTTCGTAAACTTCGCCATTTTATTAATGGAATTAAAAAGTAATATCTCTAGTCTCTACCAGGATATGTTCTATTTTTAAATATTTGAAATCGGAATACAATTTTCTCTTATAGCTCTAGTGGGTACTGTTCGACTTTTCAAAATTTAAATAGGGAATTTGATGTTCTTTTAGCTTGTGGGTTATAGATATTTGTGTTGTGTCAATTATTAGACAATTTTACACGTTTATGTATCGTGTTTTTCTGACAATATGATGATACTAAAAAGTACTGCTCTTAATAAAATTAACACAGAAAAACCAAGGAAGGCAGCTGAACTTTATATTAATACATATACCACAAGATCGGTATGAAATTCTGGGCTATTGCCAGAAATTGATCATTTTTTTGATATTAAGCAAATCCCCTTTCGAAACTATTAGTGTGTCCTTTTTCGTTCTACTTTCACATAGCCTGTAACATTACTCTTATTACAATTACATCTTCCGTAGCATATCATTATTTAAATTTCTGTGCCGTAGTTATCGTCTTTTTTGCAATAAATAGTTCGAAATGAAGATTGCGGTTGTTCCTTACCAACGGACAATGCTACACCTTTATCTTTATATAGAAACTGTTCTAGTTTTTGACAATCAGCCAAATCGTTCTCTTTTTTTTAACAAAGGAATCTGAATATTCAAATACCAATAATACAGTTTAAAATTAATTTGCAATCTCGGCGAGATAGCATCCTTTTGCGGCGCGCATCGTCCAAACGGTGCTAAGGTAAGCGCCTTTCCCTTGCCTACATTTATTCATAGAGAAATAACAAAAATAACCATAGACAAACCGACCAGCATAGTTTGAGCCGCGCTGTGCCTCTCTCCTTTAGAGTTTAAGGCGCAGACATATAATTTTGAGCTGTTTAGGGCATTATGAATTTGTTCCGATTGTTTAGAATGGTTGTAAAGCGTTGTTTTTTTAATAGTAAGTAGTTATAGGTGAACTGAGTGCAGTATAAAGTACAATGCTTAATGTACAATTTTGGGTATGTGACCTTTTAGTTTATAAGATTCTAACAATCATAATCATATTTCATAATTTTATAGATTTTGAACCTTACTTCACGCTGCTTTGGGAAATCTTAGTAATCGTTTTTTATAGCCTAGCTTCAAAATAGGTCAATGTTTTAAAATTAGGTGTTTACCACAAGTTGAAATTAGTTACCATCTGTAATTTCTTAACAACTGGGATCTAGTGACAACATCGCTGTTAAACCTAAGTCGTACATAACACATTACAATATAATTACATCAAATCCTCATATAAGCAACTTTGTATATTTTTGTTATGACCCGATGAAAGTTCAATTGAATTATCTAATATCAGAAAAAAAGTATTTTCATATTGGCGTGGTGTCCAACGTGGTGGACTATATGGCCTAACCACTCTCAATCGATTCTCTTGATTGTAGAGTAGGTGTATCAGCAGTGGGACATATATGGGCTGATATAATAATAAAAAATAATTTTTATATTCAAGAGGATGTACTCATCTCATACCATTACTAATAGATATAACAAAATAATTACACAATAATACATTACCACAAAAAATTACTACTAAAAACACACCGCATCTTAAGCAAAGATTGTGCGAGGGGTCAACCAACATCGGTGGGGATTGCGTAGGTTGTATCGTAGTGTATAGGTTGAAAAATGGCGACCGAGCCACAATAGTATGGGGAACGTCGAACCAGGAAGATATATTCTCTATGGACGAGATTAATCTATGCTCTCTGCGCTCGTGTGTGTGCCTGTAATTTTTTTATGATGTATAAGTACGGCGGTGTCCATTACTGGGTATTGTATTCTAGCGGATGTTTTCGATTTGGATTTTTAATTTGATTAATTTTTTTGTGCAATAAATATGATTACTTATTGTCATAAACGACATAAAAAGTTTTAAAAAGGAAATAATATTTCGTTAAAAAGAAAAAAAAAGAAACATTATCATAGAAATAAAATATTTTAAAATTATAATCTTTAAATACGAATACAACTATAACAAGATACATTTTATTGAAAATAATAATAATAGTAAACTAATGTTAACATTGGTTAATTAAGATCATAAATTTTAGAAGAAATCAATTTATTATTCTCTGCATGTTCATTAATTTAGCTTTAAAGATTTAATCAAAATTGTCTGTTTTCAAATTGGTGTTACATTAAAATGATCGTATCCGTATAATTTTAAGCAATTTTTTTTTTATATAACCAGTAGTAATATAACGGCTTTCATATCCAACCATTAGTTACTTACTTCCGAATTTAAAAAAAAAAACATAATTCAAAAATCGAATTCACAATTTTAGGTCCTAATACTCGCAACTTCAGACTTATCTATAAAGATTTACGTCTCCAACCTACAATAAATACATATAAAACACAATATTTGTCTGTCTGTGTACAAACGCTCGTACCTTGAGCACCACTTGACCGATTTTGATGCAATTTTACCGTTACGTAGTTCCTTGAGAGAGGCTTTGTGTGAATCATTGGTCCTCCGCTAAGGATGATTTGTGGTTTTATACACTTTATTTTTGATATATTATTTCATACGTTCAGTTTAATAGAACCAGTTATGGACACAGGAAGTGGATAAGCTTGCGGAACATAAGTTCCAATAATTTATGTTCGGTTGAGAAAGTTTTTCGGAAAAGAGGTTGTTGAGGAAAATTAGATAATTTGATTAGATTTATATTTAGTAGTCAACTTTTTTTAGATGAGGATGGAGTAATATTTGGTTTTAATGTTTAACAGCTTAGTTGGTCTAATTACACACCAGAGTAATTAAGGTATGCTGTACGACCATTGAGACATCAATTACTATGCCTGAAGAAAAAGTTTTGTAACATTTAAGTTTGTTATAAAATTAAATGTGTGTGTATTTGTATCAACCCATATGTCCCACAGGGCAAGGGCCTCCTGCACAAGACGATTGAGAGGGGTTAGGCCGTATAATGAAATGTAACCTATTATAATTATATTCCTCAATAACACACATAGTTCTGTCCAGTGTGATACCAAATCTTACATCATGAGTTTTAGATACTAATACAATTTTTTTGTCATACAACACTCAGAACTAACATTTGTATTAGCGCGGGTATCAATTTCGCGGCCTCTAGTTTCACAACGTGTTAACCAATCAATGTTTAAAAAATATGTTAATGTATTGATCCGTTATGTAAAAGACAAAAAAAATGTTATTACCAAAGATGCAAAGACGAGTTGGATGCATTCGAGCCAAAATGGCAAGAGCTCGCCGAGGACAGGGTCAAGTGGAAGAATAAAAGGGACGCCTTTTCCCAGTAATGGGACGAAATAAAGGTTCCAAAAAAAATACTATAATAAAAAAAAATTACCAATCATATCGTAACTGTTCATGATGGATGTCAAGTATGATAAAAACAATAGAGCCATTTGAAATATTTTTTTTTTCTGTATTACCTTTTTTATTCAATCACGGCAAAGTTACTGCGCTGCACCTCAGTATAAGAGCAGTGCAGTCGACATAATAAGTCAATGATGCTGACCAACTTATTTAACACTAATATTGTATTGTATTGTTGTAAATTATGCTCAATGATAACGATATTGCTAATGCCCAGAAAATGAAATAAAATAGTATTATAATTGCATTGTAAACATAACTCATGTAATTCATACAAAACCAATAAAAAACCATTCATTCAAGACATTTCATTCATTCGTACACGACGCAAACATACCTGTTATATAATTGGGGTCATTTATCACTAAGCGACCTGCAGTGACTGATCTCATATGTATTTTAAAGAGACTTTTATCTGCAGACCCAATAGAAGCAATTTACTTGTAAAATTTAGTGCCAATACAGCGATGGGACCGTTGCTGACAGCGCCACGAGCCCATCCGCGATACGAGTGGGGACTCGATGACCTTTGCACTATGTATTTTTATTGGATCACGTTTATTTTTATTTCTTAAAGGTTATGATGGAATATAGTGTAGGTCGGATATTTTTGCTCCGATCTATAAAATGTTAATGATCTAATTTACATTATTATGGGGGAATAAATTATGATACAAATAATTTGTAATTATTACTATGGGTACCAATTATGTAGTTGTTACTTTTTTTGTTAATAATAATTGGTTGACCTATTGACGTTTGAATAACTTATCAGGTATAATATTTAGCACAGATTCTATTCTAGCCAAAAAATACTAAACAATTTTAGATGTGATTACCTTACAGTTTAGTTCTCACGCAAAACTCTAACCTCTTTACACCAAAAGCCTATTACCCAACCCAGCATCCTGACAGCGATACCGTCCGGACGAAACAAATAATATTAATGTCCATACATCTAGTGGTATCTGAGGAATAATTTCGCGATATCTTCGTACGAGTACGAACGCATTCCGCACGCACACACTCGCGCTCGGGCCACGGACGCGACGCGCCGAGCGTGTGTGCAAGTCAATGACCCCACTCGCTCGCACTACGGGCTAAATGCGCGTTCGTATTATGGTCTTATTTTTAAAAATGGAACGCGCCGGCTTTCTCTCGTTGGGCTAGGTCGCGGATTTCGGGTTCGCGTGCGGGTTGACCGGTTGCGTAATGCGTAATGGCCTTCGGGCCGTGATCGATTTTCGGAATTTATCGAATTTTATAAATATTTGTGTCTTAATTTTTTTCTCAATTAAAATATTGCGATCAAAGCAACCTATACTAGATAAGTCTCACATTAGACTAAACTCCTTACATACACCGTCACATTTTTACAGTAGGTGCTAAAAAGCACCTGATGAGGGCACACCATCCTCAATCTAACACCATTGACCATACCCACACAAACCGCTCCGCTGTTTTGATATTAACTATATATTTGTCTGCCAGGCGAACGGCCGTATAAATGCCACCTACCAGACTGCGGACGAGCCTTCATCCAGCTGTCGAACCTGCAGCAACACCTGAGGAACCACGACGCACAGGTGGAAAGAGCCAAGAACAGGCCCTTCCACTGTAACATCTGCGGGAAGGGATTCGCCACTGAAAGCAGCCTCAGAACGCACACCGCCAAGGTCAGTATCTGGATGGAATTCAACTACACCGAGACTCTTCAGTGTTTGGATGAAATTCAACTAAGATGAGACTGGGTTCAGTATTTGGGTGAAAATAAACTGGACTGAGACTGATTATTTATTATGGTTGGAGTTAACAATATATCAAAGTTGCCATAAATAGGCACAACTATATCTTGACAGCGTCCGTGGCGCAGTTGGTTGAAGTTTAGAAACGAGAGGCCGCAGGTTCGATCCCCGCACCGAGACAAATACTTTGTTTGTACACTGAAAAGTCTCTAGTAGTTTCTGGGTACAATAAGAGACTTAATTGATCTCAATGAGGGTTCAGGACTATGTAGATGACTGTTGGATGTATTTATATATTTATAATTATACATTTATAAATATATTGAAGTTTTTATATAGCTGTAGTTCATATAGGTATAAAGCAAAATGTTAAAACAATATTAGAGCATTTTCAGGAAGTTGTGTTCTTGGAAAATTTTAATGAAAACGAAATTACAAACGACAGAGATAATTTAAAGATGAAAGTTTTTAGCTTCCTTTGACGTATTTATAGACACTGGATTTATTCAAAATGAAATTAGGTACATCTTAACAAAATCTGTTCCGTTTTGACTTCAAGAAAGATAGTAAAGATAATTTACCAACTAGTCTTTAGATAATCATCGACTTTAAGTATTTTTTACTATAATTGATAATTTCTAGGAAATTTGTTAAAATCCCTTCTGTAGGACAATTTTGAAATTAGTTACAAAACATTATCCTGATGGTTTTTAGTGTTTGAAGTTACCTTATTATTTAGGTATCAAAAATATTGTTTTTGAATATGGGCTTAAATTAAACTTAGATTTAACTTATACTGAATTTCTGAATTACAGAATAATTTAGGGTGTCTTATTTCGAATACAATATGAAATTTATTAATATTACATTTATTTATCATTTTTACGTTTCTATAACATTTGTAATTATATTTTTCAGTTATTTTATGTTTTTAATTTTTTTTTAATTTATATTTTTTTTATGAAATGCAGTGGCATTTCAACAAAAATCGAAATTGACTTTTGGCAGATTTTTATTTTCAAAATTCCCATCTGACCTTACTGTATATATTATTATTGTGTTTTTGTTACTGTGAATGTGTGCTAATTTTTTAATGCTATGCCCGCCGCGCCACCCCGTCGGTGGATCAGGAGCTTCAGCTGCACCTTGGTGTTTTGCAGCAACACGCCGCCCTCATGATAGGTGGCGCTACCGCCACCCCTTGCCCCATATGCCACAAAGTTGTGTTCGGTGGCGAAGCCCTAGTAGAACACATGAAGAACACTCACAAGGACCCGAACGCGTCCGGTGTTGCCAGTAAGTTTGCCGAATGGGGACGTTCGGTTTTTGAATTCGAATTGTCAGTTAAGTCTTGTGGCAAAAGGAATGTTTACGACATTCCTTTTTCGAATTTTCATTTAAATTAAGTTAGCCTCTTTTGTGACGGTCGTTTTCAAATTTGGAACATGTTTTTGAATTTAGAATTCTATTTTTTTTCACACGACGTCACAGACGGGGCTGTTAGCTGTAAGGTTTGCGAGCTGGAAGCTTGCTAACTTTCGAGCCGCGCGACGGTTATAATAAATTAGTTTTGATAGTCGAAACATTACGCTACATGATATTTCGCATTACAAAGCTTCCAGTTGGCACAAAGCCATAAGGGGTGTTGGTTTTAAAATTAACGGTAAAACAAAAACGTATCGTTTCCATAAATCTCAACGAGTGAGTTAATAAATAAGCTGGTTTGGAACGCGGTCTCAAGGAATGGATGTTATTGTTTAGCCACATCGGCTGGCCGGGGTTGTTTTGCAAACATTTTGTCAATCGCTTTAAAAACAAATTCTTCGGATGGCGTTCCAAACTATCATAACACGTTTGTGTTTATATTTTATGTTACATTTAATCAATTTCGCGAACGTTTATTTGTTCCGCTAATTGCGTTCGTGTTTTCATTTCGCCGATAGCCGGGTTTTGTTTTTGTTTATTTTTGTAACTTCCTTTTCATTTACTTTCGAAATTATCTTCCGTCGTTCATTTATTTTCGAAATCTCCATTTATGTTCATTTATTTCGTTACTAGTTAAGTTTGTAGGCGACTTTTTTGTGGAACATCGACCCCACTAAAAAAATACAAAAATTATTTTGTAAAGCCCCTCTCAAGCCAGAAAAGTCGCCTACCATCGTCGCTGTACTAACAAGCATAACTAACCAGTGCATTTTTTTTTCTCCCTCCCCCCTCACCTTTTCTAACCCACTAACCTTCCACTCCTGGCTGTCGTCGCAGGCCCTCCTGCCACGTCGCCGTACCCCACTCAAGCTAAACCAACTGATCCTTATATAGCCAAGCGGAGGACGGCCAACCACCCGTGTCCTGTCTGCGGGAAGCACTACGTCAACGAGGGGTCGTTGAGGAAGCACCTGGCTTGTCATCCAGAGACCCAGCTTACCAGCGGACTCAGGATGTGGCCTTGTTCGGTTTGCCAGGCCGTGTTTACACATGAAAGTGGTATGTACTTGATTTTGTGGTTTATTTTTATTTAGGACCTGTTATGCTGATGCCGTCCAGAAAGAGTGCTGATTGGCATTATCACTTCGTGTTGTGTAACAAAAGTATTCTGGGCTACCTGCTTTTTCACGCTGTTGTGGAATGATCCGGGATCATAGGGAGGAGGATTATATAAGCTTATAGGCTTATAAGATGTAGAGATTATGCAAACTAATCTCCGCTTGCTATTTTGAAAACATCTTTCCAAAAATTTCTATGACGGCAGAAGTCTGTCAACCCGCAATAGTTCAGATTGTTTGTACTATTGTCTGAGCCGTTTCTATCGCTGAGGAGACCCTAACCCGTCAATGGCTCTTCAGTATATGGGCTGATTTCTATTATAATCTCTTTTCTAATTGCTCCCCACTTGTCTATTTACGTCTATATTTTCCTAATTTTACATTATGATTAACCTTTGTTTTGTATCTTCTCTATTACACTTATTAAAGTTTTGGTTCTTATAGTATTGTCTATAATGGTATACTTAGTATATTCTTTACTGTAGTATGCGGCGCAAGAACCACCCTAACGACAAGAACTGTCCTCTTTTTTGTATTAAATATTTTAACCTATATAACGATTAGGGATTATGATATTATTAGTTGCTAGTCTACGTAAGTTTCTAAATACGTAGGTTCCAAAATAAATATGAGTCACATTATTAATTAATGGTACCTAGGTACTTCAAATCGGAAATGACATGCGCAACTTATTTCCTTAGATAACTTTCCATTCACAAATAACATAAAATTCCAGGCCTACTCTCTCACATGGAGCACATGAGAATGGAACCCAAGCACCAGTTCGCGGCGCAGTACGTGCTGTCGCGGGCCGCGGCCGAGCGGCGCGAGCGCGACCTGCTCGCCGCCGTGTCCGCGTCCGCCGGCGGCTCCGGCCTGCTCAACCTGGCGCCGCCCTCGCCCGCGCACTCCGACTCCTCCTCCAACGGCCGCCTGTCCTCCTCCGCCGGCTCCGACGCGGGCGCCGCCGTCAACAAGCTCAGCGACCTGCTGCGCTCCGCCAACAACGGACACCAGGCCTACGGCGACGAGCGAGTCGCCGCCATCGCCGCCGCCGCCGCCAACATGATGGCGCAGCCCGGCGAGGGCGCCAACGCCGTCCAAGTCGCCGCCGCGAACCTCGTCTCCGCCATGAGGCAACAACTCGCCAGAGAACCCCCGCCGGCGCAGCCACCCGCTGAAACACCACCCGCTCCAAACGAAGCGGCGCTCAGGATCCAACAAGCCGAAGCACTCCTCAGAAGCCAGGCCGAGGCGCTGCGACTGGCGGTGTCGCAGGCCGCGCAAGCACACGGAAATGACGCACCCAGCCCGTTGAGACACAACGGCGGGTTCCCCCCACAAGCACCCACCGACGCCAGTGGACAGCTATCACCAGAATTAGTTGAGGCTTTTAGAATCGCGCAAGAACAGAGATTAGAACAAGCGTTGAGATTGCACGACCCGAGAATGCTGGGCTTCAACCTTCCATCGCCAGTGCAGCAGGCCGCTCAACAGGCAGCACAGCAAGCCGCGCAGCAAGCCGTCGCGGCGCAGCAGGCGGCGGCGGCACAGCAGGCCGCACAACAAGTGGCCCAGCAAGCTGCGCAGGCTGCGCAAGCCGCGCAGGCCGCCCAGCAAGCCGCGCAGCAGGCCGTCCAGCAGCAGCACATGCAGCAGCAAGCCGCACAGGCCGCGCAAGCTGCACAAGCTGCACAAGCCGCGCAGGCAGCGCAAGCCGCGCAGCAAGCCGCCCAACAAGCTGTCCACCTTCAACAGAATCCTCAGCCATGAAAATTCAGCTATTACTAATCCGATGCGATTTCGACGCAATAATAAAATTTATCTAGTTCGTAAGGGTCAGATGCAAAAATAGTTTTTTCGTATTTTTAGGTCGTAAACAAAAATAAAAAGTGTTATTTGAACGGAGAGTGAGCGAAATCGCCTCTGATTAGTAATTGTGTTCTATTATTGTTTTCGCAGAGTTCGTTTGGAATCAAAAATTGTAAAGTTTTTGTTGTGTGTTGACCGCAAAAGTATACAGATATAATGTTAATTAACAATACGCGCATTAAATAGTACTAATTGTTGTAAATATGAAAACGTTTAGAGAAAACAAAATTTTAATGTAAATACATGGAAAAAAGTACCTAAAATTTAGTCGAATGTTTGAACAAAAATATGGAACAAAAACTCGCCCGAACAATCAATTAGATATTAGTGAAAACGACAAATAATAATGAGTGCAATCCTTGATGTGTTGAATCAGTTGGTATGTTTCATTAGAGTTAACATATCTATGTTATATTTATTTATAGTTATTGTCACAGAGCTGCGTATTTAGCTAAACAATTTTGGATGTGCCAAAATGTTTTAACACATTTATTTTTAAAGCATTTAGTGACACTGCAATATTTAGTTGCATATTAAATTTTCTTAGTTAAACATTTATTTTTAAATATAGTAAATCTTTTCATTTATTAATATATTATTTTCACGCAATAACAAATCTTATGCTAGTCACGTTTCGAACGCACAAATTGTCTTTATATACATTTGAGAAACGTTTCATTTATTATTATTTCATTCAAAATCGTTTTATTTCTTTCGCGATATCTTTTAATACAAATGCCATATTAGATAATAAATTGTAAATATTAGATATATTTAAGTACCGTTGATGCTTTTGTTTCATTAACAAATTTATTTTTTATTTTATTTCATTTATTTTTTCTATTTTTATTTTTCGAAATCGACGAATATAATTATTTACAATTATGTACATTTGTATATAAAATTATTGATTTTTTTTCAGAAGACTGCCGTTACTTATCTTTTTTTGTAAATACGATTATATAATTGAGTTTTTATTGAAAAGAAAATAATTTTTACTAATAAAAATAGCGACTTTTCACTGAACATACGTACAGGTCAAGACAATGCAATATTGGACACGTCGAAGCCACTTTACCACTCTCAGCTTCGACAAACTACTTGAGGATACAAAACAAAAGAAAAAAACACGAGACATTCTTTTCAACACGGATGTTCATACAATAGCCCAAACTATTACATTTAATTTTTAATTTCATAATATGATATAAACAATTTAAATGAACAGCAATAGCCCAGTTGATCATTTTTAAACGGTTTTAAATGAACGTAAATGTTCATTTAGCCAATAGTCACAGCAAGTGTTACAGTTGCCTCTGCAATAGAATTATAGTTTTACTAAAGGTTGCAAAACATTCCCCCCCCACCCGCGTGCGCTTAGGGGGGGATATTTTTGTAATCCGACATATAAGAGAATGTCAAGTGTTGCCGAATAATAATTCTTTTAATATTATCATCATGTATTATAAATAAGTGACAATCGTCGTGAACAATAAATGTTGCAATTGCATTGTGCCGTTTATTGTTCAAAATAATTGTTTTATACGTGTAATCGTAAAGTAGGTAAGATATAGTAAGCTGATTTTAATGTACGTAATTATTTCATTCTTGAATTAATATCGGCGGGCACACACCCCGTCGAATTCAACAGATATGAAAAAAAAACAATGCAATAGCCCAAAAATCGTTTATAATTTACGAGTAATGTTTTTTTGACGAGATATTCTTTTCCACAATTATTGTTTTACATTTACGTAAGTTGTTTTTGAAATGCAAAACTTTTCGGCGTATTTTTAATTATGATTTGGTGAGAGATCGGCCGGTACTAACGAGACGCGAGGCATCCCAACTATGATTGTTATTTCAAGGAAACGTTTATACATTTTTCGAAATAAAAATACAAATTCCGACTGAAACGAAACTACAAAAATTATACTATTACGGCAATAAAAATTCACGTGAACGGATCGCTATTTATGTAAAAAAAACATATTGTCCTCATAAATTTAATATATAAATAAATTTTTAATATAAACAACAAAAGAAGTTCCTATGAATATTGTATAAACTGTATTGTTTTAAATTTAGGTCTTAGTAGAGGTGGAAAAAAAAATTTATGGACGTTTGGTATTTTTAAAGTTATTATAACAGCGTTAGGGGACTGAACTCGGTGCGGCGAGTTGTACAAAACGTGAAGCACGGATCCTGAATCCTAATGTTTAGATGTTTAGATCAAAACGTTACGTTTCCAAGAAAGTGTTCAAGCGACATCGGGGCGCGCCCGCGGCCCCGCCTTCCGCCGCGCAATATTTAACCGTAATTTGTATTAGATAAAAAAAATATTCATTGTATTTTGGATGACGAAAATTTATGTATTTCTTTGGGAGAGATACGCGTAGTGTTAGGGGCGGGCGGCGGCGCGGGGCGCGCGGGCGGGCCCACTCTCCTTCTGTGATCATCGAAATGGTATAGTTACAGATCGTGTCTGCGAGTTGTCCGTGGTTGTTTTACATTTTCCGTTTATCGATACCGAAATTTTTCAAATGTTACACGAAAATATAAAAATGATTTTTGAAAAAAAAAAAATGATTTTCTACATTTTATTTTTAACGAAAATTCTATAGTTAAGCTGTGTACATTTAATATTAATGCCCTGCGAGGCATCCGCGGGGTCTGCGAGTCTCAGACTCGTCCAGGACTCGCAGAGTCCGTGCTTAGAGTCAATAGTACTGGATTCAGTTAAACCATGTGGATACACAACTTATAAAGTGCGTTGTCAGCAGTGACTAATGGAATGGATGCGACAAATAAGATGTTGTAGTTTTATTGGCTATTAAAGTTGAATAAGTTGTTTCGTGGTTATGTTACTAGGTGAATACGTTGAGACTTTTTGTGGGGTTCCCTTGGGAAGGGGGTTATTGAAGGGGGGTTTTAAAATAAATCAAAAAAACTGTTTCAAACGATCGTTTCGCAACAAAACACGCGATTACATTACATTTAATTTTACAAGTTTGAACTTGGTGGGCGCTCGCGAATGTAATAGTTTTCGTGAGCGCCCACGGGGTGTTGTTAAGTTTTTAATAATCGATTGCTGTTGTTTTGAATTTAAACATCCTTATTGACTGTTATCGATGATTTTTTGAGTTACGCCGCTTGTTCGTTTTCTGTTTGTTGTAAAACGGCTTGTTTTATGAGATATTTAGCTAAATATACACATTTATTCGTAAGTTAAGTGTAGACAGGATAGCCAGGTTTTCAATTTATAAACACAAAGTAGTTATGCATGTATCTTATCGTAAGTTATCGTAATTAATGTAATGTAATACAAAACAAGGGCTTCTTTGTAAAAACTATTACAATTCTATTCCTCTTTAAAAGATTACTAACATTTCTCTCTGCCTAACTCGCTACGCGGCTTTTAGAAATAAGCGTAAAATATTTTTTATAAACAAGCCCGTTAAAGTAACAAAAATTAAGCACGATCCCGTGTGCTTAGTTTTTGTTATCTCCGTAGTGAACAACGAATAAAAAAAAAACACAAACACAAAAAAAAAATATCCGTTAAACGTACTTAATGTCATAGGTATTGGAATCTACTATTGGTGTTTTATGGGAATAACCCTGTATGTAAGTCGCATCCATTTAACGTCACACAAAAATTCAAAACGAAACACGAAATTCAAATTAATTTAAATTAAGAACGCAATCGAAAAATAATCCGGAATCAAACGAAATTAAATAAATTGATAAACATTTACGGCAATAAATAAAATACATTTTGTAAACATTTTTGACGAAGTATTTATAAGCTGACAGCGCATTGTACTTTTTGTCTACTTTATTGTACGCCTAGCCTCGGTAATGTCACATGTGGCATTTACGTTGTTACTTACATAACCGTTTTGTTACATGTTTACTGACTTGTTTATCCACTTAAACAAATCTTTTCTAATTGGTGTATTTCTAGTCTTGTTTTAACATTTTTATTCTAAACATGTCGTGATTTGTACCCAAATGTGCGAAATTGCGAATAAAACATTCGATGTATTGAACAATGGAAACAGACGAGTGTACATTGCAAAATTATGTAAAACTATTTCGGCGATATAAAAATTGTAAAAATTCAAGTTTAGGCGTTAGATTAAACCGTTAGGTAGAAGTCAAAATTCACGTTTGGCGATATTTAAAAAGTGAAATTGTACATAATTTTAGGAACGTGGTGTGACGATATTATTGTACCTAATCGATGTTTTAGGCGAGTCAAATGCATGATGACATGTTTTCAAGGACCCTACACATTGCCGCACGAAGGATATTAACTGTGAAAAAAGATTGAACCCGCTACGATTTTTGTGCGGTCGAGAATTTTTCAAAGACGCGTTTTTTGTGGCCATGTGTAGTCTCCTTTAGCACACTATAAGTTTACTGTCACGTGTTCACGACAAATTTGTTTATTTAATGTTTAATTATTTTATTATTAACGATTAATTATTATTGTATAGAGTTGTATCGTGCATAAATTAAAAAAATATTAAGTTCTTAATTTAATTTTTAATAATTTAACATTTAAAAGATGCCATGTTTTCATTATATTTTAAGGATTACATTAGCAATGTGTTTATTGAATCTTATATTTTTTATAAAAGTTATATTTTTTTTGTACTGTACTTGTAGTCAAATGAACTGCTATGTAATATAATTTAGTGTTGATTTATGTTTGTAAGCAATATTTTTAATTATTAATTTTACATTATCGAACAAATTAACCGATTAATTTTTATTTTTTAAATGAGAAATATTATTTTAACAACGGAAAATGCTTATTGTGTCATTGAGATAGTAACTACTTATTATTGCCGGAACGGTTAGCTATAATTATTTTAAAAAATAAAAAGGATGATTCATACGTGCGTTTTTCTTTACACACTTTCTGTTTCAATTAAAAATGTTTGTAGATTTTTCATCAAATTTGTTTTGAAAATTAAACAAATTACAACAAGTCTTTATAAGGTACTCCAATTTTGTAATATAAGTATGAACACTATTTTACTACTGTCTTCTTTTCTAATAAGATTTAGTAAAGAAAACTTATAATTTAACTTTCGTATGGGATTGTATAAGCGCCATCTATGGTCGAATAGTAAAACGACGACAAATAAATACTTATAAGATTCAAATAAATCAATCAAACACAATTTCCAATAGGATGTTAGTAAAAAATATATAATTAATTATTGATTGAAAAATTTAACTCTTTTTTCTATCTTTAATCGTTAATTAAATAACGTAATTGGACCAACTCTTGCCACAAAACATAATTTAATATCTAAATAGTTTTAATAACCAACAAGTTACATACTAAATAATAATCAAATCATACTCTGAAAGTTAAAACGTCAGTTTATTCAATAGAATATAACAGGGACGACGCATTGAAAAATATTTTTATTAAGTACAAATATAATACATTTTAAAAATGTATTTATTAAATGAGTGACGGCCGGTTAGGACCGAAAGCGATCTGCCTAGGAGATAGTCACGGTTTCAAATCCCGAGGAACACATCTCACATATCAGAGTCATATGTAATTGAAAGATAATTACCACGCTCATTGAAACTTTAAGGAAAACATCGTAAGGAAACTAGCACACCATAGAGATTTTACTAGAATTTCCTTAGTAAGTAAAGTCCGCCAAACCGTTCTAACCTGCGTGGTGGACTATGGGAAAGTCCTTCACAATAGATTATAGAATTTTCTTGATATGTACTGGAAGTCTGACAAATAGCTTAAGGCCTGCGTGGTGGACTATGGGAAAGTCCTTCACAATAGATTATAGAATTTTCTTGATATGCACTGGAAGTCTGACAAATAGCTTAAGGCCAGCGTGGTGGACTATGGGAAAGTCCTTCACAATAGATTATAGAATTTTCTTGATATGTACTGGAAGTCTGACAAATAGCTTAAGGCCTGCGTGGTGGACTATGGGAAAGTCCTTCACAATAGAACATTACAATTGAAAGGAACCTCGTACGAGTAGTGGGAATTGAGACCTACGCGGATAGTTATTTTATTATTGTTATTTATTTATTGACTGCCTCGGTGGCGTCGTTGTACTACGGTACGATTGCAAAGCTGAAGTCTCAGGTTCGAATCCCGGGTCGCGCAAAGTGATATTGGATTTTTCTATTCATTATATCAACCTGGATTTAGGAATTTGTGCCTGATATGGCGATAGACTCGCCTATGACATCGTGGGACGGAACATACAAGGCGAAATGTGGGTGTCCTGGTAGCACCTCTGCCTACCCCTACTGGGAAAAAAGGTGTGAGTGTATGTATGTATTTATTTTCAACGACATGATTTTTTTTTTCTTTACAATCCGCCAACAATTGAAAAATACAATCTAATGATTTTCATATTTTTATAGTGGCACGGCAAAGTGAGTATAATGAACTGACGGCAAGCGCAGTGTAGTTCATATTGCCCACCCAGTTGCGTGATGACTATTGCCTGTCGACATCGTTATGCCGGCCCGTTTGTAGCCGTATATTTATTTTATTTGATTTATTTATAAATTCTTTATTGAACACTACAAACATTAATAATAAGACAAAAAAAAAGAAAACTGGTTTCAATCGGCGTTCTTATCATTAGCTACGATTTCTTCCAGACAACCTTTCGATGGACTGAATTGAAAATAAACTAGGGAGACAATTAGGGTGGTCACAACACAGGCAAAAAATTAAATATTAGTAATAACAAAAAAATATACATACTAAACATGAGTAATGCAAACGTACATTTTCATTAAATATATATATGGACTACATAAAATTTCATATTTAATTGACATTATTTCGAGAGTTCAAATCCCAGGGCACAGTGTAAGACTGAAAAGTCTCTCGTAGTTTCTGATACTCACGAGACAAGACTCGATCTTAGTGTGGGGTCAGGAGTATGTTTGTGATTGTTGGGTATATTATATTATGTATTGCAAATAAAGTAAAAAAAAAACAACATAACAATAAAATGCATTATCAAGTGTAGATCCCTTTAACGCGCCATCTTTTAACTGACACTTGAACTAAAAAGAACATAAATGAGGTACTGTGTTCCAAACAGCACCATCTATTGGTATTAATTAACACTATTTGCGCATCGAGCTACATTTCCAAGTTGCATTTTGAACTTTCCCAGAACAAAATGATTTTCATGGCAATTAATAGATGGCACTATAAATATTCTGATATTAAGTAAATTAATGACAATTGACCATCTGCAAGTCTACTCTTGAAATTAATATCAATATCAATCCAAGACAATATAAGACCAATTACGGAACCGATTTGTACAACTTCGCTACTCTTGAAACAAGAATCCTAAGTCTTGCATTGATGTCGAAATATTCGTAAGATCGGATTGCGATAAGAGCGTTACAAGTGAAGTTAGCCCTGCGACGCTTAAAATAGGGATGTCTGTCAGTGACAAAAAATCGGTAAACTATTTTAAACGCTTTTAAATGTAGTAAATACACCTTTATTGGAACGGAAAATAGTTCATTCATATTTTAAACATATATAAATACGTATTTAAGTAATCTCATATGCTTGTATTATTAAATCTAGATAACACTTGGATAAAAAGATTTTGTTTCAAGCCCAATAAAAAATAGTACGACTGCTTTGAAGTTCGAGAGTGTCACTTGTATAAACAATGCATGTCAAATTAAATAAACAAATCAGTCATCGCGAACTGTGGTACTATGAGGACGGCGTATGTTCAATGGTTAAAATATGCTGTTTTATAATTTGCACATGTTGATTTAGAAGAACTATGTTAAAATTATTTACTGTAAGTGTATGATCGTAAAGAAGTTTGATTGAATAATATAAAGAAGGTACATCTGGGTAATGATGAGTAAAACGAGTGTCCTAAGTTTTATTAAATAAGTAGGTACTTTGGTTTCAAATCATCATTTGATTCCATTAGGTCAATTCGATACCTATTTCTTTCGACACGTGCTACTGTCCAAATAATTCCTCTTTAGCGAAAAGGCCATTTCTGTACTTATAACATTAAACGCGCGGTTCGTCAAACATTAGGTTTTGCGTACAAGAAAGGCGCAATCATAAGAATGCAACCAATGATAGGCCCATTTATACATTTTTGAGAATTATCGCACTTGATACAACTTAAAAAAGTACAAGTCAATAACAAACAAGTTACCTTTTACGTATTGGAAATTATTAGATGAGAACACAAGAATAACTCAATTTGAGCTGTCAAAATAGCGTCAAGAGTACCGTTTGTATGCCAAACCGACTCCAATAACGAATAATTAACTTCTTTTAATACCGCTAGCCGTGTGGCGCCACCATCGTATTACAACAGCACTCAGGAGTACGAAAACGACTAATGTTGTATTAAAATCGGTTCTATATTGATATTACCACTGTTACTGCGGTTGTCGGTTTGTTGTTTAAACTTAAATAATCACGAAATGGTTTAAAACATATTTTTGGAGTTTAGCGTCATCTATCAATAATATAGGACACTATATAGTAAGGAGAGGTTAGCACGCGATTTGCGCCAAGAAAAGGTAATAAGAACTCCAGTAGATGGCGCTATATGTTTATTTTAATAAAAACTGCTGTGTCTGAATATAGGTGGCGCAACAGTTATCACTTTATTTTCGAACTAGAGGCCGTCCCGGCTTCGTCTGGGTGCAGATTCTTTTTGAATCCAGTCCACATCGGCAACATATTATTTCCCGTACCGTTTTATTTATATTCAAACTCACTGCCGTCTTCAGTAATGCTATTCGCTGCCCGTCCCGTCCCGTTATACATCGCCCTGTCCCGTCTTATTCTCTCTCATGTAAATCTGTCCCGTCCCATCCCTTTCAAGTTTAAAAAAGTAACAAATATATTTGAATTCCTTGCTCATCCCACGGGACAGTACATTTTCGTTAATCCAGGTTTATTAAGTGTTAATCCAAGGTGTTAGATAGTTAGATACTTCCATACCAAACATTGAAATCCATAAAATGTATTTTGGGTTGTATTACTTTTATAGGAGGACTCATGATTGATTTTCTAAATTAGGCATCTTCTATGTACAGACATTTCGTGCGTGGTGGCCTGGTGGTAACGAACCAGACGCAGCTGCCTACATGTTCACGGTGGTCGCGGGTTCAAATCCCAGGGCACAGCGTGGTGGATTATAGTCTAACTACTCTCAATCGTACCCTCGATTGTTGAGTAGGCCCGTGCAGTGGGACGTATATGGGCTGATACAAAACAGACATTTCGTAATTTGTAATTGTTCAGTCACAAAATTGGATTCATTTTAAATACATCCCGGTGTTAAAATACTAAGAGCAAATCAAGATGCAACATTGCTGTTCCCAGTCACGTACCGAACTCTTAATTATATTCTCAATCTTCTTAAATTTTCATACATACATACTTATACTCACGCCTTTATCCCCGAATGGGTAGACACAGGCGCCACCAGGACACCCACATTACGCCTTGTATGTTCCGTCCCATGATGTGATAGGGGGCGAGCCTAGCGCCATATCGGGCACAAATTCCTGACTACAGGCTGTTAATTAATAGAAAAACCCAATATCACTTTGCCCTACCCAGGACTCGAACCCGAGACCTCAGCTTTGTAACCTACCGTAATACAACTACGCCACCGAGGCAGTCAAATTTTCGTATGTACATAATATACCTACTTGGAAAAAAATACGTAAAAATTTATGCTCCTCGTTGAATACCTACCTAGACTTACATAGTAAATTGCTTGGCTGTGAAATTACGGAAGTATCGTAATT
Organism: Deilephila elpenor; assembly: GCA_949752805.1. Taxonomy (NCBI): domain Eukaryota; kingdom Metazoa; phylum Arthropoda; class Insecta; order Lepidoptera; family Sphingidae; genus Deilephila; species Deilephila elpenor. Next base: position 7,661,743 of record OX457119.1, read on the forward strand.
TTGTCGTCAAATTTTATCTTTTGTACAAGTAGTTGAGTCTAAGCGTTTTTAAATGGTTGAGACTTGAGACGGCCATTTTTAAACATAAGTTTTAAAATTGCGAAGTGAGTTGTTATGAATTCATTATATGGCGAATTTAAGACGATTTGAGACGGGAAAAACTGCCGAAATGTAAGATCTAACTCCTCACAAACAGAAAGGTGGTCTATATCCAATATTGGGTCCTCCACCTCCTCCTTGCGTCGATTCCCCAATGCTGGGTGCGTGAGTCATCCGGGAAACAATCCTTCGTGCACGATCATGCCTTCTGGTCCGATCCTTGGCGACTTGAACCGCTTCAGCCACGGTCATGTTGAGTATGGTGCGGATCTGATCCGTGCAGCGCTTTGGGTTCCTGCCCCTTGATTGGGTCCTACACTCATATAATTATACATACAAGGTATATCCAGACTCCGAAGAGAAACGAAGCCAGGTGATAGTACTAAATATAACTTCAGACACAAAGCAACTTAAAATTCTTTAAAAAAATATAATATAATTAAAATTTTGCAAATGAACAATATTGTCGCATTCTGTAGTAGGTAGGTATTTTAGTAAAATACCTTTCTGAATTTTTTTTAGCTTTCCAACAATGTTACTTTCACATATATATTTTTTTAATTATTGATGCCGTGGGACACAAAAGTCGTATCTAATACATACGACACAACATTTTATTTCATAAAAAACACTTGTTAATGCGGTGTCTGAACTACATATATAATAATATGTTTTGTGAATGCTGGCTATTTATTTATCATTAACATTAACATTAGATGTACTATAATATTTTTTTCACCCCAGAAAATACTATGAATAATCGATTTTCATAAAATAATAGCAATATCTTCCCCCGGGCATTGCGGGAAACATAATTCTCGCTGCTCATTCTCTCGTAACTTGTGTTAATTAAACAAAAGTTCCATGTTGTGGAAACGAGACGGCGAATAAAAAGTCTAATAATACAATATTAAATAAATCGTTGGGAAAAAAAAAACTTTAAAAAATACTGATACGCAAGTACAGAATATGTAGGGGCGAATCGATGCGTTGGTGCGATGGATAGAGTAGTGTGGACTCGCCTCGAGATATCTAAGACAGAAAAGAATAGCCAAAAAAAATGATTGTAATTGTATGGTTTTATTTTTTCGGGTTAATTATTAAGTATATTTTAGGATTTGATGGGTTTGATTTTAAGTAATTTGGTAAATGTTATATTAAAAAAGACGGTTTGTAAAATGAAATATTACAACAATGTATTTTATTTTGCGTTTGAATGCTATTGAACGCAAAACCAATTTATTTAATACATCAGCTATGACTCAAGAGCCGCGGGTTCGGTCCCCGGATTGAGAAGAATAATTATGTGATACGCGTATATTCGACATCAGATACCTTCCACGAAGTCGAAAATTTCTTACTATTATATTATCGTGGACCAAAAATAAAATAAAAAATAAAATTGAAATAATATTCTATATATATTATACTGATAGTACTTACTGTGATAGTTGAGTGCAATAATTTATAAGCTATAAGACCTTACAAAAAATATATATTATAATAATCTTCGTCGGCGTGTCCACAGTAGTTGTCGGCCGCTGCGCTCGCGTGTTTCGCCCATCGCTAAGAATACGTTAAGTGAGTTTTTTCCTCCATCACTTTTTCACATCGCCGATAAGTAATTTTCATTCCACTTTACCTCTTTTTCACGTACCAGGGGCGCCTCACTGTTCATTTTTTTACCAACTTTTTTTATTATTATTTTCGACAGTTCGATTTTGCGTTTAAAAACTGCACCGGTTGTAAATTTTCTGTGCGGTTTTTTCCGTCGCGACCAATACGCGTGTATCATTGTTTACGTTTTTTTTTCGTGCTCCAACCGCTTTTTATCGGTTAGCGTTTAGTTTTTCGTCTTTGTAATTATGTGATTTATATAATTAATATATTTAGTTGCTTGGTTGGTTACTGTCTTCATTTATATAATTGAGATATTTGTCTATATTTATGTGAGTGGTGCGTGGCACAATATGTTTATCAAAGCTTTTAATAGGAATTAAAGTAAACTGAATTATGAAGATAAGGTTGTCTGTAACAAATCGCCTAGAGCGATAAGATCGCCATATTTAAGTGTGTTTTCTTTGTGAAGTTAAGAATAAACAAATAAATAAGATTTCGATACTCGAAACAAAAAAGCCAAATTCAAGGTGCACATGCATGAGTATAGCATAGATTAATACATTTTTCGTTTTTTAACATATACACGGGATAATCAACTCGGTTCAAGATTTTAGTGGTTCTTAGGAACACCTGGTCCAAATGAATTCTCTTACGATACCTACGTAGCATTTACAAAAACGTATACTTCCTAAATTGGTATATTTCTTTAATTTTATCTCACACATTTTGGACTTCCCAACAGCCAAGACAACGTTCGATATTTTCCCATACAAGCAAAAAAAAATATTTTTTGCGTTTTTATTTTTTTGCAAAATGTTGCCGAGCCCTGCGCGAACGTCCAGACGTCCACGCTCGGTGGTTTTCTAACAAATAAGTCTATTGCCATCTATTAAAATCTTTGCGTTAATTAACAATAACCGTGTACCGTTGCTTTTGAACACGCCAATATAAGCTTTATACGCCTCAAACTTTAAATGGGAAAACATGGAAAAAAAATCCGTAGTCCGGTGGAATTTCTCATAGGAAATAAGCTTCTATTTTTATTTATATATGTCTAACTGAATTGTTACGAATTTCCTATATTTGTATTAGAAGATCTTTTTGATGGATAGGAATCCTGAAAAAGATGTTAGGAAGTCACAGTCAACAACATGCATAGTTCTGTCCCCACACTAAGATCGAGTCTTGTGTCGTGGGTATCGGAAACTACGAGAGACTTTTCGGTCTCACAAACACTTTGGGAAGAAAACTCACCGAATTTAACGTGGTATTAATAAAAATTACACTTACCTCATTGGGTTATTAACTAACCACGTATGATCTCCATTAAAAGATATGAACTGAGCAATATTGCAAAGATAAAGCGTCTAATTTGTCTCGAAGACATGTATAAGGTTACATTAGAAGCATTAAATCAAATCGTATACGTTTATGACCATGAGATCCGTCTGAAAACTACATTGTTTTGTTTCCCAACAGTTAAGGCATCGTCTCTTTTATTGCAAAGATTCTTCGGCCCATTTGAACCAACTTACTTAGGCCCAGTTGCATAAATGAACTTTGACCGTATCTTCAATTTTGACAATGTCATCGTCATACATTTGTGACGTATTTGACATTGCTGATGTATATTGACATTTTCAAAGTCAAAGTTATGGGCAAAGTTAGTTTGTGCAATTAGGCCTTTGTCTTTATCTTTAACTTTAAAAATGTATGGGACATTTGGCATCTCAAATGTTTAGCGCTGACATTGTGAAAGTTAAAGTTATAGTTGTAAGTTGATACATACATACATAAACTCACGCTTTTATCCCAGAAGGCGTAGGCAGAGGCACCACCAGGACACCCACATTTCGCCTTGGAATTTTCTATTCATTAGCCCGGAGTCAGTAATTTGAGCCCGATATGGGGATAGGCTCGCCCCCTATCTCATCATGGGACAGAACATACAAGGCGAAATGTGGGTGTCCTGGTAGCATCTCTGCCTATCCCTTCTGGGAAAAAATCGTGAGTTTATGTATGTATGTATACATATATAAATATGTGTACATACGTATCATGCCCTTAACCCCATCTTATAAACTAGTTAGTCCATATCCACGCTTGGCTACTCTACATACACATATCTGCGCTGTAACTGCTAGCCTTCACCGCAAAAAACTAATTAGATATGAAATACTAGAATACACTTCTAGACGTTTCCATTAAAAAAGAAATTTAATCTTGAATAATTGCTTTGTTGTGTAAGCTTCATGGATATGTGGAGTTAAAAGTAATTAATGTGTTATTTACCTCAGAAGGGGGTTCGCACCTTCTTTTTATAATTACAGTCAGCTAGGCCTCCTATTAATTTAACTTTGTGATTGATTTCGTTGCGGGTTAAAGACAAGTTAGACATTCCCGGAGACTCGCTGAGCTTCAATGCTCAGTGTCATTACAATGCGTGCTGTTGATCCTGGCTTACAGGAGTTGCAGTGGCGGGTGTGACGGCGGGACAGTCTCCTTACAGCCAACTAGCTTTTGCCTACAGCTTTACAGGGAAATCCCTATTATGATATAATAAATGCGTGCCACTGTTGATCCTGGCTTGTGTGTCCTTACAGTCAACTAGCTTTTGCCTACACCTTTACAGGGAAATCCCTATTATGATATAATTTCAAGCGCAGAGAATCAGGTCAGCCTGCATGGCGCAGTTGGTTAGACGCCGGCAGTAAAACGAGAGGCCGCGGGTTCGATCCCCGCACCGAGACAAATGTTTGTTTGATCCACAGGTATTTTTTTCGGGTCTGGGTGTTAGAGACCGAAGTCTCTCGTAGTTCCTGATACCCACGACACAAGACTCGATCGTAGTGTGGGGTCAAGACTATTATTATTTATTTATAATTATCACTTCTTTCTTTATAAATTACTGGTGGTAGGTCTCTCATATGTGAGAGGCCGCCTGGGTAGGTACCACCGCAATGTCTATTTCTCCCGCGAAACAACAGTGTAAATGCACTGTTGTGTTCCGGTTTGAAGAACATTGTAGCCAAAGTAACTACTGAACATAATGCGACTCAACATCTTATGTCTCAGGATGGCGAGCGCAGTGAAGTGACAAGCATTGCTTTGCAATTGTGTTTGGTTATGCTACTGTCCATGAGCGGTCGTCTCGTTTACCATCAGGCGAATGGCATGCTCGTCTCGCACTGCAATAAAAAAATGACGTCTTTCTTTAAAACTATTTCCTAACAAATAATTTTAATTACATTGCAGTAATTGTACCCCACGCTAGCAAACACAGTGTGGCGAATCTAAACACGTCATTATGGTAATGTTGTGAAGGGCTCGCGCGCTAATTGTGACGCGCTAACCGCTGATTAGGATCAAATTGTCTTTACTTTGTTAAGGCGTAAAATTAAATAAAGACGGAAAGAAATCCAGCGACGTCCCGCCACCTTTACCAGGTCGTCTGACCATCTTGTGGGTGGACGTCCTACGCTGCGTTTTCCATGCAGGCTGCCTCCAACAGGTCACTGTGGAAATCATTGGGAGAGGCCTATGTTCAGCAGTGGACGTCCTTTGGCTGATGGATGGATGGATGGATGGAAAGAAATCTGTATCATTCCATAAGAAGTCCACAGAAGTGCGTGGTGGCCTGTTGGTAACGGACCAGACGCGGCTGCCTACATGTTCACGATGGTCGCGGGCTCAAATCCCAGGGCACACCTCTGACTTTTCGGAGTTATGTGTGTATTGATAGTCAATCACCACGCACTTAAACGGTGAAGGAAAACATCGTGAGGAAACCTGCATACCGTAGCGATTTTAAAGAATTTCTACGACATGTAAGTTCGCCAACCCGCACTAGGCCAGCGTGGTGGACTATATCTAACCTCTCTCAATCGATTCTCTCGATTGTGGAGTAGGCCCGTGCCCAGCAGTGGGACGTATATGTGCTGATATAGATAAATAGATCAGTTCATAGATGTCCCACTGTACAGGCCTCCTCTACAATCGATAGTACGATTGAGAGAGGTTAGACATAGTCCACCACGCTGACCTAGTGCGGGTTGGCGGACTTACATGCCGTAGAAATTCTTTAAAATCGTCACGGTATGCAGGTTTCCTCACGATGTTTTCCTTCACCGTTATAGTGCGTGGTGATTGACTATCAAATCTACTTGATGCATAAAGACGCAGACCAGCTCCGAGGCGTAATTTGGGAGATGCCTTTTTTCTAAGAGGAAAAGCTATTAAGGCTTTCGGTACCTCGGGGGAAGCCAAAAAGGTTATGCCAGTGTCTCTGGCCTTCCAGCTGGCTTCTTTGGGAGACAATGTCCAGTAGATTGCAATGGGCTGATGATGATGACGGGAGGCGGCAAAATGCAATATATTTGAGGGAAACCTGTGTTCCTCGGAGTATGATTGAAGATTATCGGCGTTATTCAATAGATTACATTTTTTAGTCAATGTTTTGTCACTTTCGAACGACTTTTGAATTCAGTTTGAGTGAAGAAGACAAAACATTCGATAACTAAAATAGGTTTTAAAACTATGAATAAGAACGTATGTATTTATCTTGATGTTGAATGTAATCGTACACGCTTGATAAACAGTTTGCATGTACATGGTAAATGAAAAGTATATTAGAGTCCATTTACCTCTTCTTATTTTGAAGTGAGTTAGAACGAATCGCTTATTAATTATTGTAGATAAATAACTACAGTGCCTACATCAGTGACGGTATCATAAACTGCGCCAAGGAAAACAATATTGTTGAGAAAATAAGATATTTTTGCACACTTATACCGAGCGATACTCACTACGAATTATTTAATTTATAAGTAACGCCCTGGACCCGAACCTGCACCTTTTTAGGACTAGTTTTCCTTATAAGGCTATCAATAGTTTCTTCACTCAATCCCCCACAAACAAAATGTACATTCGTGACAAAACCCAGTTTATTATTCACTGAACCGACGGTTCTACCACACTGGTTATGAAGTTTGAACAGTTAATTACTGTTTAGTTAAATGTTGCCGTTTTAACTGAGAATTTATACGGCTGTTAAATAATAATTGAACTCGTTTTACTTTAGTTGTTTTAACGCATTTTAAATGTTATTATTAGATTTTATACTGTAGAGTTTTATTGCGTTTTAATATAAGTTAATATAGTTATTTATTTTTGCTACAAAAAATCCATTAAAGGTTTTAGTTACTAACAAGAGTTATAAAAAGTAATGAATAGTATTTATAGTTTATGACATTTTATTTTTAATTTAGTAATTTATCACAACCCGAGAATCGAATTTCATCTTTTCACTTGTAATACGTAACCACGCGAATTTAGAAACGGTTGTATACGCTGATAATACAATTATAATTTTTCTTAGAAAGTTGATTTTCTCTGAGAAGTTTTCTAATGCCAATCTATTGTTCTGTGTGCGTATGTGATAGTGTGGCCATATTTTATTAATTGCAGGATATTTTAGTAATATTACATATTACATGTGGTCGCGGGTTTAAATCCCAGAGCACACCATAGACTTTTCGGAGTCATGTCTAAATTGATAGTCAATCACCACGCACTATAACGGTGAAGGAAAACATCGTGAGGAAACCCACACACCATAGCGATTTGTAAGAATTTCTATGGTAAGGTCCGCCAACCCGCACTAGGCCAGCGTGGTGGACTATATGGCCTAACCCCTCTCAATTGTACTCTCGATTGTAGAGGAGGCCTGGGCCCTGCAGTGAGACGTATATGAGCTAATACTGATACATTATAGGTAATTATTGCTGGGCGTTAAGAGTAAAGAGACATAACCCCTAATGTCGCGAGGTGACGAGCGCAGTACAACGCCAAGTATCGCTTAGATGTTCTAAGGGGTACTCTTACCCTCAGGCAAGAGAGCTAGTTCCTTCGCTAATATAAAGTTTATACAGGAAAAATCGACGAAGCCAGGTGGTATTAGTTATTAGTGACTTCACACATAATGCAACTAAAAAAAAAAACATACAATCGAATTGAGAACCTCCTCCTTTTTTTTTAAGCTTAATAGCGCAAAAAACCGCCTATTAAAAAAAAAACATATATTTGGTTGGTAAATACATAGTTTTTTTTAAATAATAATGCACACATTAATATTTTTAAAGACGCAGTGACATGCAAGGGTTTAAATAATTTTAGCAAAAACTATGCGTATACTACCCAAACACGACAATATAAAAAAAATCGAAATATAAACGCATTTTATTGCGAAATTTTTAATTGCATTGTGTCTGTAACCGCTAATACTACCACCAGTATTTGTTTTCGGTCGCGGTCTGGATATACCTGGTATATACCGTATATGTTGTATTCTCCTATAATTGATATATGCATTGGAACGTAACTGGCAAAGGCTTGTATAAATTGTGATAATGTGTATACTGGGAGAACTTTAATTCATACATTCATACATAAACTCACGCCTTTATCCCCGAAGGGGTAGGCAGAGGCGCCACCAGGACATCCAAATTTCGCCTTGTATGTTCCATCCCACGATGTGATATGGCGAGCCTATTGCCATATCGGGCACAAATTCCTGACTCCGGGCTGATAATGAATAGAAAAATCCAATATCACTTTGCCCGACCCGGGACTCGAACCCGAGACCTCAGCTTTGTAACCGTACCGTAATAAAACTACGCCACCGAGGCAGTTAACCTTAATTCAATAAATAAATAAATAAATACTGGGACCATCATCCGTTATCCGTTTCGATGGTCACCATACACAACCACAGAGTTACTCCATAATTCAATAAAAAAAATAGTGTTGTGCAACTAAGATGCTTTATTTCCTAGATAATCCCCATTTATATCAGGAACTAGTCCCTTATGTTATGGAATTTCGATTATAACCTTTTTAATTTCGAATTAACTATCCGGATATCCATATTACGAATGAACGTGTTATGTGAATCTCCTTTTTCTAAAGGTTACAACACAGCAAATTTACCTAATCTTACCTACTTACCTTAAATGAATTTGGCAAATTCTAATATAGATCGGCATAGACGACTAATATACAGGGTATATCAAGACTGCGACCGAAAACGAAGCCAGGTGGTAGTACTAGTGACTTCAACACAACGCAAGTAAAAATTACGCAAAAAATATCGTCCTTTTTTGTAATTTTTTACTTATCCTCGTATTTGGGTGATAAATACATAGTTTTCCTAAAATAATGATGTACACCTCTTTTTTTTCAAACACGCAATGGTACATAAGGTTTTAAATGACTATTTTCACAAAAACTAGATATTTACCACCCAAACACGATGATTTTTAAAAAATTGTAAAAAATAATCCGTCGCTGTTTTTGCAATTTTCGTTGCATTGTGTGTAATCACTCAAACTACCACCTGGCTTCATTTTCGGTCGCAGTCTTGACCTACCCGGTATAAAACCATTTATCGTTGAGACTATTCGCGAGGCAAATACAGGCTGGTGTTATCGATAACTCTGTTGTATGTCTTACTTCGATCATGTAAATATTGTATTGTATCAGCCCATATACGTCCCACTGCAGGGCACGGGCGTACTCTACAATCGAGGGTACGGTTAAGAGTGGTTAGGCCATATAGACCACCACGCTGGCCTAGTGCATTTTGGCGGACTTACATAACATAGAAATTCTTTCAAATCGCTACGGTATGCAGGTTTCCTTACGATGTTTTCCTTCACCGTTATAGTGTGTGGTGATTGACTATCAATACACACATGACTCCGAAAAGTCAGAGGTGTGCCCTGGGATTTAAACCTGCGACAGCCGTGAATATGCGGCAGCCGCGTTTGGTCCTTTGCCAACAGGCTACCCCGCACTTTCGTACTATAGTGTATGTATGGTTATTAAATAATGTAAGCCATTGTTGACTTACTTAATTTTTGTACTTTCTTATTTTGTGACGACTTACTACTCCATATTTTTAACAAATCAATTGCATCTTACGGGAGACAACGCTATTTTAAGATAATAACACTTTATAACACTTATTTCAATAATGGTTTCTTAGATTTACGCGAATGTTACACATTGAAATGAAACTAATTTTTTCGTTCGCCCCGTGACCACGAAAGCTGTAAAGCAATCGAAACGTCGGGAAGTTAAAAAATGTAAAAATTAATCCAAATCGTGATAAAATCCGTAAAAATTAGTTTTATTTCACCTTATTTCAATGTTTTATATCCTTATTAAATTTTAAGTCCGCCAATCCGCACTAGGCCAGCGTGGTGGACTATATGGCCTAACCACTCTCAATCGATTATCTCGATTGTAGAGTAGGCCCGTGCCCTGCAGTGGGACGTATATGGGCTGATATAGATACAGGTATGAAGTATAAAACAATAAATACAGTGATATTAGAAGTGTAAGCAAGTGTAGCAGGTTCAACGTCCGGGAGGGTCAGTGCTTGATTCCATAGCTCTGCCGTGGCGTGCATGTAACGTGTGTATATGAACCGTGGAAGATATAGGCGCTACGGCATATAAATTGTGTGGAGCTGATATTACTACAATCATTTTTTTTAAAATAATAAATACACCCAACAGTCACATACATAGTCCTGACCCCACACTAAGATCGAGTCTTGTGTCGTGGGTATCAGAAGCTACGAGAGACTTTTCGGTCTCACAAACACCCAGACCCGAAACAAATACCTGTGGACCACACAAATATTTGTTTCGGTGCGGGGATCGAACCCACGGCCTCTCGTTTCACAGGCGGCGTCTAACCAACTGCGCCACGGATGCTGTCTGAATTTAAAATTTATCAATTTTTATTTCATGGAATACGTCGTGTGTGGATTGAATGTGGCTTCTTTCATGAACTGAATTTCGCAAATTAAATCTTAATCGCAAATACGGCCATAATAAAAACGACATTTGACGTGGAAAATAAAAATAATAAAAATAATAATTGTGAAAACTGTTTATTTTAATTCAAAATAAGCAAGAAATCGAATTATTAATTATTATAGGTACTTCAAAGCTATAGATGAGGCTCGTTAATAAATTAATAAATTATTTTGCATTACAGCAAACAGAAAAAGTTATTTTTTAATTTAATTACCTAATCCACTTAAATTCCAAATAACGAGCAATTAAATCATTAAATCCATTTATCTATATTAAATTAATAGCAAAAATATAAAAAAATATTGAACCCGCTCCACCGCACTCGCTGCACGAAGGCACCATCACACGACATCGAGCGGAAACGTTGACATTTTCCATAATATAGAAGTTTATGCACTTTAATTCCGTTTATAGTGCAAAAAAACAGGTGTTTATCAATGTAAAGGGCAAGTGTTGTCGACCGGGGCCCTAACGGCTTTTACGCTTCAACATATAACTGATTAAAACATACTAGATAAACGCTTGAGGCAGCGGTTCGATTCCGCGTAGAGACTAATTTTTGTTTGATGCAGAAGTATTGCAGGTTGGGTGTTTTTTATTGCAATGAATGGCGAGACGAGCATATCATTCGCCTGATGGTAAGCGATACTACCACTCATGGATAGTAAAAACCAAACAACACCTTGAATTACAAAGCAATGCTTGGCATTCCGCTGCGCTCGCCATCCTGAAATATAAGATGTTAAGTCTCATTATGTCGAGGAGTTACTTTGGCTAGAATGTCCTTCAATCCGGAACACAACAGTGCATTTAAACTGCTGTTTGGCGGGAGAAATAGACATTACGGTGGCACCTACCTAAGCGGCCTCTAGTCTATGTATGCAACTGTTGGGTGTGTTTATTTATTATTATTTATTTCAATCAGGATCACAATTATTTAGGGAATGTATTATGTAAAATAAGGGATCGCTTTTTATCCGTCGGGTAAATATGAGCGTGAAGCATTGACTTATATTCTACCGATAGACGAGACACGTCAAAGAAATAAAGTACCCCCGTATTTTAAAAGCACACTGCAATATTACATCACCTACCTAGTATTTTATTAAAATATTGTAACTTCAGGCGATTTGCTTTTGGTTTGACGGCGAAACATTCATTATTACTTTTAAACGTATGCGATAAGGCGTACTGCACTGTCACTGTCACGAAGCAAACCGATTCATGTGCGGTGCATGCACCGCAAGTAGGTGGGACACATTTTTTGTACTGAATGTCTTATCTAGTGTAACATTGATATCGATGGCGTGAAGCTAATGCTTAGTTGGAAGAATACTGTTGGGATGAAGTCGTTGGTTCGACACCGATCACGGCTTCAACGTTTAACACCGATGCCAATACAAAATGTTATCAAGTTTCTGTTCAGGTTGAAGTACAATTTAAAGACCAGGGTATCGCATAAGCGTTCGCTACATAAAAACCTTCAAAATAAATTAACCTAACCTAGCCCAACGAATTGATAACCTTCTCTTGAAGTCGGTTAAAAAGTAGTAATGGAATGCAGGTTATCTCATGATATTTTCACCGTTGTAGTAATAATTGACTATCAATATGTATCAACTGACTCCGAAAATTCAGAGGTCTGCCCTGCGACTCGAACTCGCACTCTACATACATCTACATCAATGACTGAGCATTAATTTTATACTTTTTTGATACAACAGTGCCGTCAAACGAAGAAACAGATGTTAACGTGAGGGTAAGTGACCATTTTTCTTCTCTCACCCAAAGACAAGATATGTTACGTGCTGAACGGCCGTGCTAGACTGTTAAATTTCACACACAGCCTCCGTAGTGCAGTTGGTTAGACGCCGTCTATGAAATGAGAGAGCGGGTTCGATCCCCGCACCGAGACAAATGTTTGTGAGGCCACAAATATTTGTCTTGAGTCTGGGTGTTTGTGAGACCGAAAAGTCTCTCGTAGTTCCTGATATCCACGACACAAGACTCAATCTTAGTGTGGGGTCAAGATTATGTATGTGACTGTTGGGTGTATTTATTTATTTTATTTTATTTATTAAACGTCTCTGAGTGGGGCCGTTATTATTATTAGAATATACTATTATTTATTTTATTTTGGCACGGTACAGTACCTGCATTGCACCTGGTATAACTTGTCGGAAATATCTGTGAACCTAGCTGGAATGCGGATCACATTTCATTTTTTTGAATTCCCTTATCTACTATGTTATTTTACATTAAAAACGTTTTGAGATGGATGCTAATTAAATGTTTTATTCCTTTTTCTGTTTTAATTCAATTTGTTTAACCTATATTTTGAATTAGCTGCACTTATGTTCCAGTGACGTTAATTATTCAGGTCCACAGATATTTCCGACGAGTTATAAGTACTTATGCTATTTTAATCATAAATCTCATATAGTTTAATCCTCTTTCACAATATTGTGTATTTTCCGCCCACAAAATATGTAGTTATAAAAAGTCCGTATAATCAAATTATAACAAAGTTGACAAGAAAATAGCATTGTGCACAATTCTAAGGCCCAATTGATATTATCTGGGCGAAAGTCTGCGTTGTGTGAATCGTGTGTTTTTGTATGTTCATTGTGAACGGTGAGAAACGACTGCTCTATATAACACACCTTTAATTATTGGGCTTATATACTTGATGGTATATTGAGTACTTGGTAATGTGAGTAATATACATACATAAACTCACGCCTTTAAGCTTGTAAGGGGTAGGCAGAGGTGCTACCAGGACACCCACAATTCGCCATATATGTTCCGTCCCACGATGTGATGTGAGCCTTTAGCCAAAAGGCACAAATTCCTGACTCCGTGCTGATATTGAATAAAAAAATCCAATATCACTTTGCTCGACCCGGGATTCGAACCCGAGACCTCAGCTTTGTAATCGTACCGTAGTACAACTACGCCACTGAGGCAGTCTGTTTCGAGTATTTTTTTATTAAATAAGTCTAAAGACCTATTAAGTGGTTTAACATAATGCAATGACCGTCCATAATATACAGGGTGAGTTTTTCAAGTGGGCGTGGATGGCCAAGTCCGAAATTATAAGTAATAGCGAAAAATACTGAAAGGAGTCACGAGACCGATTTTGATGAAAACTAAAACTGCATACTTGGATTTTTGATAAATAAATATTCCTAGCGAGGAACCAAACCCGATGATTTTGAGAAAAAATAACACATGCTGTATTAATACACCATTTCATAATGTTGCTTATAAGGATCAAATCCTGGGAAGTAATGACACATGGCAAACTAAAGGAAGGAGCTCATTTTTAGCAATTTTTTTCTTCCGTTACCTTAATACCTCGCCTCCCGCGTTGTGTGAGTAATTTTAGAATTTGACATATTTTGTTGGATATTTTATACAAAAATATACCAATATGTTAAATTCTGTGATTTAAACGTGGATTCAATGAATAATGTTAAATTTGATCTGTAGTATGCATATCTGTAGTGTCACTCGCGCTTTGTACTGAACAAATCCCTTGCTTTCTTCGCCATTAAACGCCTCGAAAAAATATTAGTAATCATAAACAAGGATGTGGCTTTGTCTTTGTAGTCTAACCAAGTGAAACATCTTTTTTTTTTTTTATTAAACACAAATCAGGTTACAATCATGTAAGCTTCATAATACATATTATTGGACAATAATTATAACCCAAAACATGTGTTCCAAAAAGTAATTAACAAGTAAAGCTACACACTACAGAGTTAAATAAGGTAATAGATAGAGTAGCAATCAAAGTTAACTAAACAATATCATTATGTGTGGTTTATGGGATGTGAATCTTTGAGGAAAAGTGTTAGAAATAATTGTTCCGACCAATTTATGCGTTATTTCTTGATTATTCCACTCCCAACGCAGGAGACTAGTTACTAGGTACCAAGTGTTGGTTAATATAAAAACTGGGATATTGTGATACACTGCCGCTGCAATACAAGCTTAGCTTAGCGCAGGGCCTCAATTGTTGAGAAAAAAAAATATTTTGTTACTTTCTTTTGCTAAATAAATTATTATCACTTTTGTATATTGCCAAATACTGCAGGGCATCTTAACGATATCAACTCATTAACAGCAGGTTTCTAATTATTTACCCTGTTAAACTGTCCGTTGTCAGAATAAGACAGGTTCAACAGTTTAATTAATTTATTCCATTTGACCTTTGAATCGCCACAATGTAAACGTTAGAAGTCATTCATTGCGAAAATAATTGCACGAGCGTTCAACTTATTATTCAACATTATTATTGGACTCACTCGACTATTGCGGAGATAGACGTTTACAATATTCTTTGTTATTATTTGTTTGTTGCATTTGCGTTGAATGGCGAGACGAGCATTCCATTATGGTAAGCGATACGACCGCTCATGGACAGAAGAAGACCAAACAACACCATGAATTACAAAGCTTTGCTTGGAATTCCACTGCGCTCGCCATCCTGAGACATAATGTTAAGACTCAATATGTCCAGTAGTACTCTGGCTACAATGACCTTCAAACCGGAACACAACAGTGTATTTACACTGCTGTTTGGAGGGATAAATAGGCATTGTGGTGGTACCTACCCAGGCGGCCTCTCACATAATAATATGAGAGAACAATCACCAGGATTTACATAATAAACTTTTTTATTTTTAATCTATAGCGATATTATGTCCCTCAATATCTTCCAAATGTGCGTGGCATCGAGTCTTTAATATAACATGAAAATAAAAACGATGAAGTGCTCATTTATCGAAAGGTTTTCCAAGTTCCATTAATAATTTACTTTTACTATGAAATAAAACTATTTTTACGGATTTTATCGCGATGGGGTTTAATTGTTACATTTATTAACTTCCCGACGCGACGTTTCGATTGCTTCACAGCTTTCGTGGTCAGGGGACGGATATTTAAAAAATGAAGACAACAATTTAGACGCAATATAGTTTGCATATTTTGTTTTATATTCTCTAATTAGATTTTTAGACTTAATCAAATGGTTTCATTGAAATATGTAATTAAATGAGCAATTTTAAATCCAATCAAATGGAGATTTATATTATATTATAATCACTACATTTACTGTTTAAGTAAAGAGCAGCGCTAGAGTTTCTTGCCCGTTCTTCTCTGGTGTAAAAACTTTTCAAAATTGGTGGTTAATTTAAACGAATAAGAAGTTAATTTAGAGATTAACCTAGTAAAAGGGTAGGGTAACATGCAATCTACTTACCTTATAACTGGTCACCGCCGCTTAGGAACAACCACAATACCTAGAACATAACAATACCAATTACCTACATTATATTAGCATTTTATATCTTAGGGGAAAAAAGAGGGAGGAAAATAGAATTTATATGCGTTAAAATAAGTAAGTATTACAATGAATGTCTAATTTATTTTAGATTAAATTTGAAATCATTTGCTTAAAAAAGGTACCGTTGAATTTAGAACCTCCTCTTTTTTGAAGTCGGTTAAAAAGCGTGACCTTAACAAAAAAAAAAATAAGTTACTTAAATGTTACACGCGTCCAATTTTTAATAATAATTTTCTAAGCAAGTACTCTTTATTTAATGTTTAGCGAACCGTATACGTTAAATTCTGTATCTTTATCAGCCCATACACGTCCCACTGCAGGGCACGAGCCTACTCTACAATCGAGAGAATCGATTGAGAGTGGTTAGGCCATATAGTCCACCACGCTGGCCTAGTGCGGGTTGGCGGACTTACATACCGTAGAAATTCTTTTAAAATCGCTACGGTATGCAGGTTTCCTCACGATGTTTTCCTTCACCGTTAAAGTGCATGGTAATTGACTATCAATACACACATCATTCCGAAAAGTCAGAGGTGTGCCCTGGGATTTGAACCCGCGACCACCGTGAACATGTAGGCAGCTGCGTCTGGTCCGTTACCAACAGGCTACCACGCACTTTAACTACCTTAAATTAACCTTTGTAAAATCCGAAGTACGTTAATGTTCGAATAACAACAATTTATCAACAAGCAACATAATTTTTTAACTCACTCGGATCCTTGAAGCTGGATGGTCAGCCTTGACTATAGTATGTAGCACTAAATAACACTTGACGCTAACACACCACGTGATATTAAACCAGGATCAACACGCACAGTTAACAAGAAGCACTGAAATTTGGCGGCATTTCCGGACAAACCTAGTGACCTTCAAAACACGAGCCTATTCCCTTAAAGGATGACAACGCATCTAATACGACCTAGGGACCTTCAAAAACGAGTGTATTTCTACCTGAATCTCCATGACCTATGGTGTCGCAGATGTTCATAGGCGGCGGTGATTACTTACCATCTTACCATCATCTACCTTTTACTCATCAGGTGGACCTTTTGCTCGTTTGCCTCCTTTAACATAAAGAGTATAGGAACTACAACTCGGCTTTAAAAACTAGTATATATAGATATAAGGGGATTTTGAGACAATTACAAATTTGAGACAATCACAATTTATATTCCTCACAATAACCTTGTGAAGAATATAAACAGGGTACAAATAAACACACAAACACTAAATAAACACGACGTACACTTTACAAAACTATTAAAATTAGGCGTATAGCGGTGCACGCGTGACGCGGTCGGACGCGTACACGAGACAACACAAGACTTGTCAACTGTCAAGATCAGAAGGAAAATTACTAACTACCCTCGACTTTTAAAAAATGTGATGAAAATCTAATGCCATGTAAACGATATTTTTGGCAAATTTGTTGGTCAAACTTCACGTTCTCATCAAACAACAGCTTAGACGATCAAACAAAAATCAAACGTTTTGTTCGTGGATTCGATCACAGATATACTAGGGCAAAAGCCCCGTTAATCTAGACTTTCATCAAACACGACAAACACGTAGACTGCTTGACAAACAATTTAATAAATAAATAATAATAAATACACCCAACAGTCACATACATTGTCCTGACCCCACACTAAGATCGAGTCTTGATTCGTAGGTATCAGGAACTACGAGAGACTTTTCGGTCTCACAAACACCCAGACCCGAAACAAATATCTGTGGTTCACACAAACATTTGTCTCGGTGCGGGGATCGAACCCGCGGCCTCTCGTTTCACAGCCGGCGTCTAACCAACTGCGCCACGGAGGCTGTCATTTGATCGTTTACAGGGCTCATAAGAGTATTTATAATACAGAGGGAGCGCTAGTACTTCAAATACTTAGATTATATGTTGGTGCCGGGCCACCTTTTTCTGCACTCCTATTGGCTGGCATTTCATAGCTTGTCCAACATACACAAATATTTTTGAAAAGAAAAATTGCAAACTATAATTGCAAAGAGGACCCGGGATTCGTACCCGAGACTTCAACTTTGCAATTATACTGCAGTACAAATGCGCCGACGAAGCAGACTCTGCCCCTCTGAGATAAAAATGTGAGTTGTATGTATTCAAAAAGTTTGAGTCTCAATTCATTGCAGATGAGTCGTCCAATCATTAAACAAAGTACTTCTTTAGTAATGATCATACATAGAAATACATTTTACTGGACGATTACCAGGGTATCATGAAGTCAGTGGAGATCGTTCTTAATTTAAAATCAAAGCAAGACCAGTATGCCAGTTGCCAACAGCCGTCGGTTATAAATAATTAAAAATAATTACTTAAAATAACAATGAAGCTTGTTGATTGTTTTACGCAATTATAAATGACAGTGCATATTAAAAGCGTTATCATGAGCCAGACGGAATCCAACCCCAATACCAGGGGTTCAAGCTCAAGGCAAACAGCAGTGTAAATACACTGTTGTGTTCCGGTTTAAAGGACATTGTAGCCACAGTAACTACTGGACATACTTAATGAGACTTAACATCTCATGTCTCAGGATGGTGAGCGCAGTGGAATGCCAAGCATTGCTTTGTAATTCATTATGTTTGATTTTGCTATTGTCCATGAGCGGTCGTATCGCTTACCTACCATCAAGCGAACGGCATGCTCGTCTCGCCATTCACGGAAAAATAAACCCCCCACTGAACTTTCGTAGATATAATATGTGCATTTTTAGGTAAATTATACCTTGTCTTAAATTGGAAAATCATGATGAGAAATCCGCGTATCTGAGAGTTGTACACAAACAAAATCAAATTATGTGAATTCTACAAGTGGTATATTAATAAGCGCAGTCCCGTAAGGGTTGATGTCTGGCAGGCTCGATCTCTAATCCCTCGTAAAATAATACGTCGAATCTTTAAGCAAAATGGCTGAAATGTCCTAAAGCGCTGATCCAGTGCAGGTTTAGCATAGGTCAGTGTACATCCAGCAGGCACGTGTTGGCTCAGTGCCACATCGGCCAAGATATGGACTGACAATAAAGCTGTCAAGTAAAAACGTAAGAGAGAGAGAGACAAGGGAACATACGGCTAGTATTGAAGTATTCATAAATCTATCACTTTATATCTTTACAAATAGCGTTTAAACACTATTGTGCAGAAGTGCTCATATAACTTGCCCAAGCTCAATGATAAAGAAATACAACAAAAAGGTTGCAATGTTTTAATTTTATAGCCAGCAGTATTCAGGTGACACTTGCTGGCTGGATGCCCATACCACCACAGATTAAAAATATTTACTGAGAATAAAAAAGAAAAATATGGCAGCACGTTTTGAATTAAGAACGTCAAAACAAACCGCAGATGTGTTTGAAAAAAGCCTTAGTATTGTTTACGGCGAATTTTCCCGATGTTTGTCCGAACGGGGTGAGGGGTCATGTGCGAGCGGGACGGAGGGATAGCGCCGGCTCAGTCGCTCTCGGCACGTATGTGATAAAACGAACGTTCGGTAGGGGCGTCCTTTTTGCGCATAGTCTGCACGGCTAGGCGGCACATTTCTGAAGAATATCGACCTGCGTCGAGTAGTGTGGTACAATAAATGATATATATATTTTTTGGAAAGATTAAAACTGTTTTGAAAAGGTATTTTTTAATAGTTTTAATTCTGTTTTAAATTGATGCATTTTAAAAATAAACCATTCATAATTTTCTAGGTGGGAAAGCCTTGATGTCGATCGAAAACTGTTAGATCAGAGTGTACCACTTTATTACTGATCACCGAAATGGAATAACTATTTCTTTGTTGAATTTTTACCATGAATAAAATTATCGGATATGTTCTCTATCTCTATATTGTAAACCTATTAGCTACAGATTACTGTACAACAAATATATTTTCTATAGTGACTATAATCCAGGATTCTTGTCACCACACCCTCTCGTTTTTCAAATAAAATAGCAATTAAGGAAATTCCATTTGTCCTATAATTAGGAATAAGACGTATACCTGATTTATTAATATTTTTAGTAATATGCGAAAATCAACTTTTTTAAATGCAATTAGTGGCGAGACGAGCACGCCATTCGCCTGATGGTAAGCGATATGACCGCGCATGGGCAGCAGCAAAACCAAACAACACCATGCATTACAAAGCAATGCTTGGTATTCCACTGCGCTCGCTATCCTAAGACATAAATTGAAATTAACATTTTGATTTTCTATCTCAAACAACCAGTAATTACTCTGGCTATAATGGCAGTAATTACTCTGCTTACTATTATTGCAGAACAAAAAAATATTTGCAGATAATATTATTTAACGCCAGAAAACGTTTAGATATAAATCAATACAAAATTAAATCTTTATAAACAAATCTAAAAGCAATAATTAAAATATTAAATATTTATAGTTTTAGTATCATCTCTATACATTTGTGTGTTCTGGGCAGATGACGGGCGGCATTGCGTGGTCAGTTTTTGTCCGTCATCCGAACTGGACGTTCCAAGTTCAAATTTGAAAATTGGACTCCGAAGGGATTCGATATTTGAAATTTTAAATTTAGCATAAAATACTGGCTACCGACAAACGCCAACTATTCCATTTTCAAATTGTTCCGTTTAATTTTATTCTGGAATTAAACAATGGTTTTGGAACGAAAATTATACGTTTTATATTATAAAGTTTTTATTCCATCTTCAATCATTTTTAATGAAGATTTTGTTTTTGTATGCTCAAATAAAATATTAATAATGGAGATTATCAAAGGTTATGTTCTGGCACTTTAACTGCTATCCATATAAAATAACTTTTACTTTTAGATTATCTTTTCAAGATAGCCTTTAATTTGAAAAAAGGAACTGAAAAATACATAAACTTTTTATTATCTACATTTGGAATGCATCTAGCATTGAGTTTATACTTTTTGTGTCTTTATAATTATTTTTGCAGAAGATTGTTGGACACAGGCCGTTTCTAACAAATCGTTGGAATCCTTGCTGTTCAACAATTTACTGTTATGAATTATGATAATATTAACGCCCGAATACTCGAACGCCACTTAAATATTAAGATGCACTTAGCAACGCAAGTCCCGCTTAAATGTATTGACAAACGGTACGTGGGTAGTTAAGTTCGACTTAATATTTAAATGGCCTTTTAGTATTCAGGCGTTTGTTGCTTGAATTTCAAGTTAAACATAAATTTTTTGGTAATATTTTACACTGTATATAAACCATGGTGACCGTCGGGTAGAATTAATAAGTAAAATTATTATCAAAAATTTGTTGTTATTAACCAATTCATCTCGTACAACATAATAATATAATAATAATTTCCTAAAAAATACTATTTAGTTCCCAAAGCAGCCGTTTTGTTGTATGGTGCAATTATAGTTTAAAATAATACATTTATTGCCAATGTTATATTTACTATTTAAAAAATACAGCATGATTAATAAATTGCACAAAAACATAAGCTCACGTGTATATCCGCGAAGGGGTAAGCAGAAGTGGCACTAGCATCACCTAAATTTTACGAAATTAATTTTGATCTCAAATGTGATAAAGGGCGAGCCTATTGTCATACAGGACACAAATCCGATACCAAACTACCCATATTATGAGAATTTTCAAACGAATTATTATAGTAGGTTACTGTATCAGGCCATATACATCTCATTGCAGGGCACGAGCCTCCTCTACCATCGAGAGTACGATTGAGAGGGCTGGCTAATAGTACATTTCCCCACCTGGAAATCGAACACTAGACCTCACGGCTAACAGCCACATCCCACCAACCAGGTGACTACTTGACCAATTACTTGAAGAAAGACAAGCGTAACAGATTTTTAAGTGCCTTAAAAAGTACGTTGAGCCGTCGGTCTCCGTTAGTATTTAGTAGTAAGTAGCTAAGTAATGCTTGGACAAATACTTGGCCGAGCCCAGCTAAAGACTGCTGAAAGGAGCTGATGGTGATGAATATTTTGACCCTGGACACGTCAATACCGTTTGGTGGGAGGATGACCCTTTACGACGTATTTTGTAACAGCGATTTTTGGATTAGATTCGATGTGACGAAAGCGGATTTTTTTTAACGTACTTTCGCGATATACAGCACGATTATTTTGAATGTCGACAGTCAACCGACTGCCTCGGTGGCGTAGTTGTACTATGGTACGACTATAAAGCTAAGGTCTCGGGTTCGAATCCCGGGTCGGGCAATATTGGGTTTTTCTATTCATTATCAGGCCGGTCAGGAATTTGCGCCCGATATGGCGATAGGCTCGCCCCCTATCACATCATGGGACGGAACATACTAGGCGAAATGTGGGTGTCCTAGTGGCGCCTCTGCCTACTCCTTTTGGGATAAAGGCGTGAGTTTATGTATGTATTTTGAATGTAGAGACTATCGAGCCTCCCTGGCGCAGTTGGTTAAACGCCGGCTGTGAAACGAGAGCTTGCAAGTTCGATCCCCGCATCGAGACAAATGGTATATGTTCTGGGTCTGGGTTTGTGAGACCGAAAAGTCTCTCGTAGTTTCTGATACTCACGACACAAGAATGATATCTTAGTTCAGGACTGCATGTGACTACTGGATGTATCTTTTTTATTGATTTATTGCTATTCCTGTAAGCCAGAAAGGGTAGGCAGACGTGCAACCAAAGCAGGCACGTCTCTTTCGCCTAATGTGTTCCGTTCCATGATGAGGGGGCGAGCCTATCGCCATATTGGGCAAAAATTTCTAACTCTGATAATGAATAGAAAAATCCAATTCGAACCCGAGACCTCAGCTTTGTAATAATACCGTAGTACAACTACGCCACCGAGGCAGTCGAACTTGAATTTTTATCGCATTTTTAATATTTCGGAGGGTAGTGTGTTGTTTAGTTTCTTATTGACAGTTTCGTGTATTCTTTCGAAGGCTTGTACCTTACTTAGCTCAATGAGATATTTCGTCTCATTTCTATACTTTGTTGACAATATGGTGCTAGTGGTACTTCGTGGTGCAGAAGTTAAGACAAGCTAGTGTTCAGAAACTCGGCGACCTTCAGAACTCAGTGTGAGTTCTTTGCGTGGATCCTGGCTGGCAAGAGTTGCAGTGGTAGGTAAGTGGGCTGTCTTAAGATCATTCTTTTCACAACCAATCGACGACTTGCACAAGAGGGCCGGCAGCGACTGGATGCGTAAAGCAGCAGACCGGGCTCTGTGGCGTACCTTGGGAGAGGCCTATGTCCAGCAGTGGACTGCAACGGGCTGATGATGATGATGATGATGAACCAATCATCATGTTCCGAGAGCTTTACTGAGCTGGTCACAAAGGCGTGAAGTGGATATTATAGATATTAGTTTTACATGCATACCGTGGAGATTTTAATACAAATCTACGGTATGTAAAGTCCGCCAACCCGCACTAGGCCAGCGTAGTGGACTATCTAACCCCTCTCAATCGTACATTCGATTGTAGAGGAGGCCCGTGCCCTGCAGTGGGACTATACGGGCTGATACAAAACAGTACGTCTGCAGGATAAACCCTGATAGATGGGACAAAATCATCGTAGTGTCGGGAGACGGGTATAGGCGAAGAGGCAGACCCCAAAGCGATGGCGGGACGATCTCGATACATTTAACACGGACGGGATGAAAATTGCTCCCAATGGACATTTATGGAAGAACTTAGGGGAGAACTTGACTGCCTCGGTGGCGTAGTTGTACTACGGTACGACTGCAAAGCTGAAGTCTCGAGTTCGAATCCCGGGTCGGGCAACTTAACATTGGGTTTTTCTATTCATTATCAGCCCGGAGTCAGGAATTTATGGCCGATATGGCGATAAGGATATCGTTCCCTATCGCATGATGGGACGGAACATACAAGGCGAAATGTGGGTGTCCTGGTGACGCCTCTGCCTACCCTTTCTGTTATAAAGGCGTGAGTTTATGTATGTATGTATTTAGGGGAGACCTTTGCCCAGCTGTGGGGTCTTTAAGGCTAGTATAATAATTTGTATCCGGGGTACACCATTGTAGATGATAGTATAAGATCCATCATAGCGCGTCACGCAAGCGTGTTGCGACTTGGTTTCAGCGTGTATTCGATTTCGAGCTGGCCGTCATAATTGTGTCAATCGATAAGAGATACTCGTAAAAAGCCATGGTACATTTTATAATATTCAATTTATCGTGACAATTTAAAAAATATGTAAAGTAAATCATGCTACAAAAGAGATTTTTTAAATTTACACACATACATAAACTGACGCCTTTTTCCCAGAAGGGGTAGGCAGAGGTGCTACCAAGAACCGACATTTCTTTTATAACCGACTTCAAAAAAAGGAGGAGGTTGTCAATTCGACTGTATGTTGTTTTTTTTTTGTATGTTTCGTCCCACGGTGTGATAGGGGGCGAGCCTATCGCCATGTCGGGCACATACTCCTGACTCCGGGCTGATAATCAGTAGAAAAATCCAATATCACTTTGCCCGACTCGAATTCGAACTCGATCATAAAATTGATTTAAAATTCATATTATCAGTAAGTCCTCTGCTATACATAACCCTTCCTTATAGACGTGTACATCAACCTACATCCAGCGACCTTACAGAATTATTAACTAAGTTGTTCGTTATTAGACTGCCTCGGTGGCGTAGTTGTATTACAGTACGGTTACAAAGCTGAGGTCTCGGGTTCGAGTCCCGGGTCGGGCAAAGTGATATTGGATTTTTCTATTCATTATCAGCCCGGAGTCAGGAATTTGTGCCCGATATGGCGATAGGCTCGCCCCCTATCACATCATGGGACGGAACATACAAGGCGAAATGTGGGTGTCCTGGTAGCACCTCTACTTGCCCCTTCCGGGAAAAAGGCGTGAGTTTATGTATGTATGTATATCTAGTCATTCGAAACAATTTTGCCGGCCTGCTTAACCATGTCTTTACCGGTTAAAGCACCCATGGTATTCGATGTTAAATAATATTATCCTTTTATTATTGAGTCACGTAAAAGAACTTCATCTTTTTCACTAGACACGCTAACGCTTGAAGATCATGGCATTTTTAGATTTACAACTACAATTATTTATGGATATTGTTAAACCTATTAAATCCTAAAGTTATGTAAGCAAATATGTACTAAACTACCGTGATCGGCTATGGCCAATTATCTTTCCCAACTATGAATAAGCTAGCGGCTCGGTCCGGCTTCGCCCGCGTGCAGATAGTTTTTGTGTCCAGTCCACATCAACATTATAGTTTTTTAATTTTATTTTTATACCTCGGGTTACATTATTGAAGTTTTAGTGAGGATTCCAATTTTTTTGAAAAAATAATGTAGCCTATGATACCCGGGGTTAGTGTAGCTTCTCAATAGGGAAATAATTTTTAAATCGGTTCAGTAGTTTCGGAGCCTTTTTTATGCATTATATTTTTTCCCCTTTATCGTATTAATATAGATAATAAATAAATACACCCAACAGTCACATACTTAGTCCTGACCCCACATTAAGATGTATTAAGTCTTGTGTCGTGGGTATCAGAAACTACGAGAGGCTTTTCAGTCTCACAAACACCCAGACCCGCAATAAATATGTGCGGGGCTCACAATTTGTCTCGGTGCGGGGATCGAACCCGCGGCTTCTCGTTTCACAACCGGCGTCTAAGCAATTGCGCCACGGAAGCTTTCATAAAGGAAGGCTCGTGTTAAGTTATGCATATTGGAGTAAAAATCAGGCGAATGGCATACTAGTCTTGCCATTAATTGCAATAAAAAAAATGGGCCTCGACTGCCTCGGTGGCGTAGTTGTACTACGGTACGACTACAAAGCTTAGGTCTCGGGTTCGAACCCCATGTTGGGCAAAGTGACATTGGATTTTTCTATTAATTTATCAGCCCGGAGTCAGGAATTTGTGCCCGATATGGTGATAGGCTCGCCCCCTATCACATCATGGGACGAAACATACAAGGCAAAATGTGGGTGTCCTGGTAGCACCTCTGCCTACCACTTCTGGGAAAAAGGCGTGAGTTTATGAATTAATGAAAAAAATTGACGCGACGTACAGACAAGCGCAGCGTCGGACGTTCACGAAGGGCGATATCAAAAAGATTTAGGAAGTCGTTCGGTGCACGCCGCTTCCAACATTCCCCTATAGGAATCCTTGGAAGCCTGTGTTCAGCTATGGAGTTCCTTAGGCTAAAGATTATGGTGAGTGTAACGCCTCATCGGTTATTAGTTCACGGGTCGTTAACCGCGGGGTCCTGTATTTTATTAAAAGGTGAACATCATGTATGGGTTGTTATTTAATAAATATGATTACTTGGATGTTTCAAGTTATATAGGAAGTACCTTTACATCTTTTTCTATGTATTAAATTGATTGCATATGAAGGCAGTGGGGATAATAAATGGTATAATAATAAACTATCAACATATTATGAAATATATTGGTCCGCCAACCCGCCTAGTCCAGCGCGGTGGACTATATGGCCTAACCCCTCTCAATCGTACTCTCGATTGTAGAGGAGGACCGTGGCCTGCAGTGGGACGTATATGGGCTGATACAGATACATATGAAATATACTTTCATGTGTCGCACTTGCTCTATTTCTCATTTATGTTTTAAAAAATAAAATATTTCCTGGTACATTGAATCATGGAGAATGAAATCATATTATCATGTTATGAGATTAAAAATTCTTCTAAATTTATCTCACACTTAAGTGGGATCGGCACCACTCGATTCTTCAAACACGGTAGCCAAATTAACTTAGGTATAACCTGTCGGAAATATCTGTGAACCTAGCCGGAATGCGGTTCACATTTCATTTTTTCGTGTTCCCCTATCTACTATGTTATTTTACATTAGAAACGTTTTGAGATGGATGCGAATTCTATTTTTTATTCTTTTTTTCTATTTTAATTCAATTAGTTCAACCTGTATTTTGAATTTGCTGAACTGGTGTTCCAATGACGTCAATTCTTCAGATCCACAGATATTTCCGACGTGTAATAATAAATTTACAATAGTATTACCATAAAGTGTGTTATAATACTAATTAAACACTATAAACAATAACCAGGAATTTTCACTGCGAAATATCAATATACAAGATAAGCGAAAACGTAATTATCCTCCGTTCAAGACAGGTGATTGAACTTACAAATACGAATTAAAAATAATTTACCCACAATAGTAAGTTTCTCAGATCCGTACAGGAATTTCTACGTACCGCATATCGACTTGGTCAACGACCATCTCAATAGACAAACCCTAACCTACCGCAAGTGAAGCGAATTAAAACCAAACAGTTTCATAGTCCATCCTTTTATAAAAAAAATTCATGACAATGCACTCGCCGGCAAAAAGTAGCAGGACCGCTTGATACATAGCTGAGTTCGTAATGTCTACGCGAAGCCAGTCTTATGCCAACTTAGGCCACACCCACGCGGACACGCCTCACAGCAATTTCCCGTCTCTTTTCACTGTGTGGATAATCATATTTCCCTCTCTGTCTGTCGCCTGACGCCTACACATTCTGAGACAGTCGTTTTTAGTCGCCGTAAAGACGCCGCCGCGACCGCTGTTGTCGAGCGACCCAACCGGTCCAAAAAAAAGTAAACGGGGAAGAAAAGTGGTTTTTTTTCCGTCCGAAATATGGAATTTTCACGTTCGCGTTGTTTTGTGATGTTGCGTACCGTCGCACGCTAGTTTTGTGTTGAGTGTTCAGTGTTTTGTGAAGGTAAATATTTTTTTATGTACAATTTTTTAGTGTTTTTTTTTTCATGTGCGTTGGAGGGTTTATTGACGGGTTAAAGTTTGAATTGGCGTTGATATTTAATGGCTTCGTTAGTTGGTAGAATGTTGGCTTTATTTGTCATTGAATTTACAAATTACTCAAAATACTTTCCTTTTGACTTTTTCTTCAGACATTTCGCTATTGTTGACTCTACCTTCATAAATAACGTGTTTTTAAGTGCAAGGCCAGATAACACAAATCTTCTAAGTTAATTGCAAATCCGGGCTTTTTATTGCAATATTCCCGCTCATTTCGAAAGATTTTAAAACTATTATGAAGGACATTACTACTACTATATATATACATATATACATACATATAATCATATGTACGAACACCCAAACCATAATATGAAATAAGCTATAACTTATTGTGTCAGTGATTGCCATAATTTAATATTGATAAAATCAAGGAGAGAAACATACAAAAAGCTACAAAAACTCGCTCCATTACAAATAATCTGATAATTAGAATAATTCAACAAATTCCTTATAATATGTTAATCTATGATGTCTTAATAATGAGTTGAATAAAATAATTAAGTATTGTTTGACGTAACAATAGGGCCTAAAAAACCTAGATCCATTATTAATCTAGATATTCAACGACCTGCAAGGACTATTTAGAATATATAAATAAATGCATAATTCGGATAGCGTAGTTATTTAAATAGAAAAGGCAGAGTTTGATACAGAAACGAGGCTTAAAGAGAGTACTCTCCTTAAGGTAGGCAGCGACTTTGTTGTGCTGGATCCCTGGCTCTGCGAAGGTCTATGGGCAGCGGTAGCCGCTTACCACCAGGCGGGCCGCTAGCTCGTCTGCCTAAAGCTAATAAAAAAAAAAAAAACGCTACATACAAAGTGCGTGGTGGCCTGTTGTTTCACGGTGGTCGCGGGTGCAAATCCCAGGCCACACCTCTGGCTTTTCAGAGTCATTTGTTTATTGATAGTCAATCACCACGCACTATAACGGTGAAGGAAAACATCGTGAGGAAACCTGCATACCATAGAATTTTCAAGAAATTTCTATGGTATGTAAAGTCCACCAACCCGCAGTAGGCCAGCGTAGTGGACTATGTGGCCTAACCACTCTCAATCGTACTCTCGATTGTAGAGGAGGCTCATGCCCTGCAGTGGGACGTATATAGGCTGATACACATACAAATATCTTTACAATAATTAATCTTTCGAAAGGAAAGGCCGTGGGATCCCGGCACCGAATAAAGTTGCGATGTCTGAATAAAGTTATATAATCCGAATAATGCAGTCATTTAAATAAAACAATCGACTTGACAGATAGACAGATGGATGGTTTAATAATTCTTTAAGCGGTCCTTTTTTCCTCTTAGGCACGAAACTGTATAATAAATTAGAATTTATTTGATAGCATTGTGGGTTTTATCAACTTGGGTATCATAAATACAAATTAATTAAATACACCCAACAGTCACTTACATAGTCCTGACCCCACACTAAGATTGAGTCTTGTGTCGTGGGTATCAGAAACTACGAGAGACTTTTCGGTCTCACAAACACCCAGACCCGAAAGAATTACTTGTGGTTCACACAAACATTTGTCTCGGTGCGGGATCGAACCCGCGGCATCTCGTTTCACAGCCGGCGTCTAACCAACTGCGCCACGGAGGCTGTCATCTTCTGTAATTCGGATTAATTCAATAAGAGCCATGTTTTTATGTGCAACGTTGTATCAATCTTCTGTAGCATAGCCATTTTGATAAATCAGATAGGATATTGCAATAAATTTGAAATATTCAAGGACCTGTGGACGTAATCAATGGGCTTATTCTATTGAATCTGTATCAGCCCATATACGTCCCACTGCAGGGCACGAGCCTCTTCTACAATCGAGAATACACTTAAGAGGGGTTAGGCCATATAGGCCACCACGCTGGCCTAGTGCGGGTTGGCGGACTTTACATACCATAGAAATTCTTACAAATCGCTATGGTATGCAGGTTTCCTCACGATATATCTCTTCACTATTACAGTTCTATTGAATAGCGCCTGTGATATATACAAATTTGAATAATAAAACGAGGTAGCATTTACTTTACAAAAGATCTTGCCCTACGACATTTAAACTAGATTTTTGAAGCTTACATTTACAATTTCATAGATTTAAGCAGTTTCTGTAATATAAAGCCAGTAAAGTTAAAACATAAAAATCAGGGAGAGATAGTTATACACAAAAATATGCCACATGTACGTTGTACCATTCTTAATCTAATTAATAATGCTAATACGAATACTTAAATAAACAATAATTTGTGTTAAGACACGTTGGTCAAATTCAAATGTCGTTTTGATATCGCTCGATTCAAAAAGATTATATAAGTTTGAGACCATATAAAAGGCTAGAAAGAGGCGAGATCCACTACTCAGCAATTGCCAAGCATTGCTTTGTAATTCAAGGTGTTTGGTTTTGCTACTGTCCATGAGCGGTCCTAGCGCCTACCATCAGGCGAATGGCCTGCTCGTCTCGCTATTTATTGCAATAAAAAAAAATACACATACGAGTATAAGGTATACATTAAATCAAAACAAATTTTAGTACCTACTTGGATTAGTAATGTCAATAAGATAATATTTTTTAAAGTTAAAAGCTAATATACCATTCCAAAATTTTTGTCATTTTAAAAGACACTAAGGCCCAAAGTATCTTATATCTTAGCACATAACTCCGAATAAGCAGATCGTTAAAAAATATGTAGAGTTTGACCCACGAAACGCTCTACATTAACTCTATCACGTGACCCGGCACGCGCTACTAATTGGGTTTTATTTTTTCTTAGTAGAGTTAAGGAATTTAATAATACACGGCGTTGGTAATTTGAAATACCGACAGTAATGATATTCAAAAAGTGTCAATAATTTGCTACCTCGACTCTACTTAGCAGATTGAATATCAATGCAATTATAATTTTAATATTATGGTTAATCCACACCACAGTTATTTTTTATTGAGCAGTGTTTTCATATAATCAGTAACATATGATATCAAAATTTTATTTATGACAGCCTCTGTGGCGCAGTTGGTTAGACGCAGGCTGTGAAACGAAAGACTACGGGTTGGATCCCGCATCGAAATAGATGTTTGTGAACCACAAGTATTTCTTTCGGGTCTGGGTGTTTGTGAGACCGCAAAGTCTCTCATAGTTTCTGATACGACACAAGACTCGATCTTAGTGTTGGTAATACAAAGTGTATGTGACTGTTGGGTGTATTTATTTATATGTTTAGCAATGTTGTTTAACATGTGAAAACAATCTTTAGCATTGTTGCAAAATCTTGCTCCACAAAAGGCAGCTATGCAGCTACTTCGGTAACCAACACATTATATGCAAGTATGTTTAATTAAAACCGACATATACACACATAAACTCACGCCATTTTCCCGGAAGGGGTAGGCAGAGGTTCCCCTAGTAGCAACCAGGGCACTCACGTTTCGCCTTGTATGTTCCGTCCCAATATGTGATAGGGGGCGAGCCTATCGCCATATCGGGCACAAATTCCTGACTCCGGGCTGATAATGAATAGAAAAATCCAATATCACTTTGCCCGACCTGGGATTCGAACCCGAGACGTCAGCTTTGCAATCTTATCGTAGTACAACTGCGCCACCGAGGTAGTCAGTTAAAACTGACAGTATGTGCCTTCTCAATAGATGCGGCATCTGCCGAAGTTTAAGATAATTATTTACAAGCCTCATAATGATAATATACCCAACAGTAACAACGATGAGAGAACATTTCGTTTTAAATGCCGATAAATTTAATCATCTTTATAGTTTACTTTATTTTAATTATTTTAGTATACTTCATTTCAATTATTTCAAAAACACATACCAACAACATACTATACAATACAAATTCCCAATAAAATATGAAATTCTTTAGTACATTCTTATTAAAGGCATTTACAAAACATACTAAAGATGAAATAGAGTTATTATTCTTAAATAAAGGTAAAATAACGTGGAATGCTAATATAAAAACTAATGAGCTTCTATAATACTGATAAAAACTTATGAACAAAGATACAAAACTAATAAATTAATTGGTAATACTGAGCAATAGCACACTGTTTTAACCACGAAGGTATGGAGACGGTACGTGCGTTTGGGGTGAGAAGATGCTTGTGCAATTCATTTTATTATTTATTCACAAAACTACTGGACCGATTTTGATGCGGTTTTCAGTAATGTTCGGGATTGATTGGTACATGTTCTTAGAAATGTGTTATTATTGCATGAGCAAACAGCTCACCTGATGGTAAGTGGTAAGTTATTACCATCGCTCATGAACATCTACAACCTGGATCGTTGGACCGTTGCCCATACCTATTATGGGAGGGAAAAAGGAAGGGAGAGGATGTTGGGCCTCCCGTAATCTGATTCAAAATATACGGCAGCAAAGCCCTTGCTTGACGTCGGTTCTCTGTGAGATGGTGGCACCCCAGTCGCTTCGGCCCATTGTTATACTTTAAAGTGTCTGTGTGGCTTTTCCACTAGTTAAAAATAAATTTAAATTTCTTTTGTACATGCCCATTAAGGATGTGTAAGTTTGCAAAAAAGAATAGCATAAGGTAGAATACATTTATTATAACACACAGAACAAGGGTAAATACATGGAATTATAAATAAAACAATAAGCTATGTTAAAAACGTGAAATATGCAAACGAAAAAGTAACAACGCTTAAAAATTAATTTGTATTATTGACTAATGGACTGCATTGTTTCTTAAAGACAATAAATTGCAGCCTAGGCGCTATTGGTTGACAGCGGGTTGTAAAACGAGAGGCCGTCGGTTCGATTTCCGAACTAGAATCTATACACATAATAAATTAGTAACCTATAATGATTTTTATGTCTGTCTGTTTCCCTGTGCGGTTGTGCAATGAACTCAAAAATAATTATTTGTGCAGCCGACAAATATTAATAGTTCCGGGACTTTATCATTGTATGTGTTTAGGACTAAATATGCGGCAAGTAGGTAATATCAAAAATTATAAATATTTAGTAAAAATACACCCAACACGAGCAAGCGATAGCTCAGTAGGGTTAGGATCTGACTGCCAGATCGGAGGAAGCTGGTTCAATCCCGTGGAACATCATGTCTTATGCAAGTTTTGAGCGTATTTTACTGGATTATGAATGTATGTATGTAAATTTTGAAGGTCCGTGAATTTTATTATTTTAGTAGGGCTGCTTGGTATGCTAAACGGCGTACTTCTGTTAGGGTTGACCTCAGGCAGACAGCTGGTCATGAAATTATAAGGAAAATCATGCGCGAATATTGCTGAAAAATCATAATTTACTAACCCTGTACATTATTTTAGTATTGAATAAGTGCAAGCAAGAAACATCGCGAGGAAACCTGCATACCATAGCGATTTGTAAAGATTTCTATGGTTTGTAAAGTTCGCCAACTCGTACTAGGCCAGCGTGGTGGACTATTTGGCCTAACCCATCTCAATCGTACTCTCGGTTGTAGAGTAGGAGATAAATGTTTATTTTTTATGAGAGGTTTTTGACTTTCCGTTTACAAGTGCGAACAGTCCGATACAAGTTTTTTTTTATTATTTACGAGCAAACGGTTCACCTGATTCCGATCGATACGCGATAAAATCCTTACAAATAGTTTTATTTTAATGTGTAACATTGGCGTAAATCTAAGAAATTGTTATAATAATAAAAAGCGTACACAAAATACTAGGTATCTTTGCCAACATGCATAAAACTCTTTTACTATGTAAAAAATTCTTTGAGCGTCTTGCTATTTCGACAACTCACGATAAGTCTTCGGTAGTATAGTGGTCAGTATCCCCGCCTGTCACGCGGGAGACCGGGGTTCGATTCCCCGCCGGAGAGTTTTTTTTGAAAACTTCTATAAGCGCGTTGAGTAAAAATATCTTTAATACCGTGACTCTGAGCATTGAAGCTCAGCGCGTCTCCGGGAATGTCTAACTTGTCTTTAACCCGCAACGAAATCAATCAAAAAGTTAAATTAATAGGAGGAGTTGGAAATAAATTATTGTCCACTTCCCTCCCTAATAATAATACATAATCCTCTATTGCTTTTTATCAACTTTAATATGTCTTCGGTAGTATAGTGGTTAGTATCCCCGCCTACCACGCGTACGTCTCGAATTAGTGCCCAATATGGCGATAGGCTCGTCCCCCTATCACTTTCTGGAATAAAACAGACAAGACGAAACTTGGGTCTCCAGAGAGCACCTCTGCCTACCCTTTCTGAGAAAAAGGCGTGAAAATATGTAGAATTTCCCATTAGTTTGCATTAAAGAAAACCAACAAATTAAATAATATGCTTTCTTTATTGTAAAACGGTGTGTAAACGTGAAAAAAGCCCGTGTAATTTGCTTGTTTAATAGGCGCATGGCATCCGATGCTATCTGGAAAACTGAGTTACATTGTATAGTTACAATTATCATGAATCATGGGAGCCTAAGGAAAACAGCAATGTAACGTTTTAATTTGCTTAAATTACGAAATATGCTTTTTTCTTTGTGAAGCATTTTTCTAAAATCCTACCTCAATTTCTTACAGTTTTTCTTGCTTATTGCTGATGTCCATACGTTTAAAACGAAGCCCTTACTCCCGTCTTTTTTCCTTTCATTTCTCTTCAGTTTGGAGGGTCGACAACGCTACGATCCATAATTTATATTGTAGATAGACCGCTCATGGAATTTACTGGTGGTAAGTCTCTCATATGTGAGGGGTAAGTTAGGTAGGGGTAAGTGCGTGGTGGCCTGTTGGTAACGGACCAGATGCGGCTGCATGTTCACGGTGGTCGCGGGTTCAAATCCCAGGGCACACCTCTGACTTTTCGGAGTTATGTGTGCATTGATAGTCAATCACCACGCACTTTAACGGTGAAGGAAAACATCGTGAGGAAACCTGCATACCCTAGCGATTTTAAAGAATTTCTACGGTTTGTAAGTCTGCCAACCCACACTAGGCCAGCGTGGTGGACTATATGGCCTAACCACTCTCAATCGATTCTTTCGATTGTAGAGTAGGCCCGTGCCCGGCAGTGGGACGTATATGGGCTGATATAGATAGATATAGATATATAGAAGTTAGGTAGGGCAGGTACTAGGTACCACCGCAATGTCTATTTCTCCCGCCAAACAGCAGTGTAAAATTGTTGTGTGCCGGTTTGAAGGGCGTTGTTGCCGGATATAATGGACATAATGAGACTAGAAAACCTGAACTACTAAAGAGTCATCTGTTATTAAGAGAATATATTTGACACGTTGACAGGTTCAGTATAGCAAATATTTCTAAATTGCAACGTTTTTCGTCAATCACAATGTATTTGACGATTGAAAAATTGACCTATAATGTACTGTAGTATCAGAAGTATGAGGCTGAATGTTGGGTGTATTTAGATTTTAGATACATAACAACAAACATATCCATTTTATGAATGGTGTTCATTTTAAAATCTCTGTTGACAATACAGCGTGTTAAACCGTGCAGTGCCGCCGGCTGCCCAACAATGTGCCACTTCACGGTAAATTCGTTTCGTTCAGTTTTTTAACTAAACACTTTTAATAGACCGCTCGATTTTGACTGTAGATAGAAAACGCTCGAGAATAATTTTATGGTATTTTTTTACTAAGTGACTTTGTAGTTGAAGATAGTGATAACTGATTATATTTTCTTGCCATTTAACATATAATAATTCCGGCCTAAAAATAGGAATGTGATATGTTTAAATTATAATTTCATGCTCACTTGCAAATATATTTCTAACCGATTCACGCGAATGTTACACATTGAAATAAAACTAATTTTTACAGATTTTATCGCGATTTGAAAATTAAGGGTAGTTAAATCATAGCAGTCACTGAGCGGATGACTAATACCTCAGTCCACCCCGTGACCACGAAAGCTGTAAAGCAATTGAAACGCCGGGAAGTCAAAAAATGTAAAATTTAAACCAATACGCGATAAAAACCGTAAAAATTAGTTATATTTCTAACCGACTTCAAAAAAAAAGGGGAGGCTCTCAATTTGGTTGTATGCTTTTTTATGTTTGTTACCTCATATCTTTGTACTAGGTGACCCGATTTTGATTATTCTTCCTTTGATTAAAAGCTTTGCTTCTCATTTGTCCCATAAAAGTATGGTGAAAATCTAATGAATATCTTCGGACCTGGAGAGTAAAACTCCTCAAAATTGAGTGGGATTCCAAAGGTTCTTTTTGCATTAGGTTAAGTATAAAAGTTAAGCTACAGTGAGGGAGAGATAAGGGGTAGGGACGAGGGGGGGTGAGAAAATTATTCCTACAATTATTCCAATATGCTAATGTCTCATAGAGTTGGAGCTTTTGCCACCCTCACTACCCGAAAGACGTGTAATATGAAAGCTTGCATCACGTTCGTTTTCTGTATGTGCTATGTCGGCCCAGTTGGATCATTCCTACAGTAGGCCTCAGTAATCAAAATGTGGTGCTACAACTTTCAAAAACAATATATTTTTTCTTTTCTAACTTTTTACTCCTCCTCTACTAACAGAAAGTAGTTGTACAAGCAGTAGTCCAGGCTCCATTTATGATGTATTCTTGGCTTCCGCTTGATTCTTTAGCAATAAATCTTTCCGTCATTAATTGATTATTAATTTAAGCTTTTGGTGATGATCCGATGTGCTGACAGCCTCTATCTTTTCGCGCTGATGACGTTGCTGCTCTTCGTCTGTCCATTATTTGACTATTCTGACTCTAATGCTTATTTCCCCTTCGATAACAAAAAAACTGTAATTATCTGCAACATAATATCGTAGCAAAATCCCAAGAATTTTATTATACGAATAATCAAAATGAACTTTTATTAAATATTATTTCAACATGTTTTGCGCTAATCATGGTAATTAATCATTTTCATAATACAATTATTTTGCAAGTTAGATTAATTTATGGTTGCATTCGTAATAAATAGTCGTATTTTTCACTGTCCCTGTAGGTTTATTTTAATTGTTAGTACAAAACTTTATATTTATGTTCTAAATTATTTTCTACATTAGTTACACAACGTTGCCTTTAATTCAATTAGATATTAATTAATATCATTTATCAAAGGGATTACCAACATGTGATACAGTGAAGATATGAGGTACACAAATAAAATAAACAGTACAGTTACTGGTGGTAGGTCTCTCATATGTGAGAGGCCGCCTGGGTAGTTTTTGGGTGATAAATACCTACCTTTTGCGAAAATAGTGTTTTAAACCCATAAGTACCATTGCGACTTAAAAAAAAGTGTACGCTTTTATTTTGGAAAAACTATGCATTTATCACCCAAATACGAAGATAAGTAAAAAAAATTACGTTTTATTTTTGCGAAATTTTTAGTTGCGTTGTGTCTGAAGTCACTAATACTACCACCTGGCTTCGTTTTCGGTCGCAGTCTAGATTTCTGGGTAAATCTAGATCTAATCTATTATGCTTTCTTTTCATTTACGTAATTTTCGTCAAAGGAGCAAAGTTAGCAGTAGTGTTTCTAGTCAGAATTCTCGTAGACAACCGCGAAGTCAACTCCACGTCAGCGTAGCGTCGACGCTGCGCAGACGTTACGGAAACGCCAACATTCGTAAAACGCTAGTGGCAAAGGAGTCATAGACCTTCCCTTATCTTCGGACAATCTTTCATGCTCCGGCCTTTATTCATTTAGCAACCATGAGTCTATAGTTAATGAAATTAATATTTATAGTCGAAAAGAGGGTCTTTATACCGGATTTTTGTCGCTAAGACAGGGAGTAATGTTATCCACTTTTTTATGATAACAGGACAAGGGAAGTTCAATGCATCTAATGGTAACTGCACTGCGGGTAAAACAAAGTATTTTTATCTATCTATATCTATATCAGCCCATATACGTCCCACTGCAGGGCACGGGCCTACTCTACAATCGAGAGAATTGATTGAGAGTGGTTAGGCCATATAGTCTACCACGCCGGCCTAGTGCGGGTTGGCGGACTTACATACCGTAGAAATTTAAGTATTTAATATAGAAGCTAATTAAAGGACTAATTTTATTCTATATCAGTCCATATACGTCCCACTGCAGGACACGAGCCTTCCTACAATCGAGAATACGATTGAGAGGGGTTTTAAATTTTTTAACCGATGCTGAAATGGAAACTAACAAATGGGTTTTTTAGATTTACATGAATGTTACACATTGAAATAAAACTATTTCTTACGGATATTACGGGCGGAATCCGCCCCGTGACCACGAAAAATATTAAGTAATCGAAACGTCGGGAAGATAAATATTATGTAAAAATTAAACCGAATTCGCGATAATATCCGTAAAACTAGATTTATTTCAATGTCAAAACCAACAAATCAAGGAATGCACAACTACTTAACTATTGTGCTTCATGGCTCAGTGGAGATGTAATAATCGAATTACTTATAAATTGTAATTACAAAATACTTTGTGGTAAATCGAAAAGACAATAGAATTTAGGGAAAACAATTAATTTTGCGAGAGCTAAAATAATTACTGCTTTTTGTCAGATTAACGCAGGCCTGTTCGCGTGGTCACAGCTTATTATATCGATAATCTTGACTAGAATCAAGTCTATAAGTCTTATTTGTAAACATACACCTTTTTCCTAGAAGATAGCAGAGGTGCTACCAGCGCACCCACATTTCGCCTTGTATCGCCCATGATGTGATAGGGGGCGAGCCTATCGACATATCGGGCACAAATTTCTCACTCCGGGCTGATAATGAACAACTATACCACAACAGCCTTCATGACGCAGTTGGTTAAGACATCGACTGTACACCATGATGCCGCATATTGGATTCCTACACTAAAACAAGTGTTGATGAACTCATCAACTCTAGTTTTGGATCTAGATGTTGTGAGACCAAAAAGTATCTTGTAGTTGTTTTTTTATTGCATTGGTCCGACAAACAATCAAACAGGTCAACTGATGGTGATCACTGCATATGAACATCCACAACGCTGGCTCAAGGATGTGTTGCCGGAATATCAAATAGGGTATTTGACTATCATCGAATGTTTGTATTATTTTGGAGACAAACACAAGTGCCATTAAAACAAAACATTTTTGTGAAGACAGTATTAAAGCAGCTTGTAACATGAGGCAAAATTAGTATTTTAAATGAAAGAGTGGGGACGTAGTGGGAACGTCTTACCGTCTCTTTCACACCCGCACACTGTAATGCATATTAAGATTAGTGACGTCACTAATTTTGTTTTGCATCCCTTTTCTTTTACCCCCACTACAAGATTTAAAACGCTTCTAATTTGTTAAAATCTGAATGAATTTACAAAATTCTTTGTTTGCTGGATTTTGGATATGGATACTTTTCGATTAATACTATAAAAAAATAAGTCAAATACCCTATTGGGAGGAGAGTGGGGGAAGAAGAATGGGAAGAGGAAAGAAGTATCGGGGAATTGGCAATCTCACTCACCAAACGCAACACGACAGCCGAACTGTCGCTTCACGTCGATCTCCTGCGAGACAGTGGTACCGCCCCGGACGAGCCTGCCCATTCATGCTGAGTCATGACTGACGCGTGGCTCTACCACTTTTAACCAGTTTCTAATATCAACGACAACTTGGTATATTAAAATGGCATGGCTGTGTCCAGCCATGTGCAAGGAATGATAAGAAATAAATTCTGTAAGAAGTCGCCTAGAGCGATAAGACCGCCATCTGTACTTTTTGTTAATTTGTAATATCTTTAAGTGTGTTTCCATTTTTTTGCGCAGTAAAAATAAATAAATAAATGATACAAAACAGTATTCTGGTGTCATGACAGATTATGCTCAAGTCTTCAGGAAAAACGGTCTATTGGTATTTGTCCATTGAGCCACTGAAATTAATCTATTGTAGTGATGTAACGAATGTTCGCATTCGCATTCGCGAATCGTGAATATTCGCATATTTTTTGGCATTCGCATTCGCATTCGTATTCGCAAGAAACGAAGCGAATGTTAAGCGAATGTTTTTGACAAATAAAAAGGAAATTTATACAAATTTTGATGGTTCTGGAAAAATAATACAACTATTATATATAATTAGCGTATTTTTTAATTATTTATAATATTGATAATAGTGCGTGATATTTATAATATAGATAAGACTGCCTCGGTGGCGTAGTTGTATTACGGTACGGTTACAAAGCTGAGGTCTCGGGTTCGAGTCCCGGGTCGGGCAAAGTGATATTGGATTTTTCTATTCATTATCAGCCCGGAGTCAGGAATTTGTGCCCGATATGGCGATAGGCTCGCCCCCTATCACATCGTGGGACGGAACATACAAGGCGAAATGTGGGTGTTCTGGTGGCGCCTCTGCCTACCCCTTTGGGGATAAAGGCGTGAGTTTATGTATGTATGTATGTATAAAAGTGCGTGGTGGCCTGTTGGTAACGGACCAGACGCGGCTGCCTACATGTTCACGGTGGTCGCGGATTCAAATCCCAGGGCACACCTCTGACTTTTCGGAGTTATGTGTACATTGATAGTCAATCACCATGCACTTTAACGGTGATGGAAAACATCGTGAGGAAACCTGCATACCGTAGCGATTTTAAAGAATTTCTACGGTATGTAAGTCCGCCAACCCGCACTAGGCCAGCGTGGTGGACTGTATGGCCTAACCACTCTCGATTGTAGAGTAGGCCCGTGCCCTGCAGTGGGACGTATATGGGCTGATATAGATATAGAATATTGATAATATCTACGTCTCGTAAGTCTTTTGACTGTACTTATTAAGTTATAGCTTCTATTTTTTTTAACAAAACCAAATGCTATTTACAGTTATAAAAAATAATCAACCAAAATTAAACATTTAATATCCAATATGTCATATTTTTAAAACCTTCATTTTCAATTATTTTTCAATGCAATTAATAAACATACTTAAGAAAACAAAATAATAAATACCTACTTGTAAATAAAATTACAATTTCTTCCTTACAATAATTAAGAAAACAATATTTATCAACCTGTCAAAGCACGGGCCGGCTCGACATGCTCCACTATGTTCGTTTTAAACATGGCTGGCCCGAAATGTTGCGCGCCAAATTTAAAAAACAACATTCGCATTCGCATTCGTATTCGCGAATGTTAGATATGAATATTCGCATCCGCATTCGCATTCGCGAATGTGAGAAAATTAACATTCGTTACATCACTAATCTATTGAGGAAATATCTGTTTCATATTTGCGGATATTAACAGCATGCGTAGATTTGCGTGCGTACACATTGCGTATTATGAACCAATCGTTTTTTCAACCATTGCCAATGTTAATAGATACCTCATTTGAATAATACTTGTAAATTAACTTTTTAGGAGGTATTTATTCATATATCGACTTATTGCTCGGTGCAGTTCGAACTGGGTATATTTCATACATCCGAAAATCACTTATGTATGGTCCTGACATACAAGATACCATTTCTGTGTCATGGGTATCAGAAACCACGAGAGATTTGGATCACAAATATCCAGACCCAAATTATATATTTGGGGATCACAAATATTGGTTTCGGGGCAGGGATCGAACGTGGTCTCTCGTTTCACAGCCGGCTTCTAACCAACTGCGCCACGGAAGCTGGATAGTCTTTACATTCATAATGCAGTCTATACATATTGCCATAGAATTTTTAAATCAAAGTTTAGCTTTGCCAGCCAAACTGAAGCCACTCGAAGAAATATAAAAGCACAAGCGTTTTGATCTGTATCTATCAGCCCATATACGTCCCACTGCAGGGCACGAGCCTCCTCTACAATCGAGAGTACGATTGAGAGGGGTTAGGCCATACAGTCCACTACGCTAGCCTAGTGCGGGTTGGCGGACTTTACATACCATAGAGATTCTTGCAAATCGCTATGGTATGCAGGTTTCCTCACGATGTTTTCCTTCACCGTTATAGTGCGTGGTGATCAAAATAATAAATCTTAATTGAAATTGCGGTTCATGCGCCAGATATCTCGTTATTAGCACTTGTAGTTAACGTTTATCATAGTAATTAAAATAAGGGAGAAATGCCATTATATGGCAATATAATTGTAAAGTTGTGTAGCGTGTCGTTTTTTTGTAAATCAATGATAATTTAACTAAAGTTTATCTAAACAACTCGATTTTTACGCGAATCGATTTGACTGTGACATTGGTCTGTTACTGTCATCGCCTTATCTGAAGGCACATGGTTTGTTGTCTGCTTAATAAGATTGATTCCTCGAATATCAAATTTCATTTACATGAAATAAGACTACTTATCGTCGTATGGATTTTGATACGTTAGGTCTTAAGTTCGATTCCAAGGATATCCATAATCCATTTTTTTATTCTGATAAAAATTGGCTTTCCAAATTTTATCGAAATATTTTTATATTATGCCTCGGTGACGTAGTTGTACTACGGTACGACTATAAAGCTGAGGTTTCGAGTTCGAATCCCGGGTCGGGCAAAGTGATATTGGGTTTTTCTATTCATTATCAGGCCGGAGTCAGGAATTTGTGCCCGATATGGCTGTAGGCTCGCCCCCTAACACATCATGGGAAGAAACATACAAGGCGAAATGTCGGTGTCCTGGTGGCGCCTACCCCTTTGGGATAAAGACGTGAGTTTATGTATATATGTATGTATTTTTATATTATGTAAGTTATGATATATTACATGAACCCCTTAATGTGGGATTCGAACAAACGTAAAAAACATCCCTCAGAATCAAACCGACCCAAACTAACACAAGTCCCAACCGCAAGCCTCTAGACTCTACCTACATTTAAATATCCAAATTACGTCATTTGGAGTGGGCGGAGCTTGCAGTGGGCGTGTGCGGTAGGCGTGGTCGCGGCGGTCGTTGACCCCCCTGCCCAAGTGTGATACGCCGCACACCCATTATGGTGTTTGGTGCCTGATTTGCAATTCTATGACTCTACATTATGGTTATGGAACTCGTAGAGATGTTTGGTAGAGTTAAGCGTGGAATTTTATGTAGAGCATTTTGTTTCCTTAGTGGATGTATAAAATAATTAAATATTTTTTATTACGTATTTATACGGGGTTGGTATTACGCATTTTTGTAAGCGTGAACCTGTATATAAACTCACGCCTTTTTCTCGAAGGGGTAGGCAGAGGTTAAGCAGGACACCCATGTTTCGCTCTGTATTTCCCGTCCCACGATGATCACATCCTCTATCCTCCTATCAAGGAGGCGAGCCTTTCGCCTGGTCCTGTACCGTACTGTATAAGCCACTTCAACCAAGTTCAATTGAAAAGACTTAGGCCAAAGTCCAACACACTGACTTATTGCAGTTTGTCGGTCTTACCATAGAAATTCTGATAGAGGTCCGTATTGAAAGCTTCCTTTACGATCATCATTGAAATGAGTACACACGTGGGTCTGAAAAGTGATATGTGTCCCCAAGGATTCGAACCTGCAATCACAGTCCCGGCAGATAGCGTCCCGTCCATCACCAACAGGCTACCTCCCATTCCTAGACCACTCTATGAAAGTTCTTATTATAGTGTAATAAATAATACCTTATGTCGCAGGATGGCGAGCGCAGTGGAATGCCAAGCATTGCTTTGTACTCATGGTGTTTGGTTTTGCTACTGTCCATGAGTGGTGGTATCGCTTACCATCAGGCGAATGGCATGCTCGTCTCACCATACACAGCTATAAAAATAAATATCTGGTTAAGTTTGCTGGAAGTCGCTGGATACACGTCACTCCCAACGGGTCTTGACCATGACCTGTCCTTATTCAAACGAGGCTTAAAGAGAGTACTCTCCTTAAGGTAGGCAGCGACTTTGTTGTGCTGGACCCCTGGCATTGCGAAGGTCTATGGGCAGCGGTAGCCGCTTACCATCAGGCGGGCCGCTAGCTCGTCTATTAATAACTGCAATAAAAAAAAGGTCGCTGAAGAGTTTCTTGGGGGAGGCCTATGTTCAGCAGTGGACTCCCTGAGCCGGAAGAGAGAGAGAGAGAGAGAGAGAGAGAGAGAAAGTGTAACAAAATATTACTATTACGTCTATATTTAAATAAATAAATACACCCAAGTTTTCACAATCCCGTTGTTATGCGTACGTCAAGACTTTATTCATCGTTCATTAGCAACGTAAACTAAATTGCAATAATTAATTTAATCACACTGATTAATATTTAGAGCAAAAACAATAAAATAATGCAACATACTAGTAATAGCTAGATTATCTGTGATGTAATTACCTTGTTGTGTCACTGGTTATTCGCAAAGCTTGTTCATTGGAAATCGCGCACTTGATAAATTAATACACCCAACAGTCATATACATAGTCCTGACCCCACACTAAGATCAAGTCTTGTGTCGTGGTTGTCAGAAGCTAAGAGAGACTTTTCGGTCTCACAAACACCCAGACCCGAAACAAATACTTGTGGATAACACAAATATTTGTTTCGGTGTGGGGATCGAATCCGCGGCCTCTCGTTTCACAGCCGGCGTCTGACCAACTGCGCCACGGAAGCTGTCAAATTCAATTCAATGATTCTTAGTTAAATTATTTCTCTTCACGTGAAGTCCATTGCTGCAAGTTGACTACCATGAAAAAAGTTTTTAAGTCCAAACTAGTACACTTTTTAGTGCGTGGTGGCCTGTTGGTAACGGACCAGACGCGGCCGCCTACATGTTCACGGTGGTCGCGGGTTCAAATCCCAGGGCACACCTCTGACTTTTCGGAGTTATGTGTGTATTGATAGTCAATCACCACGCACTTTAACGGTAAAGGAAAACATCGTGAGGAAACCTGCATACTGTAGCGATTTTAAAGAATTTCTACGGTATGTAAGTCCGCCAACCCGCACTAGGCCAGCGTGGTGGACTATATGGCCTAACCACTCTCAATCGATTCTCTCGATTGTAGAGTAGGCCCGTGCCCTGCAGTGGGACGTATATGGGCTGATATAGATAGATAGATAGTACACTTTTGATGAAATAAATAAAATGACTTTACAGTTGTCTGATTTTAATTTTACATACATACAAAAACACGCCTTTATCCCAGAAGGACCTGCCGTACAGGTGTAGCACCTGTAGCACATGATACCCACATTTCGCCTTGTATGTTCCGTCCCACGATGTGATAGAGGGCGAGCTTA
This sequence comes from Deilephila elpenor, assembly GCA_949752805.1. Classification (NCBI taxonomy): domain Eukaryota; kingdom Metazoa; phylum Arthropoda; class Insecta; order Lepidoptera; family Sphingidae; genus Deilephila; species Deilephila elpenor. The sequence goes on from OX457119.1 coordinate 7,706,662, forward strand.
TCGCCATATTGGGCACAAATTTCTGACTCCGGGATGATAATGAATAGAAAAACCCAATATCACTTGGCCCGACTTGGAATTCGAACCCGAGACCTCAGCTTTGTAGTCGTACCGTAGTACAACTTGGCGTAGTTGTACGTACGTAGACGAGGCAGTCTTTTAATTTTATGTTGTTTTACTGTTGCATGTTGTGATAGCCTTAAAAGATTTATTTATTATTTATTTATTTAAATCTTTATTGTACACAATAAAATATAATACAGGAACAGAAAAAAAAAACAGTACAAATGGCGGTCTTATCGCATAAAGCAATGTCTTACAGACAACCATGGGATGGATTTAAAAGACGGAGAAAGAGAAACAGAGGGCAGTGAAAAAAAAAAATTAAATAAATAAAGAATGGAAGCCAAATAAAACTAATTAAACATATAAATATAAATACACATACATTACATACTTACATAACAAATAAAATAAATACATAATAAATAGACATACATACAATACAAAATATAAAGAGAATTCTGATGTAGGAAATAATAATAAAATCAGTTTAAAGAGAGAGGTAGTGTTCTTTAGTAAGCCTTTTGAACGATGACAGTGTTAAAAGATGTTACTTTATTTTAATATTCTTTGTATCTTATAGTGTTAGTAAATTTGTAACCACCACTATTTGTCCAAATAAATATATAAATAAACCCCTTCAATAATTCTAATTACGATACCAAACACCAATACCAAAAATTCAATACTTGGCCTTACCGAGAAATCGAACCAATGTTCATACTCTATAGTTTGTATAAGTATTACTTAAATAACCATGATGTTACCACCAAACATAAATGTATTTATAAAAATATACTTCTTTTTTTTATTATTGAAAAATAATTGATAATTTTTTGTATTTCAGATGCCGAAACAAAGACAGCACATCATAAAAAGAATATATCTAAATAATATTTCACAAATGTACTTAGTGCAATAGTAAAATAGGAATTGATTAAATCAACGATAAAAACGGGTTCAACTCAAAAATCGGTGCTTCTTCGTTAATTTTCTTTATAAAAGTGTTTCAGTTTTGTTAAATTTTATTTTGACTCTCATGTTGAATCACTGTGATCCGGTTATACGATAAAAACAAGTATACGATATTAAAATTTCTTTTTATAAAATAAAATAATATAAAAAGTGTTTTATTATATTTAAAAATGAACAAAATTAAATGAGTAACAAAAATGTGTTTCAAATATCGAATGACTTGAACATAGATTGTGAACATTATGAACACGGGAGCGTTACGAAAGAGAATCGGTGACAAAAGACAATCGGTGGCATTCACTTTTACGTTCCAAAGACTTTTAAAAGTGTCTTATACAAGTGGTGAATAAGATGTTGTATTTATGAGTGACTGTTGCGAGCAGGGCTGCGATATGTACACCACGTGGTACAGCCGTGGTGACAGTGGTATGCACCACCACCAGATGGGACAGCTGTACCACCATGGACCCCCCATGATAAAGACCGAGGCGGGAGTCAATAGTGACTGCATGATGGCGGTTGACTACGCCCCCCCTATTAAGGTAGGACTTTTTCCATATTATTTTCTGATTTGTGGACAATGTGTATTTATAATTTGACTTTTGAGATTTGGTTGTATAAATAGCACAATTTACAGGTCACGTACTAATAAAAGATATTACTAATTTAACTCGAAATGCGAAAAACATCTTACGCAAATTAATATACGAATGATAATTATTCGTTTTTATTGTAATTGATTCTGTGTTTATATCCTCAGCTCTCATCATTAAGAAAACAATTAATGACACAATATATCTGCGTTTGCTCAACATTAGTTACGAGTATAATACAATTATTTGTAAAGATATTTGCTGCATATTTTACGAATTTCTTGACATCTAAGCGAAAACTTTTTTACAGAATCTTAATCTTAATAACGCTGTTTACGCGCTGTTTACGCATTCCAATTTTCATAATTTTTATAATGCCATTTTAGCCAATACTATCCACTTTATAATCTGCATAACAAACAGTATCAAGAAAAATATCAGGACAGAAGAAAAATATCTAATTCACACATACATTCATTCATTAACCCTCGCCCTTTTCCCAGAAGGGGTAGACAGAGGTGTTACCAGCACACCCACATTTCGCCTTGGATGTTCCGTCCCACGAGGTGATAGGGGGCGAGCCTATCGCCATATCGGGCACAAATTCCTGACACAAAAATTATAAACACAGAATATTTCACTCCTATTTCCTAACGCCGGAGAAACATAAAACCAAATTAAAAGCCGTGAATAGATCCGCAGTGATTAAACTTATAGGAAAATTACCCGAGCACTTGACGCACAATTAGCACCTGGGTTTAATGATATCACACGTGTTTTAATTAGAAATAAGACGGATGCCGGGCATTCTTCATATAATTTACGTTTAGTAAGCAATCTTAGGTGTAATCGGCTTTATTATTATCATTCATAGCCAGTAGGAACCTGGGTATAGGACGCTCTGATAGAATGTCACGAGTCGATCTTTTGTCCACCGGTTTAATACAGTGTAACGAGTGATTTTTATAAGCGATGAGTTAGGCAACCTAATAATTCTATTATGACGATGGTACTGGCAGTCATATTAATTATGTGGCAGCCTCCGTGGCGCAGTTGGTTAGACGCCGCCTGTGAAACCAGAGGCCGCGGGTTCGATCCCCGCACCGAAAACAAATATTTGTGTGATCCACAGGTAATTGTTTTGGGTCTGGGTGTTTGTGAGACCGAAAAGTCTCTCGTAGCTTCTGATACCCACGAGACAAGACTCGATCTTAGTGTGGGGTCAGGACTATGTATGTGACTGTTGGGTGTATTTATTATTATTAAGAAGAATAGAATAAGGGTATGAATATAGAACGGAGTTGTCAACAGCGGACGTGAAGGATGGCCGTGTCGGGGATTACGCTGTGACTGTTCAAGAGACTGACTGATTGCCTCGGTGGCGTAGTTGTATTACGGTACGGCTACAAAGCTGAGGTCTCGGGTTCGAGTCCCGGGTCGGGCAAAGTGGTATTGGATTTTTCTATTCATTATCAGCCCGGAGTCAGGAATTTGTGCCCGATATGGCGATAGGCTCGCCCCCTATCACATCATGGGACGGAACATACGAGGCGAAATGTGGGTGTCCTGGTGGCGCCTCTGCCTACCCCTTCGGGGATAAAGGCGTGAGTTTATGTATGTATGTATGTTGTTCAAGAGAAAACGTTGTAGGCTCTCTTCAGCCTCAAAGAGTCCACTGATGAACATAGGCCTCTGGCAATGATCTGCACTTTGTTACACATTTAATTAAGAACTGCGACAGTATCCTACTACTTAATTTTATTTCAATTTAAAAGCATTATATTAAAATAACTTTCTTCACGGTAATCCTATGACAGCCTCCGTGGCGCAGTTGGTTAGACGCCGGGTGTGAAACGACAGGCCGAGGGTCGATCCCCGCAGCAAGAGAAATGTTTGTGCGGCCCACAAATATTTCTTTCGGGTCTGGGTGTTTGTGAGATCGAAAAGTCTCTCGTAGTTCTGATACCTGCGACACAAGACTTAATTGAATTTAATATGGGGTCAGAACTATGTATGTGATTGATGGGTGTAAAAAAAAATTATAAATAAAAATCCTATTACCTATAGTTTAAGCGCAGTGAAAGTTTTTAAGAAGTCAATTCCAAATTCGAATGACGCTAATCCGAAACCATAAAAATCGGTAGATCCAATCGTTATTTTTTGTTCAATCCCATTCAGTCATTCGTTCATTCACTCTTTCCGTTCATTCATCGGCACAGGTGTCCAAAGTCAACAGTTAACTAGGTGATTACTCACGTATTTGAAACGTGACGGCGTTTTTTTAACCGCAGACTCCGGCGCATGGACCCAATAGGAAGTCAATCAAAAATAAAGGAGAATTATCTAGTAAAACTTAGAGGGCGCGTGCTACGCAAGGTTGGGAGTGGTTCCGTAGAAAGTTTATTGTGTTCCATTTGTTGTTTTGTCAATTTGTATTAATATTATGTAGAAGGTTTTTGTAGCTATTTATAGCTATTAGATAAATCAACCAATGTAATTTAAACTGGCCTTTAAAAAAAGAAAAGAAAAGAAAAGCAAAAAAAGAAGACAGTTCGTGTTGCTGAGGGAGTTTCTTGCGCCGTTTCTTCTTCACAGCTACAACACGTTCCGAAGCGGTGGCAACAGAAACTAATGATTCAAAAGATCTTGTAAAATACTACTTTAATAAAAATATTTTTGATTTTGAGCTAGTCGAGGAAGCAATACCACCAAATTTTCGAAAAGCTAAGACCTGCCAACCCAAGTATCATAATTGATAAGTAAAAATATCACGCATCAGTATTATGAAAATTGCGTCGACCGACGAAGTACTCGGATACTTTATCATCGCTGATCTTTGCTTACTTAGATGGATTGTAGTCAATTTATCGTGGCAGTGTACTTTTTAATATTCTGCACTGCACCACTTTTACTGGCGGTAGGTCTCTCATATGTGAGAGGCCGCCTAGGTACCACAAGGTATATTTCTTCCGCCAAACTGCAGTGTAAATGCACTGTTGTGTTCCTATTTCAACGACATTGTAGCCAGAGTAACTACTGGACATAATGAGACCTAACAACTTATGCCTCAGGATGACGAGCGCAGTGGAATGCCAAGCATTGCTTTGTTATTCAAGTGTTTTGTTTTACTACTGTCCATGAGCCGTCGTATCGCTTACCAACAGGCGAATGGCATGCTTGTCTCGCCATTCACTGAAAAAAAATCCTAGTAGTAAGCTCGCTATCCAGATAGGAATTAGCATCTGACGGCGGTCCTATACCATTCGATATAACCATACTTATCTGGGGAGGTGCATTACCTTAGCAAAAAACCATTTCCCTTCACAATCTTCAAAGAACCCTGCCACCGTCTAGGCCCCGTCCAAAGCAGAGCATAGAGAATCGCGCGCGATCGTGCGTAACACTTTTAAAATAACGCAAACAGGTTGTTTGGCTTTTTGTGGGCGTTTTTGTTGGGCTGCTGGTCATGGACCCGGGAGCTGGAGACGAGCACGTGGATGGGTGGGTTGGTGCGGTTATCTCGAGATTTGGAGTTGTGAATGGGTCTTTGAGATAGGATTGGTCTTTGAAGGCTCAGAAACAAAATTTGAATAATGTTGCATTGGTGGTAGGTTTCTTATGTGAGACATTTGTCTAGATGAACGAGCCCGCAGCCTCTCGTTTCATAGTATGTGTGTAACCAAGTGCGTCAGTCAAATAAATCCTTTTATGTAAGCTTTGAAAGTTTTTATAGGTATTTTATTTTACCACTCTTTTTAACGCAGTTTTTAATTGTAGCCACCTAAAGAAACAATAATTGTGGCTGAAGTCTTAATGGCAGGCAGTCAAACAACAGTTAACAGGAAAGTCAGACTTTAGCACGTGCTTATACAATTGGTTGCATAGCTAATTCTCTGCTTTTATGAACAATATTACTAGCATCTTTGACCTAAAGACAGTGTACATGAGCTATGAACTTTAAAGATTCAATTAGCAGGCTGAGCAATCAACTACTAGGTTTTTCTCCGTTCGAACAAAATATCGCACGAGTTGCCCAGGTACTAATTTATGATTACCTTACCCTAAACCTTTCTTACGATGAAAATAAGCTCAACTGTGTTAGGGGGTAGTGGTACCACACCCCCCCCCCCTCCCCACTGTCCTCATTGCACACCCCTATGAAGATGAAGATTTGTGATTCATGTACAAAAATATTTTAAAAATAGTTAGCAGTTAAATACTGCGTTCAAACCAGCATGTGGATTTGTCCTCAGTTCTTGCAGCAGTTATAGACAAACCTGTAACTTCAGCATTTTGAAATGCTATTATTAGGAAAACGCACGAACACCTTTTTTAGAACTGTGTAACATAAGAAAAATAAAATGCCTAAATAGTGATTTTCTTTAAAATATAATCGTTTTAAAAGAATTCTTAATGATTTTGTTTGAAAACTCTTTGTTATTCAGTAAGCGTGCAAAATGGAACATCACGATAGAAACGTTTCTTTAAAAAATAAATGGTTTTGAAATTCACTTAGAATTCAATAAAAAATATTAATCTTGTACTTAAACTGCATATTTTCTGCTCAAATTGAAAATATCTTTTATTCAGTCAATAGGTTTTCTTGGTTTATTTAGCATAGATTACTAGCAATTTTATTGTTCTTAAAGGTTTTCAATATAAGTGGTTATATCCCAAGACAATAGCATATAGTTTATCTCAGATTTCCTTACGAAAATTTTCCGACGAGAGTTTACTATCTCGCATAGGTAGATGCGCATCTGCACTGCATGCCACCAAGTTCTTTGTAGTCATTGTCGTATATAAAACATTAAAGAAAACTTTATCGGCTATTTTGGCGATATACAGGGTATATCAAGACCGCGACCGAAAACGAAGCCAGGTGGTGACATGGCCATTAGTGACTTCAGACACAATGCAAGTAAAAAGTTTTTTTTTTCTTTACTTGTCGTATTTGGGTGGTTAATACGTAATTTTCCTAAAATAAAGATGTACATCTCTTTATTTTTAAACGTGCAACGGTACGTAAGGGTTTAAATTAGTATTTTCGCAAATCCTAGGTATTTACCACCCAAACACGATTATTAAAAAATTCTAAAAAAATATCTGTCGCTGTCTTGGCGAAATTTGCATCGTGTTTGTTACCACTAAAACTACCACCAGGCTTCGTTTTGGGTCGCAGTCTTGATATACCCGGCATAAAACATTAAAGAAAACTTTATCGGATATTTTCGCGAGATATGTTTGAGTGTGTAGCCAAGGAGCGATGGCATCCCCGTAACGACGTCAGCGACTTCATTAATCAACGGCCATCAGCGGGGGATGAACTCTGCTCACTGTTAGAATACGACATGCTGACGAAATTTCGCGATTTTTTTTGGGTTTTTTCTTTATATTTTCAAAATCCCCATGATAGTAATAATGCAATGCAGAGTATACCGGGTATGTCTAGACTGCGGCTGAAAATCAATACACACATAACTCCGGAAAGTCAGAGGTGTGCCCTGGGATTTGAACCCGCGACCACCGTGAACATGTAGGCAGCCGCGTCAGGTCCGTTACCAACAGGCCACCACGCACTTCAATATGAGTTACTTGTATGAGTTAGTCTTACCGAAATACACGCGATAGAAAATCCACGAACGCTCGATCCACGATCACCCAAAAGCTAATTTATCTTGTGTAATTATGTGTGTATTGATAGTCAATCACCACGCACTTGAACGGTGAAGGAAAACATCGTGAGGAAACCTGCATACCGTAGCGATTTTAAAGAATTTCTACGGTATGTAAGTCCGCCAACCCGCACTAGGCCAGCGTGGTGGACTATATGGCCTAACCACTCTCAATCGATTCTCTCGATTGTAGAGTAGGCCCGTGCCCTGCAGTGGGACGTATATGGGCTGATATAGATATAGATAGAATTCCAGCTTAATCTAGTATCAATTGCGCAGTTCCGAACGCAAGAAAATGACACTCATAATAATAACGTACATTGTACTTGGTAATAAATGTATTAAATAGCGAACAAATCGTATACAAATAATCGTGTAATTAAATACAAGATTGCTTTTTATTGCACAAGTTTTGTGTGCGAGTTTGCTTGTAATTTTAGGATTATTTACAATGATTATTACAATCGAAAGTACGATTGAGAAGGGTTAGACCATATAGTCCTCCACGCTGGCCTAGTGCGGGTTAGCGGACTTTACATACTATATAATTATTAGAAATCGCTATGGTATGCAGGTTTCCTCACGATGTTTTAATTCTTTTATAGACTGGGTTCTAAAGGTTTGTAGTTACTGCGTATAATAAAAAATGTTATCTGGTAAAAGGTTATTTATATTCGTCCGGATGGTGACCACTGAATACAATGATGGAAACTCGTCATAGTGACACAGCAGTTGTGTTTCGCGCAATAGACCTCATCAGTTTTTGTTTAATTCAGTGAATGGCGAGACGCGCATGCCATTCGCCTGATGGTAAACGATACGACCGCTCATGGATAGTATCAAAACCAAACAGCACCATGAACTATAAAGCAATGCTTGGCATTGAGAAATAAGATGTTAAGTCTCATTGTGTCCAGTAGTTACTTTGGCTGCAATGTCCTTCAAACCGGAACACAACAGTGCAGTTACACTGCTGTTAGAAAAATCTCTTAAGTATGTAGGTTTCGTCCCTTATCAAATGAGTGATACAAACAGACTTTAAACCATAAACCACGCAATCTCGTTGACTCGTGCCCGACTAATTTATAAGCGATAAATAAATGTTTATCCAATTAAAAGCATTGCTCGTTTATAAATTTAATGTCGCTGGTTGCAAATCGCGATACAAGACTTTTTATATTGTATAAAAATAAACAGCACTTAGAAAATTATACATGAGTTTTTGCTGACCACGATAATACTTTGTCGTGTGCCGGATAAATGGCATTGCTTAATTCGTTTTAATTTGATTAATATGATTAAAGTGCTGTGGTATAGATATTTCTTTTTGCTAGTTGAAAGTTTTATTAAATATACACGCTTATGTCCGTGAGTGGGTAGACAGGGGTGCGTGATTTTCCATAATAGCGCGATACATAGATGCATAGTTATTCTATGTAAAACTGACATAATCTTTGTTTGAAGTAAATAAATTAGTAATAGAGACCTTCCCGCACACACTCACCACTGCAACTCCTGTCAGGATCATCAGCACCCAAAGAATTAGCACCGAGCTCCGGAGCGAGCCCAGTTCCTTAGGGATTCTATCTTATCTTTAACCCGTGAATTAATATTTAATATAGTGAAATTCCCATTGCAATATGGTGCGTTTTGCATACATAACATAGTGTTTTAATAGTTCAAAATATTTTTTGGTAATTTACAAAAATGATAGAAAGTGTTTTGGCTACAGATTCGAATTGACTACATTACAATATGATTTCCAATAAATAAATAATAAATAAATACACCCAACAGTCACATACATAGTCCTGACCCCACACTAAGATCGAGTCTTGTGTCAGTAACTACAAGAGACTTTTTCGGTCTCACAAACACCCAGACCCGAAACAAATACCTGTGGAACACACAAATATTTGTTTCGGTGCGGGGATCGAACCCGCGGCCTCTCGTTTCACAGGCGGCATCTAACCAACGGCGCCACGAGGCTGCCAAATAGATGACCTATAATTTCCACCCAAATTTTCATCCATTGCATCACCAAAACAGATCAGTTAAATTGTGCCATTTCATTAAAAAAGGCGACATGCCCCATTCTCTCCAGCGTCGTCAATAAAGACATCAAGATAAACGCTCGGCTTCGGATTATTCCGGATCCCGGTGTCCCGGTCCCGGTGTCCCGGGGTAATTTCCCGGAATTGTGGGATTGTGACGATCTGTCACAATGCCCGGGACTATTGCCCTTCGAGTTAATTGCTAATGTTTTTCCGTTTCAGTTGCGATGCGAGCTAATTTTGTTTTATTCGAAATCTTATTTATTAGTCTTGTAATTCGACTGCCTCCGTGGCGCAGTAGTACTACAGTAGGATTGCAAAGCTGTGGTCTCGGGTGCTAATCCCGGGTCGGGCAAAGTGATATTGGATTTTTCTATTCCTTTTTTTCCCTGAGTCAGGAATTTGTGCCCGCTATCACACCATGTGATGGAACATACAAGGCGTAATGTGGGTGTCTTGACAGCGCCCCTCTATCTACCTCTTCTGGGAAAAAGGCGTGAGTTTACCTTAGTACAACTACGCTACCGATGCAGGTAATAAAAGCATGTTATCTTTTCAATTTCCTGCAACGTATACAATCCAACGTCTATTTTTAAAGAAACTAAGAAACAGAATAAGAAAATCTCCCCCACCTCCCCTATCATCACGACAAACACACGAGGCGCTCGCACAATTAATTTAAAAGACAAGCCGTGTTAGCTCAGCCGCACGCTGCAACCATTAATATGAATACTCCGAGGGACTGTGGGTGACAGACTCGGAGTGAATTTAAAAAATCACATTGACACTTTGTGGGTGATTTTGTGGTTTTATGTGTAGTATCGTAAAGAGGAGTGTTAAGGTACTAGGTTAATTATAGTGGTATGTCAATTTGAAACAAAAGAGTACTATAAACATTGTTATTACTCGTCGGAAAAATCTGTGGACTTAAATAATTGACGTCATTGGAACAAAAGTTCAGCAAATTCAAAATATAGGTTAAACAAATTGAATTAAAATAGAAAAAAGAATAAAAAATAGAATTCCCGTCCATCTCAAAACGTTTTTAATGTAAAATAACATAGTAGATAAGGGAACACAAAAAAATGAAATGTAAACCGCATGACAGCTAGGTTCACAGATATTTCCGAAGTTATAATATAATGTTAAATACACCCAACAGTTACATAGTCCGGACCCCACACTAAGATCGAGTCTTGTGTCGTGGGTATCACGAACTACGAGAGACTTTTCGGTCTCACAAACACCCAGGCGCGAGACAAACATTCGTGGGCTACACAAATATTTGTCTCAGTGCGGGAATCGAAGCCACGAATACGAATAATTCATTATGCATTGTTAATCGTGAAAAAAATATCAGAAAAATGTACTGTGAGTGGCTAGGAATGGATCAGAAAAGCTGTGGATATTTAGTTGCGTGTGTTTAAGGAGATGTTGAGAACTAAAGTGTACAAATAGGATGAAAATTATTTTCAGATGACAAATATCCTTTTTTAAGAAATTGAAAGTAAAAATATTTTTTTTTTATTGGCATGATAACAATTTGCAATACGACACATCCAGCAAATGTAAAAGAGGAGAATAAAAAAAAGAACAAACAAAAAGAAAGGAAAAGATCGCAAACAGAGTATGTATAAAATATTAAATAATGTAACTATCAAGTACATCGTTTCGTAAACGTACCAAAGAATGACTTTTTTTTTTTTTTATTGCCGTATAGGCAGACGAGCTAGCGGCCCGCCTGATGGTAAGCGGCTACCGCTGCCCATAGACCTTTGCAATGCCAGGGGTCCAGCACAACAAAGTCGCTGCCTACCTTAAGGATAGTACTCTCTTTAAGCCTCGTTTGAAGAAGGACAGGTCATAGCGCTCAGGAAACACCGATGCAGGGAGTTCATTCCAGAGCTTTGTAGTTTAATGTTTTCAACCTAGAAACTCACTTGCCAATAATAATTCATGTGAGCTTTATTACAATTTGGTGATTTTTCATATAACTCTAATATCTTTGCGTCCTCCAAATCTTTCATTCTTCACATATCGACCCGAATCAAAACATCAAGCGAGTGGGGGACAGATAGTGAAAAATGGTTCTGAGTTTTTTGCTGCCCTCCGAGCCACCGACACGGGACGACCAGATGTGTTTTATCATAAGAATTTTATCAGATTTGGAAATATTTAGGCTGGCTGAGAAGAAATTTTGGACGGTCGACATTTGATTTTGAGGCAAACTTTTGAGTATAGGTATTAGGTGTATTAAAGTAATTACTAGGTAGATATATTTATTTAGGTCGATTAATTATAAAATTGTTGGTGTTTTTGTTATGTTAAATTAAGGTAATGTAATTACCACTGATTGTCCTTAAACAATAAAATAAAAATAAAATAAAGGTACTTATTATACCGGAAAGTTGATAATTATAAATTGAAACGTATGAAATATATTAAAAATTATTAACCTTGCGTGGTGGTTCATGAAACAACCCATGTCAATCATAAAGTCACTGTCCATCAATCAGATTCTGAAATTATAGAATTGACAATATTAATAGCACTTTCCCCACTTACAATCAAATGCACTGCAATAACTTTGCTTTTATTTATTTATTTATAGTCTTTATTGTACACTACAGAAAAAAAAATTTTATTAGATAGCAGTACAAAAGGCGGTCGTATAAGAGAAGGATAAAAGAGAGGGCCTTTCTTGTAATATAAAAAAACCAGGTCCATAATATTGTTATTTTAGGTTTTCTGGAAGATTTTGCCGACAGCGATAAGACCACCAATTGTACTGGAAATATAGGTTAAGTGTTTTGATGTGTAGTTTTCTCTTTTTAATGTACAATAAAGTGTAATACGAGTAATAATATTCGGGGTATATTCAGACTGCGACCGAAAACGAAGCCAGGTCGTAGTTTTATTGCTTACAAACACAATGCAACTAAAAGTTTCTCAAAAAAGCGACAGATTTTATTCCAATTTTTTAAAATTGTTGTGTTTGGATTCTGAATACCTAGCTTTTACGAAAACAGTAATTTAAACCGTTGCGTACCATTGCGTCTTTAAAAATAAAACATCATTATTTTAGGAAATCTATGTAATGTTTACTCAAACACGGCGAAAAGTAAACAATTAAAAAATATTTTTTTTTGCCTATTTTATTTTTATTAATTTCTTCAAAAGGATTTTCTAATATTCCTTTTATCCAAATATCCTTGTCTATCGGCAACAGCCGTCACGGAATTCAAATAACAGTTGTAATTAAAATGTTGACAAGTTGTAAACTCGTCTTGCGTGTAACACTTTAATTTATCGGCGAATTAGCGCTGTATAAGGACTGCGGGTCTGAGAAAAGCCGAACGTAATAGACAACTTTTTTCATTCGAGTTAGGTAAGTGAACACAATTATTAAGTGATGTAAAGTAGACGGTAATTAAAGTTACCTGAACAACGCTTTGAAGTTGGATTTGAATGCTGGAAATTAAGTACTGTATTGTAATGTATCAGCCCATATACGTCCCACTGCAGGGCACGAGCCTTCTCTACAGAGTACATTGAGAGGGGTTAGGCCATATAGTCCACCACGCTGGCCTAGTGCAGGTTGGCGGAGTTTACATAGAAATTATTGCAAATCGCTATATTCAGGTTTCCTCACGATGTTTTCCTTCACTGTTATAGTGCATGGTGATTGACTATTAATAAACACACAGACATCATCCGTAAAGTCACAGATGTTCCCTGGGATTTTAACCCGCAACCACTGTGAACATGTTGACAGCTGCGTCTGGTCCGTTTACCACCAGGCCACCACGCACTTTTTTCAGTACTAATATTTTTTCATTCAGTCTTTTGCTAATCCTAGTTGGTGCTAGCTACCATCTTCCGGTTTCATATACTTTATTTCACCCCATCTTTGGCATCTTCGATTGTAAGACCATTGACTGTCTTTTTCTGCTTAACGTCAAAGTAGTGCTGTTTAGCGACAGCCTCCGTGGCGCAGTTGGTTAGACGTCGGCTGTGGAACGAGAGACCGCGGGTTCGATCTGAACCGAGACCAATGTCTGTGTGAATCACAGGTATTTGTTTCGGGTCTGGTTGTGAGACCAAAAAGTCTCTCGTTTCAGATACCTACGACACAAGACTCGATCTTAGGGTGGTCAGGACTATGTATGTGACTTTTGGGTGTATTTATTTATTTATTTATTTCTAGTCGACAATGTGGCTTTAGTCCCGCAATATTAAGGTACAGGCATGTTATATTCACAACACATTGCTGTAGGCATCCCCTATCAACCCCTCTCGTGCCACATGCGGTTACCAAAACTGCTATTTGAATACGGAAATTGCGAAACCTTGTGCCGCAGTTTTTTCCCAATTTGTTATTACATTTGTAGTAATCAATATTCATTTACACTAATACTAGGAGCAGATCATATATCCTATTCTACTCTTGATTGCATTATGTAGCTGATAAATTAGCATATTATAAGTCACCGCAAGCTTGTTAATCTATTTCGAAGAAAAATCCGAACGGGTCATAACATATTTTTCACAATTTTTTATTCAAGCACAATTAAAGCCAGCCTGTTTAATCCCAACTAAAAACAAAAAATAAATTGCGCAAACCCTCGAAAAAACTGGCCAAAGTCGCGCCCTCTTGCCGTTTTCCCCTCGGTCTTATTTAAGCCGGGCGCCTGAAAAACTGAAGTAAAAAATCGCTTCCGAACGCTGTCAAGAGATGGCGTTGTTCATGGATGATTTTTTAAGCGTTAATAACTCGCTAAGAGGCCAGTACGTGACTCATTTGTGAATGAATTGTAAAGATAGGCATGTTATAGACGGATTTTTAACACTTTAGAGATTATACTTAAATTATTACATACATACATAAACTCACGCCTTTATCCCAGAAGGGGTAGGCAGAGGCGCCACCAGGACACTCACATTTCGCCTGGTATGTTCCGTCCCAGGTATGATAGGGAGCGAGCGTATCGCCATATCAGGCACAAATTCCTCACTCCGGGCTGATAATGAATAGAAAAACCCAATATAACATTGCCAGACCCGGGATTCGAACCCGAGACCTCAGCTTTGTAGTCGTACCGTACTACAACTACGCCACCGAGGCCGTCAGGCAATGATTCTAGTATTATTATAATAAGGATTCCTTAATGCACAGTTAAGACTCATCACCCAACCTTCGGCTTTCAACCTTGGCCTTTTCAATGTAAAGACTTAATTAAAATGCACAACATACCTGCACAGATAAGCCAATCATTATATGTGAATTAAAATTTATTCGTCATATTATTCGTTTCCATCAAGCAAGAGCCAGACTCGTTATTTTATAAAAGCTGAAAGTTTGTCTGCGCATGCTTCTGACATAGGCGTTACACGATCAGCTATTATGAAGTTCCGATCGCCTGATGGTAAGCGATACGACCGCTCTTGACCAAACAACACCATGAATTACAAAGCAATGTTTGGCATTCTACTACACTCGTCATCCTGAGACATAAGGTTTTATGTGTTAAGTCTCAGTAATTGAAATAAAACTATTTTTACGGATTATATCGCGATTTGGTTTAATTTTTACATTTTTTAACTTCTCGACGTTTCGATTACTTTACAGCTTTCGTGGTCACGGGGCGGACTGCCACGAAAGCTGTAAAGTAATCGAAACGTATGGAAGTTAAAAAATGTAAAAATTAAACCAAATCGCGATAAAATCCGTAAAAATAGTTTTATTTCAATGTGTAACATTCGCGTAAATCTAAGAAACCATTAAGTCTCAGTAAGTCCAGTAGTACTCTGGCTACAATGTCCTTCAAATCGGAACACAACAGTGCATTTACACTGCTGTTTGGCGGTAGAAATAGACATTGCGGTGGTACCTAGCCAGGCAGTGTCTTACATATGAGAAACCTACCACCAGTAATAAACACAACCATCACAACAGAACACCTGCTCTTACACACTGCTGATTGGTGGAATTAGCGATGGCACTTTACCAGATCTGCATACGAAGGTTTTACCAAAACTACCAGAAACTACGAGTAACGTCTTTACATCCCTTACATTATGAATTAAAACTGTTTTGCCAATACATTTCACAAAATACACAGATAATATAGCACCATTTCATCCTTTAATATTATCAATTACCCTTAGTTATAGACCACTTCCAAATTTCAACTCCTTGAATATTTACAAAAATACTTATTGGGAACTTCTTCCAAAACATTATCTTCGGTATTTCTCCCTTTATATCGAAATAATCCACAACTTATGGTACAAATATTACGCCAAAAACTTTAAAATATATTATGATGTTAATTAGACAACACTTTCTCAACAAAATACAGTTTTCAATATTTTTTCACACAGAATCCAATGGATCTGATCGCTCGTTTTTGAGGTTAGAATTTTCTTGTACTGAAAGGTGCTATTATTAAAACTGTAGAGATATTAGCAAGATTGTTGTCGAATGATTGTGAATTATTGTTTTATTGCACCTGTTTTTATTGTATTAATTGGGCCAAATTAATACTGGTGTTTTTATTAATTACAATGTAATTCCAATTATTCCATTATCGTAACAAGCCACAAAAGGTGTATTGGTGGCATTCGGTTATAGATTTTCAAAGTGTTCTTTTGAAAACGGTTAGCAGTGGTATACAAAACCTATTGCTGGAGTTTATTCCTATCTGGGAAACGTATAATATGTGTACGCTTGTATATCGAGCAAGGTTTATAGTCCGCCATCGTGGCGTATATTACTGTATATCAATTCTTGGATCTTGGATCAGCTAGTGTACGTTTAGTTTCGAGCCAGACCGACATATTAGTATAAGTCCCTCT
Organism: Deilephila elpenor; assembly: GCA_949752805.1. Classification (NCBI taxonomy): domain Eukaryota; kingdom Metazoa; phylum Arthropoda; class Insecta; order Lepidoptera; family Sphingidae; genus Deilephila; species Deilephila elpenor. The sequence continues at coordinate 7,722,880 of OX457119.1, forward strand.
TAAGTACCTCGTATTAGAATCCACTGGTTCTCCCATACAAATTTTTTTTTGGTCAGTAATTTTTTGCATTATTGTTATTTTTTTTATTATTATTATAAAATAGATTTTTTTATTCTTTAATGTTTAATTATTATTGGAGTTACAAACTTTTTATGTTCACTCACACTTTTTATGTTTTGCTTTCTGTGAAAACTCTATTGGCTTTTAATATATGTAATGTTTATTTATCTGTATATTATGATGTATGTTTTCCTTCATAAATAAAATAAAAATACAATAAGCAATACTCTATCTGCACTGCCCTTGCCATCAGGTGCACTTTAATGTTCTAGTGTAAAATTGTAGTTTATACAACCGCAGTTAAGATTATTTCACAGAACAGGAATGTGGACAAGGAAAATACGATCATTAGTCTAATGATATTGTAGTACTGTAAGTAATTTATATGGAGATCATCTGTGCTACTGTGACTTAATAACAAATACTTATATCGAAGTGTCGTAATAATTATAATATCTTATGAGAAAATTAGACTGCCTCGGTGGCGTAGTTGTATTACGGTACGGTTACAAAGCTGAGGTCTCGGGTTCGAATCCCGGGTCGGGCAAAGTGATATTGGATTTTTCTATTCATTATCAGCCCGAAGTCAGGAATTTGTGCCCGATATGGCGATAGGCTCGCCCCCTATCACATCATGGGACGGAACATGCAAGGCGAAATGTGGGTGTCCTAGTGGCGCCTCTGCCTACCCCTTCGGGGATAAAGGCGTGAGTTTATGTATGTATGTATGTATGTATGAAAAAGTGGGATATTTTGTTTCTATATGAAATAATGTAGTTATGGTGAAAATTGCATTTTATTTATGCTCAAAATACTTTTGGCTTTGTTTTTTGATCAGTCGATATGAAAATTGCGAAGAATAAGTAATGATCGATTGGCGCAGCGGTTAAGTTATTTGTTTCCTGCGCTGGAGGCTGCGGTTGAGACCTTCGCATTGATAAATATAATTATAATGTAAATGTTATTGGTATTTTTTTATCGCAATGTAGGGGTAAGCCTAGAGGAATGTTTTAACAAGTATAGATGAATGTCGAGCATTTCACAATAAGCTCCTCAGTAACAACAGCGCCCCAATCAGAGCGGGAAAACTCCGAACTAATTACTAAACGCTTCCCTACCAAATTGAGAAGACTTGTGTACGCTACCGTCGAAGGATGACAAATGGCTCATCTCATTCGGCCGGGTTTTCTCCGCTTAACCCTTTACTGCGCATGCCTCCATACATAAGTAGATGAAAGTAAAAAAAAACACAAATTTATACCGGGCAAATTTTAAACCTATACTTTTTTTTCCTCGCCAGCATTTTTATGTCGATCCTTTGTGTGTGTGCGTTGTGCCCTGTTTAATTACGTATCGACTTAATTTGCCTGCGTACCTCACAGCTTCTCGGATGGTTTTTCGCTCTTCAAAATTTGTTTTTAGCATTTTCATAGTATTGTGCGGTGTTATTAGGTTCGTTTAAGTTTCTTGATTGTTTAGGTTATGTTTTTGGTGTGTTTACGGCCTGTACTGAGTGAATTTTGGTGGGAAAATGTGTGATGTGTAAGCGCTTCGAGTTACTGGATTTCTTTGGCAGTATGTGGTGAGTAAAGGCTCGAGTTATAAGTATGTTGTTATTGTTACTATCTTCTTTTAAAGTTAATAAGTTGTTTTTTAGTGTAAAAATAGTTTTTTGGAAATTATTATTGGAAATTGTTACAAAATATGGATCATAGAAACCACCTGTTGGACGCTATAAGTCATAAGTTAAGTTTGTATACGTTTGTCACCGCGGAAAGGGATGGACAGAGTGCATCAAAATTTTACTTTCGCTGTACTCTCGTGGATTTTCTAGTGTACTTTAAGGTTCAAATTTTTGTTACCAAACGTTAAAGTAAGTTCCATTTATTATTCCGGATTTAGGAAATATTGCACCTAAAGTGTTTTGTATGCAAGTAAAGTGTTACTGTATGAAAATGTAATTTATAACTCGATATAACTTATGAATTCATTTTGAGAAACAATTTTGCCATTTATGCTTGTGGGAGTAAATTAAGGCATCGGTTCTGGTTGTATTTTAGCGTTATTCATGTCCTATTATAATTGGAGAAAATAATACATTCTTAAAATAATACTTTAGATTAAAAAAAACTAGTGAAACATGACTCACAGAATACGAGTAGTTTTGCTAGTTATTATTATGGCCAACGATAAAATTTCGTAAAGTGGTAGATCTTTCCAATAGAACGGTAAAGGTACTAATGGGCCGGCTCGACCGGGGTAGTACCCTATCTTAAAGACGACGATGTGAAGTACGAAGCGTCTCTACTGCTTTTCGCTTGGTGAGTAACATAGACGGATATGTAAAAAAATATATTGTAGGTAAAATATTTTCAACGCCGCCTTTTAATTATACTATTTTGTAAATTTCATTGCTGGTTATAGACAATATTGCTCCGCACGGTGACTATCAAAGCTGTAGAGTATTCGAAATGTCGTAAAGGTAAAAAATGTGAAATCAAACCGAATCGACAATAAAATTCGTAAAATATAGTTTTTTTGATAGGATGAAAATATACATGACCCAATGTTGTGGATGTGGTGACTTACTACAAGTGTCAGGTGACCTGTTTGCTTGTTTGTCAGACTATGCAATAAATAAAAACTATTTCAATAGATGTGGTACACTTTCCTGGACACTCGCTTAGCAATCCTCGAAGTCGATGAAGATAGAAATAGATATGAGAAGATTCAGGCAACAACACTTAGAAGCAAATTCTTCAGCAGATTGAGAATGTATTTTCTATACAAATATTAAAGTTTACGTGAAAACGAGGAAACTCTACGTCCGAATTTAAGTTTTCCGACCACAGTTTTAGTCTAGACGTCTTAGAAATAGTATGGTTGATATGAAGACAGATGGCGTTTGTCACTTTTCTAAATTGTGATGTAAAATAATAACTTGTAATTTTATGGTATAAAATAAAATACATATTTTGCCACGCACTACTAGACTAGGTTTACATCAATTAGTTACTACGCTGTGGAAAAATAGGATTAATTATAGCTTATTATTACTATTAGCTCGCCCTTCTCGTGTGATGTTAATAGACCTTTGCAAAAGATAATAATAAATAAATAATATACACCCAACAGTCACATACATAGTCCTGACCCCACACATTAAGATTTAGTCTTGTGTCGAGGGTATCAGGCTCTACGAGAAACTTTTCGGTCTCACAAACACCCGAAACAAATACCTTTGGATCACACAAACATTTTTTTCGATGCGGGGATCTAACCCGCGGTCTCTCGTTTCACAGCCAGCGTCTAACCAACTGCGCCACGGAGGTTGTCAAATAATCTTTGATGATCAAATCATCGATATTCCCAACTGTTACAAAATCAAATATGCACTCGTTGAGCCAATAAAGCACAACAATTTAACACTTGGTATCACTATCCCACGTCGGCGAATGTAGTTAAAAAATTATTTATTGTCCAATATAATGAGCTGGAAATATAACAATGCGTTTATGGGCCGTTTATACCGTCCACCCCGCTTTATGGGTTACCGCCTTGATGCTTAAAAATGTGTCGGGTGATGGTCTTGTATTGGCCGCGGTGTTGCCACTAAATAAATTTCCCGATTCTTGGGGACTATTTTGTGTGACGTTGGGGTAATTTCTAATGGATTTGGGAGGTACAAAATTCAAGGATGATTGATTAGCTAAAAAGAAGCAGAAGTTCTTGTTTTTATTTGTTGCATAGTATTAGCATTAGGTCACCTGTTAGCTCAACAGCCTCCATGGCGCAGTTGGTTAGACGCCAGCTGTGAAACGGGAGGCCGCGGGTTCGATCCCCGCTCCGAAACAAATGTTGTGAGGCCCACAAATATTTGTCTTGGGTCTGGGTGTTTGTGGGACCGAAGTCTCTCGTAGTTCCTGATACCCACGACACAAGACTTAATTGATCTAAATATGGATTTTTCTATTCATTGTCATCCCGGAGTCAGGAATTTGTGCCCGATATGGCGATGGGCTCGCCCCCATCATGGGATGGAACCAGGCGAAATGTGGGTATCCTGGTGGCACCTCTGCCTGCCCCATAAAAAAGGCGTGACTTTATGTATTTTATGTCTTTACATACATAAAGAATTAAAATTCTGAAAACTGGTTTAAAGAAAGGTTACAATCGGCGGTCTTATCGCTTACCGCGATTTCACCCAGACAACCTTTAGATGGACTGAATTGAAAAGAAACTAGGAAGAAGATATGTTATGTTTATCATTGAATTTTAATATTTTAAGTATATTCATGCATTCGTAGCGCCTGTGTTAAATATAATATGCTTTATACATCCATCACTTTGTGCATAAATTTGTGATGTGCATTTATTTAGCACGTTTCTCATTTAAAACTGCATCTTAATTTATTCTCTATCTTTTATTAATTTCTAAGTTGTATATCGACAGCAGCCTCTGTGGCAGATTTTGAAATATAAATCTATGAATCGAGAAGTTGCGGGTTCTATTCCCGACACAAATATACACAGGCGTAGAATATTTTTTCCTCAAACCAGCTCCATTCACTGGCAACACCGAGGCGTCGTAAACATCAAACTCTTGACGATCGGGGTGTGGCAGCGGACGAAATCCAACAATACATTTTAAACAAACAGTTGTTATTTTCTTGTTAACGAGTGATTCATAGCTGGGAATTGGACGGACAAACTGATTCGCGTATACAATATTGTGAGGTTAAGTTTGGAGTCGAATGCTAGAAAACAAAGGTTGAGTAGTGTAGGATAAAGGCCTTCTTTTGATACTCAATTTAGTTTCCTTAAATACAACAATCAGGTTTTTTTACTGCCATGAATGGCGAGATGAGCATGCCATTCGCCTAATGGTATGCGATATGACCGTTCATTGACAGTAGAAAACCAAACAACACCATGAATTACAAAGCAATCCTTGGCAATCGCGCTCGCCATCATGTGACATAAAAAGTTAACAAAAAAAGTTAATTGGACCACGAAAGTAAAAATTGTAGAAATTGTAAAAATTAAACCAAATCGCGACAAAATCCATATAAAATAGTTTTATTTCAATCCGTAAAAAATAATTTTACTTCAATATTTAATCTTCTATTGGATTTTTTATTACGTCTTCCATCGTCTTCCAAACTGTTCTCCCTTATTCCATCCTTTCATATTTGACATCTTAATCATTCATCCTCTAACTCTTTTACTCCTTAGTACTTCCGTTCGTCATCTCTTTCACATAACACGTTCAATATCCATCATTCGTCTAACGTTTTATTCTACTCATCTTTCATAATTATAACATTAATATCCTGTCCTAGCTGTCAGATATTTTTACCATCATTTCTACCCACAGCAACTCCATTGAGAATAGGCTAGGCTATTTCAATCCAAAATATCATTAGACAAAACCAAAAGCCTAATTTTGGATAGTTTCACATCATATTTTTGCAAATTGCTACAACCGGAACTAGGTGGTAACATTATAATGACGGCATTACTCTGATCGCAAGTTGTGGTTACCGGTTGTGGTCAGTAAACATACCATACGGGTTTGATTGCGTTTTTGGAATTGGTTTTGTTGATTCGGTTGTCAATATATATGAACTGCTCTGATTTAAACCAACTTGTGATTTTTGTAATAATCACTACATTGTAAAGTCGTTTTGAATAGAACAACACTATTGTTTCTTGCCCGTTCTTCTCTAGTGAAAACCGCTTTCCGAACCGGGTGGTAGTTAAAAAAATGGCAGAATCTAAATAATGTTGAACATTTTAATGATCTCAATAAATTATTTTCTATTTCATTTTCAATATATTGAGTGTGGTTGTAAGTGTAATGATTATTGTATGTATATTACCAATTTTGTGACTAAGCAATCTATTATAAAAGAATGGATCACTTACAGCTTTTATTTGCTGAATTATTCCTATAGTTTTACAACTAAATTTAAGTTTGTTTTTTATTGCGGTAAATGGCGAGACGAGCAGTATTATGGACAGTAGCAAAACCAAACAACACAATAAATTACAAAGCAATGCTTGGTATTCTACTGCGCTCTCCATCCTGAGACATAAGAAGTTAAGTCTCGATATGTCCAGTAGTTACTCTGGCTACCATGTCCTTCAAACCGCAACACAGCAGTGCGTTTACACTGCTGTTTGGTGGGAGAAATACACATTGTACACAGTACACAGAAATAGTGCGATTTGGAGGAGAAAGTAGCGTCTAAGTGTATCCAAAAAATAAACTACGGTAAATATTACGCCCATACATTGCTCTTTTACTGATTGAAATAGGGCTAAACCCGCGTTTGCACCAGTTTTGATTTGAAAATTGAAACGAAGTTTGCGCAGTTATTAACCCAAAGACGTTCCAGTATACTGGTGCAAACTCAGACTTGCACAGTTATATCGTGTATGTCGGCCATTAGTCTTATAGCTGCGACAATTTAAAACATGTCTACACCTTGTTTGGCATACTTCATGACAGTTACGAGCTCTGAAAATAAATCAAAACACGAGGCACATTGCTATCTGCCGAAGATTCGAATGTAATGTAAGTTTCTAGCTACCTATTTTATAGTATTTCAACAACAATTAACGCAACAAACGATACCTACAGCCTTATTGCAGACCGTGCAAAAACCCCAAGCGCAATTTACTCCCTAATCACATCAACTGAAATAACAAAATTGATTTGGCTCCCAATTCATTAAAGCCACTGCATTACGCCGCCAGTCATTAGACATCATAAGGTCCGAAAACAATAACATGGTACAAAAAACGAAAAAAACAACCATTACGGGGATAAAAAAGCTTCGATACTTGATGGTAAAAACTCGAACGGAAGATAGTGCGGTGCGGAACGAATTTTGGTATCATTAATGGTTCTTATTTAGATTTTTATGTCTTATTTAGAATGATCTTGATTAGCTCGGCATTGTTTACATGTGACTACTTTTTATTTGGGAGACAATTGCTTAATTTAGAGATGTAGTTACACTGAATGAACTTTTCTTTCCGTTTAAAATTGTGGGCGAAGAATGGTTAAGGGCGGGTTATACCGATTTTTGCCTTTTTTAAACATCGGTAGCTCCGTTGATATACAACTTATACATAAATAACAAGCATTTAAGCAAAATTGGGAATACAACCGAGGGAATTGTAAAGCCAGAAACATAAATTATAATAATAAATTCGATCAAAAATCACCTCAAATATGGGTCTAAATCGCTTTTTCAAACACGTTTTATACTGCGAGATTCTATCAAAATCATGTAAAAATTGTATCAAAAGATAGGCTTTTTAATTTTTTAGGGATCTGTAAGAAAACATTTTTAAATATTGGTGTAATTTTTTTATAAAGAAATAAAAACTAAAATTTTTAGCAATGCACGCGTTCGAACCAGCTCGTCAGTCGACGCCGAGGCGTCATCGAGGTCGGACCCACGCCGATTTTTTCACGAAATGTCACTGCGAAATACATTAAAACAATAGCGTAAATGCGCCACAGTAAAAATAAATTCATTTGATATACTGTACTTAATAAAATTGACATTTAAAATATGAATGACATGTTCAATGAAACTGAAGTTATTGATATAATAGATTCAGTATTACAATGTCATTGTATGGAAAATATTTAGGGTAATCTCTACGTCTTAGAGTATTTAATATTTAGAGAGAGCACTATCATACAATTGCGTCTTCAAAAACGAGTCAATGAACTTATGTAAGAACTATTCTATTAGATTGAAATTCAAATCATTTATTGGTCACGTAGGCATTTAAATAGCTCTTATGACAAATACACATAGTACTTTTTTTCTATTTACAAGATATTTGTTGCAATATTATTTATATTAAATTTACTATTTTTCGGAAGTTATTACACACAGGCGAAGCTAGTAAAAGCGTGTTAATAATGGCGACTAACAATTATGAAAAAAGAATATTATGGAGGTGTATTAAGGGACGAAATATTGTATTAAATTACATAACCACTTCAATGTATTAATGTCAAAAACTCATAATTACCAAAATAATGGCATGCTTAGTTTTCTTTATTGGACCTAACGAGGCGAAAAGGCATTGATTTTTTCGAACAATTTTTTTAGTGCCGCGCAGTTTATCAAACAATATAATGAACAATTTAAAATACCTCACACGAACAATTAAATAAATAAACCACGTTAAATAAAAGATATACTCAATGTACATTCCTATTACGAACTAGGGAGCGTTCATGAGAAATTTTTGAAATGGCATGGTGAGTTAGCATGCTGTACTCATTTGAACTGTGGCGTCGGCTGATGTCAGTGTGCGCTGTGCGCCGAGCTCCGGGTGTGCGGAGTGAGATGACGTTTAATACCTAAACACCTCGGTAAAAGAGGCCCTTAAGAAAAATTGGTCAAATATTAGTTTTGAATGTATTTTATATTTTAGATTTGTATTTACTGATTGCCTCGGTGATGTAGCTGTACTACGATACGGTTATTAAGCTGAGGTATTGGGTTTGAATCCCGGGTCGGGCAAAGTGATATTGGATTTTTCTATTCATTATCAGCCCGGAGTCAGGAATTTGTGCCCGATATGGCGATAGGCTAACCCCCTATAACATCGTGGGATGGAGCATACTAGGCAAAACGTGGATGTCCTGGTTGTTACCAAGGGAACCTCTGCCTACCCCTTCTGGGAAAAAGGCGTGAATAATGGTTTCTTAGATTTACGCGAATGTTACACATTGAAAAAAAAACTAATTTTATACGGATTTTATCGCGATTTGGTTTATTTATTTTTTTATTTTAACTTCCCGACGCGACGTTTCGATTGCTTTCAAGCTATTGTGGTCACGGGGCGGACTGAGGTATTAGTCGTCCGCTCAGTGACTGTTAAAATTAACTACCCTTATTTTACAATTATTAAATTTTAAAAACATGTACTACCTCGGTGGCGTAGTTGTACTACGGTACGACTACAAAGCTGAGGTCTTGAGTTCGAATCCCGGGTCGAGCAAAGTGATATTGGATTTTTCTATTCATTATTATCAGCCCAGAGTAAGGAATTTGTGCCCGATATAGCGATAGGCTATCACATCATGGGACGGAACATACAAGGCGAAATGTGGGTGTCCTGGTGCCTACCCCTTCTAGGATAAAGGCGTGAGTTTATGTATGTATGTATTGTGAATAAAAATAAAATAATTATTATCTTCAGGCTTTAATCTCCCAATCTAAATGGTCATGATATCCTTTCATACATTCTTGATCCGTTTGTTCCTTATTCAGCCTTAAACCATATAAAAGAAAGCCAAACAAACTATTAAGGTACATGGCCAAACTGCCACCATTACCAAAGATAAACACTGGTCGGAAGTGAATGATCGTACAAAATACACTGTGATTACCTCGCCGCGTCCCGGTAATCGAACCTATTACATCGGTTTTTTAGTACAAAATGTGCACTGAGCGGTTTATGCAGTGTCTGGAGAGGTTAATTTATATTTAAATATATGAGAGGCCTGTCGGTCGCGGGTTCAAGTCCCAGGGCAGACTGACTGCGTAGTAATGTGTGTATTGATAGTCATTTTCTTAGATTTACGCGAATGTTACACGTTGAAATAAAACAATTTTTTACGGGGCGGACCGCTCCGTGACCACGAAAGCTGGAAAGCAATCGAAACGTCGGGAAGTTAAAAAACCAAATCGCGATAAAATCCGTAAAAAATAGTTTTCACCACGTCATTCCACCACCACGCATTATAACGGCGAAGGAAAACATCGTGAGGAAATCTGCATACTAGCGATTTGCAAGCATTTCTATGGTATGTTAAGTCCGCCAACCGCACTAGGCCAGCGTGGTGAACTATATGGCTTAAACCCTCTCAATCGTACACTCGATTGTGGAGAAGACCCGTACCCTTAAGGGGGCGTATTTTGGCTGATTCAGTACAGTACAGTTCAGTAGTAGAGACTTGTGGAATACCACCAATGGCTGAAACAACTATTGAAACTACAGGAACCTTATTAAGATGCCAAATAAGAATTAAGTACCTATTTCTAATGACCTGTGGAGAGCGACGTGAACTCAGCAGCTTTTTTTATTGCAGTGGTATCGATACGACCGCTCATGGACAGTAGCAAAACCAAACAATACCATAAATTACAAAGCAATGCTTGGCATTTGGCGCTCGTCATCCTGAGACATAACAAGTTGAGTCTCATTATGTCCAGTAGGTACTCTGGCTACAATGTCCTTTAAACCGGAACACAACAGTGCATTTACACTGCTGTTTGGCGGGAGAAATAGACATTGTGGTGGTACCTACTCAGGCGGCCTCTCACATATGAAATGTTTCGTTAGATCCTTTTTGAAGGATGCCCGACGCTACGTCGATATAATTTAAGAATTATTTGGACATAAATCCATCATGCATTACACCGTCCATATTTAGCATAATATCTTGTAATTTTTATGCTTATGATTTAAATTAATGTACGTACTTTCAAGCCTTTTATCCGAGAGGGTAAGCAGTGATTATTCAATTAATATCATACAACCATTATGTCCAATTTAAAACGTGTTGCAATTAGAGCGGGATCATATTTCGGTATTCTTTGTTATGTTGGCTCAGTAGTTGTTTAGTGGATTATGAAACGAGGGGGCTTAGGTTTTACTCCATGTTTTTACATACATAAACTCACGCCTTTTTCCCAGAAGGGGTAGACAGAGGTGCTACCAGGACACCAACTTTCGCCTTCTTTTTTCCGTCCCACGATATGATAGGGGGCCAGCCTATCGCCGTATCGGGCACAAGAAAGATCCAATATAATTTTGCCCGACCCGGGATTCGAACCCAAAACCTTAGCCGTTGTTTATTTTTATTCTTTAAAAGTTTATCATAAGATATTAAAGTATGGCAGCGAGGCAAGGTTTAATTATTAGTATGAAACGCAATTAACAATGCCGTTTAAAAAAAACAAAATTATGATTATTTTATAAACTCGCACACTGCTATTGAATGTACAAAACATATAATTTAGATGTTAATCGCGAATGTGTTGCTTAACACCTGCTTTTACATACATTGTATTATTATTAAATAATTTGGCTCCTACACTATACAAGTTGTATAGTATAAGAACCAGTTTTGACCAAAGGATAAGTAAGCTGGTGGTAGGACATTAATTGTCGTTGTCTATAACGGTGAAGGAAAACATCGTGAGGAAACCTTGGTACCATAGCGATTTGTAAGAATTTCTAGGTATCTATGGTATATAAATTATTACATAATTTCTATGATATGTAAAGTCTGCCAACCCGCACTAGGCCAGCGTGGTGGACTGTACCCTCTCAATCGTGCTTTCGATTGTAGAGGAGGCCCGTGCCCTGCAGTGGGACGTATATGGGCTGATACAGTACAGTACTAAGCCAGTGTGGTAGACTATAATGCCTACTCTAGATGGTGATGTCAGCCAGGCACCCGTTCTTAACATTATAAACCAAAAGCATTTCCTAACATGGCTGAATGCTAATGTTGACACCATGGAAGTGTAAAATACTGGCAGATACCTCAGGTTTCTTCACCATATAAAGGACTTAATATAATACCATTGACTTATGTTATACCGATAGACGAAACACGTCAAAGAAATAAAGTGCCCCCGTATTTTAAAAGCACACTGCAATATTACATCACTTACGTGGTAATTTAATTAAATATTGTAACTTCAGACGATTTGCTTTCGGTTTGACGGCGAAACATTCATTTATTACTTTTAAACGTATGCGATAAGGCGTACTGCACTGTCACTGTCACGAAGCAAACTGATTCATGTGTGGTACATGCACCGCAAGTAGGTGCGACACATTTTTTGTACTGAATGTCTTATCTAGTGTAACATTGATATCGATGTATGATACGCGTGTATACCGCAGCCACTCTCAATCGATTCTCTCGATTGTAGAGTAGGCCCGTGCCCAGCAGTGGGACGTATACGGGCTGATACAATACACCGCAGAAGAAGATGGCGAGACTGGACAGGTGTGAGAAAGGATGGCAGGTTTGAACCCTGTACCGAGACGGATGGAAGGAGGGTAGTGAGGTTTTTGCCCTGCAGTGGGACAATGGAGGCTGATGTATATATGTAGTTCATACCAACATACAATATTTGACAATGCATTACGAATGCTTGTTAGACTATACTCTAATATTGCGTCACAAGACACTTTACCTCCAAAATCAGCGCCCTAAAACCTGAAAATAGCTTTTATTTAAAATACAATATAAAAGCGTAGGAATATATCATATATTCCGTCCCATAAAGAAGTTCTCTAATGCATTATCCGAAACTATAAGTTATAGCGAGAGATAGTTAGGACCGTCGGCAAATAAAATCCTTTTGAAACTGATACAGGTAATAAAAACTTTTTTCCTTTGTAATATTCTATTCATTGGTGGTAGGCCTCTCATATGTGAGAGGCTGCGTGGGTAGGTATCACCGCGATGTATATTTCTCCCGCCAAACAGCAGTGTAAATGTACTGTTTGCACTGTTTGGCAACCTACAAAACAGGATTTAGCAACCTACAAATGTCGGAAAAACCAATGAATATTGGGGAAGATCCATGTACACCAGTAGACATCTTGTTACTAAAGATGGCATTTTAGGCAAGAAGCCATTTTACCTTAACCCCACTGAACTGTGAGTAAGGACAATTACGAAAATGTATATTGGTAGAAAATCTAAAAGATATAATTATGTAAACGGTACATTTTACTTCCAATTTATGGAAACTTTCCGCGCAAAATTTATACTAAGTATATTTACATAGCGATCTATATGGGCTCAATGGAGTCTATGAGTTGCATAACGCCGAAATCTCTATAACATATAACTATATAATCTATAGCAGATATACTTTTAAAACATCAATAATGTTGAAATAAAACTATTCGAAACGTCGGGAAGTTCAAAAATGTAAAAATTAAACCAAATCGCGATAAAATCCGTATAAAATAGTTTTATTTCAATGTGTAACATTCGCGTAAATCTAAGAAACCATTACATCAATAATGGCTGCATTTCCGGGTTATTTTCTTGTATCTCTGCCCGATATGGCGATAGGCTCGTCCCCTATCACATCGTGGGACGGAACATACGAGGCGAATTGTAGGTATCCTGATAGCAACTCTTTCCAAAACGTGAGTTTATGTATGTTTATGTTAAAAAATTATTTAATTTAAAAAAAAGCGTGGGTTGCATGGTGTCTATAGTTATAAATATTTTATTGACAGATATGAGTAGAGTGATTATCATTTCGATAATATCTTAAAAAGCACCCCACGCTTTTTTTTTAAATAAAATATTTTTTTTTTATTCACACTATTATTAATTTATATTCATTGAAATTTTTAACACTATTTTGTTAATTTAAATTCATTAAAATTTATTTTCTATTTTTTAGTTCGGTTTTCTATAAAAAGCGTGTTTTTTAGTTTTTTTTTATTTAGGTTAACATCTTGAACTAAAAATCGTAAGGTCTTGTCATGTCTCTTTTCTCTATCCTACCTTGGTATCCTGAAACAGAAGCTAGGTAAGGAATTGCTTTGAAACTCGAGTAGGCCAAGAATTATTAAATACCCGAAAAGGAAACATTACTAAAATATCACTATGAAAAACCTTGAGGTAGGTCAATGTACTGAAAATAGCTTTCTATTGCTTAAAATGGCTTCAGACACACCCAAGCCAAACTTTTCAACAACATCAACACGATAATACTTACCTTCATCATTCCTACTCAAAAGCAAAAGCAAAGCTTCAAGTACCACCAATTTTGAGTGCCAATAACCACCTACCGTGATAACCCGCACTAGGCCAGCGTGGTGGACCATATGGCCTGACCCTTCTAAATCGTATTCTCGATTGTAGGAAGGCTCGTGCCCTGCATTGGGACGTATGGGCTGATAAAGTAACCTCCTACCATACTGTCATAATTTTCCATACATTCATAAACTCACGCCTTTATCCCAGAAGGAGTAGGCAGAGGCACCACCAGGACACCCACATTTCGCCTTGTATGTTCTGTCCCATGATGTGTAGTGGGCGAGCCTATCGCCATATCGTGCACAAACTTCTGACTTCGGACTGATAATAATACAAAATCCAAGATCACATACAGTCATAATTTTCCACTATTAATAATATCCCTGCATTCTATACATTACAGTCGAGATAAATATTAGAAGCGCGAAGCTCCCGTGACGTCAAATATAATATGTTACGTAAAAAATCGACGTAATAAGATTTCGCAATTTCAGTGAAAACCTCTGAAATAAATTCATAGAATATTTTATGTGTTTTCTGACCGTACGAGTCTTTCTACGTACAGTTGTGGACAAAAAAATTGGTTTATTAGATTTTGGTAATATTTTTTATATTATGTATTTATATTATTAAGTTAGTAGTATCTATGACATATTAGGAGACACTGCAAATATCTGAAAGAGAATTGTAACATAGATAGGTACACCTTTATTTCTGGTAGGTCTCTCATATGTGAGAGGCTGCCGGGGTGATAATTGAGATGTCTGCGGAAACACAGTTTTTTATTTTGATACCCATAAAACAATAAACTTATCACTTTAACGCAGGGGAAACGTATCAATAGCGACTTCAAATTCAATTAATGTTTTAAAAACAAACCAAACTTTGTCCCCTTTATCCAATCAGTTTATTGGTTTATTACGAAATTACCAATATGAATGATTTTTAAGACATGTTATACTTTTCCTCCTCGTCCAACCCCAAAGAATTTTAACCCAGTAAAAACCCGATAAAATAGGAATCAACTCCGCATGCTCGTAAGTGTATTCTCGGGCGCTCCGCGGCAAAAGGACGTAAGTACGATATGAGTTCGGCTCGGCTGTATACGTATAAGTTTCGCGTGTGAGCGTACACGCGGATGCACCGACGTGTGTTTTATTACTTTACCTAGATGTGGCTTTTTTATTACCGAGAAATAACTACATTTTCGAGTGCTTGGTGATGGCAAGTTTCTCGGTTGTCCTCTTTCATTTTTGAGCCAAAGATCTCTTTCTTTCATCTCTGTCTCTTTAGCCATAAAGTCAACTACTCAACTGAGTCCTCCCCCAAGGATTTCCACAGCGACCTTTTTGGACGCGGCCTGCATCCAGCTAATTCCTGCCACCATAGTGAGGTCTTCTAAAACCGGTGTTGTTGTGTTGTATTCTACACCCCTTACCCTAAGATATTTGGGTTTAATATACCCGAACCTGGATACAATGTCATTTGAAACAAAACAGCTTACCCACCGTTGATTGGCTAAAAACAATAAGATTACGTGATACTCTACTGCTGAAGTTATAAACCAATCCTAACCGCAATCTTATTGATCCCGGAAGTAAACCAATCAAAAGAAATCAAATTTCGAATCAATAACCCAATTGGTCCGTTTTCCGCATCGATCCGTACTTGGAGATCAAGATAGATTATTAATTCCGGCCTCTATCGCACTTGTCATTACATGTTGAGTCATTTCGTCGCCCTAATATTAAAAAATCTCTGGTCTTATATGAATTTACTACATTAAAATATTAACTAAAACATTGATAATCTCGTCATGCACCAAACAAGGGAAATGTTAAAGACAGTTTAAAGTTTAATTTTTTAATTCAATTAAGGTTTAAATTCCTTGACTGGAACTGTTGGTATAAGAAATTAATGAATTCTATTCAATTATTACTGTGCTCGATGTAAGGGCTTAAAAGCTTTATATTAATTTACTTTAATTTAATAAATACTAGTAAGGTATAACATTATTTATGTGTGTCTTTAGTATTAGAAAGTAAGACAGGTCTTTTCATACCACTGGTGTCTTTTGTTACACTACTTTACTGGTAGTAGGTCTCTCATATGTGTGCGGCCGCCTGGGTAGGTACCACCGCAATGTCTATTTCTCCCGCCAAACAACAGTGTAAATGCACTGTTGTGTTCCGGTTTGAATAAAATTGTAGCCAGAGTAACTACTGGACATAATAAGGCTTAACATCTTGTGTCTCAGGATGGCGAGTGTATTGGAATGCCAAGCATTGCCTTGTAATTCATGGTGCTGTTTGGTTTTGCTACTGTCTATGAGCGGTCGTATTGCTTACCGTCAAGCGAACGGCATGCTTGTGTCGCCAATTACTCCGGCACCGAGACAAATGTTTACACCAACCACAGGTATTTGTTTGCGAGTCTGGTTGTTTGTGAGACCGAAAAGGCTCTCGTACTTTCTGATACCCACGACACAAGACTCGATTTTTGTGTGGGGCAGGACTATGTATGTGACTGTTGGGTGTATTTATTTAAATGCGCTGATGACGGGCATGCTCTCACCAATCCATATCGTCATTACTCAATAAACATTTTGTATACACAATATTTACAAGAGCATTTTTTTTTTGTGGTTGATGACGGTAACATTCTTCATACAACATCGAGATCCAACCGATAGAGTATCGTTTCACAGCGTGAGCTTCGCATTATCTCTCAGTAATCAATAAATGTAACTTAGTATCCCCCTATTTCTCACTGTTTTGTATTTAAAACTATATGGTAAATGGTGCTGATGGCATGAATAGCAACAATACTTTAATTCACTTTTTTCTTTTGTATTATGTCATTGTTTACCTAAATAAATAGAAAAAAATACAACAATAAACGCCACCAAATATACATTAAATATTAGTAGAGCAGTGTCGCATCCAGACCAGCATTTCTGATGTCTGAGCTACCGTTCATACATGAAGGTGCAGTCGCACACATGCACCACGTCACCTATTTTGGTCTAGGAATAGCTAATAGAGAAAGCTGTGGAGAGTTTACATTTATCATTTAATATTCATTTTATTTTACATGTTTCATTTTCGAATTTTCTGTGTTAAGTCTCTAGTCTCTACCACTGAAAATGTTCCTGTAGTTCTTTAAAGCTATTAATACTCATAGGTCGGTCCGACCAGTGTGACATCATCTTACAGAAAACCGATTTGAAGTAACGTATTTACTGTTGCGATTCTGGGCTATGCTGTTATCTAAGTGAGTATATTGCAGCAAAAAATGGTACCTAGATACTATTAATACTTGTCCTATAAGTATCACTTTTGAGACGTAATATTACGTTGGTTTTGTCACAAAATATTCCAATAAGCGCATATTACAATTGAAAGTCTTATTATTAATTAAATAATGTATGTTCATTGTTCACCGCATGTTTTTGGACGTATGTATAGAATAGCTTTAGTTAGTTAAAGATACAATATCAATGATCTTACTGGTAATAGGAGGTACTTCATACATACATACATACATAAACTCTTGCCTTTTCCCAGATGGGGTAGGCAGAAGTGCTAGCAGTAGTAACAAATCTGTTGTTTAACTTGATTCGGTAAATGGGATTTTCGACGTCACTATAGCTAAAAGTAGCATGTTCGTATCCGACATATCATTATGACAGGAATCATAGTAAACATGGAAGTATGAATGTATGAACTTCTTCTTCGTTTGTTCTTGTTCTCCTATTTTAACGTGGTTTATATAGTTGCTATTTAATGCAAATCCTTCAGATACCTAGGTTACAATAGCTTACAATTGCCTATGAAAACATGTAATTTTAATCAATAAATAAAAACCCTAATATAAAAAAAAAAGTTTGAATCTCCACGCCCGCCTCTGTTCCCGCACACATAGACTGTCCCACACACAGCGCTACACCTGTGTGCCTCGCAGTCTTGAGAATAACATATTTTTGTTGCTTTTATATATATATTTTTTTTACTTGCAGTATTTTATATTTCCCCATACTATATGTGTAGCCCTCTGCGGAGCTCTCTTTTTTATCTTTCATATGAAATATTGAGGGGTGGTTCGGACCTGGTCTAGTAATCTAGAAGTGGAATATTCGAGAATCTATATAGCCATCTGGACAAGCTGGGACGTTAGCCTTTAAGATGGTTATAGGAAATCGCTGGATCCAGATTGCCAATGGGTGACTTTAGCATTCGCTACTATAGGACTAGTTCTAACAATAGACTTTCAGTGCTGTGTATGATCTAGTCGTTTCTCTAAATAATAGTTTAAGCTAGTAATACAGTTGAACAATTCGATGAACGTTTGACATTATCCACCTGATCCACCTCATACTTTTAACGAGCTGTGATCCCACTGTTTTAAATGTAATGTTAAAATGAATTGTAAATGTTGAAAGAATAAAAACCGAAGTAGCCTGTAGGTCTAACCAATGTATATTTTAAGTGGTTTAAGCGTCATAGCTACACAATTTACTTATCCATTTTTCGTATCTTAGAATCACCGTTTTGATCTCATCTCTGCAACTCCTAAAGTTTGATAGAAAAAAACCGTCAATTAAGTCCGCCTTTACAATTATACCGTATAAAGTTTAAATAAAATAATTAAATAATATATTCACGGTGGTCGCGGGTTTAAATCCCAGGGCACACTTTTCGGAGTCATGCGTATATTGATATTCAATCACCACGTACTATATCGTGAGGTAACCTGCATACCATAGGGATTTGCAAGGATTTATATGGTATGTAAAGTCCGCCAACCCGCACTAGGCCAGCGTGGTGGACTATGGCCTAACCCTGTCAAATCGTACTCTCGATTGCCCTGCAGTGGGACGTTTATGGGCTGATACAGTACAGTAAATAATTAAACCAGCTCTGGGCATTACTACTGTTACAGAAATCCAAAATGAACTAATAGTTTCGCTGTCACGTTCCCTTCGGTCAATGTGATTACTGGAGGCTCAAAAACCTTTGCCCTTTCTCTCCCTCATACAACAGACATTCTCTATAGCTGTAGACGTAAACAAGTTTTTATTTGCTGATAAGAATGTGTTCGTCAAACGGAATTTAAATTGTCACTATTGAGGATACTAAAGATTGGAATGTAAATTGTCAGCCCGGAGTCAGGAATTTCGGAGGTAGGCTCGCCCCCTATCACATCGTGGGACGGAAAATACAAGGCAAAACGTGGGTGACCTGGTTGCACCTCTGCCTACTCCTTCTAGGAAAAAGGCTTGAGTTTGTATACGTAATTTCGTTTCTATATAATATGCTCTAGTTTTCCCTTCTTCCTATAATCTTGGGTCCTTCCAGTCGTCAGTGAAGAAGCATTAATTCAGACCAGGTTAAATAATACTCTACTCTGGTGGCGCCTCTACTTACCCCTTCTGGCATAAAGGCGTGAGTTTACGTAATCAATACTCTATCAATTTGCATTTTGCTTACCATCAGTTGCAGTGCAAATACTTTGTCTGCAAGAACAAAAATTAGGACGCTCGTTATAAGTGGTCTGAATATCTAGTCAACAATATCTTACCCTTTAACCTTATAAATCAATTAATCCACTATGAAAATACCTCTTATGCAAACTGAATAGAAAAGGCCATGAGAATAAATATCCCACAAAAATAGATTGAAGAAATCGTTCAGAATGAGAGCAGCGCCCCGTTAAAAGTACTAAACTTACCCCGACCCATTTAGCTCAGTTTTACTTCACCAAAATATATAGAAGCTATACGAAATTTACAATATATTTTATTTTGAGGGTTTCTATTCATTATCAGCACGTAGCCAAGATTTGTGCACGATATGGCGATAGGCTCGCCCTATCACATCATGGTACGAAACAATCATGGCGAAACGTAAGTCCTGGTAGCACCTCTGCCTACCCTTTCTGGGAAAAAGGCGTCCCCTTCTGGGACGAAGAGACTGGGACGTGCGTTTTTGTATGTACTCTTATGTATGTCCACTTTCCATCAGGTGCGTTATAGTCACTACTTATAGCACTTGCGGTCGCAGTCAGAGCAGATTCAGATATTAACAATTAATATGACTGACTGCCTCGGTGGCGTAGTTGTACTACGGTACGACTACAAAGCTGAAGTCTCGGGTTCGAATCCCGGGTCGGGCAAAGTGATATTGGGTTTTTCTATTTATTGTCAGGCCGAAGTCAGGAATTTGTGCCCGATATGGTGATAGGCCCGCCCCCTAACACATCATGGGACGGAACATAGAAGGCGAAATGTGGGTGTCCTGGTGGCGCCTCTGCCTACCGCTTCTGGTATAAAGGCGTGAGTTTATGTATGTATGTATGTCTCTCAGTATGGCAGTTACCATAAAGTTTGCAGTTCACTTTACTAAGCCTGTTTATAAAAAATAAGCTAATCTAAACTCACCTAAGTAAAAAAACAATTTAACGCACCTGCATGCAACAGACAATATATTAAAAAACTAATGCATTTCTTTCATACTTCGCATACATTACAAAAATAAGACTAAACAACGCAAATATATACATAAGCTTATTTTACCCCTTTTAAGGGGTAGGCAGAGATATTAAGATTTCAATATAAGAAAAACTATTTTTATGTAATCTTTTTGGATTCCGTTAAAATCTTTTATAATTTTCAATCTACACTTCTCGACATTAGTCCAACGATATAATTTGTAACTAAAGTAAACTAGGACTCGAATATAACAATAATTATTTGATTACTCTTTTGCTTAGTGGTTTTTACTGAGCGGATAACTAATACCTCAGTCCGCCCCGTGCCCACGAAAACTGTAAAGCAATCGAAACGTCAGGAAGTTAAACATGTAAAAATCTGTAAAAAATAGTTTTATTTCAATTATTACTCTTTATTATTAAATGCATTTCTCTAAACACCTGGGTGAAATAATTTAGTAGTGATACATAGAATAAATAAAATAATGTTTAGTTTAACGATTCTTATTGTAAATGTTTCATTTTTGTTATAGTTTTAGCTTTCGTTTGCTTTTTGTTTTCTGTTGGAATTTATTTTAATATTGTTTAATTGTTTTTTTATGCTCTGCTACTCCTGTATAGTGCTCATGTTGTGACTGTCTATTATAAGAGATACAATGAAAATGTACCTATATTCATGTATATTTATACCAATTGTTAATTGCATTCTCCGTTCGTATCAGTTCAATGCGCATTAGTCAATTACCACACACTTTAACGGTGAAAGAAAACATCGCGAGCGTAAAATAGATTGCATTGCAATGTATCAGCCCATATACGTCCCACTGCAGGGCACGGGCCTACTCTACAATCGAGAAAATCGATTGAGAGTGGTTAGGCCATATAGTCCACCACGCTGGCCTAGTGCGGGTTGGCGGACTTACATACCGTAGAAATTCTTTAAAATCGCTAGGGTATGCAGGTTTCCTCACGATGTTTTCCTTCACCGTTAAAGTGCGTGGTGATTGACTATTAATACACACATAACTCCGAAAAGTCAGAGGTGTGCCCTGGGATTTGAACCCGCGACCACCGTGAACATGTAGGCAGCCGCGTCAGGTCCGTTACCAACAGGCCACCACGCACTTATTAAATAAAATAAAAAAAAAACGGCATACTGGTACAGTAAAAGTCTTGTTACTCAGATTAAAGTCAGACAGAAAGAGGATGGATGCGGGCCGCTGACAGATGTATGTGGTGAGATCAATATAGATACGTGGTGGAATATGTTCAGCAGTGGAGTCCCTGAGGATAAAAAGGAGAAGAAGAATAAGCCCTGGAAAACTTAAAACCAAATAATTCAGTAAAATTAACTCAAGTTTACGTTAACGCCTTTTAAAAGGTTTGGGGGATGTCAAAAGATCCTTTACATTGAAATGAAATGAAATGAAAATAAAAATATTTTTATTTGTTTTGTTTTTTCACACTGGTTACATCGAATTACATTATAACCAGCATCAAATACACTATCTTAGAAGGCAGATTATTATTCTGGTTGATATAACACTATGCAGAATTAAATAATATGATATATTAAACAGGTGGATAAGTTTGACAATCTTGACACCCGCCTCGGTGGCGCAGTAGGCAGCGCGTAAGTCTCATAATCTTAAGGTCGTGAGTTCGATCCTCACCCGGGGCATATTTTTGCTAGTGAACACTATTAAATTACGTTGTTCTAACTACGACATATTAATTCTATACTAATGTACAAATTGTGCTCAGTGCACACAGGCCTCGGTGGCGCAGTAGGCAGCGCGTAAGTCTCATAATCTTAAGGTCGTGAGTTCGATCCTCACCCGGGGCACATTTTTTCTGCAAAAAATTAATCGTTGGATAAACGTGCCTAAAACAAAACGGACAGAAATAACTTTGCCAGGTTTTACTTAGAAATTCTATTAGGGCGGCAAAAGCTTTCAAATGGAAATAACTTCTACGGAACTAATTACTACAATTGCGTTCACTGAAACACATTATTTTGTTGTTTTATAATAATGATTGCTATAACTTAACCGGCCCTCAAAAATTGATACACACAGGCTAAACGCGAAACAAGCGGTGAAGGAAAACATCGCGAGAATGTGTGATTTGTAAGAATTATTGTGATAATTAAAATCGTTCAACACGCACTAGGCCAGCGGGGTGGACACCGTGGTATCTTTGAATAATCATAGATATGTTCTTATATCTAATTATGGAATAATATAGGCCCTTGGGAGAGGCCTATGTCAAGCAGTGGACTGTAACGGGCTGATGATGATGAGATTTGTTCTTTGGTATAAATATGGATATGATACTCTAATTGTTTTGTTAATGCCTAGTTTCTATTCTAGGTTCTACGAGGTTTTTCAAGTAACCTTTAGAAAAATATGTGACTCGATCAAGTTATTTAAAATATTACATTTAATTCATCTAGTTTTAGGTTTGGCCCTCTATTTCAATTGTTACTTTAGTTACTAAAGATAGTTCATCTTGTGGAAGTTATACATCTATATATGTACCGGCCCATATACATGCATACGTCCCACTGCAGGACACGGGCCTCCTCTACAATCGAGAGTACGATTGAGAGGGGTTAGGCCATATAGTTCACCACGCTGGCCTAGTGCGGGTTGGCGGACTTTACATACCATAGAAATTCTTACAAATCGCTAAGGTATTCATGCTGTTTTCCTTCCATTATAGTGCGTAGTGATTGATTAATACACACTACAATACATACAAGTATGGTTTAAGTAAATAATATGGACATGATTTAAATAAATTCGTTTCCGTGTCAATATGTATACATTTTTGTATGAGGTAACTTGATGTGACTGAAAGTGGCTCTCAATATATTATGCAATCTCGAACATTTTTGCAGCATGTAATATAAGTACTAAGTAATAAAGTTTTTATTCCTATACTGAGTATATTTTTAAACTATAAATAACATGCATTTACTCGTATTATAGCTTAAACCTACGACCAATAGTCTTTCTATACGTCAATAAAAAATACATTAAAAAATAAAGAAAAACTATAAAAGCAGCCGTCTTGCGATGCGTTATCATTTTTATATGTTCACCCCCCTCCCGGCCCCCGCCACCCCATCCCCGGCGCAACCCTTTCACCACCCACCACCCAGATGCACACACACAAAAACATCCTATAAATGGGTTAAAGAAAAATGTGTCTACCTGAAAATGGACGATGCATGCGTTTTTTTATTCCCCTTACATTTTCTTTGCTATCCGCGATTCTCATATCGCCGATATAAAACTGAAAAATACATTTCCTATACATCATAGAAAAATAAACTTTGACACGCAAGAAATAAGTCCGAAATTCAAACGAAACGTTACGTAAAAACAGAACACCCATACAAGAAAAGCCCGTCCGTACACACAGAACTGCGCCGTTTAGAAAAAAAATAAAGTGCACACATATAAATTGCATGCAGCTCGAAAGGGATGCACTCAGAGTCATAAAATACTCACACAAAAACACGATTCCACGCCCACGTACACGTCGCCTCTAGTCTAGACACGCGCACATGCACTACAGTGTACGGACACGCTCCCACATGCGCGACACCGAAGAAAACCTTCTATGTGTTGGGAAAATGCTTTTCCTTGCAGCAACCTCACGGGAAGAGTTCCATAGCGAATACCTCGCGGTAAAGACTGCTCGTTCTAAAATTCCAAATTTATTAAAAAAATAAAAAACCTCCATAGACAATAAAAAATCAATTATAAAAAAATTAGACGTAATCGATCGGTCGCGCTTGCCGCTCGGAATTCAAATTCAAAACACTTCACCCGTTTCTAAAAAATGCGTTCCGAATTCGAAAAAATGTCACAAAAAACGCGGGTCGCGCGGAAAAAATGTCGTTCGCGCCAAAAGAGGTGTTTAGTGAGCGTAGAGATTAATTCGTAATTGAAAGTTTTGATTGCAGCCGAGTTAATGGTCAGCTAAACACGTGCCGCGTGTATTAGTGATGTAAATGTGTGTTAATGAGTGTTTGCCTGTGTGCGTCTGTCAGTGTGGTTGTCTCCGAGGTTCCATGATAATGGCATCGCGTGTTATGTTGAAAAAATTCGCGGTATTTGATTGTTGCTTGCGTTCACTTTGCCTCGTCTGTAATTACGACATCTTATCAATGTGTTGGAATATTTTTTTCTTGTATCTTTTTCTTTGTGGTCTTTTATATTACAAATTAAATTAGATTATCTTGCTTAATTTTGCTTATTTTCATTAAATTTACTTTAATAATAATATTGGAAAACCTATTTTTTTATTTACAAAATTAAATATATTTTATATTACACATAAGATTGCGTCTCATCAAATTCTAAAACATGCATATTGTTTAACACTTTTGTTTTTATAAAGGCATAGTTCCTTACTTTCTTTTATTTTAATTATACAAAAGGAAAAAAAGGATGATGTAGAGACGGTTCATGATACGCAAATATTCATATTATCTTGTGTATTTTATTTAACTTTAGAACCATGCTTTTATAAAAATAAAATAAAACACATTGCATTTGAATTATAAAATGTTTCCCAGTGATCGTTTCTGAGAAATGTGAGACATTACAAAAGCTTTCTAAAGTAGTATTGTGTTTTATCGACATTTTTATATTTTTTATATAACAAATACATAGTATTAGAATTATATAAAGCAATTAAGACTAATAATACAAACAAATTATTTAATCTCTAGGGACTCTGAAATGTAATAGACTAGTTTTTTTATAAAAGAAATTCCCTCATTTTACTGCAAATTTTAAAACAACATTCCTTTTACAATTCACGATTTAAAAAGAACAAAGTAGGTATTTCATTTACCAGTAGACATCGTACAATTTTCTTATCACGTTACTGTGTTATATTACTGGCACAGTATTTGAAACGTCTAAGCTAGGGTGCATGTAAAAGCCCTAAGCACTGCCGCAGGGCGCAATCCCCAACTTGGAGCTTTCGAGCTTTCCTAGATAACTAGGTTTGTAGGGCTGCTTTAGGGGTATGAGCTTTTTTCAGCACGAATGAGGTAATGGAAATAGGTCGCGAGGAAAAGTAATTGTGATGATTGCTTTGTTTGTGTTTGTGTGTGTGTGAGTTCATGATTTGATGCTATAATAGATTATTATTTTCTACCCTGATAATGAACATAGTAAAGCATTGAAATATATAAAATTATTTGACCAAAAATACATATATTATAAATAAAAACGAATTTAAAACAAAAATGTGTACAAAGGTTTCCAAGATTATTTTCAATAAAAACAAAAACATACAAACACGGTTTTAAATAAAACTATTATTATAAAAAACAATATTACTAACATTTATCTAAGCTAAATATAATTAAAACTCGGTAAAACTCCATATAGTTACTTAACCTTCACTATTTTAGCCACACGTATTCATCCCCCAAACAAATTAGCTTCGAAACTAGTCTAGATTGAGGGCACGTGGAGTGGTCACCTCTCTGCCCTGTGAAAATATGAATTCACTAAAAATAACACGACCCAGATGCATGAATAACTCTCTATTGATTAATCCACTGGCTATTGTTTCAAATCTCTGGACATGATACAATTTATTGATACAATGTATTGTAATGTCGGCTTTTAAAGGAGATTAATTTTCTGGGCAAATAAGGTAATAATTGGATATTTAAATAAATAAATAGAGGCCTTTGTCCTGTAGTGGGACGTTATAAGCTTATAAAAAAAATCAAATAAAAATCCAATACAATATATTATATGAAGCCGCATTGAACCAACTTCGACTCAAAGATACAGAAATGTTGGCCAGCCAGAAAAGGCACTGCCAGTGGAGCATACACATAACCTGTGTTAGGTTATATTACACATTGACTGGGAACAGACAGTTGACTTTCTATATTAAATTTAGCGTCAAGCTCAGGGTCGATTTAAAATAACGTACGTATTTTGAATATAAAAATAGTAGTATAAACAATAAATATATAAATCTTAATAAACAAATCAGAAACTAACAAAAATAAAAACGTAATTTTAACACCAATGGCGTTCATTAAATTTTATGATTTTTTAGTAAGTCTACAAATAATAAAACACATTTGGAAATCTATATGTTCTTATAGGAACTAACTTTTCATTAGTAAACGAAACGTAATCTAATAAGAGTAATTCACGACTAAGATACTATTCCACAAATACACTAATTACCGTGACGCCTGTAAAATAAGATTGATAGCGCGCATTCGAAATGGCTCGAAACTAGAAGCTCTAATGAAATTAATTAGAAACAAAGTACTAATAAAGGAACTTTATTATGTGGCAAGTAAATTACTTTAAAACTATAACTAAAAACGTATCGGAACGCATCGCGAAAACATCAAAATCGACAATACCAAACGGGTGAAGTGTGATTTTAATCAAGCAAATTCTAATCTATTCATTTTGATCCAGGCACCACCTAACCCAACGATAGTTCCTATTAATACCTACATAATTACGAAGATATATATTGTTATTTTAATATTATATAGACATTTGTGTATATGAAGTAAGTTATTAGTGCCAAGAATAATGTCAGTGAAACTTTCAAACTCAAACGTATTTATAAAGAATCCTATAGATTTGCAAATGAAGAAAGAATTTGACGACTTTAACGCTGAAGAAGCGGCGATGGAGCAAAACGACAGTAATTCTAGCGAAGTTAATTCAGAGCTGAGTGACGTTGAGAACGGACCTAATGAGGACCAGAGCAACACTGCTTTGGACTACACAGAGAATACTTTATCTCTACACCCAGTGGCAGATTTTATCAAGAAGGAGTTCATGCCAGAGTTTAACTTCACAAATCCGTTTAGGAATCAGAATTTGGCGTTTAAAGATGGGTTTCAGAATCCCAGGCCGCCATTTTTGCTGCCAACGCAGCTGTATAAGAGTTTCCTGGCGAGTTTGGGTAAGAGGAGAAGGAATGTGGCTGACTGCTACTCGTTGTATCCACGGAATATGCTGTTCTCAAACGGATTCGGCTTGGAGACTTCTGATGATGAAGTTAATGATAGGATGGAGAGCCCTGATGAGGTAATAGGATAAAACTAGATTGTAAGTTATAAAAATATGTCCATTGTTTTTTATAGGTTCTGCATACACACACATAAATTCATGCCTTTATCCCGGAAGGAGTAGGCAGAGGCGCCATCAGGACACCCACATTTCGCCTTGTATGTTCCATCCCACGATGTGATAGAGGGTGAATCTGTCGCCATATCGGCCACAAGTTCTTGACTCCAGGATGATAATGAATAGAAAATTCCAATATCAATATAGGTTTTGATTCTTGTTAAACTTAACTCTAATAAGATTTTACATGGGTTCTGTTTTTGGATGCTGGGATTACAATGAAGTTGTTTTAAACCGAGAATGAGGGATAAACAAGTTGCATAAGGAGCAACGTCAAAATTTGCTATTGTTGTTAAGCACTGCAAGACACTATGTTGAGTGATAACACGATCCGTTAGTCATATAATACTCATTAATGACTAACTACAATGTCCTTCATAGCAGAACAGAACATTGCTTAAACAATTTTGTTTGGTGGTAGAAATAAAAAAGCTATGATACTCATACGGATCTTGGCCAGACTTACCACGTCATAGCTAATAGAGTATGTCTAATTTTTTAAAGACTCTTATTAGAATCGCCTAATAAAGCAAAGAATGATCTTAATGGTAATGTTCATTTTATGTTACAGTTATTCACAAATTATTTAGTAATCTACTTCTAACAAAATTGAGTTCCTAATCTTATTTGTCATTTGACATTCACCGTCGCATTATCGGCTTTGAAACGAGAGGTAGCGTGTTCGATCTCAGCTCCGGGAGAGAACTCTTTATGTATTTAGAAGAAAACCAACGGCAAATTCTCATCGCTTAAATAAATAACTTTGTGTGGACTCTGGACTAATATGAATATTTTACATACATTCCTAGTCTTCAGGTTGTGTGTTTTGAGAATTTCTCAATTTGTTATAGTTTAAGAGGAAATAATTTTATTGCGTCTAATTTTAAATGATCTAAATATGTAAGCTACCTGTCAAAATTCAGCAAGGAATATCCTTGACTACATATTTATTTTTGATTACATTTTTATTCTGATTGCGAAATTGAACATTGCCCAATACTTAAGTGGTGGCAAATTAAAAAATCTTATAAGAATACCCAAGTTCCACGGGAACTTATTTAAATATGTAACTTACTTAATGGCTAATAAGTTTTGAACATTTAAAATATGTCCCTAACTCGAATATTGTTATCTTATTCTGAAAACTTATAATCATTATTATTGCATGTGGTTTAAATAGTAATATTGTTTTGAAGTCTTATATTTCACTTTAACAGATCAATGATTTTTATTTTTTTAAACTGATATAAGAATTGGTTTTAAAATTATTAGGTGTTATGTTGTGGGACACTTATTATTCCTTTAAATATTATGTAATTCAAGACTTGAAGATAATAAAAAATCGCATATTTATATGAAACGACATTACATATTTTACATCAGTCCATAACTTAAAATTAAGAGATGTGTAAACAATTGGAGTTGTGTGTAGCATGCGATGTCCGGATAGGTACAAAATGTATGCCTATAGATATGTCTTCTAGGTCTATGACTACACGAAACATCTTAGTTTACAGAAAGGTCTATTTAAAGAAAATGAATATACCAAGAGTAAAAACAATTTTGGATGCTTCATCTTTCGTCATTCCATCAATTTTGTTTTTTTTCAATTGCAATATATGGCGAGACAAGCATGCCATTCGCCTGATGGAAGCGATACGACCGCTCATGGACAGTAGAAAACCAAACAACATGAATTACAAAGCATTGGCACTCCACTGCGCTCGCCATCCTGAGACATAAGATGTTAAGTCTCATTATGTCCAGTTGTTGCTCTGACTACACTGGCCTCCAAACCGGAACACAACAGAGCATTTCCACTGGTGTTTGGCGGGAGAAATAGACTTTGAGTTGGTACTTACCCAGGCGACCTCTCACATATGAGAGACCTACCACCAGTGTAGTTCTCTCTACACCTCTCTGGTTGATGGCGCTGACTGTTAACACCGTTACTGATCCTACCATCGTTTCAATCGTGCTTCTGCTGCTTTTACCCAGTTACTGACCCCAGCATTGTTCCAGAAGGCGGGTGCGTCGTCAGCGTTCGTGTGGAGCGGCGGGGGAGTGAGCGGGGGCGGGGGGCAGGAGCAGCCGGCCGCGCAGACCGCCGCCGTGCCCACAGGTCAGCTGATCAAAATTTTTAGACCTTAACGATAATAATTTATTTCCAACAATAATTTATAATTTATTTCCAACTCCTCCTATTAATTTAACTTTGTGATTGATTTCGTTGCGAGTTAAAGACAAGTTAGACATTCCCGGAGACTCGCTGAGCTTCAATGCTCAGGGTCATTAAAATGCGTGCCACCGTTGATCCTGGCTTACAGGAGTTGCAGTGGCGAGTGTGAGGGCGGGACAGTCTCCAGACCTTAACGATGAACCTTAATATTAGTCTTGAGCATATTTTTTTTGTGATCCATGTGGATCTTATAAGCCAAGATTATTATGATGTTGTAGCTGAGGATAAAGGGTCTCTGAATGCTCAAATTTTAACCAGCTAACTCAAAGAGTAAAATCAATTTGAGGAATTGGAATGCCATAATTTTCTACTTCACTCCAATGTGAGAGATAAAATGTTCAGCCATCAATGAAACTGGCACTTACTAAGCTGATATTACTAAACTTAACAACTTCTGACGATTGTAGATCCTTGGTAGATACCTAACCCACACTGTCCATCGACAGGCACATCAGGCAGCCCCTATCAGATAAATAGCACATACTGTCTATCGACAGGCACATCAGGCAGCCCCTATCAGATAAATAGCACATACTGTTCATCGACAGGCACATCAGGCAGCCCCTATCAGATAAATAGCAAATACTGTTCATCGACAGGCACATCAGGCAGCCCCTATCAGATAAATAGCACATACTGTCCATCGACAGGCACATCAGGCAGCCCCTATCAGATAAATAGCAAATACTGTTCATCGACAGGCACATCAGGCAGCCCCTATCAGATAAATAGCACATACTGTCCATCGACAGGCACATCAGGCGGCGGCGGGGCGCAGGGCCTCGTGCACTGGATGTCGGTGATGGCCGAGCACATGGGAGGGGGGCACCATGACCCCTCCCACTACGCGCTCCCGCCCTGGAACAACGGGGGTGTTGATGTAAGTACCTTGTCATTTAAAAAAAAATATAATAATTGGGTATTTGTGATTTAAAACTAGCATTCTGGCCCAGCTACGCCGAGATCCAAATATTTGAAAGTAAAAAAAATAAAATACCTAAAAACATCCCTTTCAAATCCCTCTAGCTATTGATGAAAACTGCATCAAAATCCATTACTTAAGTAAAAAGATCTAAGCGTTCATAGGAACAAGGAGAAGTCACTTTGTTTTAAATTACGTTGAAAAAAAGATAAATATTATGTTTTTAGAGTATGAATTTTAAATAATGAATGATTTAGAACTATTTTTTTTTTTACTTAGGTATTTACTTACTAGGCCGAACTGCACAGCGTTATATAAAGTATTCTTCAAGACTATTTTAATGAGCCCTTTAAGGTTTGATAAATATTAATTATTAGAATCCCCTTAATCGTGATAAAATAATTGAAACATACTTCTGCATTTCCAGTAATTTAAAAATCAACTTCATTGATGAATTCGCGGTGCAAAATTTGCTTAAATGAATCAAACTTTTACGTTCATTAATGTTGTCTTATTTATTGAAGACTAATTATATTAGTTGTATTACAATATTTTTCGCTGGATGCAGGCTGCCTCCAACAGGTCACTGTGGAAATCATTGGGAGAGGCCTATGTTCAGCAGTGGACGTCCTTTGGCTGATGGATGGATGGATTACAATATTTTATTACTAAATAAGTTTTTTTTTATATTATTGGGGTAAGCGAGCATACGGTTCACCTGATGGTAAGTGGTCACCGCCCATGAACATCTCAAACACCATAGGGCATAGAGATGCGTTGCCGGCCTTTAAGGGAATACTCTCGTTTTTGGATGGTCACTAGGTCGTATTTGTACAGAAATGCCGCTGAAAATTACAAAAAACTTATTAAAAATGGTACAAAAATATTTTTGTTCCTATATTAAAAAAGATGACAATATACAATTAGTGAATGCAAATTCTGATACAACTCCAACTAGGATTCAATTTAAAATTTCAAATAAACAAATTAGAACCGGTACAACGGTTATTCTTGAAAACATTAAAAAGCCGCGACCTTTACTTAACACATTTTCCCTTCAAACTAATTACAAATACACTTGCAAAGTTTATTAACATATTGCTGACAATTGCCAACAAGTTAGCTAAAATATTATGCTAATGTGCCGTAATACCACCAATTATTTGCAGTGCCACATTTAACTGTTCAGTTCAGTTAAGTTATATTGTTAATTTTTAGTAAACGAGCGTATTTGCACTTCTGTGTTTTAATGAGCGAAAGTTAATTGTGTTCGCGTGTGCTAGGATATATCTGTATTGTGAGTCAATTAAGGGTCTTTTTTTCCTTAGAAGGTATACAGGGTATATCAAGACCGCGACCGAAAACGAAGCCAGGTGGTAGTCATAGCGGCTACAGACACAATGCAACAAAAAATTTTGCAAAATAAGCGACGGATTTTTTTTCTATTTTTTTAAAAATCATGGGTTTTGAGGGGTAAATACCTAGTTTTTGCAAAAATAGTAATTTAAACCCTTACGTACCATTGCGTGTTTAAAAATTAAGCGATGTACGTCATTATTTTAGAAAAACTATGTTTAATCACTCAAATACGACGATATGTAAAAAATTACAAAAAGAAATTGATGATTTTTTTTGTAAAATTTTTACTTGCATTGTGTTTGATATCACTAATACTACCTCCTGGCTTCGTTTTCGGTCGCGGTCTTGATATACCCTGTATATTATATATTTTTGGTGTAGGAAGATTTAGTATATATCCTTCATTATCATTATGAGAAAAGCTGCGGTTTATGATACAGTACACTAATATCTTAATAACTATTATTTCTTAATTGCAAACATTAAAAAATACCAATAATTTCCAATTAATATTGTACGTTTTGACACTAAAACTATACAATATTTCTAATACTTCGAGACTTGCATATCGTGTTCTAAGGACACAATCGTAATAAACCATAAATAATTTAAAGCATCGACTCCCAGCGGCCTGAATTGAAGTTCGCGGTAACACAAATTGTTCCTGATCGATATTCCATGTTAGGAATTTATTAGTGAGTAACCCACAGTGTAGGTGACTTGGGCTATTGAAGAAATAGACCAGCTGGTCCACGGTGGTACCACTGTCTATAGAAACTCATGTGTAGCGTGGGTGTAGCTTTCGTATTTTATTTGTGTGAGAGTTGGTAGTATATGCAAATTGGTTTGCTAAATAATTGCTAAATAATGTATATAGGTTCATGTTCTATCAAAAGATCACTTTGAAAAAACTATCATAACATTAAACACAATAAATTATATTTTTTAAAGAATTATCTGCATGTACTATTGTAAGATAACTTTAAAAAGCAATTTCGTTTCCTAAAGTAATTGTATACAAACTTTCTCGTTTTAAATTGTCAATAATAATTAAATCAAAATACATTATCATTAAAGTAAAAGTACATTAAAAGTTGTGTAAAATAAATTATCTTTACGCGATTGGCAAAAACGCACATGCGTGAGTTAATTGAAATAAAGATATAAGGATTGAAGGTTTATAAGTATCGGTAACGGGTGTATTTATCTTCTTTAATCTATACCTGTAGCTCAGTGAGTAACACGCAAGTTCCATTGTGGTTCGAATCCTGAAGAGATCTTTATAGTAACAGTAGTCATTGAACCTTATAGAAAGAGAACATATTTGAAAATGTTATAAATTGTTTAATGTTTATAGTATAAGATTTTTTTAAGGAGTTAGATTATTTTTAACTTTTTAAAGTTAATTTTTCAACGTCTATTTCATTAATTTATATTAAAAACTTTTTATTACCGTATATTTGACAACATTTCTTCAGCGTTCAACCACGGTTTTAACAAAAAAAAATATATTTTCTTATTGATTAAATTTAAAAAATTGCAACCAATATATTTTTTAAATTTCTTATATTTTATCAATATTTTTTTTTCTTATATTAAATTGCAACATTCTATAGTATTATCCTGTGTCCCACAAAACATGTGCAAGAAAAAAATCGTTACTCACACTTTTTCTCACGAACCTAATAATTTGCATACATCACACCGTACTTAAACTAGATCATTTATTATTAGACAATATGAAGAGAAAAGGAATCGCGCATCGTATACTAAATAGACAAAACCTGTTTAGTGATTCTGAACGCATCATTACCAAATATTTTTACAATTTTAAAACTACAATTCCTTATTTAATTATGCACCTTATAGCGATGCAATAAAGGTGATTTATTTTTGTAGAACGAATTCAATTTGTCACCCTTTTTTCGATTCCCAAACGCGATCCACTGCGCTTTCCGTCGCCCGCGGTGATGCAAAAGTATGCAAATTTTTTGTATCCTTATTCCTACCCCACACTTATTTAAGTGTTTCTTATCTAAGTACAATAGAAAGGGTTTTTGTGCGATTTTTAATATCCTTGGCCGCGAACTTCGAGTTTCGCACCACTGTGCATAAATTTGCCCTTTGGTACGGCAAAAAGTGATGGATTAGGCAAATTACGCGTCTAAAACGTATTCTTTGATTAATTATTTCCTATTTTTTAAGACGGTTATCTGTTTGTGTGAAATAATTTTGCATATGTGAAGACACGCACACGTTTAGTATGCAAGGAGGTCATTAAATTAATGTTGCATCGAAGATTCCTAATCTATAGAACGGAACAAGCGTGAGAAAAGAAATATGGAAGAAAGTAATGCAAAGTACTCGTATTTACATTTAAATTTTAGATCATTTGCAGGAAACAGTTATAACGAAAGGTATGAGCTATTTTTAATGTATGCATCTAAATATTCTTTGGGCGAGAATTTGTCCTGTCTAAAGTCTACCTAATTTTATGAAACACAGGCCCTAATTTATAAAGTTGGGATGGCAATGATGATTGATGCTGGAACAAAAGATGGGTTTAGATAAACTAATGACCTATCAGATTTTAAAATCAACCTAATCGCGTTATTTTTTATACTTTTTTTCGATTACCGCTGCTACCAAATATAAAGCAAGTAAACATTTAACTTACTACTCGCGTTACAAAGCTTTCAATATGTTTGCTTCCTCAATCTGTAAGACTCAGCTCAACGATTCTGAATTTTAATAGCACAATTATTTACTGGTGGTAGGTCTCTCATATGGGCGCCTAGGTAGGTACCACCGCAATGTCTATTTCTCCGCCAAACAGCAGTGTAAATGCGCTATTGTGTTCCTGTTTGAAGAACATTATAGCCAGAGTAACTACTGGACATAATGACACTTAAACTCTTATGCCTTAGGATGGCAAGCACAATGAAATGCCAAGCATTGCTTTGTAATTCATGATGTTGTTTTTCCTACTGTCAGTGAGTCGTCTTATCACTTACCATAAGACGAATGGCATGCTCGTGTCGCCATTAATTGCAATAAAAAAAACTACTAAAGCAAAATCAGTTCACCCTCTTATCACCCAATAAGGCCTTCACTTTCGAAACTTCGCGTGCAAATAAAATTCATCATAAAAAATGTGTACACCACAGCGTCGTGATAAACAGATACGTCAGTCGCATTGTGCGGTGCGTGTGGCCGGTGATAAGAAATACCGTTTCTTGCAATTAAATGAAAGTAATAAATATACGATACGAAATCTCTTGATTGGCTGATAAGAACGATTAGGCATTTGAATTTTAGATTTTGTTTTTAAGTCGCGTTAACGAAACAATTTTTGTTTTTTTGGTTGTGTAATATATTTCGTTTCTAATTTATTTTAATACAGTTTGATCGGTACTCGTTCATTTTTAACTGTATATTTATATCTACGAGTTTCATTCGTTGTCGAGACAATATATTTACAAAGCTTGGTTTTTATAACCATGAATACTTAGACTGATCTATGATAATTAAGCTTATTATTTAAAATTAAGAGCCATTTTACAAACGAAACAATAGCTTCTAAAATATATAAACGACTTCCGAATAACTCACGGATAAAGAATTTAAAAAACACTCTTAATCATTTTTAATTGCGATCTCACCCCTGGCGTCTAAACAAAAACGCACACTGGTTCGCACGTCGACAAAAAATAGAACAAAAAATATTACAACACCGCATTGATATATCATAACACAATAAAAATGATATAGGTGTCGGCAAAAGTCGATTTTTGAATTACGACAAAAAAATTGCCAATATACACATTGTACGGAACCCGGCTAACGATATTTTGATGACTGCCGTTGATCTTCCATACAATAATGAAATAACAAAAAAAAAGGAAAAAGTTATAAGACTACTGTGTTGAGATCGACACCGGCGCGCTGTCGAGTGCCGGACAAAAAATTTTAGTTTGAGAAAACATGGCGCTAACAAATCATGAATAACAGGAATTATTTGATGATACGTCGGTTATTGTAATAAGAATTGTGTATGTCATTTTATGGGACTTTATGAGGTATGCTGCATTTATTACGTGGATATATTTATTATGACTGCCTCGGTGGCGCAGTTATATTAAGGTACTACTACAAAGCTGAGGTCTCTGGTTCGAGTCCCGGGTCGGGCAAAGTGATCTTGGGGTTTACTATTCATTCTCAGCCCGGAGTCAGGAATTTGTGCCCGATATGGCGATAGGCTCGCCCTCTATCACATCATGGAACGGAACATACAAGACGAAATATGGGTGTCCTGGTGGCGCCTGTGCCTACCCCTTCCGGGATAAAGGCGCGAGTTTATGTATGTATGTATGTTTAGATTAAATACAATTAAACAGTACATTATCCACATTAGTTTCCCCAGATTATAATTATCTACAAATAGGAGGAGTTGTATGAGATAGCTTCAGATTATACTGATGTTAAAGAAAACCTAGGAGTTTACTAGTTTTCTCGCTAAGTTTTCATTCGCCTTCTTAACTTTATTCACGTTCTCACACTGAGTAAAGAGATTACATCTGAAATAACTTTTTGTACATTAAATTTCAATATTTTATTTTTATTCCGAGATTTTATTCTAAATTAATTATTCGAATAGTATTAAACGACTGTATTCAATTTCGCAGATAGCCGACAATTAAATATTTTAAAACACTATTCTAAAATAATTACAACAATTATTTAAAATAAATCATACAAAAAACAATTAATAAACAAACATTCTCACAGGAACTACCAAACCAGTGGAGCATCCAAAATGGATTACTAAACCTAACAATAAAAATTATCCGTCTGTCTTCCACATAACATATTAATTACCTGTACGTCAAATTCAATTATGCACACCGGTTATATTTGAATAAGATTTATATTTAATCATTTGTCAAAATCGCTTCTGGGTATTTTTTTGTCCAACCCACCGTCGGATCGGGCGCACTGTGCGTGATACCAAAGATCAATTTGACTGTCTTAAATTTTTTGTAAAGGGTTGAAACTTTGTGCCCGAGATTTTATGCTTGATTTTGCATCAATAAGTCTTTTTGTTGCGTATTAATTATAACAGCCAGGTGTGTAACGATCATTTTTGGATGTTCACGCCTTGCTTAGCTTGGAGTAGCCAGGGGCTATATTTGGTTATTAATTATTATAGTTGAATTATGTTATTTCATATGCCATACAAAAGGCCTAATTCGAATTCGTTACTGCTGTCAGGATTTGTAAATAGGGTATACTTTTTAAATATTCAGACATATAATATATAGACATTCAGAATATTCAGACTGCCTTTCTATTCATTATTAGTCCGGAGTCAGGAATTTGTGCCCGATATGGCGATAGGCTCGCCCTGTATCACATCGTGAGACGGAACATACAAGGCGAAATGTGGGTGTCCTGGTGGCGCCTCTGCCTACCCCTTCCGGGATAAAGGCGTTAGTTTATGTATGTATGATATTTACAATACTCAGATAATGCCTTCAATCTGTATGGATACAACGTACAGGAAGAAATCTTTTTATTATTCCATAGGGGGAATAGCATCTACTTGTAGGTGTCTGTATTATATAAAAGACTGAAGAGACAACTAAAACGTATTCACAATCAAGCACAGAAAGTCCGTCGATTCTATTTTATGTAGCTTAGCTAAATAAGTATATCGGTCAGTCTTACCCAGAGTCCTGACCCCACTTTAAGATACAAATCTTGTGTGTGTGTGTTTTGTAGCGATTAATGGGGAGACAAGCATGCCATTCGCCTGATGGTAACCGATACGACCGCGATGAACCAAAACCAAACAACACCATGAATTACAAGGCAACTGCTTGGCATTCCACTGCGCTTGCCATCCTGAGACATAAGATGTTAAGTCTCATTTAGGCCAGTAGTTACTCTGGCCACAATGTCCTTCAAACCGGAACACAAAGGTGAAATTTTACACTGCTGTTTGGAGAAATAGATATAGCATTGGTACCTCTCCAGGGGCTCACATACGAGACCTACCACGAGTAAAAATGTTTGTTTATTTATTTATTATTATGATATCTAAAAATATGAGAGTAATCCATCTAAATACTTTCTTTTCCTTATCTTTAACCATAATCAAATCTGAAACAATTATTTTTGCGTCAAAGAAACGTTTTCCTCTACCGAGATCGAACCTGCGATATCTAATTACAAAACTAATTAAGTTCCTATTACTTATCGAGGTGGAAGTGTAGGCGATTTGTTAACACGTTAAGTTGCATCTGCCTAACCTTTTGTGGATGTAGGAGGGTCGGTGTAATCTATATCGGTCCTTATATGAAAATAGGCTTTTTACAAAACAATGAAAGGGGC
Organism: Deilephila elpenor; assembly: GCA_949752805.1. NCBI lineage: Eukaryota > Metazoa > Arthropoda > Insecta > Lepidoptera > Sphingidae > Deilephila > Deilephila elpenor. The sequence goes on from OX457119.1 coordinate 7,761,396, forward strand.
CTTACACTTTACTCAAGTACGAAAAAATGCCACTTGCATAAGATGTTATTTATATGCTAGAATGATGAAACGGCCAGGTTATTAGTTGGAATAAAATCCACTCAAAAAGATTACATACAAGTTTTAGTGGTGATAGGTCTCTCATATATGAGAGGCCGCCTGGGTAATTACCACCGCAATGTCTATTTCTCCCGCCAAACAGCAGTGTAAATGCACTGTTGTGTTCCGGTTTGAAGGACATTGTAGTCAGTGTCTACTGGACATAATGAGACTTAACATCTTATGTCTCATAGCGAGCGCAGTGGAATGCCAAGCATTGCTTTGTTATTAAAGGTCTTGTTTGGTTTTGCTACTGTCCATGAGCAGTCGTATCGCTTACCATCAGGTGAATGGCATGCTCGTCTCGCCATTCATAGCAATAAAAAAAAATGATGAGCAGTAGTTCTTTTTCATTAATTGATGTTACATATATTTTTTGTATCAACGTATATAAACTTATTTAATATAATTTTATTTCACAAGACATCAAACAATCAAATTGGACACCTATCGAGCAATTACTTGACGAAATATCACTCCATTTGTGTTTAGTAAAGGTATTTTCGTGCTACAATGAGCGCGGGTCTGGCCGACCATGACACACGCGACTATCGAAATTTAACGTTAATATTAATGTAACTTACTTTTAGATTCGGCGAAATGGAATTTTAGTTATGTAAGACCACGCCTATATCACCAGGAGGTAAGAATATCACAAGTAAATTTAAATCGCTGAGCTAATTCCCGTCTTAAAATGTGATAAATGTTTAATTGTACATACATACATACATGCACATACATAAACTCACGCCTTTATCCCCGAGGGGTAGGCGCCACCAGGACACCCACATTTCGCCTTGTATCACACTTGTTCCGTCCCACGATGTGATAAAGGGCGAGCCTATCGCCATATCGGGCACAAATACCTGACTCCGGACTGATGATGAATAGAAAAACACAATATCACTATGCCCGACCCGGGACTCGAACCCGAGACTCAGCTTTGTAACCGTACCACAATACAACTACGCCACCGAGGCAGTCGAGGCAATGTTTATTTGTATAGTACGTACATAATAGGACTATAGTAGGAATGACACTATGTAAAGGTGTAGGGGTGACTATAAACCAATAATAAATACACCCAACAGTCACATACATAGTCCTGACCCCACTAAGATCGAATCTTGTGTCGTGGGTATCAGGAACTACTAGAAAATTTCGTTCTCACAAACACCTAGACCCGAAAGATATACCTGTGATTCACACAAACATGTGTCTCGGTGCGGAGATCGAACCCGGGGTCTCTCGTTTCACAGCCGGTATCCCACCAACTGCGCCACGGAGGCTGTCATGAGAAATTTATTACCATTGAGTATGGTGGTAAGTGGTAACTATCCGGGTAGATACGGATATGCTACAAATAATTGTAGACTCTTCATCAATCTCATTGACCAAACGAAATGCAACAGCAAATCTTATTTTATTTTTTTATTAAACAGCGCCAGTCCAATATATAGGTATAGCTTTAGCACTTTTATTGCAATGAATGGCGAGACGAGCATGTCATTCGCCTGATGGTAAGCGATATGACCGCTCATAGACAGTAGCAAAACCAAACAACACCATTAATTACAAAGCAGAGCTTGGCATTCCACTGCCCTCGCCATCCTGAGACATAAGATGTTAAGTCTCATTATTTCCAGTAGTTACTTTGGCTAGAATGTCCTTCAAACCGGAACACAACAGTGCATTTACACTGCTGTTTGGCGGGAGAAATAGACATTGCGGTGGTACCTACCCAGGGGGCCTCTCACATATGAGAAACCTACCACCAGTAAGTACCATCAGTGGTCTTGTCTGACAGGAGTTGCAGATGAGCAAAAGGGTTAAGAACTTCTGTGTTATGGTTAAATGAGATACGTTACATCATGCAGCAGATTTTGCTGGGACCGGCACGATTTTTAACCCTTTTACATGTGCAGTCCCAATTCTTCGAGAAATCAGAGAATAATCGATAGAATATTCAGAGCATTTTCTGTCAAATATTTATCAGTTTAGGGAACACTTTACTTTCGTTTTCATGTAAATACGTGAAAGATTTTGCGGGTGTGTCGTCGTCACAATGTTAAAAACATAGAACTTATAAAAACCTTTAATAAATAATTAGAGATATTAATAAGTCACGCTTTCCACCACAAGATCGATCTTATTTTACGTAAAAAAAATATACAGGGTTTCGGTCGCGGTCTTGATATACCCTGTATATTTTCATTGATAATTTTGAAGTCCCGATTTGCCCGAAAAAAATTCGCAACGTTTTATTTAATACAGTTCTAATATAACATTGTAACATCACGTGCGTACAAGCTAGATCTTCATTATAAATAATGTGTTTATAAATAATGTGTCATACAGTAAATCAGTAATTATCGAGTGACAGACCGTTCGTGCAGGCCGACATACTGATCGCAACCAGCGAGAGTTGTTGGAATAAATACATAGTAATCGGACACGCCCGGGTTTTACGCATAGTGGTGTGGAGAGATTTAAAAATAAAATAATAAATAAATACACCCCAATCGCCCCCTATCACATCGTGGGACGGAACATACAATGCGAATGTGGGTGTTCTGGTAGCACCTCTGCCTATCCTTTCTGGGAAAAAGGCGTGAGTTTATGTACGTATGTAACAGTAAAATCCTCACATCAACATCAACTCTACAAAATCAATCCAAATTAATTAATCCATCCCATAAAGAACAAACCGAACTCAAACAAAAGCGGCGTTTTGAAACAATAGTAGCACATATCTATCAGAGTACGGTGGCCACAATTTTGACAGCGCCGAGACCGGTCCGGGAAGATTAATGGTCGTTCTACTCATCGCCGTAATGACGCCCCCTCCGCGCCGTCTAATGACATACAGTGCGCGGTGACCACGAGGCAGGGAGAGGAGGGACTTGTGATGGGAGAAAAAAATACTGGCACAAATAACAATGGGAGAAAACAAAAAAAATAACACGAAAGAAAATGGAGTTACTATATACAACGTGGGTGATGAGGAACGGGAAAAAAATATAAAAAAGAAGTATTAAAATCGAATTAATAAAAAATATATCTTTTTGAATGTTAAACGTCAGGTCCCTAGGTTTAATCACCAATTTGTGCAATTTCCTTTTGTGTGTGCGTTATCTAATAAGGTCATAATGGAAGACAATCCAAATCATGTTTTATTTATCTACTTAACTGTTACGGTTACGAATCACGATACCAATGAAAAAAGTATAAAAAACGTTTATGTATATGTATAAGTATTAATATCGCCAACGGTATTTATCGATAAAGTGATTATCACCACTAATCACTTTTAAATCGTTGTATTAACATTTACAGTTTTTCATACCATTAAGAAACAATGTTTATGGTAATAAACTTCTTAAAGCTGAAAAATAGTCTTAGAATATTGATAGAAATACAACTGATATTCATTTTCTAGAATATTTTATCAAACTTGAAAGTATTAGTGGAGGTTTAACAAATCAATCTCTCCTCTATTTTCTATTATATTACAATCTTCGTACTAAAAGCTCTATAATGCACGTACAATTTCCAAAATTTCGTGGATGTTTCTGTATAGAAATAGTGGTTTTGCTAGGTTAAGTAAACGAATTCCTCGTTTTCTCTTGTACTACGAAATAATAACAGTAACCAGTAATGATTGTTCAAAACGAATCATTTTTTATTTATTCCATTAATTATTATTATTATAAAAAACTTCTGCAGAATTTTATAATAATTTTAAATTTTATATGTAGAATATTTTTTACGTCGCTTTTATTTACAGTATCACTGTGCATACCTTTGCACTTTACTCCAAAGAGCAAACACTGACACATGTCAAATTACTTATTATACAAACTTTTTTAAGAAAAACTACGTATTCTTATTTAAGTGTACATCTACAAAGTGATCCAGTACTTATCCCCGCTCATTAATTTGTCCGGCAAGTTTCACCCTCATGGTCACCGTCGAAACATCCTTGCTTAATGTCTTTGGCGTAACGAAAAAAAGTCTGGCATGTTTATCTTGGCTGGGACGGAGCGTCGTCGCGAATTGCTCCTGTGAATTTCGTACACCACAGGATCGTATTGAGGGGTTTGTAGGACCCAAAATATTTAGGATAATATTTTGGATGGGCGAAGTGGATGTTAATTTAGATGAGATTATTTTTAATGGGTTTTTATAATTATTGATGATTTTTTTTTTGGGATACATGTCCATTTGTAAAATACAACATAAAAAGGGACATTTCAGAAGGATGAGTATCAAGAATTATGATGAAAGCTGTTTATTTTGCCAAGTGAGATCAACAACAATATAATGAAGTACAGTTTTGCTTCCGAGGTTTATAGAACGCGTCATGAGTGAGAAGATCGTTTAACTTTATATCTTAAACATTTGCATTAACTTGCATGTGGACAATAAATAGACATACAAAAAAGCAAAAAATACAAATTTATACTATATCATTTGGCATTTTATTGTATCTGCCTCCGCTTCAAATATACATAGGTGTATATTTTAAGAATATTTTCGGGAGGTCGCCTGACCCTCCACGAATCCACTCCGCGCCGTGCCCGCCCTAATCGATTTCACTTCGGACGCGTCTAATTTGGTGGATTAATCGTGGACACCCTTGCACGGCTAATTTTCTTGTTTATACCCAACAATAATCAAGTATTGTTTACGTGTTGTTTTATTGAAACCTTTGTAATATATGTTATTGGTATTTTCGAATAGACTGACCTTGTTGAATAGATTGGACGAATGAAGGAGTGCTTTTTATTTTTTTATTGACATGAATGACGAGACTAGCATGACATTCGTCTGATGGAAGCGAGATGACCACTCATGTACAGCACCAAAACCAAACAACACCATTAATTACAAAGTAATGCTTGGAGTTCCACTACGCTCGTCGTCCTGAGACATAAGATTTTAAGTCTCATTATATCCATTAGTTACTCTGGCGTCTTGATTGTCGGAGTAAATATTAAGCAAGATAGTTCAATTAGAATTAAATTAAATTTAAGCACAAATCAAGAAGTTTGGTCTTAACTAGTGGATTGATTAAGATGAAATAAAGAAAAGTTGTCAGTTTTCCAATCATTGAAAAATAAATAGATTCTATTGACGAATATAATACAGATACACTGATACACAACACTTTATTGAACACCACAAAGTACAGAGACAATAAAATATAGAAAACTTTAAAAAAATAGTGTACAATTGGCGGTCTTGTCGCTATAAGCGATCTCTTCCAGACAACCAAAATTTTCACTTAAGTTTTTCAATAGACTGACTGCTGGTAACCGATCGATTCTAATACATTTCAGGTTCAGGTTCGATTCAGGTCAAAATCTCCAGAAATTTCAATATTCAAAGTGTGAAAAATAAATTAAACTTAATTTGTATAAGCCGATTGAGGGCACGTCTACAGCTTATCAATAATTATGGCTTTACTTGGAATTTGCAATAATAAATAATTAAGTAGCTTCAACTAGGTCACCAATAATGTTATTGATTATGATAAGAAAACTGAAAATCTAGTTTTTGCAGAATTAGTTCGTGTTGGTATAATTACAATTCAAGTACGAGAAGTAAAAGTTAGGCTGATGATGTTAAAGACAGGTTGAAACGAATTAAAATTACTGGTGGCAGGTCTCTCATATGTGAGAGTCCGCCTGGGTAATTACCACCGCAATGTCTATTTCTCCCGCCAAACAGCAGTGTAAATGCAATGTTGTGTTCCGGTTTAAAGGACATTGTAACCAGAGAAGCTACTGGACATAATGAGACTTAACATCTTATGTCTCAGGATGGCGAGCACAGTGGAATGCCAAGCATTGTTTTGTAATTTATGGTGTTTGGTTTTGCTACTGTCCATGAGCGGTCGTATCGCTTACCATCAGGCGAATGGCATGCTCGTCTCGCCATTCATTGCAATATAAGACAATGTAGAAAGGCAGACCTAGGCCCCAGATAGTATGCCTAGTAGAACGGAGTTGCACTGTATTAAAATACACCAATACATTTAAATTATTCGGAGTTAGAGGCCAAATCGTCTGTATCGAATCGATACTCCATATAAACTGTTTGCTCTTTTCTTTTAAAGTTAGATAAATATTGAAAAGGCAAGCGGTTTTTCTATATTTTGTGGTAGAACCTTGGTGTTGGTGGTAAAAACTACAATACAAATTGACTATATCTAGAGGCCCAGGAGATTTTAATGTTTCATACTTTGCTTCGTTCTGTATGTCAAATTATAAATGCTGGCGGTTTTTTGAAAGCGATGAATGGCGAGACGAGCATGCCATTCGCCGGATAGTAGGCGATGGCGAAAATGAACAGTTGCAAAACCCAACAACACCATGAAGCAATGCTTGGCATTCTGCGCTCGCCATCCTGAGACATAAGATGTTAAGTCTCATTATATCTAGTAGTTACGGAAGTTTATTCAGTTAGTTTCTCAAAGGTGGTGAAAATCGCGTATAATAGCGGCCAGTGTATATACTAATGCGTTTAGCGTATATGCATAAAGTTTCGACCAGTTTGGCAACACGTCGATCTGTAAAAGATAATTGTGTCAGTCTAGTACTTATAATCAGGTGAAAATGAAAATAATTTATTGAATCCATTAATATGTTCAATATCATTTATATTCAGTCATTTTTGATCTACCACCCAGTTCTAAAAGCGGTTTTCACTAACGATGAACGGGTAAGAAACTCTAGTATTGCTCTTTTCAAAAACACATTACAATACACTGTTACCAAACTTACAAGTTTTTCATAAAAGTCGTAAAATATTGATCTTTCTACCTACCAAGTGTACCTGCTCATAAATACGTATAAATCCGTCCAAAGTGCCGCGACGAATGCCCCAGAGTGCTCGACCACGGCGAAACTTGACGAAACTATGCGAATCGATATATGGCTTGAAAACCGCTATAAACCGACGGACAAAGTTTTTTTATTGTTATTAGTTGTCCAACTTGTTTGTCCGTTTATTTCTTAAAAATCCATTCTTGCTTCTTTGTACGTAGCTTGCGTTTAGCTTAAGGTGTCCCGTGACGGTTGAGTCGAAGTACTTGCTTTTTACTGCTTTTTTAATATAGGTTTACTCGTAGGTCTCTCATATGTGAGAGGCCGCCTGGGTCTTCACCACAATGTCTATTTCGCCCGCCAAACAGCGGTGTTTTTTTATATTTTATTTTATTGCCGCTATGAGCTAGCGGCTTGCCTTATGGTAAGTGGCTACCGCTGCCCATAGACCTTCGCAGTGCCAGGAGTCCAGCACAACAAAGTCGCTGCCTACCTAGTACACTCTTTTTTACTCTCTTTCACTGTTGTGTTTTCCCGCCAAACAGCGGTGTAAATGCACTGTTGTGTTCCGGTTTGAAGGACACTGTAGCTAGAGTAACTACTGGACATAATGAGACTTAACATCTTATGTATCAGGATGGCGAGCGCAGTAGAATGCCAACCATTGCTTTGTAATTCTGTTGTTTGGTTTTGTCACGAGTATAAAAAAAACTCACTATTCTCAAACATCACACTTCTCCAGTGACCCATCCAAGCCATTTAACTTTATAAAATATAATCAATAGATAATATAAGTGATAAATTTATTTCCAATACAATATTATGATGTGACGCACAATGAGCCAGTCTATAGCGTAATATCGGCGATATAAATTCTGAGGCCTGTCTTGCATTGTAAGGGTTGTTAAGGGATGGTAAATGGGGATGGGGTGGTTTTGATACTTTGCTTTCCAAAGACATAGATGGATATGGATAGATTACAGGTAATATGGTTTAGTTATAATGTTGGAGGTAAATAATAAATAATTTTAATAGTATGATTTCGTGTGATTTCCTTTAAAAATATATATGGTAGGTACAGACTTTACTTAACATCTTAGTTTTTGGTTTTAAGTTACTAAAAAATCATTGATATTCGACAGTTTATATAAACTCCATTTCACAGAAGCACATATCATAATTATAATGTATTATAAAGTACGTTATTTTCTGCATTCTGACAAAAAATATTAAAATATATTGTACTTTCGTTCTTTCATCACATTAAAAATATATTATAGTACAAACACCTTAGCACTTACCATCAGGTGCAATGCAGTCACTACGCCGTGAGTTAAAAAAAAAAAAGAAAAAAAAAACCTTAGAAAACGAGACAGTTCATAAATTCATAAATGATTCTAATCATTAATACTTCAAGTATTTACTTCATCTTCAAGTATCAAAACTAATAAATCCGTATAAAATATAAATAACAAAAACCCACTATTTAATTCTCATACGGCGACAACATAATTTAACGTCTCAAAGGGGATGCTAACCGCTTGCATTTTTTCAACTAACTGTATTTGTCATCATCTCTAACAAGGGGTAAGTTTTTTACAATAAGAAGATTTCGTTTATACGGTACCCCAGTCAAGAGTTTAAGTATGGGATTATTTTTTAATACCCTAAGTTTTGTTATTTCTTAACTAAGATTACGTGTAATTATTTCCTACATTAAAGGTAACAAAGGTTGAAGGAAAACATCGTGAGGAAACCTGCATACCGTAGAGATTTTAAAGAATTTCAACGGTATGTAAGTCTGCCAACCCGCACTAGGCCAGCGTGGACTATATGGCCTAACCACTCTCAATCGATTCTCTCAATTGTAGAGTAGGCCCGTGTCCTGCAGTGGGACGTATATAGGCTTATACAATACAATACAATACAATTTCTTAGATTACTTCCTATTAAAAATATGTTTTAAGGGACTTTCATTCACTACTACTGCAGCTTCCATCAGCCATGATCGACAGCACTCAAAGTATTAACACAAAGCATAGAAGATCAGCAAAAATTAACAAAAATAATTAACAAATTACACCCACAACCTTGTTTCAATGCAGTTTTTTTTCATTTTGCTAAAAGATTACCTGATGAAGCTGCTTTATATCAACAAGAAAAATTCTAACCTCGAAATTTATTTTCCAGACAGGATCAGTCTCAAAATTTAATTTACCAATCTTGAAATCGAATTCTAAACATTAATTAATGAACAGTGCGTGACGTACTCCTTAATTCTGTATCTGTATTGCCTTATTCTGTATGGGACAAACGTCCCCCTGCAGGGCACGGGCCTACTCTACAATCCCGAGTACGATTGAGGCCAAAGTCCACCACGCTGGCCTAGTGCGGGTTGACTTGATCCTGCAATCTAATTCTATCTTATTCGTTGCAAGTTCTCTTCTGTCAATGACGGCTTTGCACTCAATGCAACCAGCAAATTAACATATCAAGTAATTTTTTCAACCAATGACGTATAAAATTCATATTACGTGCTCATTGGTGGAGCTACCGCTGACGTCACCACTGAGAAACAAAGAGTAATCAATCGCACAGAAACGCTATCTCATAATTACACACGCGTCGAACGCACGTGCCGCCTCGCTGCGACGAATTGTCTGTTGACATTGCTATGTAGGCATTTTCTTCTGCCAGATTTTAGCCTGCACTTAGGTGGGATTGGCGCCACATAGTTTTTTATAATCCTTTTTAGGACGTGTCTTTTAAATTGAAAAAGACAAACATCATAAAACGCAGAGCGAGTGATTTAATAAGGGATGAAATAGAAAATATTAGTATTTTCATAAGGTGGTGGAACAGGATATATCTTGAATAAAATTTAATATCTTTTGAAGTAAGGACTGCTGACGCGAGACCATGTGTGTGGTTTCGAATAATGATAACAATATGTCACCAGTACTTTGTAATAAATATAATATTATTAGAAGCATTTATTATAAACAGTTGCCATCCATCATTCATTACACGTGCGGTCACAGGACTTTGTTATTATACTTTGTTACTTATCATTTTTTTTTTTTTTATTCAATATTAAAAGGGCTTTGTCTACTTATCATTAAGTCTTTGTTTGTAACTTGTTTTAAGAAAAATATATTAAACAATGTATTTTTTTTAATGCTCAATATAATGCTTGCTTATCCCTAGCCGTTTGATATAATTCATTTGTTACAATCTTACTTAAAACATCTAAAAACCATTATAAGTACCTACGCTGTATTTATTCACATATATTTAACAATATACAAAACAGCAGTAATCATTATCTCAACTTCCTTACGCATTTTCCCCGTATATTTCTGGGAATTGGCGAAAATTCGGCACAGAGAGGCGCGTCCGGCCGTCATCCATCTTAGGGCGTGGACAGACGAGCTACCGGCCCATTGAGGTAATTTGTTCCAGTGGGTACAAGCTTAAGACTTCGTTTATTAGTCGGCTTATTAGTCGGAATGGAATTTAGATGTATTGAAAACATACATACATAAACTCACGCCTTTATCCCAGAAGGGGTAGGCAGAGACCACCAGAACACCCACATTTCGACTTGTATGTTCGGTCCCATGATGGGATAGGGGGCGAGCCTATATCCATATCGGGCACAAATTAATGACTAAAGACTGATAAATGAGCAGAAAAACCCAATATCACTTTGCACGACCCGGGAATCGAACCCGAGACCTCAGCTTTGTAGTCGTATCGTAGTACAACTACGCCACCGAGTCAGGCATGTATTGAAAACATGTGACAAAAAATATTTGAAAATGTGACATGCACATATTATAGACAAAGGTAAATTATGCGAGCCATATTTAACTAAGATTATTCCCGCCCTAAATGTAATAGAGAATGAGCCAATTGCGATTCCGAAATCAAGTTCCAGACTCATAAAAGAGATTTATGATTTTACAATTCGAAAAACTCTCCAAATGTTTCCCGACAAATGATTCGAACTCAGAATCTCAGCTCACAGCCCATGCTAACACTAGATCTATGCGATATAGACAAACTATACTAGACTTATCACTTTACTTATATTCATTCTAATTCTCAAACTCAAATCATTCCTATTTACAAGTTCAATTCCCAGGCCATTCTTGAAATGTAATCCGAATAACTCATACAAAGATTTCCCAGCGAGGGAATCGAACCCAGAATCCCACATTCACAGCTTATATATACTGACGCTACACCAATGCCAAACACATAGCCCCATTTTATCAGCCTAACAAAATTCAAACGAATTATCTAATTCTAACACCAATCTTCCCATAAAAGCTGAAAATCTCATCGACGTCGCTTATCCGACGATATCTATCCGACATGTCCTGAGGATGACATTGACGGATACATGTCGGGGCACAGATTATGGCCGGCTTTTGTGACGGATCTTCCCCGGATTATACGGTCCGACACCTACTTACAATCGGTGTGGTTTTCGCGATGTTAGGTCATCATTAAAAATGTATAGTTGTTTGTTTGTCGCTTGTTGTGATTTCGTTGCGGGTGAAAGACAAGTTAGACAGTCTCGGAGATCTGCTGAGCGTCAATGCTCGGTGTCATTTAAATGCGTGCCGCTGTTGATCCTGGCTTACAGGAGTTGCAGTAGCTTAAAAATAACGTATTATTCTAAGTAAAACAAAATATTTTACATTTATAATATATATATCATAAAGGATTCGCCAAAAGTCTATTCATTACACAAAGTCAACCGAATTTTTAGCCCCCGACAACAAATAATCGAGAATTAATAATTTCTAATTAAATTAGATTAATTAATAAATAAATTAGATTAGAAAATGGATTTAAACACATTCATTAAGCAAAATTTCAAGTCAATCCGACGTTTTAAAGTGCTCGAAAATGGAACCTCAAAGATTCCGTTACGTACATACATACATGCAGCCAAAGATCCTAGCTCTCTGTCATACAGAAGACACAAACCTAGCTATAAGTCTTCTATAGGTACTTATAAATGGAGCAACACACACACACACAAACAGATTCAAAACACCAAAAAACCCAGCAAATTCAGTGTCGACCCAACAATACGTACTCGTATATGTGATAATGACAGCCGAATTTCGGGGTCGTCGGCCGAAGGCGTCACTGCGGCTGACTGTGACGGATGTGCCACAAATGATGATGTTGCAGCGCTAATGACGCCGCACGGGGGAGAACTTTTCACACGTACGCTTTATCTTAGACGAATTTCTGCAAATCCGTAAGATAACGTCAATGTCCAAATATCTTTTGAGGATTTTGTATGATAATAATTTTGTTTAAGAAGAAGACCACAGCTTTCGTGGACAAGGGTCGTACTGAGCCCCTTGTCATCCGTATAGTGATTGTTACAACTGCTATCCTTATATTCTAATCTATGAAATGCCAGGAAGTTAAAATCTTCATAGATTAAAAAACACCCTCGTTATAGACCTTATGTTTAATTTCAATGTATAAAATTCGCGGAGTAGTATATGGTTTAGTGGAGACGTGTGAGCTTTGGAATGTAAGGACTTGGATTGGCTACATAATATACAAAATCAAATGTATTTTTATTATATTTAAGGTCCTGGGTGGCTCAATCAGATCGGACCAACTTCGTGTAATTTGAGTTAGAAAATTATAAGTTACTGGGACTAGAAATTGTGCATGGTTTCATCCTCGCCTTCTGCCACTATTGTTTCATTGTCATATGTTAGAAACTACCAAAAACAACCACACAATATTATGACATATTTCGCCACCTTCTCTCCAGAAAGACCCTCTAACTTGGCTCCACTGCACTTGCCATCAAATGCATCCTAATTTTTTCTTGCTTCTTCTTCTTCTTGGAGTGCCTCTTCAGTGCTGAAGGTTGGCCGTCAGCTTCTTGTATTTCTCCCTGTCCTTAGCCAGGTGGAATAGTTGTTTTTCTTGCTAATATAATACAACACTAAAATTATAGTCCCCAGATCCTCGGCCCCGCATTTCGTACATAGAAACGGTTCCGTCTCCTGTGACAAATGGAGGTCCGCAAATTGAGTTTAGATTCCTTCAGACGTTTAAACATTTTATCATCGTTTCCTATTCTCGTCAAGTTATACAAACGGTTATTTTTTGCTTGCGATTTATAAGGGTTTGTTTTTGTAGAATTTGGGGAGTAAATAGTACGGTAAGGTTTGCGTTGAAGTAGTGTAGGTTCGAATACCTCTGCTTTGAAGACAAATAATATAATATTATTTTTTTAACACAGTTGGCTTTTTTTAAATATATCCGGATTTGAATATACGTCTGGCCTTAATACAGGTGTATTTTAAATGTTAGAAATCTTCGTGACAAATATAATATTTATCAGATTTCTTAGTTTGCGATATTTTTAATTGAAATATAAGTTCTTTAAAAAGTTGCGTAAGTTAAAATCCTTCAGAGTGCTAAATTGAAACTAAAGAAATCTTAAGAATTACAAAGGTACATGAAAAGTACATAATTTATACTGAAATATTACTGAAGAATAACATTGTTATTATTATCCCAATAGGGTATTTGACTCTATTTTTTTATTGTATACATCAAAAGGTAGCCATATCCAAAATCTAGCGAACAAAGAATTTTGTAAATCTATTCAGAATTAAACAAGTTAGAAACATTTTAAATCTTGTAGTGGGAGTAAAAGAAAAGGGATGCAAAACAAAACTAGTGACGTCACTAGTCTCAATAAGCATTACAGTATGAGCGTGTGGAAGTAACAGTATGATGTCCTCACTACACTCCCACTCTTTTTTTTTAAAAGTAATATTTGCCTCATGTTACACGCTGTTATTTGTGTTTGGACGGTAAATTATACAAAATATCGATCATCGTCAAATACCCTATTCAATGACTATCCCTTGCGTAAGATGATGGTGATAATATGCTTAAAACTCTATTGATAAACAGATCGAGCGTTCATTGCCCTCAGCTGACAAGAAGTTTTGAGTAAAGAGTTACTGTATTATAACAGTGGTCTAGAATCTAGATAATTCTTGTATCGAGTTAAATACAAGAAGAGAGTTTTAATTTTATCATACGATTGGGTAGTAGAACAGCATTTTTTTTTCATTCGTCCACAGTGAAAATCGGACTACAATGGTTAATGTTCCAATTCCTAAAATACAATTGACGCTAAATTAAATCATTAGGTTGTAGTTTCATGCCATAACACTATGCTGAATTGTCACTCCCGATATGGCGATAGGCTCGCCTCCTACGAGTATAACATCTTGGGACGGAACATACAAGGCGAAATGTGGGTGTTCTGGTAGCACTGCCTACCCCTTCTGGGAAAATGGCGTGAGTTTATGTATGTATGTATGTAATGTCATGTCTGTCTGCATATAAAAATCAAATCCCGTCAGAACCGTAGTATAGAACCCGTCACTTTTTATCCTGTCATATTTTTTATCCTCCTTTATATCATTTAATTCAGTCATTTAAGTTTACTTGATATGTACTAATATGTACATATATGTTTATGTATAGATATGTATATTTGTGTGTATGTATGTATTTATAATGTAGGTATATATTATGTATGTATATGTTTATTATGTATAGCTCGTACATCCATATTCCATTTTTTTTCCAGTTGTACTACCCCATATAGTAATGATTTAATCCATCCAAAGGTTGCCTGGAAGAGATCGCAGTTAGCGATAAGGCCGCCAATTGTAACCATGACATTAGCTTTAAGTGATTTACTGTTCTGTGTTGTTCTCTTTTATTGTGGTGTACAATAAAGTGTGTAAATAAATAAATAAATAAATAAATAAATAAATAAATAAATATAGATACGTATAAAAACTTCATACATACATATTTATATTCCTAATAAACCAGCTTGTATTAGAATCATAAAACCCTCTAGCCATAACCGGGAACATATTTACACCCAGCACACAACGTTATTTCGGTTACTAAGACTGAGTTGAGTCTGAAAAACGCTGGCATATCATTTCCAGACATTGGCTTTTCAACCTAGGCTAACATGACCTAAATTGGGCTTGAGTGTACGTGAAGTAAGGTTTATATTAGAACATTTTAGATATTTACTAGCCCATATACGTCCTACTGCTGGGCACGGGCCTCCTCTACAATCGAGGGTACGATTGAGGGTGGTTAGGCCATATAGTCCACCACACTGGTTTAGTTCGGGTTGGCAGACTTTACATGCCGTAGAAATTCTTCAAACTCGCTATGTGAAACCTTCATGATGTTTTCTTTCATCGTTATAGTGCGTGGTGCTTGACTATCAATACACACATCACTTCGAAAACTCAGGGGTGTGCCCTCGGATTTGAACCCGAGACCGTGAAACATGTTGGCAGTCGTGGCTGGTCCGTTACCAACAGGCGACCACACACTTTCAAATAAATTATATAAATAACAAAAATGAGATTTTTCCTACCAAATAAATAAATAAAAAATATAACTGATCAAATCTTCGCACAACAAAAGTGTTTATAAAAATATTTAGGTTTTATCCCTGATCCAATTGTGTTGCCAAATGTCATATTCTATTCCTTGAAACTGTTTCTTTTGTCCTACAATCAAAAATATTTTTACATACATACATAAACTCACGCCTTTATCCCCGAAGGGGTTGGCAGAGGCGCCACCAGGACACCCACATTTCGCCTTGTATGTTCCGTCCCACGATGTGATAGGAGGCGAGCCTATCACCATATCGGGCACAAATTCCTAACTCCGGGCTGATAATTATTCTAAATTATTTCTAAATTATTATATTATTTATTATATCTTTTTGCTATTGTATAAATATTTAAATTTGCATGCTAGGGTCTCCTGTAATTGAAGATCACGTCACAATGTAAACTATAATAATGCTACACCATCGTTTTTATTATAAAATGCCGTGTATCCTTCGTTGGAGATCCTTAAATAAATAAAATAAAAATAAATAAATAATAATGAATAGAAAAATCCAATATCACTTTGCCCGACCTGGCATTCGAACCCCAGACCACAGCTATGTAGTCGTACCGTAGTACAACTACGCTACCGAGGCAGTCCGAGGTATACCACATAATCAAACACTAAGCCTTCCGGCAACTCAACATATCAAAGACCAACCTTAAAATAAACAGTGGAAGCTTCTTATCATTAGCCGAAACCATCTTTCTCATAGATACTAGCATCTCCAATTGCACTGAACGCGATATCATATTATTATCACTAGTCATACTTAGGGAAATCGAGACTTACATGAGTTTACTTTCAAATTTCTGAATTTTTATAATAAAATTGTTGTATCTTTAGTGTATTACCAATCCACTGCTTCACACATTCATCTCCAATTCCAAGGTATTTTCATATTCATCCCCGAAAATCAATGATTTTTGATTTTATAAAGTCATCATCTATCAGCCCACAACTGGACCCAAGCCTTTATTCATCCCAGCATTCAGAAAGGCCTTCTGCTTTCTACAAACTTCCGCAACCAACCCGTTGCAAATTCAAGAGCTGAGTCAAAATGGTTCATGTTATTGATTATCTATACAATGTTATTTCTAGACCCGACAGCATAATATTTTACTACCCAAGACGTGCGCACACATGCACACACACACACACACACAAGCGTCGACGTGTGTCACACACACATACGTGTGTAAGAAAAATACTCGTGTCGCGGGGTTTTCTCGCGAACACTGAAACCGTGGAGAGGTTTTCGAGTTTTATTTTTTCGGGTTATAATAATATGACGTAATTGTGATAACAGGATTTTAAAATGACATATAAGAAAATTAATGAGCATACAAGTAATTATAATCCTGTAATGAAAAAAAGTGTTAATAATACCTTGAGATCTTTGTCCTTACCTATACTTACGAAACATAGCAGTAACATGTCGTAAAATACGTTTTTACAAATGTTGTTCCACAGAGTACAGACTTGCAACGACGAGTCAGTCATGTTACGTTCGAAGGCCCGTTCCCTCCTCCCTCCATTTTTAATTCCCTGTCATTTTTTAAAGGCGTAATAAATTATCTATATGTAGATGTTCATGGGCGGCCTTACCGTCAGAATAGCCATTTGCACCTTTGCCCAATAAAGAAACACAACCCAAGAAATTCGACTCCACGCCACTCCGAACAAAACCTACGTACCCCACAGAGTACTGCGTCACACGTGAATACTCCCTCTCGCTCACTCCCCCCGCGCCAGACAAGGACGGCAAGCGAGTTTAGGACTAACATTTTATATGTTGGCTGGGTCATGGATATAAAAATCGTTTTCCCAACATACACATACCTAGAATTCGTAGGAAGCATTAGGAATCTCCAATAATAGAGAATTATTGCCATTGTGCGATGCCATTTTAAAGGTTTATTGTAGTTTTATAAAAGAATTTTTATATCTATATTTTTATGTTTTGGTACAAATCTCCTTTGTACCTGTATTGGTTGGGAGTACGATATTTCTAATGGAATTAGTTTTCTGTTTGTGATCAATTAATTATTCGTGCTGTGGGTGGCAAGTTTCTGGGAAATTCTGAAGCCTAGTTTTTACAGTATGGGATCAGTTTTTATACTGGTACGACCAAGTAATGCATTTGATGGTGTGTGCAATCCAGATTGCTTTTGAGCGAGTAATGTATCTTGCTGGTCGTCACAATTTTGCCGGCCTGGTTAGAACCATACACTTAGACTGAGAAGTACTACTCACTTATATGTACCCAATGGCGGATTTTCCACCATAGTGAATAGCAAGATATATACAAGGTATCTTTAAAAAAACTGAAGTAACAAAGAAAGTGTTCCATATATTCTCTTATATAAAACACTCACCGCCATCTTCATTTTCGCGAGCCAAAAAAATGTCCATAACAATTTCAATATCAATTTTAAAATCTCTCTCGTGGTATAAATTGGCACAGGAATGAATTTAAGAAAGCGAAGACGTAAGGCTTTGAAAGAAAAGGTTATTTTCATAACGATGTACAACTTATATGAAACAGACCAGGCTCTGTGGCGTACCTTGGGAGAAGCCTACAACTTATAGGCATCTTACTGCTGGGTACAAGGGTTCTCAGCTTTATATTATGTACTGTATTCTATTCCCAAGTCAGGCACTTTGTGTGTCAGGAAAAAACATGTCTACCTCGATAATCAACTGCTCAACTCAAATGAACTGCTCTGATTTAAACCGACTTGTAACTTTTGTAACAATCACTATATTGTAAATTGGTTTTGAAAAACGCAACACTGGAGTTTCTTGCCCGTTCTTCTCTAGTGAAAACCGCTTTCCGAACCGAATGGTAGATCAAAAAATGACTGAATCTAAATAATGTTGAACATTTTAATGGATTCAATAAAAAAAAAACATTTTTCATAATTTCAGCATGATCTGATAATTTTCCTAAAGAATTAGCATCAGGCAGTTGTAGAATTATAGGCCCATTCAATAGACAATATGGATAATCATGTAAAGCTACATAAGTAGACGATATATTAGATTAAAATGACAGCGTCCGTAGCGCAGTTGGTTAGACACCGGCTGTGAAACGAGAGGCCGTGGGTTCGATCCCCGCACCGAAACAAATGTTTGTGTGATTCACAAGTATATTTTGTTTCGGGTCTGGGTGTTTGTGAGATCTAAAAGTCTCTCGTAGTTTCTGATACCCACGACACAAGATCGATCTTAGTGTGGGGTCAGAACTATGTATGTGACTGTTGGGTGTATTTATTTATTAAAATTAAAATTATGTTTATACGAATATAAGACCTATAAAATGAAAGCTTGATATAAAACATAATGTCTTAATATTTTAGGCTGTAGGCTTACCAAGACAGTATAACATATTTATACCCAATTTCTTTTATATGCCAATAACTAACCGACGAAATAATAAGAGTCCTCAAGTATAACAAAACACATTCTAACTTTAAAATTAATTAAAATTCAATTTTATACATACATACATACATACATAAACTCACGCCTTTTTCCCAGAAGGGGTAGGCTGAGGTGGCCACCAGGACACCCACATTTCGCCTTGTATGTTCTGTCCCATGATGTGATAGGGGGCGAGCCAATCGCCATTTCGGGCACAAATTCCTGACTCCGGGATGATAATGATTAGAAAAATCCAATATCACTTTACCCGACCCGGGATTCGAACCCGAGACCTCAGCTTTGTTGTCGTACCGTAGTACAACTACGGCACCAAGGCAGTAAATTTTATTAATTTTCAAAATAAAAACAAATGCATTGTTTGTCCAACAGCACTGCCAACAAAAGGATGGCCTGGAATACGCCGCGTGGTCTCGGCCACGGGGTGCGATGGCTATCAAACAGGGCTACGAGGTGAGCGAGTAGCCAATGCATTAAAATGAATTTAATTTAATAATTAATCCGCTTATTTTTAATTAATTAATTTATGATTTCATTTGCAGTGTAATTCAATTTTTAATTTTAGAATGCACGCGTTTTTTGCAATTATTAAGATATTTTTTGCGAAAATTAAAATCACTTTGTGTTTTGTTTATAGATTGCATATAATTTTATTATTATACTAGCTTATGCCCGCTAACTTCGTCTGCGTGATTAACTTTGTTTAAAAAAAATATACATGTATAGATTATTTGGTATTTCTCATCCCGTCCCGTCCCGTCCCTTTATCCCGCCCGTCCTATCGCATTCTCACTCAAGGTATGTAATCCACGCCCATCGCATCCCTTTGAGTATAAAAAGTAACAAATATATCGGATTTCTGTCCTCATCCCACGGGAACATTTAATTTATCTGGATAAAATGTAGCCTAAGTGTTAATCCAGTGTTGATATGGGGAATATTAGTTTTTCTCATTTATCTTCCATAATACAAAGAAACAGCCTGTATGTAAATAAGACATTTACTAGTTTTTAAGTTGGACTTGTACCTATAGAACTGTCAAACCGCATCTCATTTCGTCTTGTAGGTTTTGCGTTATGCGCAAGTAAATAAAAATAAACACCCTGTATGTAAATGAAATATATACCCGTATTTAATTTGGACCTGCACTAATGTAATTGTGAAAACTGCATCTCATTTGGTGCGGTAGTTTATGAGTAATGTGCAAGCAAACAAAAAGAAACATCCTGTATGCAAATGCTACATATACCAGTTTTTAAGTTGAACCTGCAGCAATACAACTGTGAAAACCGCATCTCATTTGGTGCAGTAGTTTTTGCGTGATGCGCAAGCAAACATACAGACAGACAGACAGACAGACAGACAGACAGACAAAAATTCTAAAAAAAATTGTTTTGGATTCTGTTGCTGTTATAAAGACCCCCTGCGTTGAAATTTCTTAAATATCTTCCATGTACAGACATTGACCATTTACATTTTTATTATATGTATAGATTGTATACAGGGTAAGTCATAAAGGGTATGAACATGAACAATGAACAACTTTTGCTATGGGTCCAACCCTAAAAACGAGAAAAAAAAGCTATTCCATACAAAAATAATCGTTTGCATTTGCAAAATGTAAGGACCAGCTGATTTTTTTTTCTCGATTTCAGGGTTGGACCCATAGCAAAAGTTGTTCATTATGATGATTGTAGCATCCACCTTACAGCGTTATATACCCTTTATAACTAAACCTGTATACATTAATATATACCGCATTTTGCAATTTGTAGTTATAAGGTTAATAAATCACTCATGAAAAAAAAATTGTTAAAAAACGTTTAGACACAAATGATGGTTAGCAGAGCGTGGTTTCGATCCACGGACCTCTGGGTTATGGGCCCAGCACGCTTCCACTGCGCCACTCTGCTGTACGCCTTGGCAGACAAAATTAACAATCCGTTTCCGCAGACAAATTAAATGTATGCGTAATAATTTTTTTAGACATTGTAAGACCATTGATAGTTATTATGAATTACGTGTTGTTAATGAAATTGTATATATTTATCATAAAAAACATAATATGTGCAAACTGTATTTTAAATCTTTTTACCCAAAAATGCCACATTCTTTCCACAAAAATTGCTTCTCCCATACTATACATTAAAATTTTAGGTTTTTTGTTCCTAACCGCCCCATAAGGGACAGTCTGTCCCCTTTCAGTTCGTCTATGACAAAAGACGCTCATTTGCAACTGTCTCTAGCAAGCGGTCACGCCCCCGGACTCGATCCCGCACTTTGCGTGATTACTGCGCGTTAACATTCGACTTGACTTTTGGTGTGCCTACAAATAGATCGTGTTTGGTTTAATTTTGATTTTTTGGGGGAAGTGCATATAAAGTTAATTGTAATAGTGTCCAAAGAACGCCTAGAAAAAAAATGATATTTACAAGCTAAATACAAAATGCGACTCATATACGTCATTATCAAGGGTTCATGACAATCTATCTATCCAGGCTGATCATTATTTAAATTCATCTTAATGGTTATTTACCATCATATTAAAGGTACTACTAGTAACTTTAAGACAAAGAATATGCTGTAAACTAAAAAATAAGTAAATTAAAATACGAAAACTAACGCAATCCACTAATCAATAGAATATCAAACGAAACCGCACCACCGAAACTACAGCAAGACACAGCAAAACAACAATTTTATTTATCCCCAAAAACTCCATCAACTTACAACACTAAAATACAGAAATGGGTCGAAAAACATCCAGTATTTCTCGTGGTAGCGCAGTTTGCGTCAAAAGTCGCCATTAACCGCGGATAGATGGCGCTGTACTTAAAGTATTTGAACGCAACTCTTTACGACACATAAAAATATTGTGTCGAATTTCGTGACCCGTTCCATTTTGTTGCTTTATGCACGGTTCAATTAGGTTTGGGAATTCTTGTTGTAAGTTTTATACGTTTAATATTATGGTAGTTATATATTTTGATCGTTTAACGGAGTTATTGTCTGTTGTCGGACTACATATACCTAGTAGTAATATTGGGTTGCATGTAGCCACTTTGCAAAGAATATTGTAATTTAAAAAAACATAATTTACTCAACATTTACTGGCGGTATGTATCTCTTAACTAAGAGGCCGCCTGGGTAGATACCACCGCAATGTATATTTCTCGCGCTAAACATTTTTGTGTTCCAATAACTACTGGACATAATGAGACTTAACGTCTTAAGTCTCAGGATGGCGAGCGCAGTGGAATGCCAAGCATTGCTTTGTAATTCATGGTTTTGTTTGATTTTGCTACTGTCCATGAGCGGTCGTATCGCTTACCATCAAGCGAATGGCATGCTCGTCTCGCCATTCATCGCAAAAAAAATAATCTTAAGGTCGATTATATTTAGTCCTTAAACGCTAGAGGACTGAACTGAACTGTTAAAATGTATATTACTAAAATAATAATTAGTAATTTGACTCACCACAGAAACCAGGTTTCCTCTATTGAGCTTCGTACCATACCCATCAAATGATACTGCATGATAAAACTTTATACTGCTTGTATACCTATATACCTATATCAGCCCATATACGTCCCACTGCAGGGCACGGGCCTACTCTACAATCGAGAGAATCGATTGAGAGTGGTTAGGCCATATAGTCCACCACGCTGGCCTAGTGCGGGTTGGCGGACTTACATACCGTAGAAATTCTTTAAAATCGCTACTACTTTACTGCTTGTATGAATAGATGAATTTAATATCGTTTATACTGACGAAAATTGTGTAGTTGATAGGACGTAGTTCACTTGTGGATATTAAGGTGCCATTAACCTGGCCTACTTCGCGAACGGCTTGAAAGAAATATTAAGATATCATCAAAATTAATTGGCTACCAAAAATAGAACGTTTATGGCTCGAGTCCTTACAAAAACGAGTATAGATTTTCAAATAGCTTTATAGTACTAAGTACACTTACATAAATGGGATTGACCCATTTCTTTATGCGCATAATGTAGGAAGAAACTGTCAATGCTTTTTAGAAATAATCCGAACGAATCGTATTTGCGAATTGAAAAACTTATACAATAAATTCCCAACCCGAAAACCAAAGGTTGTTCTTAAAATTCACACCCTTCTACGCCACCACCAAAGACAAAGTGAACTCTATAATAAAAGAAAATAATTTCTAATATTATTGTAAATATACGTACAAGTCATCCCTTCTCAAACCGGGTCAGAACGACCCCGTCACACAATTAATAGTAAAATTAAATTTCTGTCACGAGAGGGCGCTGCGCGGAATTAATACGTAACGAATACGTCGGTCGAAGGGACCGCTAGTTTGTGATTTATCGCCACCACACCAAGTTATAGGGTTTAATTTAGTCGGAAGTAATTTTAGAGTTATTTCATTATTGTTCTACGAGAAATGTAAAGGTTGTATGCTGGTTATAAAAAATATACCGGCTAGACTGCGACCAAAAACGAAGCCAGGTGGTAGTTTTTATGACTAGTGACTACACACAGTAATGCAACAAAAAAATTGTTTAAGCTAAAATAATAAGTAAAAAATAATAAGTTATTTAAAAATTAAAAGGATTGAGCTAGAAATTGATTAGACAACGTCACACCAAATATAGTTTTCGATCTGGAAATCAAATCCTGCACCGCACGTTTTTGACCCCATGAGCGCTACCACTAGACTATTGAGGCGATAAATAAAACTGAAATCTAAATATCAATATTAAAATGCGTACAGCGTATATTAAGATATACACATAGATTCGACTAGTTCGGTCGCACTGATAGTTACTACTTTGGCTAAAATATTGGAGCGACATTGCCCTTTGACTTCTCCTTTCATTTTACTAATATCTCTATAGAGCTGTTAATAAATTAATTTAAATATCAAATATTTTCCCCGGTTGTCAAATGTTTTACAAGTAGATAAAAATCAACGTGTACACAGTTTAATTCAATTAAATATTAACATAAACACGTACAGTAGCTATGGCTACTTAATAAAAGTATAACATAGAAGGATTTATTACTTCATGAGGTTTTTAATTTCAAAATCACCTCATTTTTGTATGTGGAGCTTGAATTAATTATGGAGATTGTCGAAAGCTTAATAATCGCTACATTTATTTTCCTATAAAAATATCAACCTGAAATCTTCCGCAAAAAACGGAGATCTACCTTCACTCTGTTCATGCTATTCCAAATCCTGCAAATAATTATTAAGATGAAAAAAGAACAACTCTATATAAATCCGTAGATTGGACAATGGCTCCTTTTTGCATGGTGTCGGCGGCAAGTGACAAGTCAAGTGGCAGGGCAAGTAAATAAGTGTAGCGGGTGGGGCAAGTCACACTGTCAATTACACAGGACAACTCGCCTGCCAACTTGTACGATATTAAATATTTAGCTACGGAGGCATAGAATAGGAAAGCATTTCAATGTTATTCTTTATAGCGATGTGGACTTTCTTTTTTAAGAAACATAATATAATTTAATTTCAAGTTCAAGTTCGAAATAATATTATTTGTTTCCAACACATTGTAATACCTGTATTTGCAAAATAAATATATATGTTTATCTTAAAAAATATATATTAAAAGATTAATTTCATATTACAGTAAAATTTACACTTCTTAATAATTATTAACGTATTTGGAAATTAAACACAGAAACGCTTGATTTAAATCACTAAAATGTTATTCTAAACAACAAAAGCAATCCGGCAATTAAAAAAACTAGTCGAAGTTGATTTTTTTTTGCCTTAAAAACTAGTAGGCTTTCTGTTTTATAATATACTTACAATAAAGCTCAAATAAAATAGTCTGTCTTGAGACTATTTATTCGTCGAACATCACAGCCGTATGTCACAAAATTAAAATGATTTATCCGCGTTATCAGCTTCACGTAGTGTTCGGCAAGTGACCACCATTGTCCCTCTGACCATTATTTATCGTTGGCAAGTCGGACGGTCACCGACTAATGATTTGTTATCACCACACTCCTTTATAACTAGAATTAATACGTTTAGTTGTAGTGTTAATTCAATTAGATAAACTTATTTGATTAAGAAACATGACGTAGTTTCTTGAACATTTAAATTGTTTTGTAATCTAGAACATTAATTTCTGTTTCCATGTTGTTGGTGTTGTTTGGTTTTGTTGCTGCCAATGGCGGTCGTGTCGCTTACCATCAGGCGAATGGCATGCTCGCCTCGTCATTCATTGTAATAAAACTACATTTGAAGGAGATTTCGAAATATTTTAAGTACTTTCATAAAATATTAAACTACCATACAGGATCTAATGCTACATCACGATGCGTGTTACATTTATACCTATTTGTTTTTAACAATTTTACGAATGATAATGATGTGATAATGATAAAAAAATATTTAAAATAAATGAAAAATTGGATAATTATGACAAGGACTAAAAGGAAATAAAACGCTTTAATATTTTTTATTTTTTTTATTTTAGACTAGGCAAGATATTCCCTACCTCCTACACCCTCCATATACATACACCATAAGTTCTAATTACACGTACGTATGTTCCAGGCGAAGATGAGTACAGGTGACGGGACGGTGGGGGGTCACCAGAAGACTGACGACAGACTCGCCCACCACCAGTCCATGAGCCAGATGCTGTATGGAGCCGGCCTGGGCCCTGGACGATCAGGTACGTTGGCATAAGTCTAAAAAAAGTGGATTTTTAATGATTCATTTCATCAGCGCTAGAGTAAACGTGTTGGATCTTCTATCCTTTTTATGGCAGAAGATTTTTTTTATTAAAGCAGCTTTCATTTTATATTAGAGTTTCTGCCCATTGTGCTACAACTATTAATATATCAGGCAAAGAAAAGGCATAGCTTAACCTAGAAATAAAAGGGTTAATAAGTAAAATAATTTTGTAGTTGTATCATTCATATCTAAGACATCGTGATCGACTTTCCATCATTTTACATATTCCACGGCACACAGTAATTCAGGTCTTGCCAAAAATAGCTTATCGGTGCATTATTAACACTGACACCTTGAAATTCGCAGTCGCTTGCATGTTCTTGAATAGTTGTAAATGAAGAATAGGAAGATAAGGAATTGCTCTTCAGCTATTCCTGGCTTACTTGTGAAATTTCCTAACAAAATAAACTTGTAGCGCATTGATGAAATTCCAACCTCGTTGGATTATTTTTTTTAAATTAACCACCCCCGCCCTTCCTTCCAGGTTCGTCCTCATCATCCCCGGTGGGCGGTAACAACGCCGGCAGTGGGCTACTGGTGGTTCCCCAGCCGCTGGGCAAAGGGCCCACGAAGCTGCAGCCTCTGCACGCCCACGCCAGGAAGTATCACTGCAAGATGTGCCCACAGGTGAGTCCTAGAATAAAGACTAGTTGAAGAGGAAATACTTCTGTCCCTTCGTTTTTATATTGTATAGGAAAACAAGCCGAGATGGATTGTAGAACTAATTAAAAAAATTGTAACAATACTGGTTGATACATACATACATGTATGTATTATTATCGAAGTGCTTATATAATATATATGTGTAAGGTACATTATTTAAGGATGGGAGTAAGCAGAGCAAAAAAGAACATTGTTTTTGTTAATTAAACGAACCTTTTAGGAAAACTTTTACGATAGTAATACGTACAATAGTAATTTATAACCTTTTAGGAAAACTTTTACGATAGTAATACATTTATTTTATGCGATTTCTACTAAACGATGTCTTAAAAACACCAAACTATCGGCACAGTTAAAACATCAACGAACACCTCTTATCAGAATCTATACAATATAAGGGGACGGCGCTCCAACCGAGATGGCGAAATGATAATGAACGGACGCGGCGCGGCGGCTGCGTCATCAAAATTCAATTCGTCAAGCCAGTACAGTTTGCAGAGAAAACTATAGTATTGAAATAAAACCAATTTTTACGGATCTTTTCGAGGATTTGGTTTGATTTTTAAATTTTTAACTTCCCGACGTTTCGATTGCTTTACAGCTTCCGTGCAATCAAATCCGTAAAAAAGGTTTTATTTCAAAGTGTAACATTCGCATAAATCTAAGAAACTAAATTTATTTATTTATTTTCTAATTTAATCAAAACGGCATACACCAATTACATCAATTAAATTCTTAAACCTAAGTAAATCTAATATATTAAATCTAGACAAATCAACAAAATATAAACAATATTCATGAACAAAAACAGTGTGGTAATAAAAATATAAACTATCTAACAATATAACTATTAGTATAACATAACTATAGTATAGTATAGTACGTAATAGTTATACTAATTGGTAATAAACTATAGTAACCAAGTTCACGAAAAACAAAAAACAAACTAACTAAAACTATAGTAGACGAAAATATCTGACTATTTTTTGTTACATCACTTAAAGTTACCACTCGTACATTTTGAATTTGTGGACCAACCTGCTTACTTGGACTTGTTGGACATATTTTGTTTGATAGCTGAGCGATATATCTTGATAAGGCCCATACTTTAATGGTCAGTTAAAGGCCAGCGGTTGGATGGTGGAGCTTCTAATTTAGATTTCCTTACTCCAGACGATATTTTAGTTCATAAATTAAAAAACAACGATTATGAGTAACTTTGGAACCCAAATTCTGGTTAATTTCGTCTGAAAATCTGTCTTATTAACGCTTAAAGAAGCTTCATTTCAAGATTTTAACTAGAACTGCAGTTACTCCTTGAAATATT
Organism: Deilephila elpenor; assembly: GCA_949752805.1. NCBI lineage: Eukaryota > Metazoa > Arthropoda > Insecta > Lepidoptera > Sphingidae > Deilephila > Deilephila elpenor. The sequence continues at coordinate 7,789,024 of OX457119.1, forward strand.
ATACATGGTAATAAAATAGTAAAAAATAACGTAATGAATAAATTTGCATGAGGTGCTGTTAAAATGCTAATTTAATTAAACGCAATCTGCCATCGTAGATTATTCCACCGATCATAGATTGATTGATACATGACAACCGTCAATACGGCACGTATTTTCATATTGAACAATGATTAATTGTTTTTATAATTGAATTAGTTGGTTTTTAAACTATTGGATCAAGGTTCGGACACCCACACAGGTCTTTTAAGGTCTGAATCATTAAGATGACGTGTTGATTATGTGGATGTGCATTTGAAAACAAATATTATATGTATTTGCTGACGTTACTCGCCGCCATTGCGTCCAGAATTCACAATTAATTCCATACTTGATGTTTTTTGCACCGCACGCCGCGTTTAGCTAACTTATCTTTAAACACTTCATACCCAAATAATATTATGCAATTATTTTGATAACAATATTATGGAGAATTCAATATTTTAACAAGCACTTTAACTCGCGCTGTGGAATTTTGACAATGGTTCTTTGTTGTTTTAGTATAAAACAATCATTTATTATTGAAATATGTTCATACTTTATTTTGTCCTTGTATTTATGACGAACAAATCAAGGATTCAAAACGTATAATGTAATTATAATATTCTTCTTTTAACTATACTTATTTTATATTTAATCGCGGTTGAATGTAGATGACTTTTCATCTATAAAGGAAAATTATTTGAACAAAGAGTAAGTCCTTGAAAGAATTAAGTAGGTAGTTATACCTAACATTTAAACATACATTTACAGCCTAATTCACAGACAGATTCAAAACCTATTTTAATTATCGAATGTTTTGTCCCTTTCGAACGACTTTAGAATTCAGTTTGAGCGAAGAAGAAAAAACATATAATAGCTAAAATAGGTTTTAAATGTGTTTCAAAAATAAGGCCGTTATTGTATATTATTTATAAATTTACGTAGATGTTAGGTATATCTACTGAATTCTTCGAAAGACAAATCAAGAAACACAGCTAACATTTGTAATACTATAGTTTTATAACTTCAAGTCATAACAAACCCTGAACCGCGTAAAAACAAAGGCAGAAGGATTTTTATAAAACCTTTTTTCGTTCGCAAAGTTATTGTTTCGGTGCCGAAGCGAGAACAAAAGGGACCTATTTTGATGAGACACTAATTGGTTAATAATTTGGGCGGCTAGCTTTTTGTAAGAAGGTATTTATTGCCGACAAAACAGGTACATTTCTTTGAGCTGCCGAAAATCGTACACCCTCAAATTCAATGACGGAACTGTACAATACATTTTACTTAGAATTGACAGTAATGTAATAAGTACCTACTACATATATTCACCAACGACAGCATAATTTTATTAAATTAGTTTAATAACCATTTTATACCCGAATATGCCCAGGGTGACGTTTGAAAAGTGCGTGGTGGCCTGTTGGTAACGGACCAGACGCGACTGCCAACATGTTCACGGTGGGCGCAGGTTCAAATCCCAGGGCACACCTCTGACATTTCGGAGTTATGTGTGTATTGATAGTCAATGATCACACACTATAACGGTCAAGGAAAATATCGTGAGGGAACCTGCATACTGTAGCGATTTTCAATAATTTCTACGGTATGTAAAGTCCGCCAACCCGCACGAGGCAAGCGTGGTAGACTATATGGCCTAACCCCTCTCAATCGAACTTTCGATTGTAGAGGCCCGTGCCTACATATACTATATATTCTTACTATCGTTGTGGAATGCCATTAACTGTCTTTATTTTATATTTTCATCCACTGGTTGGCTATGCTAACTGGCATTGCCAATGTCCATGAGCGGGGTAACTGCTTCTTATAAGGCTTACCTCTTTTGCTTACACAGGCATTTATTTTTTTTACTTCAGCCAACACTTAATTTCAATCACAACAAACCACACTACGTAACACCCAACAGTCACATACATAGTCCTGACCCCACACTATCGAGTCTTGTATCGTGGGTATGGTACGAGAGACTTTTCGGTCTCACAAACACCCAAACCCGAAATAAACCTGTGGATCAGACAAATATTTGTTTTGGCGCGGGGATCGAACCCGCAGCCTCTTGTTTCACAGCCGGCGTCTAACGGCGCAGTTAGCCACGGAGTCACAGTCGCTCTTTACATTGTCACACTTATTCATATTTTTATAGAAAATAGCTTTCTTTTTTTTAATAAGTATTATCCAAAGCCTCACCAGGATCGACCATAGATTTTTTTTTTTTTTCATAAATGTATTTCCTTTGCCGTCTGTATAATTAAAAACCCATTCATGCATTCCGGTCGCTGTGGCGCATTTTTATATTATCATTAGAAGTTGCTATAAGAACTTGCACTTCTTTGAGCACCATTTCTTTCTGTACTTGGTTATCGTTACGACTAGTTCTGGCGTGGTAGGCAGGAAGATTGATTTAACTGGTATCTAATTTAGAAGGGGTAGGAGTGTAGCGCCAGTTTTAGTCTGTTATGAGTGAGAATACCAGATTGATTGACGCAATGTTATGCAAGTTTGTGATGCCATTGTGATGTGGTTTGAAATTAGTTGAGATACCACCCTAAAAATACTTTGAATGAAGTATATTTATTTCTTAAATACCTATTTAAACTGTCGATTGTTTCTAGGTAAAAATATATAAGTTTTTTTTATTAAATGAGTTTATGAATGGGTAAAGCAGTTGTAGTTTCTGATAACTTAGACATAAGACACGTTAAATGTAGCTGAGGTTGCGAATGCAATATTGTACAACTCTACATATATTTTACAATAATTAAATTCAATTATCGAGTCTCAACAACCAAACCTTAACCTTAAAAAGCCATACTAATTTACACAAAGGTATAAAAAAAAATAAAAGAAAGAAAGCTGGAAACGTCATCGGCAAGTCGCATAGCTTTCTAATCAAATCGGGATGTGGAATGTTATGGCAAAAATTCTGGATGCACAGTGGGACGGCGACTCAACGGGCCTCGCAAAAAGTACAATAAGTTGATACTTGTGTAAATTTTTGGATTCCCGTCTCGGCTGCGTTTCCCTTTTGGATTTCGCCGGTGGCCAGGGGTGAGGCAACATTGGTTTAGTGTTTTATATAATATTGATTTGTTTTTTACTGCCTCGGTGGCGTGATGTGCTACGGTGCGATTACAAAGCTGAGGTCACGGGCTTGAATCCCGGGTCGGGCAAAGTGATATTGGATTTGCTACTCATTATCATCCCGGAGTTAGGATTTTGTGCCCGATATGGCGATAGGCTCGCCCCCTATCACATCGTGGCACGGAACATACAAGGCGAAATTTGGGTGTCCTGGTGGGCCTCTGCCTACCCCTTCTGGGAAAAAGGCGTGAGTTAATGAATGTATGTATGTATAAAAATATCCGTAAAAAATATTTAATTTAAAAATGTAACATTCGCGTAAATTTGAAATAATGAAATCTAGATTTTTTATATAAGTTCCGATTATCCTAGTGCACGTATATTGGCACTAGACCAATTGCAATCAAATTAATCTACATTTAGTACAAAGTTGCGAACCCCTGTGAAAACACCAGAAGCTTTTTGTTTGATATTGCCGCCCGACGCCAAAATGTTAAACGAAAAAATAACGAATAACGGGACATAATTATCGCATACAAAAAGAATATAAAGGAAACACATCAAAAGCTTTTAACATCACGCGCTTGCTAAGGAGAATTCTCGGCTAACTCATGAATACGAGGACGGGGTTCGAATACGGAGTGGGACTTAACATGGTTTTAATTAGACTTATATTTCAATTATAGATTTGACTTTTGGTTATAAACAAAATATTATAATCTCACTTATTTATATAGGATCGGTAAAACGAGTTCTTTTTAATATGCAACTGGGATAATTCGGCCTATTGACAGCCTCCGTGGCGCAGTTGGTTAGACACCGCCTGTGAACGAGAGGCCGCGGGTTCGATCCCCGCACCGAAACAAATATTTGTGTGATCCACGTTTATTTGTTTCGGGTCTGGGTGTTTGTGAGACCGAAAAGTCTCGTAGCTTCTGATACCCACGACACAAGACTCGATCTAGCGAGTAGTGTGGGTTCAGGACTATGTATGTGACTGTTGGGTGTCTTTATTTATTTATTATAATTTATAATCATTCATCAGATATGAATTATAATAATATGTAAGCCAATATACGAACTACTAAGCTTACTGGTTTAGTGTTTTATATAATATTGATTTGTTTTTTACTGCCTCGGTGGCGTGATGTGCTACGGTGCGATTACAAAGCTGAGGTCACGGGCTCGAATCCCGGGTCGGGCAAAGTGATATTGGATTTTCTATTCATTATCAGCCCGGAGTTAGGATTTTGTGCCCGATATGGCGATAGGCTCGCCCCCTATCTGTGATAATCGTGGGATAAAATAGATATGTCAAAACATAAACCCAATTTTTTTTTGGACCAAGTCACTCATGTAAATGTCTCAGTGTAAATGGTTTCAAACATCAACTTATACAAAATACAATAGTTCAATAGACTATACTACAACTAGGAACTGAACCTAAGATCACGACCTCTTAGCCACTATAACTGAATTCTCGAAACGAAATGTGCAATCATCAAAAAAATTCTTATACCAAAGACACCCTTGTTTCACCAAATAGCCCAAAGACAAATCGGCCACAGACAAATCGCTTCTCACATTTGCCAAACCTCCCAATATTCTGCAAATGACTGCACATTTCCCATAATTTCTCTTATTGCAACTAAAAAAAATAGTAAAATGACTCTTATGTCAATAGCCATAAAGCTCAGTATAACATTTCGTTTCTATAGTACTTGGGTTATAGAACAAGTTATATTGAATTTTATACCAACGTATTAGGGTGTAAAATTGTGTGTAACTTGTATTGTTTTTGGTAGTGTCCATTCAGTGTGAGAAATGAATCTATTTTTCCGTCGCCACCGACTTCTGTAATAACTTTTTCAATATTCATCTTGTTATAGAAAATATTTATAAAATTACATGTTCCTAATAATCCTAGTACTTTGTATTACAATATTTGTGAGTTGTTGCCTAACCCATATAAACTCGAAAAACTTATAATTCTCTCTTCTTTTCCTTTTCATATATCCATCCTAAGGTTGCCTGTAAGAAATCGCCTAGAGCGATAAGACCGCCATCTGTACTTTTTTTGTTTGTCTGTAATATCTTTAAGTGTTTTTTTTCGTTTTTTATGTGCAGTTAAGAATAAATAAATAAATAAATTCACGAATAATGGACTCTAATTCAATACAGATCTTTAAAGTACACAACCGAACCAAAACGCAATTAGACTAACAGGTTTATAAATAATCTACAGTACTAAGAATAATACTAGAATAACAGTATACTAGTAGAATAATAAATACGACTGCCAACATGTTCACGGTGGTCACGGGTTCAAATCCGAGGGCACACCTCTGACTTTTCAGACTCATGTGTGTATTGATAGTCAATCACCACGCATAAGTAAAACATCGTGCGGAAACCTGCATACCATAGCGATTTGTAATAGTTTCTATGGTATGTAAAGTCCGGCAACCCGCACTAGGCCAGCGTGGCGGACTATATGGCCTAACCCCTCTCAATCGTACTCTCGATTGTAGAGGAGGCCCGTGCCCTGCAATGGGACGTATATGGGCTGATACAGTACAGTAATATAAAACTGGATTCTAAAATTGTAAAATTAGATTTCTAAAATTGGTAGAACCACGATGTCATGTTCCCCACAAAAAATTGAACATAATATTCAAAATTGGTCAGTATCATCCCTTACACGTCCCACTGCAGGGCACGAGCCTCCTCTCCAATCGAGAGTACGATCGAGAGGGGTTAGGCCATAAAGTCCAGTGTCCAGCACGCTGGCCTAGTGCGGGTTGACCTGAAAAATTCATAATATATTTTTATTGTATTTCAATCACTTTTACACCATTCAAATATATTATACATAAACAATTTTCCTAGTAAATCATACAAACATTCAAATTAGCATCGAGAATCGAACCCTCACACGTGAACGCACTACAAAACGACGATAATTTATGACGTCCGAGTACCCATAGTTTTTGCGAGGGCTAATGACGTCATTAGAGGGCTGCATTGTCCCTCCGTGAGGGTTATATCCAGATACTGTACGTGATTTGCGCGAAGAGGGTTGTAGAGTGGTTACTAAGACGGGTGACGGGTTAAATTGCTATGTGGTTTTGAACGACTTCAAAAGAAGGTTCTTAATTCTATTATGTAGACTTTCTATATCGGCCCATATACGTCCCACTGCAGGGCACGGGCCTACTCTACAATCGAGAGAATCGATTGAGAGTGGTTAGGCCATATAGTCCACCACGCTGGCCTAGTGCGGGTTGGCGGACTTACATACCGTAGAAATTCTTTAAAATCGCTACGGTATGCAGGTTTCCTCACGATGTTTTCCTTCACCGTTAAAGTGCGTGGTGATTGACTATCAATACACACATAACTCCGAAAAGTCAGAGGTGTGCCCTGGGATTTGAACCCGCGACCACCGTGAACATGTAGGCAGCCGCGTCTGGTCCGTTACCAACAGGCCACCACGCACTTGCCGACTCACACATGTAGACTTTAAATTGTATTAATTATTGTTAATGTAATCTTGTTGCACGTCAAGCCCAATTTTTCAATCCAGCAATTCCTGTTCATCCAAAGGTTGACAGGAAGAAATGGCTCAATGCGATATGGTCACCGATTGTACTATTTTATTTTTTATTGGTATCACATTCCTATGTAACTTGATATGTACAATAAAGAGTATAAAATAAATAAATAATTGCTAAGAAATATATAATTTTTATCAGACTTCAAAATAGAAGGATAGTCTCCCTACCTCCTCTAACAAGCGCATTAGGCCAATGTAGATGCGTTAGGCTAGTAAATTAAAAAGTACCTGTTCTTAAAAAGGTTGAAGTGGATGCACGAAAGAAAAATACTTCTTTGTATCAAACCTATGTGTGGAATTTAAAGGTCTTAGTGCTTTGAAGGATATATCAACCCGAACACCGCCGTACATAAGATGGAAACCCTGCCTTAGTGATCTGCGTAAGTCTGTCGCCTTCTGGATCCGTGTATATCTGTTTTAATATGTGAGAAGCCGCCTAGGTAGGTAAATAAATAAAATAAATAAATACACCCAACAGTCACATACATGTGTGTCTATTTGTCTGTATGGTGTCACTGCAATGTCTATTTCTCCCCCCAAACAGCAGTGTAAATGCACCGTTGTGTTCCGGTTTTAAGGACATTGTAGCCAGAGTAACTACTGGACATAATGAGACTTAACATCTTGTCTCAGGATGGCGAGCACAGTGGAATGCAAAGAATTGCTTTGTAATTCATGGTGTTGTTTGGTTTTGCTACTGTCCATGAGCGGTCGTATCGCTTACCATCAGGCGAATGGCATTTCGTCTCCTCATTCATCGCAATAAATAAAACTGATTTTAGTCATGATCGTTTCTCACCAGTCGATACTACTTAGAACACCCTTAGCTTGTTATCAGAAATATCAGATACCACTGCGGCCTTACCAAACCTCTATGACATTAAAAGACATTTATTTTTATTTCTCTGCCTACCCACATTGTAACCGTGATGTAGGAAGCGCGTGCGCCGCGGCAGGTGCGTCGGACCTCCCGTAATTAAAACTTGTCACGCGGCTGGACATCGCGTGCGCCGGCGGGCCATAGAAATCGATACCTAAACGCTTATCATTTTAAAAAACTAATATACATACATAAACTCATGCCTTTTTCCCAGAAACGGTGAGCAGAGGTTGCCCTGGTAGTAACCAGGGCATCCATGTTTGTGTACCGTCCGACGATGTGATAGGGGGCGAGTCTATCGCCATATTGGGCACAAATTCCTGACTCCGGGCTGATAATGATTAGAAAAACTCAATAGCGCAGTTGTACTACGCTACGACTACAACGCTGAAGTCTCGGGTTGGAATCCCGGATCGGGCAAAATAATATTGGAATTGTAGAGGTATAGGAAGGTATTCGTTTTTAACTTACTCGCACCGTATCACATCGTGGGACGGAATACACAAGGCGTAAAGTGGGTAGCACCTCTGCCTACCTTTCTGGGAAAATGGCGTGAGTTTATTATGTGTGTATGTATATCGTTTTTAACTTTGATCTCGAGTAGATACCTATTCAATTCACAATATGTTAGGTTTAGGTTTAAAGAACTTTATTCTCATAAGAAATACATATTTCACTTAAAATGAGATACAAAGAGAAAATAAAAATTATGTTAAACTTGATTTAGTCTCCGGTACTTTTTGACAGAATATGTTGTTTAAGACTATTTCTAAAACTATTTACATTTTCACAGTTCTTTACAGTTTTCGGTAGCTTATTATAGAGCTGTGCACCCTCATATAAAATTGTTTTTTTTCCATAGTTTGTCCTTGGCTTAATTAATTCTAGTAGGTTATTATTACGAAGAGAATATTTACTGAGTCGCGTATTCAATTGTATATTAGATTTAATGGTGTTAGTAATTATTTTCTTTATTAAAACGCATGTGTTATATTTGTATAACTGAGATAGGTCAAACAGTTCAGTTTTTTTATAAAGTTCTTTGGTAGGCATTTGGAACGGAAAGTAAAATAAAACTTTGATAATTTTATTTTGTGTTCTTTGCAAGGAATTCAAGTTAGTTAATGCAGCCGACCCCCAGATTTCAATTAGGTATTCTAAATGCGATTTTACTAATGAATTATATATAATCGTACGGACGTGTTTTGGTAAACAATGACTTATCTTTCGAAGTGCTCCTAGTGTAGATGTTAATTTAGATTTAATGTGTTCAATGTGTGGTTTCCATGTCAATTTATCATCTATAATCAAACCTAAATATTTTTCATAATGTGATTGTTTGATAATTTCTTTTTTTATTGTTAAGGGTTGGAACTCGGGTATTTGTTTATTTTTAGCAGATATAATCATATATGATGTTTTGGACGTGTTAATTGTTAGTAGATTGTTGAGCAACCAATCATTAAGTATGTTCAGATCCTTTTGTGCTTTAGTTATGATGTTGTGGATAGATTGATCAAAGTAAAATAGACATGTGTCGTCAGCGTACAGTGTAAGATAACCAGTTAGTCCTATCTTATTTATGTTGTTGACGTAGATTAAGAATAACAGCGGTCCGAGTACAGATCCCTGTGGTATGCCAAAAGAAATGTTTTGTGAAGAGCTAGTATAATCGTTGATTTTGACAACTTGACATCTATTTTGCAAGTAGGATTTAAACATCTTTAGAGCGGTGTGATTTATTCCTATATCACTAAGTTTTAAAAGTAATTTTTGGTGACTTACAGTATCAAACGCTTTTTTTAAGTCGATAAATACACCCAAAGCGATATTTTTTTTATCAATTTGAATTTTAATTTTAGTGATTAGGTCTAGGGCTGCTGTAGCTGTACTAGACTTAGGGCGAAAGCCATACTGTTGATCGATTAATATTTGTTTTTCAATTAAATACTCGTTAAGTCGATCACAGATAATTCTTTCAAAAAATTTTGATATAACCGGTAGTACGGATATTGGCCTATAATTACTGGGATCAGTTTTAGAACCGGTTTTGTATATAGGGCTGACTTTAGCAGCTTTTAATGATTCCGGGAATACGCCTAATGCCAAACATTTGTTTATTGAATTAGCTAGTTTCTCCGCAATAACATCTTTTAAACATTTAATTGCTTTTGTTGAAATGCCATCTAGTCCAGTACTGGTATTGGTGTCTAGGTCATCTATGATTTTATTTATTTCGTCTATATTGCACGGTCTAAATTCACTCAAAAATCTGTCATGTATATAATTTGGTCCGTACATAAGAATTTTGTTATTTTCTGTATGATACATTTTAGGTATTTTATTCGCTAATTCTAATCCTATCGTTGAAAAGTAGGAGTTAAATAGTTCACAGATTTTATGACCATCAGTAATCGGTCCACTGGTAGATATCAATTTAGGAGGGTGCACGCTTTGTTTTATTTTATTAACAGCTAGTGTATTAATCAATTCCCACATCTTTTTTGGTTGATTATACGTATTATGGAATAGGCTATGGTAATAATTTTCTTTATACGTCTTAATCATTTTTTTAACCTTTTCTTGCATTTCTAATAAAGACTTGTTTAATTCTGCATCATTTGGTTTTTTTTTAGTTTCTGTCCACATATCATTCCTTATATTTATATTATTTATAATATTCTTATTTATCCAGTCCTTCTGTGGTGGATTTAGTATTTTAGTTTTTTCCTCTTTATGAGCTTCAATATTTTTCCTTATAATTTCTTCTAAGTCACAGTAATCACTGTCTCCATCCTTTTGAAGCTCTTCAGTTATACTTTTGTGAAGGTTTTCATAATTAATAGCTTTATATTTTATATGTTTATTTATTTCAGGTTGCAGTTTACCAATTTCAAGGTATAATTGTTTGTGGTCGGAAAGGTATGAATTAATAATAGAAAGACTAAAAGAATGATTGGTTATATTTGTACTCACATGGTCAATTATGGTCCCCGATGTACTCGTTTCCCGCGTGCAATAGCATGGTTCGATTCTATTTAGTATTTCGTATCCTGTTTCTGTAATTTCATTTACGTATTTCTTGACATACGTGTCGTTTTTTAGTAAGTCGATATTAAAATCACCGAACACTATTGATCGTTTCCGCTGTTCAAGTTGAGATGAGTAGATGTCCAGAAAATTATCAATGTCTGCATCCCCATCGGGTTTATAGATAACTCCAACGTTCAGTGACAATTTGTCCATACGTATCCATAAATAGTGGTTACCATTTTCCAGTAAGTCTTCTGTTACTTCAAACTGTATACTGTTATGAACGTAAATTGAAACTCCACCACCTTTACTACATTTCCTATAGTTGTAAGTGTGTGTATAATTTGGTAGTTGATAAAATATAGCTTCTTCTTCCGACGCAAACCATGTCTCCGTGAATATAAGTAAGTGGGTCGTTTTTGGCACGGCTTTTAATATGCATTTTAATTCATCAAATTTACCTTTACTTCGCATACTACGTAGATTGGCATATAAAAATCGTAGCGACGACGGTGTGATTGGAATATCTTCGTATCTATTTACTGATTGATGGCGTAATTTTTCCGTATGTTCTTTATTTTGTAGGGTAGTAATTGTTAGTTTTTTGATTTGTTTTCTTTAATAATCCGTGGAATCCCTTTTACATATTTGATAAGCAAGTCTTTTTCGCCATTATCTAAACGTTTTTGTAACTCATCCTTAACGGAGTCTAGATATTGTCTTTGAACTGGTGTTTGTAAATCTTAATATGATCCGGCAACTTTGACTTGTTGCGTAACAAAAGTTTAGGTGTGTCAATATTGGTAAAATAGATCTTTAATGGTCGATCTTTGCCAGGTGTATATTTGCCTAATCGATGTGATTTAAGTGGCGTAGTGCAGTTTTCGATAACAGAAGTCAACTTTGTAAACTCATTCATGTCGTGGGTTTGTCTCAGTTTGATATTTTTATCGTTTACTTCTGGTATACCCACAATTACGACGTTTTTTTCACGTTCGGTTCGCTCCTTTAGTTCTAGGATGAGGTCTTCGTGACTAAGCGGACGCGGTGTAGACATTGCATTGTGAGAAAAACCTGACGATTTTAATTGAGATATGTCGTTTTCTATATTTTTAATTTTTTCTTGTGTTTTTGTGTTGTCCGATTTTATATTTTTAATATCATTATTAATATATTCAATTTGCTCTGCAAACTTTTCTGTTGTTATTTTTATAGTTTTAATTTCGTCTTTTATTTCGCTAATCTCTTGTCTTATGAACAATACATTTTCATTTTGGGTTTGAACAGAATTTTTTAAAAGTAGCATTATCTCATCTCGAAACTTTTCAAAATCCTTATTATATTCAGTTTCTTCGCTACGTACCTTCCGTTTTCTTAAGTTAACATTAGAGCAGCTGGTTTCATCATTGTATAACGTTTCGGTTCGGTAACGACCCGCTATCGCTTATGACATGCGGCGGTGTTCTTTGCAAACTCATCCTCCGATCGTATTTGAAGTAGTCCGTGCGAGCGAGCCGAAAAATGCGGCGGCTCTCTTTACCCGAGGGGGTGAGGGGAGCTTCTTCCGCGTTGCTAGCCGATACACTTCACACGTTGTATTAAAAAATCTGTCACTTTAATTGTTTTTATTGTTTTTATAGTGAACTTTAAAACTATGACAATATGTTATAAACTTGTTTGTAACATTAATTAATATTTTGCACAAGATCGACAATACGTCTGCCTCGAACAAGCACCGGAGTGTTCAACAAACAAATAGTTTATAACAACTAGAAATAAAATATCTTTTTATTTATCAGATTTCTTACTCATTGCGCAAAAACATTGTGATCCACCTGTTCGCCAAAATTATTTATATTTTTTTTATTATCGCTATTTTAATGGCCGCGCCTTACAACAAGTAGGCATTAGACGGGCGGTGCATGTAAACGATATTTTTATATTAATATTTAATCTCACAACGGTTGTTCTTATCGGTCCATTGTTAATTTCGCAATTTATTGTCCCGACATCGTGGTGCAACGCAACGGGTCTTCGAGGAAGTGTAAAGTACTTACAATGTCACGCTATGCAACGCCATCTAGTTAGCTAGTATTGAACTAATGTTTAAAATTGAAAGGGCTTTAAAAAATGATATGGCAATATTTATGATAGATTTCTGATGCCATAATTTTACTTATTTGTTGTTGCAAGAATAAGTAATTTAAATTTACGTAAATTGTAAATAAGAATTAAAAAATAGTAAACACAGAAACCGATTCAAAACTTTATGTTTATGAATGGTTTACATATTTAAAAATACATCTTGTAATGTTTTTGTAGCTTGAGGTTTTTAAATAAAAACACCTCAATTCTATACAATAGGAATTAATATTAAACATACAAAATTTTAAGTAACATTCAAACCCCAAAGCGATAGTTCAAATGTTTCCTATAGAAAGCGTCCGCGACCCTTAAACTTTCAACTGCGATTACTCATGTCAGATACATAACGAAAAGACAATATTTCATTTCTGAATATTTTATAGTATGGTATTGGCTTATAGACTGTACCAAGAGGTCGCATGTTCGATCCCCGAGGTCGCTTGTTCGATTACATCTAAGTTTAAAAAATATTTGGAAACCTCGTTGTTTTGGAAGAAGAATACAGTTAGGGAAAAGCAAGTGTGTGGTTTTGGAGTTGTCTGTGCGGCTTTCGACTAAGTCGGCAACATTTTTTGGAGCGTGACATAACCCCTCGCTAAGAAATAGCCAACGTGTAAACTGCACTTATAATAAATAAATAAATAAATTCACCCGACAGTCACATACATAGTTTTGACCCCACACTAAGATCGAGTCTTGTGTCGTGAGTATCAGAAACTACGAGAGACTTTTAGGTCTCACAAACATCCAGACCCGTAACAAATATAAATCACACAAACATTTGTTTCGGTGCGGGAATCGAACCCGCGGCCTCTCGTTTCACAGGCGGCGTCTAACCAACTGCGCCACGGAGGCTGTATATTATGAGACATTATAATGAATTTCGATAACAAAACATGTAACATCTCACTCCCAATTAAAATGTCGCATATGATACAAACACAAACACCACAACGAAAACAAAACATTAAACAAGACGTAGAATATTAGCTTTATAATCCACAAATGCTGTAAGAAAAGGCAAACATCTTTAAGGTTTACCGAACCACCGTCACCGCAAGGGACGAGAATTGTGGCGATGCTTACAAACGGTATTATTTTGATGTGATTCTTGAGTGTAGGGTAAGCTGGCTTGGTTTGTGAGGAATGATTTTATATTATGATTTAAATTATTTATAGGAGAATAAATGAAACGTGCTACGTGTTGTGAAAACGAAAGTAAAATACATTTTTTAAAACAAGAAACAACTACACAAACTAAGACAATACATACATACATAAACTCACGCCTTTCTCCCCGAAGGGGTAGGCAGAGGCGCCACCAGGACACCCACATTTCGCCTTGCATGTTCCAGAATGTGATAGGGGACGAGCATATCGCCATATCGGGCACAAATTCCTGGCTCCGGGCTGATAATTAATAGAAAAATCAAATATCACTGCCCGACCTGGGACTCGGACCCGAGACAGCTTTGTAACCGTACCGTAATACAACTACGCCACCGGAAGTCAGTAAGACAATATACATAGACAATATATACATACATTGTATTGTATCAGCCCATCAGATGGTGCGTAATGCTAAACGCCGATATATTCTAGATAACATATCCTCTTCCTCTCCTGCTAATACCTGGAAGTTCCTTAGGACATTAGGTATTGGGAAGGAGAAAAGCTGTGATTTCCAGGAGACATTGGATCTGGACGATCTCAATCGTCACTTCTCTTACTCCTCACCGATGGATCATCGAGTCAAGTGTGGCACCTTGGATTTCTTAGCCAACTTACCCCGCCCCAACATAGATTCCTTTCACTTTTCTCCAGTTGGTCGGGATGAAATCAAAAAGATAATCCTATCCATCAAGTCTAACGCTGTCGGATGCGACAATATCACCCGTCGCATGGTAGTGTTGACTCTAGACCATCTCCTCCCAACACTCTGCCACATAATTAACTCTTCCTTTAGCATGGGTTTGTTTCCGTCTTTATGGCGGAAAGCCTATGTAATCCCTCTTGCCAAAGTCACAAATCCAACCCTCAATACCCACTACCGCTCTATATCCATTCTCCCGTTCCTATCCAAAGTGCTTGAAGCCTGTGCTCACAAGCAGCTTTCTAGGTTTGTGCACTCTAATAACCTGTTAAGCCCGCTGCAGTCTGGCTTTAGACCTGGTCATAGCACTGTTTCCGCACTCCTCAAAGTGACTGACGACGTTAGGGCTGGCATGGAGGACACCAAGGTCACTGTGT
Source organism: Deilephila elpenor (assembly GCA_949752805.1). Taxonomy (NCBI): domain Eukaryota; kingdom Metazoa; phylum Arthropoda; class Insecta; order Lepidoptera; family Sphingidae; genus Deilephila; species Deilephila elpenor. The sequence goes on from OX457119.1 coordinate 7,804,074, forward strand.
TGGTCTTGGTGGATTTCTCGAATGCCTTTAATGCCGTTAGTCATGACATCCTATTATCCACCCTTTCCTATCTAATGGTTTCTCCCGAAGCACTGGATTGGTTCTCTTCTTATCTTCGAGGACGGCAACAGTCGGTGCGCATTGGCGAGACCTCGTCGGACTGGTGCGACCTTGACTCTGGCGTTCCTCAAGGCGGTATCCTTTCTCCATTATTGTTTTCTGTTTTTATTAATCTCATTACCCAAAACCTTCGATGTGCGTACCATCTGTATGCCGATGACTTACAGCTTTACGCTCAGGCGAGTGTCGATAATATATCCACGGCAGTCGACAAAATTAACAGTGACTTGGATCACATCCGAAGATGGTCTCATAATTATGGCATAACAGTCAATCCTCAAAAGTTTCAAGCCATAATTGTGGGAAGTCAAAGATTGATCAGCAGGTTGGATACAACGATTATTCCATCTATTATTTATGATGATACAGCTGTAGTATGGTCTCCTACTGTTAAGGACCTTGGACTTCTTATAGACACTACTTTAAGCTGGCGCGCCCATGTCACTTCTGTTTGCCAGAGAGTTACTGGTATCCTTCGTTTTCTTTATCGCCTCAAAAACTTTCTTCCGTATATGACCAAGGTAATGCTTGTACAAACCTTAATCCTACCTTTAATCGACTATGGTGATGTGTGCTATTTTGACCTGAATGCAGATCTTCTCAATAAACTCGACCGGCTTCTCAATAACTGCATTCGATTTATCTTCAACATTCGTAAGTACGACCATATATCGTCTTACCGTTCTCAACTCAAGTGGTTACCTATTCGCCAGCGCCGAAGTTTGCGTGCTCTCACTACACTCTTCTCTCTTCTTACATCTGCTTCTCCTCCTTCCTATTTAATCTCGAAATTTCAACTTCTAAGTGCCAGTCACGATAAAAGTCTTCGATCCTCTAATAATCTTCTTCTCATGTGTCCCCCACACCGTTCTAACTTTATTCACTCTTCCTTTTCTGTCCAAGCCATACTTCTGTGGAATGCGCTCCCACTCGTAATCAGGACGTCCACTAACCGTACCGCATTTAAAATGAAGGTTCGTGATTTACTGCTCAAGGAAGTTGCAGAATTAGCACATTAGTTTCTTGCTATTTATATATAGTATATGTATGTGTATATATGTATTTATGTAATATATCTATATGTATGTATATATGTATATATATCTTATCTATAATATGTTATATGTATTATATTATGTATATATTATTTAGTTTCTTTTGTTTTAACTATTTATAATTATTTATACGCCCACTTCAGCTCATCTCTGCATCACCGAAAGGTCGGCTGGTAGATAATGCCTCTGGCATTAAGTCCACCTTATATACAATGTATATGAAGTATAAATAAATAAATAAAATATACGTCCAACTGCGGGGCACGCGCCTTCTCTACAATCGAGAGTACGATTGAGCGTGCTTAGGCCTAGTGTTGGTTGGCGGAGTTTACATGCCAAAGAAATTCTTACAAATCGCTATAGTATGCAGGTTATGTTTTCCTTCATACATGAATACCCGCACTAGGCCAGCGTGGTGGACTATATATGGCCTAACCACTCTCAATCGATTCCCTCGGTTGTAGGGTAGGCCCGTGCCCTGCAGTGGGACGTATATGGGCTGATATAGATAGATGAATACTTGATTTTTTTTTATTGAAACATCAAACATTTGGATTTAGCGATCGCAAAAAACAGACAATTGCAACACCTACAATAAACTTCCGTCTTAACCCCAAAAAGTTGAAACTCTAACACCGAAGATGCGATTCAGAGCACGTCATTTTTACTGCACGTAATGCAAGGCAAGTTAAACAGTGCATCTGCATTACAATGCATTGTTCGCTAATAGACGTTGCGGTGCGAAACGCATTGTAGACGCCTTGAGGGAGATAATCCATCATGCGTAGGGATGGGGATCGATATGTCAAAGGGTTTCATCGATAAAAATATATTGTCATTTTTTTAGATGACTTAAAAGTTAGTTATTAATTGTAGGTTTTTTAACATTTAATTTAAGTAATAAATTAGTAGTAAATTAAAATGTAATTATCATTTATTAAAAGCAGCTTAGTTAAGAAAATATTGAATGTATTAAAATTTTATTTACGTCTTTTATATAACAATTGAAAAGGTATCTAAAGTAAACTAACCGAGTTTATAGACTAAGGGAGTAATCCCTGAAAAAAATAATATTAGGCGGGTAAGTGGTCATACAAATTTAAACCATTTCATTCAGCAACATAGTTGAAAATTCATGTTTATTTCTTGCAAGTGAACACCGTGATCTTGATTTAAATCTACTTACCAAATAATATGATATATTATTATTATATTATTTCTTGGTGCTTTGAGGTCACCAATAAATAATCCAGTTTTTTCCAAAATTTCTAAATATTTACCATAACATCTCATAACATCTACACCGTAACTATCAAACACACCAAAAATACAATCGGTTTTTCTCTTACTTATCGTTTTATCGATATTATCGATAATATCCATCCTTACCACGACAAATCAAACACCGAGCTATTATGTCATCCCCACAATCGAAACTTTGCATGACAATCTAAATGATGGCGAAACACCTAATAAGTGCAGCTTGTGAGAAATACACTCTAGTTAAACCCAATTTGTCATTGCCAAAATCAGGATTATAATTTGCATAGTCTTGGGAACTATGTACGTGGGTTTCTTAGTAATTTAATATGGTGATGTATAGATCGGGAGAAAGAAGGAAGCTGTTTAAAGGCATAGTGAGGAAATGAATAGAGTACGGCCTTATAAAAATCAATTAGGTATTAATGGTTTCTTAGATTTACGTGAATGTTATACTAAAAAACTCATACGGCGTGTCACGGGGTGGACCACGAAAGCTTTAAAGTAATTGATACGTCGTCGGGAAATTACGAAATGTAAAAATTATACCAAATCCGAGATGAAATTCATTAAAATTTGTTTTATTTCAATTAAGTATTATTTGCTATAATAATATAACTGCCTCGGTGGCGTAGTTGTATTACGGTACGGTTACAAAGCTGAGGTCTCGGGTTCGAGTCCCGGGTCGGGCAAAGTGGTATTGGATTTTTCTATTCATTATCAGCCCGGAGTCAGGAATTTGTGCCCGATATGGCGGTAGGCTCGCCCCCTATCACATCATGGGACGGAACATACAAGGCGAAATATGGGTGTCCTGGTAGCGCGTCTGCCTACCCCTTCGGGGATAGAGGCGTGAGTTTATGTATGTATGTATGTAAGTATTATTTTTTATTACGTACAAATCTGAAAAAATACATTTAAGGCCAATGGAACAACAAAATGAGGGTAATAGAGTACAAAATATGAATTATTGCTTTTTTAAGGTTTATTTTCTTTATAATTTTTATTCATCCATTAAGGAGGTGGAGACTCGAATAGGTACATTAAATTACAACACGATCGCCATGTGTCAATTTAAATGCTTTAAAATTAAAGCAAACTATATGAGAATCTGTGAAACATATCTAGTGACTGAACGGTAAAGTATGAATTGCCTTGTTCCATGCCCTGTTTCTTGTTTTAAACAATATCGTCCTGACTCTACCAACCTTTTTTGGGATAAGTTAGGATGATGTATTTCTCGATCGATGTTTAGTACGAAGCTGGTTTACTTCGCTGAATAGAACAAATCAAATTAGGTGTAAAAGTTTCAAAAAACTAAGTTTACCTATTTTATTTATTTTAAAATATAAAAACTCCGCGGTAACGTAGGTAATGGCAAAATTATATTTTTATCTAATTAGTTTTACAACAATAAAATATTTATCTTTGAATATGGTATTATACTTCTTGCTGATAACACAGAGTCCAATAAAAAAAAACAATAAAAATAAGACAAGAAAGAATGAAATTGAAATACAAATATTATTTTACTCCTACTCAAATGAAATTAATCAGTAATCATTATTTTTGTGATATGTATTTTACTTCTATAAAAACCTATATACAACATTCAATATTGTATTTTTACGATTAGAGCATTCAATCCAATTCAATATATTTTACACTAACTACCACACCACAATCAATAATATAAATATTACCAACAATAGCTATTGCAAATTCTTTCAACCACGGGTACTTTATACCGATCAACACTTTCCTAAAACCTCACCGCACAATACGCACTGCTAATAATAAAGGGTTAAGAAACGGTAACAAGGATGTACTTAACCCTTCGCGCCCACCACAATAGATCAATAGCCAATAATCTTATAATAGCTAAACCCTCTCGGTGGGTCGGAACGACCCCATTGGTTTTATTGAATGTTTTCGACGCAATCCGATTTGTTTGAGATATTTTGAAGTGAAACAATGGGTTTATTTGTATTCAATTTTAACAGTTATAATAAGCATGAATATATTTATCAATTACCATTGATATACACATTTTTAAATACTACTTACGCTATTTATACGCATAGAAATTCAAATTTTCAAAAAGTTTTCTACTGATATCATAAAGAAAACTACAAGTTTATTTGAAATTTTCTAGAAATTATCACGACATTATTTTTTTAAGTTACATAAATAGTACCATACATTATAACATACCTATACTTACCCAAAAATCATTTTCCTACTCCAATTCTACAATAAGTAACACGCGCAACCATTCACTACCACCTACCATTCAAATCAACAAAAACACAATACAATAACAACCCTAATATTATATTTCATCGATCTAAAGGGTAAAAAATTGTATTGATTTTTTTCATAGTGACAACACGTGGCTGATACATATCTACAATGCATCAATTGTAGCGTAATTTGATAGTTTTGGCACTGACCACAATAGAAGAAAAAATTTACTATGAAGTAAATAATTCAATAAAGAAATATCCTTTTATGGCAATTTAATGATGCCTACTGATTCTTGAATTAGATATTGGAGCTGTCCTTATCAATATTTTGGCTAAGATGAAATAGGATCCAGGTCAATTTTTTTAATAAGTATACTTCTAGATTAATTGAATTCCCCAATCCGATTAATTAGAAATATTGAAGTAACTAATACGTTTATTTACAAATGACTAAAATGCTTTGACAAATGAAATTAGTAAAAAAAAAGAATGTCTGTATAAGAAAAAGTAGTTTAAGAAGTATGTAATATAAGCCACATTAATATCAAAAGAACAGACAATACAAATACGTTAAATAACCAGAAATGCAAAAGACGCTACCGGCCCGGAGTCCCTTACTAAACAATATCGCAATTAATAGCGAACTCGTCCCCTATTCTCACGATTTTTTTAATTACGACCCAGCAGATGTTTTGTTCGACGTTAAAAAATAATGCACCCGGAACAAAAATAAATTATTCACAAAAAATACCATCGTAACCGGTATACAATTAAGCGTAAAGAAATTACACAGGGACAACTGCCTCGGCCCTAATTATTCAACAAAGATAGAAGCTCACACGATACCTATGACAATACACGAAATGAGCGAAGAAAAAACGTGACCCCACAATAGAATTTATGAATTAATTAAAAAAATCCACTGTCCTTTAGATAATTCGCGAGTAAACATACTTCAAAGACTTTTATATGCAAAAATAAGGGAGGGATCGGAACCAGATATGCAAATGTGGTGCGAAGATGTCTGAAAAACAAATAGATGAAAAAACCGCCGTGTATAGCTTTAGTATAAATAAAAAATATACTTTTGCATACATTATGCCCCTAAATTCTCACAAGGAATATGCAAATGTTTGATAGTTAATCTTTTATTTTAATGCCATCTTTTTGTTGATCGTTCGGTTTGTAAGGGCTTGGATATTAATGATTTGGACTATGCAAATTGTAAGAAAGTGTGGGAATGGTTTTTTGTGCTTTTCTGAGGGTGGGATGGCCGTTGCAGAGAAATCTGTGGGTACGGAGATAAAACAGGGTATAGAAAAGATTGTACACAAGTAATGATTTGTTAAGTAAATGTAGTGTTATAATAATATTTATTAAAAAGTTTACATTAATTAGGATTGTTGTTATTAATATTAAATTATTGAAAACCTATGTCTAATTTAATATTATGTTAGGAAGAATTTTGTGCTATTAAATTCGATGCTAAAATTAAAAAATATAATATTTAATACTCCAACTTTATATTTTAAAGTAGGATTTTATTCCAGAAGCAATTTCGATACTGTCTCTAATAATAATTAAATTAATACATACATACATAAACTCACGCCTTTATCCCCGAAGGGGTAGGCAGAGGCGCCACTAGGACACCCACATTTCGCCTTGCATGTTCCGTCCCATGATGTGATAGGGGGCGAGCCTATCGCCATATCGGGCACAAATTCCTGACTCCGGGCTGATAATGAATAGAAAAATCCAATATCACTTTGCCCGACCCGGGATTCGAACCCGAGACCTCAGCTTTGTAACCGTACCGTAATACAACTACGCCACCGAGGCACCGAGGCAAAAATTAAATTAATAGTGTTTATTATTTTACCTCTTATTTCCAATCATGACATTTTCCAAAAATATGTAACAATACTTTCTTACTATTATACTCTTTTTTTTAATCCGTTGATTGTGACATAAACACTAATAAAAACATTTGTGTTACAGGTATGTAAAACATCAATAAAACAGTTGTAAGTGAAGTTTTCCAAATTAATCGATCTTTATTTGCATAATTTAATCTGCCATGAGATAATTTGCATAAATCGATCGTGTTCATTTTTGTTAGCGACATCTATTAGTCAGTTAGAGAACTTGGCTCTAGTTCTTACAAACTAAACTAGATGGCGTTAGCAGCGCCCACGCAACTCGCGCGCATTCGGTACGCAGAACGTAACTTATTATCACACAACATTACTATTGAATGGAAATTATTGGGTAACTTTAAATTATCCTAGCGAAATATATTAGTGTATCAGTGATATAGTCTTGGTTTGTCTGACAAACAACCTTTCTTGGGGTTCTCGAGCAAGCCATCCAGACATTTCTAAGCGTAGACCTAGAAACTAGAAACTATACATAATCCATTCTAGTAGTCTTCGGTTTCATAAAATTGTATTTTTTTTTATCCCTGCCTTCTATTACCTAATTTCCCTTTAACCGATATCTTTTATATTTTTATAATAATCAATGAATGGAAAGCGATTAGAGACTTGAAACATTATGTAAATTTAAACCACAATAAAATTGTCGAACTTAATTGTAAAAGATAAATTCAAAAGAAAAAACACGAAATACATATTTTGTTGACGGCCTGTTTTGAAAGAAATTAAATGGTCACAATATAACCGATACCTTCAATTTACAACCAAACTTCGGAATACAAGCTTATTAAACTATGATCTTCAATGAATAGTAGGATTTCACCTTTATACCTACACCTTTTATAGAATAGAATAGATGTTTTTGCGTCGGATATGTTGAAAACAATCTGTCTAGTCATACGCTTGTTTCGTGTGGCAGTTAATTTGACGGAAAACCCCACATTGGAACTACATAACAGTTTTTTTCGTAAACTCGAGAGTTAATTAAAGAAACTATTGAGATGTTATAACGTCTTCATATAAGATAAACTAGTTACCTTAGAATAGTCTCTTTTAATCCTACGATAGCGTAGGAATCGACTGGCTCGACTAAACGTGTATTTGGTTTAGAGATAACACTTACAATTTTAAATAAAAAAAAGAACCTCACAAAAAATAACAAAAGAATCAACTAAACAAATCTACTTACCAATAATATTGTATACATGGCGAGAAACAATATACCTAACTATAACCTTTTCATTGGCAATAAAATGTTTTTAATGAACTGTTTTATTATTTCTTCATAAACATTTGCTTATAGGCCTAAGTACATTAAACGGAATTAACTAATAAATAATAAACCAGCAGTTATAAATCAAAACTGTACAATTTAGAATATTGACAACCTCGCCGGTTGAGTTAATGAAGTGTTAAGTGAGGGTTCCGGGTTCGAATACAGAACTTAATTATGTTATTGAAGGTATCTCAAGGTTTGTATGAAGAGGAAGAGTTTTGCAACTGGTGCTCGAAACACTAAGGTCATAGCTGAATAGCCTGCAATTAGGACCTAGTTTCTTTTTAATATTATGCAATAAATTAGAAACTCTTTGTACAATATTGAGCGGATGGAGCAGTGTAAGTTTTAGCATAGATAAAACGTGTATAGAAAAGAAATTCCGAATGCTAAAAAAATATTGCAATGAATGGGTAGACGAGTATGCCATTCGCCTGTTGGTAAGCGATACGACCGCTCCTAGGACAGTAGCAACACCATGAATTACAAAGCAATGCTTGGCATTCCATTGCGCTCGCCTTCCTGAGACATAAGATGTTAAGTCTAAAGTCCAGTAGTTACTCTGGCTACAATGTCCTTCAAACCGGAACACAAGTGCATTTACACTGCTGTTTGGCGGGAGAAATAGACATTGCGGTGGTACCTACCCAGGCGGCCTCTCACATATGAGAGACCTATCAGCAGTTAATAGATAAACAGTATGTAGGTATATTTAGACTGAACTGCACTTACAGATGCAGTATAATTATTTAGTCATAGTATAAAAATCACTAGATTCTCAACTCATAGCTTTATTACGCATATTAACACATTTTATTACATTATATTACAAACCGCCAATTCGGTAATCACGATGTTATATGAATATTTTAATCCAATTGTTTCTTGTAACGCAGAAACCAGTTTCGATGACCTTGCCAGAGCCAAATGCGAGATAATCGATCAAACGCTAGTTTATTGCTGTGTTCCATTGAGATAAATAATTAAAACAGCCGCACACATTGACTTATATTCTACCGATAGACGAGACACGTCAAAGAAATAAAGTGTCCCCGTATTTTAAAAGCACACCGCAATATTACATCACTTACCTGGTATTTTATTAAATTATTGTAACTTCAGACGATTTGCTTTCGGTTTGACGGCGAAATATTCATTTATTACTTTTAAACGTATGCGATAAGGCGTACTGCACTGTCACTGTCACGAAGCAAACTGATTCATGTGTGGTGCATGCACCGCAAGTAGGTGGGACACATTTTTTGTACTGAATGTCTCATCTAGTGTAACATTGATATCGATAGCCGCACAGTTTTGAGTTCAGTTAGATACACGTCTTGTACAAGTTTTCTGTTTCTGGATGTTATTTTTCTATGTACAATAAAGATTTAAATTAATAAATAAGTCTTGTATAAAAAACTAAATCAAATCAAAACATTTTTATCGTCGAACATAGGTTACATAAAAATGTTACAATATATTTATTCGTTGAACCAGCCACATCGGCATAAAATAGGATAGTACTTAACTTAGTTATTTATTAACCAATGAATATAACATTGATCAAAATAAACTACAAGAGAGTTTTTGGTCTCGTAAATCAATCACGAAATGAATTTTTTTGGGACACTTTTTTCTTAGTGTGGAATCGAACCCACGACGTTTCCGACTCGGTTGAACCACTCATAGACACTGCCTATCCTACACAGACTTATGACCTGCTCGATGTGTATTTTATATTTATAAAGTTTAAATGCAGGCAAATTCAAAACGAGCATCCATACGCGAAATGGCTATTAATCGCTACTCGACACAATTATGCCAGCCAATTATAAAACAAGTTCATAGCACGGCCATATATACGTTGTAAGCAGAGGCCCTAATCTCTCTAAAGTCTACAATTTGCAATGACGCAATTTAAATACTTACAAATGGTAATAAATTAGCAATTAAATTAAATACAATAGTCTTAATTATCTCGTGAAAATAATATTTTATATTTAAAAATATCATTAATTAAATTACAAAATTAATAAAAGCACATAATTATTTTTGTCACAGTAACAATAAATAAAATAGAAAAAAAATTGTATTTATAATAGTTGCATATTAAGATGATTTAAAATAAAATTGATTCGACAACTCGCGTAAAATTACTAATAATATATTTATTTTAGAAATATCCAAAAATAGAACAAGAACAATAAATTAATAATTTATTTAATTTAATCGCAACGAAAATAAATTTATAAAAATCTTGTTTATCTTCACGTGTGTACGAAAGTGTCGAACTGCCATGCCCATGCCGTCGCAAGCGCTTGCACACACACAAATCTAACACGCACACACCAACACACAATTACTTACACACACAAACTCTATGAAATATTAGTTGCGAGCCATGTGGTAGTTTGTTGTGTCGAGTATTTTGACGAATTCCGAATAGAACGGTGTGCGTTGTTCCATCCGGGATGTTCGATATTAACTTAGTATTTTAAAAATGATCATTATAACGTTAAGATCCGATTTTTTAATGTTCAAATAAATATATCCATCAAATTCATTTAAACTTGACTGCAAATTAAAGTGACAAAATCAGACAAGTTTATGTACAAAATGTAACAGTAATAATTATTTCTTTCTCCACTTAATTTCCACTCATTCATTTATCTATCCAAAACCAAAATAACTATCAGTCTATACATTAATAGTATATGTCCACAGTTGAGCACGGAACCCCGCTACTATCAACAATTCTGCTTCAGTTGTAATCCACAACACCTACTTACCTACTCCGTATTGCCAACCTCCACATAAAAATTCCAAATTCAAATGAACAAAAACCGCGAACGCTCAGCCTAGCCAACGCACACGTCGCCTTAGTGACGCTACAGCGGGGGGCACGGGGCGGGGCGGCCCAAACCTGATTTTCGGTCTATGCTGACCTTGTAGCGGGCACGTATTACATCATAATATTTTATAATGCATTATTTCGATTACACCACCAAATGATTTCCAACTTTATTACGCTGTGATAAGGTTGATATTTGAATGGTAACTGTCAATGGTGTATACGACATTGCGTGTACTTTTCGCGTACTGACAGATACTCGGCTAACACGGCTACCTACGCTAGGTTTTTCCGGCAAAGCTTTCCGCGTTTGTTTTGCACTCCGATTTGATTTGTTTTGATTTTACAAGCCTCGGTTGCGTAAACACTGCTCTTCAAATCTTAGTACAAGCTGGAGTGTTTAACTTTCGGTGTTTCGTGGTAGAGGTTATGGGTCCGGGTTTGTGAGTGCAGAAGTCACAGGTTCGATTTCAACGACAGTAATACTAATTTGATCATATTTTGAGATTCACATTTTTCGGACAGCCTTGCCTTATGACACCCATCATGTGGGGTCGGGCTGTGTTTTTTTTTAATTTACGGAATCTTATGTCTCCCGATACAATTCAAAATAACACCTGTGGCTAAAGAGTGCATGGTTTCGAATCCTGGACGCAAAGCCACTGTGTATATTTCAATCTTTAAATTTCCATTTAAACTATTTTAATATAAATTACGTCACTTGTCAGCCCAGCAATGAGATATATTACCATATTTTTTTAAACGTAACTTAATTCATGATATAGCCACGAAAACATATTAATATCATATTCATAATTGTAATTTTAGCCGTTTCTAATTACGGCAACCGGTCGAGGCGATTACGTCCAAATTACCAGCTTAATGCAATTAATGGTTAATAAATATTAAACCTGTTATGGAAGATTTATGTAAAAGTTTCTGCTGAATTAAAGGATATCTAGAATTTATACCGGAGATCTTAAATTAAGTAGGATAATGGTTTCTTAGATTTACGCGAATGTTACACATTGAAATAAAACTATTTTTTACGAATTTTATAGCGATTTTGTTTAATTTTCACATTTTTACTTCCCGACGTTTCGATTGCTTTACAGGAAATTATTGTAGCCCGTGACCACGAAAGCTGTAAAGAAATCGAAACGCGCCGTGGAGCTTAAAAATATAAAAATCAAACCAAATCGCGATAAAAACCGTAAAAAATCGTTTTATTTTAATGTTGTTAGGATATTCGCGTCCAATGGAAAAGCGACCTCACGGGTAAATATGTCGTGTACCGGGATCAGCTAGTGAATATAATATACCATAGAAATATATAGAGAATATTTCATTGATTAACCCGTTACAATTAGGCCGACATAATTACTTCGACTGGTGAGAGGTAAACATATAGTTGTGAATTGTCTGGATGCAATTCACCAACGATCAGACATTTTAGTGCCTTTTCGTGCAAGTATAAAAAAGGATGTCCATAAAAAAACACGAAACATTGTAAATCTGCCTACCCCAATGGGATGTAGGCTTGAGTTTTGTCCATATGGCAGATATCTGTAGAGCTAAACAAACAAAGGGCGACTATAAAAAACATATTTATAGGCTTCTAGATGTCGAAAGAAGCCGTAAGAGGCCGTGGCCAGCGTAAATTCTGGGCCCAGATAAATCATATAAGATTTTGACTCCGGCCTCGTATATCTAATTAAAACTGAGAATTTCCGCCAGCCTACCCATTTCCTCCTCTCGTCCTCTTTCGTTTTCCTCCCATTTGGAGCAAGCAACATACCTATTATCCACATGTGTTGTTATAGGCGATTCTAAACCCTTACAATCATGGGCCGTCTGCTCGTTTTCCGAATCTATACATATAATAAAAATGTAAATGGTCGATGTCTGTACATGGAAGATATTTAAGAAATTTCAACGCGGGGGGTCTTTATAACAGCTAAAGAATCCAAAACAATTTTTTTAGAATTTTTGTCTGTCTGTCTGTCTGTCTGTCTGTCTGTCTGTCTGTATGTTTGCTTACGCATCACGCAAAAACTACTGCACCAAATGAGATGCGGTTTTCACAGTTGTATTGCTGCAGGCTCAACTTAAAAACTGGTATATGTTGCATTTGCATACAGGATGGTTCTTTTTGTTTGCTTGCACATTACTCATAAACTAACGCACCAAATGAGATGCGGTTTTCACAGTTATATTGCTGCAAGTTCAACTTAAAAACTGGTATATGTTGCATTGGCATACAGGGTGTTCCTTTTTGTTTGCTTGCACATTACCCAAAAACTACCATACGAAATGAGATGCAGTTTTCACAGTTATATTGCTGCAGGTTCAACTTAAAAACTGGTATATATTTTATTTATAGACAGGGTGTTTCTTTTTATTTACTCGCGCATAACGCAAAAACTACAAGACGAAATGAGATGCGGTTTCACAGTGATATAGGTACAAGTCCAACTGGTAAATGTCTTATTTACATACAGGGTGTTTCTTTGTATTATGGAGGATAAATGAGAAAAACTAATATTCCCCATATTAACAATGGATTAACACTCAGGCTACATTTTATCCAGATAAATTAAGTGTTCCCGTGGGATGAGGACGGAAAACCGATATATTTGTTACTTTTTATACTCAAAGGGATGCGATAGGCGTGGATTACATACCTTGAGTGAGAATGAGATAGGACGGGCGGGATATAACGGGACGGGATGAGAAATACCAAATAATCTATACATGTATATTTTTTTAAACAAAGTTAATCACGCAGACGAAGTTAGCGGGCAGAAGCTAGTGCAAAATAAAGGTGATTAATGACAATCTACATTTTCTCATACAAGTTTATCTATGACATTTCCATCGGAATGCAAATAGTCGAAATTAGTTAAAATATCGATTTTATTATCCATAATTAAGTTTATTTCGGAGGTCATCGGGAGATCATCGACATTTCGACGATTTCGCGTCCGTTTATATCTGAAATGCCACCTTTATCTAGATTTTAGGCACAAGTCCTTTTAAGGCTAAGTTAGGTAATTATTGGCTATATTAATGCTGATATTTGATTTATTATTGGTATGTTATAAAGGTAGAACCATGCTGTAATAGTTGCATTGATTTCACCAGGAATAGAGTCGACCAGGCTGTGACTCTGTCTTAAATTAATAAATACACCCAACAGTCACATACATAGTCCTGACGCCATACTAAGATCGAGTCTTGTGTCGTGGGTATCAGGACTATCAGGAACTACGAGAGACTTTTTGGTCTCACAAACACCCAGACCGGAAGCAAACCTGTGGATCACACAAACATTTGTTTCGGTGCGGGGATCGAACCCGCGGCCTGTCGTTTCACAGACTGTGTCTAACCAACTGCGCCACGGAGGCTGTCTTAAATAAAAGAAATGTGATGCAACGCCTTTCCTCTTGTTTTGTTTGGTGAAAGAGGTTTACTGGCGTCTCGAAACCTTTTCTCCACTTCATCTATTCTAGTTTGAGAGGCTGGCAAGACTTCTACGATCCAACTGTTGTAGTTGTTCACGGGCGGTGGTGATTACTTACCCATTCGTGAGTATAAATAAATAAATAAATAAATAAATAAGATTCGTGAGTATACTTGTTTGTTTACACATACATACATACATAGATCCATCTATGTAATAAAAAAGAATAGAGTAGAAATATCTCTTCTAATATCTGCTCACTGTACACCTACTAACAACTCTTAAATATATAAACAAAATCTCACATAAAATAGCAAAATGTACATAGTAACGAACTACAAAAGTCAAGGCCAAGATTAGTATAAAAATTCACACTAAAATGTTACTTATAAATTAGAATAGTGAAAGAGTATCCAACCGAAACGGGTCGCTCAAGGCCATACCTCCTGTCTTTTCTATAAATTAAACCGCGCATACTCATTTCCGCAGACCAAAAACCTATTAGCGAACATATAAATTATTTTTTCCCGCCAAATATATTTTTAATTAATTTAAGACGTAAAACAGTAACCACAGCCACCATGTTACGCGAATGGAAACTTTTTGCGAGTTTACAACACAACAATGCAATAAAAAGCAGAACTTTCGTTATCACCACTAAAATTACATAAAAACTATCATTAATTTCGACAACTATACGTTTTCTGAACGCATGCGCCGCCATCTTGTTTTTTGTTTCAATAAAAACGGCGCGAAAAAATGGCGGGTTTTTTCAACTCTTTTTTTTCTTGCGAATATGTTATTTTGTTTTTATAGATTTTTTACAAACAATACTGGGTCACTGTGTTCTGTCCTTTAACAGGTTTGCGACTTAAATTATTTAAATTTCTGACTCATTTGAACCGTTAACTGCAATATTTATTATCTGTGGAAACGACCGTTTAATGTATTCTAATGTATGAAAATGTCTTCACAATTAGGGCTTGATTTCTTTTTTGTATGTTGTTTGAAGTGAGGTTAAAAATAGACATTTATTGCTTGTCGCTTCTCCGAATAGAATGAATAAATAAATTATACATTCCTGACGATGATCAGTTTTAGTAATTTGGACACTTAATGATTTCATTTCCAAGGGCAGTGTTTGAGGTCAATGTGTCTTGACCTACAGCCTTAGACGCGCTATAAGTAGGTCTTAATGACTCTTAAGTTATTTTAATATTACAGGCATCTTGTAATTTAGGATGGTGTTAAATTCACCTTTGCATTACTCAGACACCAATTACCACAAACGAAAATATTTATACAACTCGTCATCTTAACGTTAAGTTATTTCTATTTATTAGATGATTAATAGACAAAACCAACGTCAAACAGATACTAGGATAAAATCACAATCAGTTAATTTAATGTTTTTGAATAAGAACTTTGTATGTAATGAAGGAAATTATGAAGGCATCTTTTTGCCTCCAGCTGTATTTCCAATTTAGTCAATAGATATTATAGTGAAGTAATTCCTTACTAAAGTTTTGCATCATCGTCTTCATCATTTCATACATACATACATTACATACATAAACTCACGCCTTTTTCCCCAAAGGGGTAGGCAGCGGATATACTGGTAGCAACCAGGACACCCACATTTCGCCTTGTATTTTCCGTCTCACGATGTGATAGGGGACGAAGCTATCGATCATTCATCATCATTCCAGTCACATGTATCCACTACTGGACGTAGGACTGTCCTTTATTGCAACTCTTTTCTCTTACTTCCGCCTTTTAATAAATAAATAAATACACCCAACAGTCACATACATAGTCCTGACCCCACATTAAGATCAATTAAGTCTTGTGTCGCAGGTATCAGAACTACGAGAGACTTTTCGGTCTCACAAACACCCAGACCCGTAAGAAATATTTATGGGCCGCATAAAAATTTCTCTTGGTGCGTCCATGAGCGGTCGTATCGCTTCCCGTCTAGGGGGCCCAGTGCGGGTTGAAGGTCTGCACCCTCCCGCTTCCAAGTCCTTACCTTCCCCTTGGCTTCTCTGTTAGTGCTTGCATAACACCTACCACAATGGCGTCAGCTTCAGTGGTAGCAATTAGCAGTATTGTGTCTTAACGACCACACAAATCTATGAATATGAATCAATGTTTTTGCCGGCCAATCTGAGTGATTGACGCGTGAGCATTAGGTGTAATACGTGCTTCTATGCTAGAGGAGAAGGGTGACCATGCTGTGTGTAGATCTTCGGACATTCCGTGTTTATATTGCGATGGTATAAGTGGATTTAACGGCTTCAAGCAATGTAAGCATTTTAAGCGTAACAACTGGAGTTATAACTACATATATTATGTCCAGATTTTTTTTTTTAATTATGGATATTTTAGTAGTCCTTACAGTAACTAGACTTCCAGATGGGACGTTCGATTGAGTTTGTTTTGGATAGTATTACTAACGAATAAGTTATAAGGCTAAGAATAAGTTATCTATTATGTTCCGGACGAGGCATATTCCCTTAAAAAAGCTTGATCAACTCTATATTTCCCTAATTACCTCACTATTCTATTGCATCTTGGCTTGTACTCCAATAAAACAATATTTGCATCAACTAAAATTCACAATAATAATAGAATCATCTCCCAAAAAATTCACGACCCATGGTCACACTATCAACAGGTTTTTGGCTAAAGCGCGCCCGGCTCTGACCTCACGATCCTTACAAAATAATTCTACATAATATTCTTGGGCATCAGACATCTGTCATCATCAACTTAAGAGTCGCTATCACACCGACGCGTAACCATCTATGGAGCGAGTACGAATATTCAGTAACACGTTCGAAATTCAAAAATATAATTCAAAAATCTTTTCATTACCGAACAGGCCTTTTCTCACCAAATCATTTTTTATCTACCACGTTGAGCCAAAGTTTTATGTTAGTTAGTTATTAATACCTAGACATTATTTGACCAATAGCGAATTTAATTACAAAATTCACAAACTTTTAAGGGATATTTTAATGCTATTATTGACAAATGATAATCATCAGGACAACTAGCTTCAAATGTCCTCCGAGGCAAGAAAATATTCTTTTTTCCGTTAAACGTGGTTATTGTTACGCTCATTTAAATATTCTTCTTGATACAATATGTATTCTTAGAATTATAGTAATGAATAATTAATGATAAAAATATTATAATGATACAATTTATTGTCCGTGAGAATAATAAATCATGTAAAATTCAGCGGAAAATTTTCAATCTAAACAGAGATTTTCACATAATTGTATTGTTAACTAGAATAAATATTTATTTTCTTTTTAAGATGTTTCGTAACAAAAACTTCAAGTGGTTAATTATATTAAAATATTAGTTTAATTGTAAAATATAGTTAGGAATTACAAAAAATAAATATATTTATGTACTTTTTTAGTGCGTGGTGGCCTGTTGGTAACAAACCAGACGCGGCTGCCTACATGTTCACGGTGGTCGCGGGTTCAAATCCCAGGGCACACCTCTGACTTTTCAGAGTTATGTGTGTATTGATAGTCAATCACCACGCACTTTAACGGTGAAGGAAAACATCGTGAGGAAACCTGCATACCGTAGCAATTTTAAAGAATTTCTACGGCATGTAAGTCCGCCAACCCGCACTAGGCCAGCGTGGTGGACTATATGGCCTAACCACTCTCAATCGATTCTCTCGATTGTAGAGTAGGCCCGTGCCCTGCAGTGGGACGTATATGGGCTGATACAGTACAGTACAGTACTATTTTAGTCAGCGCTGCCGCTTTTAACAGTTTCCAGTAGCAATCTTTGGGATAGACCTACATTTAGCAAAGACTTATTGTGGTATAGAATAATGACATACATACATAAAGTCACGCCTGTATCCCAGAAGGGGTAGTCAGAGGTGGCCACCAGGACACCCACATTTCGCCTCGTATGTTCCTTCCCATGGTGTGATATGGGGCGAGCCTATCGCCATATCGGGCACAAATTCCTGACATACGTCGGGCTGATAATGAATAGAAAAATCCAATATCACTTTACCGGACCCGGGATTCGAACCCGAGACCTCAGCTTTGTAGTCGTACCGTAGTACAACTACGCCACCGAGGCAGTCAGGCAGAATAATGAAATTCAAAGAAATCGGTTATCATCGCATAAAATTATTTATTGGTTTTGTTTTTTGGCCTTAAGACTGGCTCCATATGGTTTGAACCCTGGACCACAGGAGCTAAAGTTCATGTAACCTTATCATAGTCGACACAAATCTCTACATTTTTGACGTGACCAACTGATACAAATCATAATATTATAAATATATTACAGTACAGTGTAAAAGCAGCCTGTCTAATTGTGTACCAAACATTTCCACGCGTTAACTTGAAGCGTTTAAGTCGATACGTAGCCGCATCTAGGAATATGTTCCGGGGTAGACTAGCCGTTTTGAGAGAAAGAAACAATGTTTTATTACATTTTTCATTTTATAATTTCCAAAGAAATACAGGATATAAAAATATAAATAAGAACGAAATAAAGAAAAACATTGCGCCAGGAAAGGTATCTCCCATTCAGCTAATATGCTGCAGCAGCAAACCCCCCCCTCTCCTCCTGAGCAGCACTGCGCCGCTATACAAAGACCTTGATGACATGCGTTTCATTATCATTGCCATTAAGTAAAAAACGATTGTCAAAATTAGACAAGCTGCTTTACTTACCTGGTAGGTAAAGAAACCTGGCAAACAAGAAGTTGTGGATTCGATCCTCGCACCCAGGAAAATGTTTGTGCTCTCTTCAAATTGTTTTAGGTCTGGGTATTGGAAGAACTAAAATATCTCTTCTACCTTCTGATACCCACCTCACAAGATTTGGAATCACTGTGTGAATATGAACATTCATACCTGTGGGTATAGTCCCGACTCCCGTGTTGGGTCAAATCAAACAAGGATCGTTTGGATATTCTTCAGTTTATTTATTTTAATTCGTCTTTCCGTCGTCGTCATCGTACGTCGTTCACGTCTTATCTTCCAGAGTGTTCTCTCTTATTCCATCCTTTCATATTTGACATCCTAATCATTCATCCTCTAACTCTTTTACTCCTTAGTACTTTCATTCGTTATCTCTTTCATATAAACTACGTTCCATATCAGACATTAGTCTAACGTTTCATTCTACTCATCTTTCATCATAACATTCAAATCCTACATACATGTTTTAAAGTATACGCTAACACACAAAATTAATAAACAATCCCAATCCCTATCTAAGGATCGATCCGGAAAATAGACCAATCAGAACACATCAAATGTGAGCGTGTCGGCAATACCTTGAGCCCATTGGTTTATTTTCACGATCGATCTTTAGATAGAAACGAAGATCGTTTATTAATCATGGCCATAAATCCGTAATAATAATCCACCTTAAGACTATTCCTATGATATGTCACTATCAGCCCGTATATGTACGTCCCACTGCAGGGCACATGCCTCGTCTACAATCAAGAGTACGATTGAGGGTTGTTACGCCGTATAGTCCAACACGCTTGTCTAGTGGTTTGATTCCAATGGTAAGTAAAGTCCAAAAACTCGTAGAGGAAGCCCGTCCTTGCAATGGGACGTGTATTGGCTGTATTATTCGTAAGGTTTCAACCCAATAATCTTCAGAAGCAATGACGTAGGTACTTTTAGGTCCTGCCCACCACCTCTCAGTTCCGTCTTCAATATTGGGAATGACATCACCTCCACAAATAAATCATTATATAATATGAATACTTATTTATAATTTTCGTGCGGTTTCCGCGTCATCGTTAAGGAAAATGGTTTTTAATCATTACACTTAAAAGTTATTACTCTGCCTCCATGGCGCAGTTGGTTAGACGCTGAATGTAAAACCGGAGGCCTCGGATTCGATTCCCGCACCAAGAAAATTTTTTGAGTGAACCACAAGTGCTTGTTTCGGGTGTTTGTGAGACCGAAAAGTCTCTCGTAGTTCCTGGTACCGACACAAGACTCTTATTGTGGGGTCAGATCTATGTATATGACTGTTGAGTTGTATTTATTTATTTATAGGTTTCTCATGACCATCTAATAATAAATCTATTAATAAACTCAATAGTCCCCCTACATTGGGTAAAGGATATTCGTAAACTTTACGCCCAAATATCAAGCACCGTACTCGATGGTTTTTTTATTGCGATGAATGGCGAGGCGAGCATGCCATTCGCCTGATTGTAAGCGATATGACCGCTCATAAACAGTGGCAAAACCGAACAACTCCACGAATTTCAAAGCAATGCTTGGCACTTTGCTCACTATCCTGACACATAAGATGTTAAGTCTCATTATGTCCAGGAGTTACTCTGGGTACAATGTCCATCAAACCGTAACACAACATTGCATTGCTGTTTGGCTAGAGAAATAGACATTGCGGTGGTATCTACCCAGGCGGCCTCTCACATATGAGAGACCTACCACCAGTGAAATAACTGGCAAAGTAAACCATTCAAGTGTGTCATGTTTGTGGCCGGGCATAATTGTTTCGACTAGCGATATCTCCCACCAGTGCAGTGGCGGCGTAAGGTACGTTGGTACCCTGGGCAGTTTCGTATTGAGCACCCCTACCTAAACTATACATGCTTACTCCGGAGTTTTCGTGAAGGACTAAAAAAAAAAAAAAAGTCCTCCTGATTTGTAGGCAGCGGAAAGCAGGATCGTTTCGCCCACAATCGTGGTCCACGCTCTTCGTTTGTTGTCGCTTGTCGGGTTGTCGTTGCCACCCCTTGGTGCTTGGTACCCAGGGCGTACCGCCCCCACCGCCTCCCCTTTACGCCGCCACTGCACCAGTGGATACTGTCTGTGGATTGTACTGCAGTTATCATCAATTGCATAGTAATTGTTTTTGTTACTAAAAAAAATTCAAACAATGTTTTTCTTAAAATTTTCATTTTTCATGGTCTCTAAACAATAGATCATAATGCTCAGAGTTTCCGCATGCTATTAACATAAATACATACGGAATAATTAATATATTTATTAGCGATGTATTTACTACCTTTCAACTAATATTTAGCGGGGCCTTGGGATTTTTTGTATACTCGCCAAATTACACGTTACCAGAGTTAATTCACACATTAAAATCATTATAAATTGATTATGCTGTAATGGTTTTGATAGAGCTTCGAGGTCAAGGTTCGATTCTTGGGTAGGGACAACGGAGTGTTAAGAACCATTACCTAATTAACTTGATAGGTTACGTATATCACTGATAACATTAACAGCCTTTTTCATAGACAGTTTTAAAACGAATTTTAGCTATCGAATGTTTTGTCTTCTTCACTCAAACTGAATTCTAAAGTAGTTCGAAAGGGATCGAAACGATAACTTAAATAGGTTTTAAAACTGTCTATGAATAACACCGTTAATCTTTTATCGATTTTTAAGAGGATTGTAGATGAAGTCAACCAAATTCTTGCAGTTGGATCGTTGTATTATGAATTTCATTAAACATCTAATAGACTGCCTCGGTGGCGTAGTTGTATTACGGTACGGTTGCAAAGCTGAGGTCTCGGGTTCGAATCCCGGGTCGGGCAAAGTGATATTAGATTTTTCTATTCATTATCAGTCCGGAGTTAGGAATTTGTGCCCGATATGGCGATAGGCTCGCCCCCTATCACATCGTGGGACGGAACATGCAAGGCGAAATGTGGGTGTCCTAGTGGCGCCTCTGCCTACCCCTTCGGGGATAAAGGCGTGAGTTTATGTATGTATGTATCTAATAGACCATTCAGCTCGTGATTATATTGGTTTGATTCGATCGCATACCAACCACCACATACTGTGGAAAATCAAAGTGATTCACAATTTTACCGCGTTAGATGGTCATCTCTAGAATAAATAGATAAATACACCCAACAGTCACATACATAGTCGTAATCCCACATTTAGATCAATTAAGTATTGTATCCTGGGTATCTGAAGCTACAAGAGACTTTTCGGTCTCACAAACACCCAGTCCTCACAAATGTTTATCTCGAAGCGGGGATCGAACCCGCAGCCTCTCGTTTCATAGCGTCTAATTAACTGCGCCATGGAGGCTGTGAAAAATATACCCGATTTGGGCTGCTTTGTAAGTCTATTTCGTTATTTACTATAGTCAAATCTTCATCCACCTCATTCACTCCACAAATTTTCATTAATCTCATGTACATACTAAACAAACACGTGTGCAATTTATATAGCGAACTAAAGCTTGGTATTCAACCACATGTGCGCAACACTTGTCTAGCCGACAGCTCTGTCACTTATATTTCATTTATCGATGTGTAGGCGGGGAGTGGTGTGGACCTGCCTTTATTTAAAAAATACAAAAGACGCATAGTACCATGGTAATATATCTTAACGCTATGATGTCTTGGGTTATTCACCCTACGATCTTTAAAGCAAATTGAGAGCAAGAGGTTTTTCAGCTCATGTCTCTTCCACACTCCCAAACTGTGAGATTTCAAACAAGGCGTGAAGAATCAACGAAACATGCTGGCAATTATATATATTTCAAGAGAGACATATTTCACCCACTTACTGACCACTGCAACTCCTGTCAGCCAGGGTCAACAGCACGCAAAGAATTTACACCAAAATTCTCAGCATGTTCCTTAGATCTTTATCTGTTACCGTCTCACTTAGTCGACAATCTAGACACCATTTGACTCACCATGTCAAAATGGATTGTAGTTCTCCGAACCATTACTACTGTTCTGTGAGCCTATAATCGCCCACTTCTAAATATGGACCTCCTTAATAACCGAATGTTCCTTCGAGAGCACCAGTATAAAAAGTATATTCTAACCACTTTTTACAAATCCCAATCAACCTCAAACCCACTGATGGATGTAAATTGTCGCAATATTGTCAATTGATTCATTTAATAGGTCTTCCGAGACCTTCTCGAGGTTATGCCACGACACGGGCCACTGGAGACCAGTGGTTCGTACTCGGTCAAGGCAGATTTCTTTTCCTATGGGTTTTTATAGATTGATAATATAATAATGCACCTGATGGTAAGTGTTGTAAAGTCAAGAAAGACTAGAACTACTAGCAAATAGAGCTAATCGCGTTTCGCGTCTCTGACTAGTTATTTTACGATTCTTATGTTATATAAATTGATTTCGAGTAATAGTTAAAGCTAATAGAGAACTGTAGATTATAAGCCAGGTGGATTAATGTCTGAAACCAATCATAGTAAACCCCTTTTTATATTGGGAAGGCAACATGAAACTACACCTGAATATAAGTGTATTGACAGATAAGGCAATGAATGACGACAGACTATTAAATATTTTTTTAGCGCTCTCAATCGATTCTCTCGGTTGTAGAGTAGGCCCGTGCCCAGCAGTGGGACGTATATGGGCTGATACAATACAATACAATATTAGCATTTGGTAACTCCACATCAGCATGCCGATCTACTTCATTATGTTTTCACAGTTCCTTCTCATCCACACATGAGTATCGTATTCCACGCTCCATTGTATGTTCAATTGTAATGGGCATAGTTCATATAATTTGTATCAACTGGTAAAATAACACCTCTTTCGATAAACGTTTGATAAGTTTCAGTAGCATTAGATAATTTTATAGCGTTAGTAAATAAATGCCGTCATGTCCATATTTTCTATCGGCTCAAAGCATGGCGGTAGTAACTCAACACACGAAATCGATGCAAGCATTCCTTTACGGTCGAAAGGTCTCGCGTTTGGGAACGAGGAAAAAAACCTTTCTAAAATTTGAGCGAACTAAACAATTAATAGGAACGGAAAACGACAAGTTGGTTTGGAGGAAGTGCGACGGGAACTCAGTTTAAGTGCTTTTGGAGTCCATTGACAGGATTTTTTGACAATCCTCGTGATTTAGATGCAATGAAATCCCGAAATTGTGGATTCAATTATTGTTCATTTGATTTCTTGTCAATAATGGTGCAAACGTTTCGAAAATCAACCGCGATTATTATTATTTTTTGTTTTCAATGTTATTACGATTTACGACACTTATTACAAAAAGAACTCCCCTATAATTGCATACAAGATACATGTTTCTTTAAAGTTATATTCTTTTTCGATTTAGAAATATTCAGCCGTCCACAGCAACTTAAATCGCATGCATGCTAACATTATACATTATTATACTTTATATCTTAATTATACATTGTCTCATAGGTAAATATGTTCTTGAATATAATCAAGTCGTCGAACCATAAGAGCCAAAAATTTCCGTCATGTTTTTTCATTTTATCAATAACATTACCCTATAATATGTAAGTAACTTCTGCACAATATGTTAACACTCTTCCAGCAACCTTGGTAAAAACATAGTTCCGAGCTAATTAATTGCTGGTTGCTGTCAAACTGGCGGCCCGTGACGCGATGTGTTCCGGCACTGGCAGCCTCAAGGTCGAGGTCACGATGCACCGGACGTCTCGTGACGAAGGTGAAGAGGAACTTACAGCCTAATACTTTGGGCCAAAGTTTGGCCTTGTGAGTCATCTCTAAGTGAGAAGTATCAACTGATTTTAAAACATTATGTGATTTGGCCCACCTGTAGGTAATACAAACGGCTGATATTGTGACTATTGTGTTTGGGCCATTGTTTGAACTTCAATCGACTCATCTCCAAGTGCAAAGTATCAACTATCATGTTATGCCATTCTATGATATTGTAACTGATGTGTTTGGTCCAATCTTTGACCTTCAATTTACTCATCCCAAAGTGCAAAATATCAACTGAATGTCGCTTGTTGTTTGGGCCAATGTTTGTGTGTGACCTTCAAGTGTTAAATTCTAAGTGCAAAGTACAGTTGCCGATTTTTTCATTATTTTTAGTCAAATCTTTATCTGGTGTTTAAATGTTTGATTCGAATTTAGATGTAGAGTACAGGTTGTTGATTATGTCACTGTTATGTTTATAATACGTGTAAGTTTTGAAGTTGGTATTGTTAAAAGGTAGAATTGAGCGTTAAGGTTAAGGTTGCAGGAAATCGCTGGAGGTAGGCCGCTTCCCACAGGTCGATGTGGAAATCCTTTGGGGAGGCCTGTGTTCAGCAGTGGACTTCCTGTGGCTGAATAGATACATAGAATTGAGCGTAAAGAGTTATAATAATCAATTTAAAAATCTTTTACATTTGTATAATCATCATTTAAAACTAAGTTTAATTTATCAACCATATTATATCTGATTTTTATTAGAATACTTGAATTACTGCCGAATGTGCCCTTGAACGTTCAAATATTCTTAATTTAACATTAAATAAACTAACAATACTTAATCAGCTCGTTTATACAAAATACATCTTCTATAACAGACGATAAAAAATACATTAAAATACGAGCATTAAAGATTAAATACACATGGGTAATTTTCTAACCTACATAGAAAAATCTCGATTAAAAAAATGTTCCCATCGTCCCTCTAAAAGCGTATCGCCGCCATCTCCCCACGGATTTACGAAAAATGCTTTCGAGAAAAAAATCGGGCAACACCTGTTGCGCCCACGCATCCGTTGCCAGGCAACCGCGCCATCTTGCTCGCAATATGGCCGACGGCCATCTGTCAAAATTAAAATTCGAAATTAATTACCTCGACAAAAAATTACTCACGTATGCGCCAAGAATGTTGACGTACATAAAAAATCGCAATTAGAATATTTTAACAATTTTCTGAATTTAATTTCGTACTATGTACTCAAGGAAGTGCTCGCTAATCTATCTTCGTAATTATCAACACATTAATGGTCTAAGTTTCGTTTCACGTTTTTTCGTGTGATTAAAGTGATTTTTTATTTCGATTTTATTTTTTTCGGTGGGTAATTATTTTGGTTTCCAGTCGGCAAGTACTTAGTGGTGCTGAAAAAATAAAAACAATCTATAATGTGGAACAAAAAGTATACTGGCAATTGTAAGTAAGCTTCTATGAAACATTAGTTGCCTTGTAACAGGTTGCTAACATTTAGAAATAGACCCAACACTTCCAGACTTTTTGGTTTGAAAATATCGATGAAGACGTATGTTAATCTGTTTCTTTAATCTCGGATATAGGCATATCAAAAGACCATAGGGGTAAAAAAGAGATTGCCCCTTAACTCACAAAACAAATAAAAAATCTCAACTTTACACACTCATTGATCCTTTATGCCCAACAAATTTGGAGTAATTTTATGACCCCATAACTTTATCGACACAACAATAGCTGAGACGAAACGTACAGCCCAAAAAACTGAAAGCCAACGCACTGGTTTAACCCCTTCGCCCCAAAAAAATGACCAAACTGACCCGGAGTTATGCAATCGAGAGCAAATACTAACAAAAAACAAAGAAACACAAGGGCAAAAACACATAACGGGTTATGCGGGATACACCCGAAAAAAAGGAAAGAAAACATCGTTTTTTATAAAGAAACGGGAGCAAAAAGAATATACAAAAAATATGACCACAATGAATAATGTTTTTGCAAATACCGAGAATAGACTTTTTCTTACCACGTGTTTGAATTTTAAACTGTGTTTTTATTAGTTTTGTTTTTGTCAAAGTTGGGTTAGGTCGGTTTATACGCTGTGTCGTCTTGTCGTAAAAATGCAAATTAACTTGTTAGCGTTAAAAACGAAACATTCAAATCATTTGATCGAGTATTGTGTTGTATGTGGAAATCGATACGATATTCTTTGAATTTGATGTCCAAATGTGATTGACTTACCTTCGCTATGAGTCAGAATTTTGGACAAAAAAAAGATGAGCATAATATGTTTTAAATTAACTAATTTAACAGGCTCCTTCCCAAAAGGGCTTTGGAATATTTCGTTTTTTTTAAACATGCCTCCAGTGACTTATAATCGGTGGTGAAACTTTTGTTATAAATTGGATAGCATAAAATAAAGGAAATCATTAATTTAATATGATATAAGTCCATATTAATTCACCATGCTATCGTTGCTAGGAAATGAATTAACCTATATTGTTAATATTATTCATTTTAATAATGTAGCTGTTAGTTATAAAGCTTACGATAGTGTAAGCTTTTAAAGCTTTTAATTTTAACTGCAGCTGTGTTTGTCGGAGCGGGACGCACATTGAAGAATAATTTTAAATGTTAACTACCTGAATACGATGGGATTTTGGGAATGACCGCGTGGCGTGGCCAAATGCACATGCTGATTTTAAACAAGAGTTTTAAAACCAATTAATAATTTTACGCTATAATGATGTATGATAATTGTTTATATGTGGATAAGAAATTTATGTGTAGATATTATTTAAATTTCTGTGCATATTATTGAAAAAATATTTATTTAAAATTATTTATGTTTGAAAAAAAAATATTCTTTAGTCTTCTAATATTCTATAATTCATAATAAATAGAAAGCATTAACTGCTCAAAATTGCAAGTAAATCTAATATATATGGCTTCTTCAGTATTTATACTACACAAATTATTATTTACGATGCACTTGAAATAATCTGTTTATTGTTCTTTAATTGCTTATAATAAAAATACACAAAAAAGCTAAACAAAAACAGATCCCGTAATACTACAAAAACAGTTTAATTCAATAAAAAAAAACCAGCAAAAAGGCGCCAAATAAACTTAATGACACATTTAACGCGGTTTTTGTGACCAGTGAAAATATGAAAAAATGTAAACATACAAAAACAGCAACAAGTGAATTTTGTAGTAAATAAAAAATATAGCAAAAACCCCCTGTTACAATATGGGGGAGTTTTTTCCAAAGTTAAAGTTTTAGATGTTGGAATCTGCGCGCGGTGGCGCAGGTAGACAGTTTGCAGGTAGAAAAAATCTTTGGTGGATGGTAGAAAAAATGGTCGGCATTATGCGACCCACCCCCTGAATGTGCGCCTACGATGTGCGACCGTGTAGGAGGATCAGA
The DNA here is from genome assembly GCA_949752805.1 of Deilephila elpenor. Classification (NCBI taxonomy): domain Eukaryota; kingdom Metazoa; phylum Arthropoda; class Insecta; order Lepidoptera; family Sphingidae; genus Deilephila; species Deilephila elpenor. Next base: position 7,832,217 of record OX457119.1, read on the forward strand.
AGGTTTTGATACTTTATAATTTCTTAAGACATTACAGTCTGGGACTAAGATTACGAAAATTCAAATCATTAGAATGATTATGAATAATCTTTCTATGTAATTTCATGATGTCCTGTCATAAAACAAGCCCACAAACCAGTAAAACCTGGGCAAAATTGAAGTGCATAGCTTATAGTTATTATTTTGAAAATTTATTGGGCATTCAGAAACCTTTTTTAAGAATATTATCATGCAGATGTACTAACGTAACAACTGAAAAACACATAGTTTATGTGAGTATATTAAAAACTAGAAATAAGCCGATAAATAATGCAAATTTCAATGCTGACATTTATGTTTTCGGCCACACTTAATGTTGCATAATTGATAGGTAGCCTTATGGAGTGTATAAAACATACTGTATAACGTTTTTTTGCAAAGTGACTATACTGCACCTTGCAGTAAGAACAGTACTGTCCAGATAGAATACCAACGGGCTAGGTTTTAAATATTATGCATAAAGTATCAAAATTAGTTGTTCAAGAGCAACAGCGGGGGTGGGAACGTGCACTAACAATGCTCTGCGCCCGCGCGCACACACACAAACACGCACACACAGTGACACGCACGCACACACAAAAACGCTGATTTATAGCCGGCGCAACGTGGCAACTTGCGAGATTTAACTTGCCACAACTTGACTATGTGCGATATTTTACTATTTTAACTATTTTAGTGAGCTGAATAAGAACAAAATAAAATCGACTAGGAGTGTTATATATGGGAATAATAGCGAATATTTAGGCATAGATCGTTTCCTATATAAAGAATACGAGTTTGAAATTTCATCCCTACCCAAGCTTATTGCGATTTGATAGTATTCACATGAAATTATTACAAGTAATTTAACTTACAAAATTTTCAATCGCCCTTAAAGTAAATCATAATTATATTCACTTACATTAAACAAGCATTAAAAATACCTCCCAAATACAGCATTTAACTCTCAATATAGGCTATCTAAAAATCCAGTGAAGTAACTAAATATCGATTATTAAAATAAATAAAAGAGCATCAAAATATTTAAGACCTTTAGCCCCGTAGTGCCTAACATCCTAGAACCTTGATCGAGATCACTCACCTCGGCATTGTCTGCGTCTAGACGGAACAGATGTTGTGCGTACCAGTTAATACACTAAACAACTCATTTAGTACTTCTACTTAACTGTTGTATTGATTTTATTGTCTTCTACAAAGTGTAGAAGCGTAGGGATGTATTTTCGATCATATTATAGAATATTATCGATTTGGTTTCGGTTCGATCCCCGCACCGAAACAAATATTTGTGTGATCCACAGGTATTTGTTTCGGGTCTGGGTGTTTGTGAGACCGAAAAGTCTCTCGTAGCTTCTGATACCCACGACACAAGACTCGATCTTAGTGTGGGGTCAGGACTATGTATGTGACTGTTGGGTGTATTTATTTATTTATTTATTATCCGAAAATGATATCCTAACTTGATGCAACCGTAAATTTTTATGGAATTATGTATTTCATCTTGAGCACAAATAGTGAATTGGTAGTCAATCACCACGCACTATAACAAGGAAAACAAGTTGAGGAAACCATACCATAAAGATCTAAACGAGATCCTTCATGGTATGTGAAGTCTACCAACTCAAATTATTAATAAGCCAGTGTGGTGGACTATGGCCTATGCTTCCTCAATCGAAATCTCGGTTATTGAGTAACACCCAGCAGTCGGTGATTATTTATTTAATAATTTTATTTTATTTTATTTATTTATATAAGACATAAAACAGAAGTGCGTGGTGGCCTGTTGGTAAACGGACCAGACGCGGCTGCCTACATGTTCACGGTGGTCGCGGGTTCAAATCCCAGGGCACACCTCTGACTTTTCGGAGTTATGTGTGTATTGATAGTCAATCACCACGCACTTTAACGGTGAAGGAAAACATCGTGAGGAAACCTGCATACCGTAGCGATTTTAAAGAATTTCTACGGTATGTAAGTCCGCCAACCCGCACTAGGCCAGCGTGGTGGACTATATGGCCTAACCACTCTCAATCGATTCTCTCGATTGTAGAGTAGGCCCGTGCCCTGCAGTGGGACGATAGATAAAACAGAATACAATCAGACACAAATACAAGCATTTGCCTATATAAGTATCTAATAAGCCTCATATAGTTACAGAGAAGCATACAAGGCGGCCTTAATACCAGTAGCATCTCCCCAATAGACATTTATGTAGAGATGAGCTGAAGTATACTAATACTTAAATAAAACATAAAGAGAAGGAAAAAATAGTGGTTTCTTAGATAAACGCAAATGATACACATCGAAATAAAATTAATTTTTACGGATTTTATCTCAGGTTTGTTTTATTTTTCATTTTTGAACTTCCGGACTTTTAGATTACCTTACAAATCTGTAAATATTGGTTTTATTCAATGGAAAAAAAATTGATTACAGGCTGAAACTATGAAGTAAAGCACAGAACTGGCGAAGATGGACTATTATGTGTTATATGTTGGGCAGAAAGACTAACATATAATAATATTATGAATCATTGGTCACATTTTCGTATTCAAGAGATCACGTGAACATGAGTTCCTGGTTTCGCCTTGTACGTAACTTTTTGTTCGCAGTTACGTCGATCAACACACCAAAGCACAGAGATTATTACACAGTCATGTTTTAAACCAATTATATTTTTAACGACTAATGGTTAAAGCTGACTGCTAGGCCTTGGGATTGGTTATCATAAAATTTTTCTATGGTTTCTCTTTCAATGCGGAGTCACAATGTAGTAAAGTAGGTAATTACCTCATGGTAAATCCCAGGGCACCCCTCTGACTTTTCGGAGTTATGTGTGTATTGATAGTCAATCACCACGCACTTTAACGGTGAAGGAAAACATCGTGAGGAAACCTGCATACCGCAGCGATTTTAAAAAGAATTTCTACGGTAATATAAGTCCGCCAACCCGCACTAGGCCAGCGTGGTGGACTATACGGCCTAACCACTCTCAATCGATTCTCTCGATTGTAGAGTAGGCCCGTGCCCAGCAGTGGGACGTATATGGGTTGATATAGAGATCTCTCATATGTGAGAGGCCGCCTGGGTAGGTACCACCGCAATGTCTCTTTCTCCCACCAAACAGCAGTGTAAATGCGTTGTTGTGTTCCGGTTTGATATTGTAGCCAGAGTAATTACTGGACTTAATGATACTTAACATCTTATGTCTCAGGATGGCGAGCGCAGTGGAATGCCAAGCTTTGCTTTGTCATTTATGGTGTTGTTTGGTTTTGCTTTTGTTTTTGCTACTTACGAGTGGTCACAATCAGGCAAACGGCAAGCTCGTCTCGCCATTCATCGTAATAAAAAGATGTAGGGGTGGGTTAGGTCGACCAAAGTATGACCAATATTAACGGAAGATTTTTGTGTTGTATTTCGTATGGTGAAGGAGATTTTCAGAGGCCCAAATGTTTTCCCTTTCCTTTACCTCCCATTTTGAGGGAACGGCAATGCATTTACAATTCAAGTGATATAAATGTTTTCAGTTTGCTCACTTGCGGGAACTATGTAATAAAAATATCTTTAGGCATGTAGTTAAAAGAACCAAAGTATGATACATTTACTATATGCATAGTTCTTTATGTATAGTGGACAATTATTTGTTTCCAACTCCTCCTTTTTTTAATTTCTGATTAATTTCGATGCGGGTTAAAGACAGCTAGTGTCCTAAAGAGACTCGGCTCGCTCCGGAGCTCGGTGTCAATTTTTTGCGTGCTGTTGATCCTGGCTGACGGGAGTTGCAGTGGTGGGTGTGTAGGCAGGAAAGCCTCTATACGTATACTACTAAAATTAAAAATATTTTGTGCTCTCGCGAAAACAGTAAACTAATTTGTGGAAGGTTAGTGTAAAGTGGTCGCGGAAACCTTTTTGCTCGATTATAGGGCATTAGGGTAATCTATTTCTAAATGGAAAACTTCAACCATCTCGGAGAACCTTGTGAACTCTTGGATACTCTTGGTTCGTCACGATATTTTCTTCACCATAAAAGCAGGCGAAAATTACCTATGTATAATAAGACATACTTCATTAACCATAAGGCTATAAACAAGACATTTAAATGTTCGCGTCTGGCCACAAACAGGTCAATGAAAATTAAAATAGCTTGTTATATAACGCCATTTCCTTTTCGCTAGAACCTGATTTAGGTTTTTAAACATATAAAAATACTTGCAATGTTGTAGTACATATGCATGAAGGAGTAATCATGAAAGGGGAAAGTAATCTTTCAATTTAATGTGAAAGAGCTAGATATTTGACTTGGATAGTTTAAGCTAAAGGCCAAAACAAAAATCTGGGTGATCCACAAGTATTTATTTCGGGTCTGGGTGTTAGTGAGACCGAAAACCCTCTCGTACTTCCTGATACCCACGACACAAGACTCGATCTAAGTGTGGGGTCAGGACTATGTATGTGACTGTTGTGTGTATTTATTTAAAATTACACTACATTTACCATCAAACATCTTACTCAATTTATCATAGTAGTATAAAAATCCTTTACATCCGTGACATCCCATACTCTTGTACCATCTTTCCATACTGGGCAATCAAGTGTTGTACTAATACTGACACTTCTCCAAACTCAAGTGTGCGGTGGCGTACAAAAACGTTTGTTGTCAATGTTGTATGGAGTCAAGTGTACAAGTAATTACTCACGCCTGATCACTGGGCCACGGGGTACACGAATTTAGGTGCAGTAGGTAGTAGGAGCTTTTGTTCATGTTGTTTTTCTTATCATTCCAACAGAAGAAGATAAGTTAGAATATTAAAAAAGAAAAAGAGAGCGATTCGTTCTGATAGACGAAGTTCTGAAGAATAGCTAATTATGAAATAACAACTGTAAAGTATTGGACCCCCTTTGATCACTAGGGCCTTACAAAACAATGCCCCAAGTAAGGAATTATATTATACATCAAAATTATTATTAAAACATATACATACTTACGAAACAAATATTTGTGTGATCCGCAGGTATTTGTTTCGGGTCTGAGTGTTTGTGAGACCGAAAAGTCTCTCGTAGTTCCTGATACCCACGACACAAGACTCGATCATAGTGGGGTCAGGACTATGTATGTGACTGTTGGGTGTATTTATTTATTTATTTACATAGTATAGATAGCTGCACATTCTCTGTTAATCCATGGTAGTAATCCTTACCTATATACCTAAACACGACCTCAAGGACCTCTTTGAAATATAAAATAAACAACTTATTTCCTACTTCCAATGCCATCATTACATCTTAGTGATGAGTGATGACACGAAATAAATAAAAATCTAGCATTAAAAACACATTCAATGCTACACAACAATTATATTTAAAACTCAGAAGCCTTTACTTCTAAGCCGCGTGCTATTAATCAAAACTTGCACACACACACACAAGAACTCGTTTTTGTGGTTCAAGCTAGAGTCACGGTCATTGCCTAATGCTCGCCAGTTGCTACATACTCACCGACATAATACATTTGCGAAGACGTAATTTCCTACTAAATTTAAGTGGTTGAGCTGTTCAAAATTATCTTCTTCTGCCTGTTCTTATTCCATTACATACATAGGGATGCTGTTACATTTTTCAGCTATGTTGCAAAATGATTTGACATTCAATTTTACTACATTCCTGCCATCAACCTTTTGGAATTAATCTTTATAGAGACTGGAATGATTTGGTAGAATTTACTTACCTTCTAAATTCTGCCTGGAGAAGCCTCAGGTATCCTAATTTCCTTCTGATGTTTTCCTTCGTCGCTAACCAAACGATAATAGCTAACGGCCTTATATAGACAGATTGAAAACCTATTATAGTTAATGAATGTTTTGTCCCTTTCGAACGATTTTAGAATTCAGTCTGAGCGTAGAAAACTTTACTCTCTCTCTATACCTCAAGTAATATTGTTGAAATGTTAAAATCTATTTTTCCCTTACCATGACAATACGTACTTTTTCAGCATTAATTATCTCTTATGAAGATCTTGATATTGTTTTGATAACGCAATTAGACTCATTGTGTGCCAAATTAAATGTTCCTTTATAATATGAAACTTTACAATCGACGTCATGTGGTTTGTAGTTGTATTTGAACATGTTAACACGTTTCTTATTTCTATGATTACATTTTTGTTATTGGTTGGCTCAAGGCCCTTGATTCTGCTGGCTTTTTTATAATACACCATTTTTTTATGACTACACTTATGACTAGTTAACTCTCTTACATAAGAGCGAGACTAATTGTAAGTCTAGACTCTAGGCGGTAATTTTGAATGAATTCCAAAATCATCTAAATTTTTACCATTTATTTAGAAAAGTCCTTTAGGTGAGCGTTTCTTCAATATAATTCGACTAAAGCTTTAAAAACAATTGTACTTACTCCTTAGTGTCTTTATGATAATTTATTACCCAATTCCGAATTGAGGTCTCGGTTAGATCCATGGTTTTTGGTAGTTACCTATGACATGATACCAGGATTCTAGTATTGGAGAATTAACTTCTTTAATACCACCACATTGTGATTACGACCTTCAATTATAATATAATAGTGACGTCACCGGTTGACTTTATAGTTTATACTATCTAGGAGTGCCAAATTATTATCTTCAAAATTATTTGCTTCATTACTGATGTTTTTCATTGTTTCCTAATACATGTAATATGTATGGTATTTTTTCAATCGTTTCTGGAAATTTCGTTGCAACACCAACGGTAGGTACTGACGCCAAATCTCAATAGCCTTGAAGTGTCTTAAAGCATTGAATCTCATACTTACTAACATTACATATTTGTTTTTGCGCTTACCAAAACTATTAAGTTTCTTGTCTACAAGCATTTGGTATGATAATTACTTGATGATAGCTTTTCCGATGGCAAAAATAAATTTGTATTATTTTGGTAGTTAGTTTTTGCGATTATATAAATTCTGCTATGTTTAAATTTTACATCGCATGAAATGTTGATTTTGACTTCAAGTTTTGTTGTAGTAGATTGGTGTTGCGATAACTATTGACATACCATGGTCAAATTAAGCTGGTCCATACCTTCCGGCAAGGAAGACGTTTATAACCTGAGTAATTATAACATAGCTTATAAATTATTGAATAGTAAAACCACTGACCTGCCTTCGGCGAAATCGCTTCCAAAAATGTTGAAGTTTAAATATTTTCAACTCCCCAATACTTGGATTATTTGTTACAGAAATCTTAACTATCTATATTTTGTGTAAATAGTTATTACAACAAATAAAAAAGTAATACCGTAAAACTAATATGCATTGGAACATAATTTTCCATGAGGTGAAAGGTCTTCAATAAAATGAAATAATTACATTATGTATAACATTAATATGCACTTTAACGGTGAAGGAAAACATCGTGAGGAAACCTGCATACCGTAGCGATTTTAAAGAATTTCTACGGTATGTAAGTCCGCCAACCCGCACTAGGCCAGCGTGGTGGACTATATGGCCTAACCACTCTCAATCGATTCTCTCGATTGTAGAGTAGGCCCGTGCCCTGCAGTGGGACGTATATGGGCTGATATAGATAGATAGATAAAATTAATGTCTTTAAAAATACCTAAGTGCTGTTGTAAATTTGTAACCAACTGAATTATTATCACGTTAATTTTCGTCGAATCGATCGGATCAGTTTTCGACGCAAAGTTATTATTAAAAAAAACAAAAAATCAACACTATGAAGTAAATAAATAAATGTAAATACACCCAACAGTCACATACCTAGTCTCAGGGCTGTAGGGGTTGATTGACTATGGGATCAACCCCACACTAAGATTTGTGTCATGGGTATCAGGAACTACGAGAGACGTTTCGGTCTCACAAACACCCAGACCCGAAACAAATACCTGTGGTTCAAACAAATATTTGTCTCGGTGCGGGGATCGAACCCGCGGCCTCTCTTTTCACAGCCGGGGAGCGTCTAACCATTGCGCCATAGCCCGTCAATTAAAACGATAAAGTGATAAAAACGCGCAGATTTAGCATGAAATGTTGCAACCTTTGGTACAAAAACTATAAAATGTTTAGACGTGTATGATAAATGAGTTTAAATTTAATTAAATCTTTATTAGATTTTGTGAACTTGAAAATAAGAGTTTTTAAAATTCAATCATCTAAATTGACGGTAGCAAAGATAATGTTTTGTAAAAAGATTCCGACGAATCGAGAACTTCCTTTTCTTTGAAGTTGGTTATCGAATATGAACTACATATTGGGACATGGACTACAAAGTTTGCTTACATTGGTAATTGTTTGAGAATTTCAAGCCTTGTCCGGGATTTTTGCATGTGTTCGTGTTAGTAAATGCATCAACTAGACCAAAATATACGCAGTGTAAGAAAATGTTAATTAAAATAACTCTGGCCAATTTACATCCATATTGGCGATAGACTTACCCTAGTTACACACTATCACATCTAGTTGATACCAAACATGGCAAACTGTCAATGGAACTAGTAACGCCCCTGCTTACCCCTTTTGAAATATAGAGACATATTTATCTTTAAAGTTTTGCGTACATAACTTTGTGTCGATGTCTTACATTTAGCTGTTATAGAAGTATTGCTTGCTAATTTTAAATGTAATAATTTTAATAGCCATTTCCATATACAGTTTTACAACCAATTTTAGTAACCGAATGTTTTGTCCCTTTCGAACGACTTTTAAATCACTTTGAGCGAAAAAGACAAAACATTCGAAAACTAAAATAAGTTTTAAAACCGTCTATTAATAAGGCCGGCGTTTAAGCAAAGTCCTAAAACACAAAAAGACCTAAAAATTACGTTGACAATCTCGAACAGCAGAAGGAATAAATCCAAAATAGTAAATAACAAATACATTGAACCAACGACAGCCACCTGAGTCTTGACAAAGCGAACGTCCCTCCGACACTAAAAAGATGTTTTTGGTGAAAAAATCTCCCACGATGCAGTTTTTGTCCGTTTGTGCGTTTGTATGAATTTTTATCGGTGATTGTGAATTATTGTCCAAATCATGTGTATTGTGATCGTGCTTAAAATAGATTTATTGTAGTTACCAATAGGTCATTTGTATGAATTGTACAAGTTCAATAAAAATCGGGATAGTGGTGTTTGGTGACATTTTTTTTTGATCTGGTTCATTGATTTCTAGTAAATAATTACGTCCAAGTCTCTAATTGGCTACTGTAGAACGCAGGGTTTTTATATATTTGGCTATTGCCCGTAATAAAGTAATAATTTTCCATTCTTTTACACGGGTTAGAGAAGTACAAGAGTCTTCGTTATTTTCAGCAATATAAAGTTAGCTGCCAAACACAAAAACACCCCCAAATATTTCCACCTTGACCTATTGCAATTGTTTTCTATTACAAGAGATACTCCATAGACTTTTAATATTGATAATAGCAATACGTATCTCAAATATTGACGTGAAGTGTCCCTAGACATTAATTAACTCTCTAGTTTAAACACATGTGATACAAAACCTCTTTTGTTGAATTTAAAACTACTTAAATCTTAACTTCGCCACAGGATGCGCGCACTCATACTAATAAATTTTAAATCTACGGAAACCATCTGAAACATAGCAAAATTTTATCAGAATTACGTTCCTTTTAAAGCTGGGCGTCTAATGACATGCTTGCAGAAAATACCAACCCAAATCATACTTTATTAAAAGGTGATAAAAACGAAAATTCATCAAACAGTTACATCTTAGTAAGTCATTTAGACTTAAGGGATGTTATTCAAGATGTTGCAGATGATATAAAACCCATAAACGGCATAAGTGACAGTATCAACAAAGAAGATACAACCTTGGGTATAACTATAAAAGTCCAAATTCAAATAGCAGAAGTTCGAAACATAAGTATTGATTCTAACAAAGGATGGTTGCAGGTAGAGAAATTCGACGTTCCGAAGGGATGATAGAAAAAATAAGGGTCGTATTTAAGATACAAAGGATGGTGTCGGCGTCACGCGGCGCGATGGATGGCGTGCGGATGCAGTTTTGGATGTTTCGTGTTGATTTAGAAATACCATTTTGGTTAATTGAATATGACCACTTGTAGATTTTTTGGGTTTATGACTGACAACTTGACATCATAAAGCAATTTCGGGATTAATACATTCTCCAGGACAAAAATTTGCTATTTCCTAGACTCAAAGCTAAATAACATCGACCTGTTGCTTCATGAAATACGGTCAATCATACCCTCGCATTCATGATAATCTTATTTAGTTTAATGAAACTATCTATGTGACTGTTGGGTGTATTTTATTTTAAAACATGTAAGAGTAATTCTATCTAATTTGTTGAATGCAAAATGCCAAATACACGAGGGTTTATTATTTAGGACATTATTTGAAGATACTGTCTTCTGTTGCCACTAATCACCTACAACTAACGCAACAATTTTTTTTTACGGTTTGCAAAAAGTACCTATTTTTTTTTACTATCATTGACATCCCAATATTTTATCGTAGATATTATATGACTATTATATGACTTCAAAACAGTGATTGCATTCCACGCCAAAAGTACAACACAAGCTCCTTATTGGACAGTTCATAAAATATTATTTTTATTACATAAGATATTCCTTTTTTTCTAAAATTTCAAAACGTTGTTAATTTAGAAACAATGAAACATTAAACATTTTCCTTCTTTTATAGTAATACCTACGGAGAAAGCTAAATTACAGAGATAATATCATATAATTTTCGACATAGGATATATACAGTTGTTTATTGAGTTAGTCCACCACGCATTCTAGTACATGTTGGTGATACTCCTTATTCCTAAGATCTTCTTTATAGATTCTGCTTTTTCAATTCAGTTTGCAAAGGAATCTCATGTGCTTATGGTACTTCATAATCTTTTCCTACACCCAAACTAAGTAGCCACACGTAAAAAGTCCAAGGTGTGCCCGAAATTCAAACCTGCGACTTCTGTAGTAGGCCTATCTTCTCCTAAAAATGATAAGTCATTATTCCCCAACACGAAGTCCTCAATCAAACTTAGTTTTTTACATTTTATAACATCTGCATAAACCAATCCATTTTGAATAAACTAGAAAAACTTTATGTCCACATTGCCTTTTAAGACATAGTCTTTATTTTTATAACCATAAGGTATAATCGATAGATTGTGACTCCAAAAAAATACCTTCCGACAGGAAGAGAAACATATTTGATTAAGAAAAAATTAGGCCAGGTGCGTAAGCTCCTTTGTTTTTTAGACAAAATCTTGCATTGTTTGTTTTATGTTGGCATTATGAAAAACTACCACCCTTTACATATTGCGTAAAAAATCTCAATGGTCGGTAGCTTTGAGGGTTTTTATTTTATCATAGACAATTTAAAAAGTGAAAGTTTCAAAATATTCTGCTTCCTGACTTTTAGTTTTTTGGTTTATTAGTATATGACTTTAATAGTTAGCTTTCTATTTGAAGTTACTTTTATTTTTTTATGGCTTAAATAAGTTTAAGGGTTGTCCTACAATGGTGTATGGTATTGTCCTTTATATTAGGGTTGTTAATCTCCATTTTTTAAGAGGCTTTGCAGTCTTTTGTTCTTTGCACCAAATCTTATCTTTGGGAATCCTTTCACATCAGTCGTGGTTGACTAAATCCAATCTTGTCGAAGATTACTGGCTTAGCAGTTGTGATGTATTGAATACTCGTATGTTTAAATTTATAATTACATTTTTTTTAGATACTCAATCCAACTTTACTACTTGGCCTTTTGTAATATGTATTTCAAATGTCATATTTATGGGGATCGTCGAAGTAAACATTATAGTTACCTACTTAATACAGGTGAATTTAAACCAAGGAATGCCTTTATCTCAGATGGCTTACGTGATTTATTTTTTATAATTAACAAAATTTTCCTATAATAATAAATGTACCTTATACGTAATAGAAGTATACAAGCAATACTTTGTTATATTATGGTATAAATTTAGCTCCCAAACCTCTAATTAACAAACGATCAGTAATCAAGCGATCAAAGCCCAATCCAAAGGCACCTCTAAACGAAAGACATTATGATTTACAACCGATCGTATATCATTAATATTATATTTGTAGATATTTTATTAATACTCAATAAAGCAATGATAAATCTTTTTGTTCATATCATTAGCACCAAAATAATCGGTCAGACTCAATGCAACAGGTTAAATGCGTAATGGTTTCTAAGATATACGAATATTACACATTCAAATAAAACTAATTTTCCGTGATAATTCCGCGATATAATCCGTAAAAATTTGTTATATTTCAAGGTTAAATGCAGTCGTACAATTTGTTGTGGAAATATCGGAGACAGCGACTTTGTTGTGCTGGACCCCTGGCACTGCTAAGGTCCATGAGCGGTGACCGCTTACCATCACATATATATCGCCCGAATACTCAAATGTCACTCAAATATTATGTTGTACTTAACTATCAAAGCCCTGCTTAAATGTTTTGATTAAGTGGGACGTTGCTAGTTAAGTGCAACTTAATGTTTAAATGGCGTTTGAGTATCTCTTATATTCATTAATCTAATTAGTCGCAAAAAACTCAACATTGGCTTATGTGTGCGATTGTAACTCCGTATTAGTCTTCTTCATTCTTCAAAATGACCAGAATTTGTATAATAATAGGTAAGTGTTTTTTTTAATTCCAAATAAAGATATCATTTATCCTTATTTAATTTCACAGAAGAAGGATCTGTTGTACTGGCTCTTTTTTAAGTTTTTAGGTGTGTAATGTTTCTATTTAAATATAATTGAGTCCAATAAGATTATTTATAAATCGTGGATTAAAGCTCTTATTTAAAAAATGCATTAACATAACTACGTGATACAGATTCTAATAGAACTGTAATGGAATCTAAATTGGCCAGACAATACCGCAAACGTATTTAATTTATATACTAATATTACCAATTATAAAATGAGATTTGAATCCCGCACCGAGCAATTGTTAAGTTAATCCATAAGAATTTGGTGTGGGTGTTGTAAGACCGTGGTCTTTAGTTCCTGATGCCCACGTTGCCAGAATTGTATCGTTATGTGGAGTCAGACCTACGTATGTTAGTACATATTGGGTATGTATAGGAATAAATAAGTATGAGGTGCCATCTGTTATGTATGTATAGTATGTTTGTGTATTTATATGTTTTATTACCATTATTTGGCTTTATATCTTTATTTTTTACACTGCCCTCTCTTTCTTCTTCTTTTAAATCCATCCTATGGTTGTCTGTAAGACATTGCTGTAGACCGATAAGACCGCCATTTGTAATTTTTTATTATTGTTTCTGTATATTGATTTTTGTGTATATTTGTTTAGATTTAAATTAATTAATAATAAAATACCTAAACAGATAGATTACTTTTCATCATCGTTTGTTTAAATATGCATCATTCTTAAGTATTGGACTTTGTCTAAAAATAATTAAGAAAATCTCAGGCATTAGTATTCGTCATTTATGTTTAAAAATCTGGTTCCTGAGCTATCTTCCACTACAATGACTACTTCACAGGACATTGCATCATCTTGAATTGGCAAGCTATATCAAAATGTATCGGGCGGTTTAGTCATGACATTAATTAAAACCACATACAGGATTTCGCGGCAGCAGTTCGTTTAGCAAATATAAAAATTCAATGGCATTGCCACTGGATATGTTACTAGATCGATTATTTTCTCATTTGCTTAAATAATATTGATTTTTGAATGTTACATACATACATAAACTCACGTCTTTTTCCCAGAAGAAGTAGGCAGAGGTGCTACCAGGACACCCACATTTCGCCTTGTATGTTCCGTCCCACGATGTGATAGGAGGCGATCACATCGCCATATCGGACACAAATTCCTGACTCAGGGCTGATAATGAATAGAAAAATTCAGTATCATCAATTCCAATAACATTTGAATTTTAACTTGTAAATAAATAATTTTAAAGTTCATTAACTTGTACAGATCGTTTTGTAGCGTAATCTTAATTATTCAGTACTCTGTATAAGGTCTAATACTAGACAAAGATGATTAAGAGAGATCACTTCTCTATCACTCCACCTGCAACAGAACTTCAAATATCTTTACAATTCGTATGAATAAATTCTCCAGTAATAAAATCCGAACGTCCTCCTACATTATTCCAACGCATGTTCGAGATCTCACCTAACCAAGTTCCATCGAAACGGTCGCCAGTGGCGACCGTTGGCGTGGCGACTCGCCACAAACCATTTCGAATATAATAAACAGTACACGCCATTATCGCACGTAATGCAGATACAATTCAAATAATTGGTCTAAGTCTCGGAACCCGTCTTGTCTCGAATCCGGTTTTGAACATTTGCGTGATGGATGACTGGGCGCAAGCACGCGGGGCCCCCTCTACCACCGCCCTCGTTTCATCTCGCACTTCCTTCTACTCAATATCAACTTCACCATCCATTGCTGCGTGTATATTATTTAAGTTACAAGACTTTGGGTCAAAAACGTCAATGGATGTTGAAGTTTCTTTAAAGTTGGACTCAAAAAGTCGTTACCGAGATGAGCTTATAGACTGAGTAGATCAAAATGGCGGACTCCAAAAATACAGGTTCCATGATTATGATGGAATATGTAAGAAATTAAGCGTTACGAATGTTAACTTGAACGAGTGATGTTTATGTTTTTTTTTTGTTTTATTACTTACGTAAGTAACTCGAGGTTGGCTATTAATAGTCAGGTGAAGTTCTTTATCGTGTGTTATTTTATCTAAGGTACGAGCCAACTTAATCTTTGGAATCATACAATTTGATTTTAAGGAAATAATAACATTACTGAGACCTACTAGACATCTTTTCAAATAATATTTTCAGGACTTCAAAGTATTATACATTTTTTTTTATAGATCCATGAAGATTTATTAATAAACATTACTAATAATGTATTCTCTTTGAGACAGAAGGGTCAGAACAGCCAGCTTTAAGGAACAAAAGCATAAGGACTATCCTAGCAACTCAGTGGTTGCTGTCCAACGCATCAATGACCATAATTTCTTTACTATTTACAATCTAGCTATACTATTTTCTCTTTTATTTGAAAATCTCTATATTTTCAAATATTTTACCATCAAAACATAAATTGAATTCTTTTTGTGACTCCCACAATAGGAACACTCGGGGACCTGATGTGAAACCACCTGAAAGCCGATTTAAATATAAATAAATGAAAAAAATATCTCAAAACAGATCCACATCCTGCTTCCGTGGCCCAAAACAGGTGATTCGAAAAAAACCTATTCAACAATTGTCAAACCCTTGCGTCGGTACTTGAGAAAAAAAACCAATGCATACGAATCAGTAGTAACGTCTTAATACAGGCACAAAAAATCAAGGACGAATGAAATCGAAATTTAAAAAGATGGTTTAAAAAGTTGGGTGTGACGTAATGAACGTCATGGGTAATTTGAAAAAAGAATCAGTCAGTAATTTAAAAATGTTTTGTTCTAAAACTAAGAACAATTAGCAGGATTTGTGAGAAATAAAAAAGTTTATTGGTTTCAAAACGTTGCAATTTAAAAATAGTTTACTTTTCAAATAAAGAACAAGGATAGGTACGTCATTTGTAGGACCCCTAGTTTTTTTAATTTGAATAAAAAAATAATAGTATAATGTCATAACTTTTGCTTTGTGTTCTAATTTTTATTTTGCTCTCTTTGGAACTATAAGTGATTTTAATATTAAAAAGGTCATAAAGCATGATATTCTGTATGCGTTGATGATCCTTAATATAGGTATAAATAAGCCCTGAGATACTGAAAGCATAAAAGCTAAGAACATAACTAATAAACTGGATCATTAGCGTCAGAAGCTACATCTTGCCCCCGCCAACCCGCCTGCCAAGCAAATATTAGAAACCCCCGTTTTCAGTAGCTTCCTGTAGCTGAAGATGTTGATGATTGAAACAATTACTTCAGGTGTCCAAGAGCTCATTTCGGGCCTGCTGTCAAAATTTTGATGACGTTGCCTATTGTTTTTCAATTGTTTTCCATTGTCAAAACTCATCTGTCAACACATCGACACCTGAGGGGTGTGACAGTGTCTCGGTAGCTGCCTCTAAAACTATTCATGGCACTTCCCATTGATATTACTTAAAAAAACTTTTATGCCAACATCTGGGTATTAGTAAGTGGTCCTCTATAGATAGTGTCATAAACTGACGACATTAGTTTTCACTTTTTTAGTGGCCTCAATTTTTTACCGCCATTTTTTGACACAAAACGTCAAAACTCGTTGACGTTACCTTCAAAATGGCGCATTTACACTAGGCCATTAAAATCTTTTTTACGACTCAAAACATCAAGGCTGGGCGGTGTAAAGCGACCTTGGGCTGAAAATTGAAAGTTATTAACGACAAATAGATCGTAAAAACTAAAATAATGTTTTGTCAACCATTGTCTCAGCGTCAAGTCAGATTATTAGATGCTGCCGAAAATTTTAAACATTTTATGAGGGGTTCATTCGGGCGTCTGTTTAGTTTTAAATGTTTTATTGCTTTGATGGTGTAGTACCATATTCAGGGTGTGAATTGTAATACAATTTCCAGGTCGAATTATTACTTTTTAAAGGAGATGCCAACCAAGGCCAACGTGGTGGACTATATAGCCTAACCCCTCGCAATCGTACTTTCGATTGTAGAGGAGGTTCGTGCCCTGCAGTGGGACGTATATGGACCGATACAATTTTTCAATTCGACAAACACCACTATTCAACAAAGGCGGATCGTAATCTTTTGAAATCGTCCTTAATATACTGCGAAGTCTGTTTTACGCTAAAATTAGCATTTACAAGCGACTAAATTATGTAACGACGAGTTGGTTCAGGTTGCAGGAAGTCGTTGGATGCAGGCTGCATCCAACAGGTCCATGTGGATATTATATAAGGAGGCCTATGTTCAGCAGTGGACTTCTTTTGGAAGAGAAGAAGAAGAAGGAATCATATATATATTGACAATATCATAATAATTATACCACAATTATACGTTGACCTCAGGCGGATGTAAATAATATTTATAAACCAAAAACTTTTTGAAACATGCATTTAATGCACAATTGCAGCATAATTATGTATAATCTGTCAAAACTAATGTTTTATATATAAATTACAATTCAAAGCTTCTTTACAGGCATAAAAATCTCCGTCCCTTCATTTTCAGTACATTTAAAAAGCGCCCTTTTTAACCGACTTCAAAAAAAGGAGGAGGTTCTCAATTCGACTGTATGTTGCTTTTTTTTTTTTTTTTTTTTTTTATGTTTGTTACCTCATTTCTCTGTACTGGGTAAACCGATTTCGATAATTCTTTCTTTAATTGAAAGCTGGTGCTTGTCATTTGGTCCCATAAAAATATGGTGACGATCTGATGAATATCTTCGGACCTGGAGAGGGGAACTCCTTAAAATAAAGTAGGATTCCAATGGTTCTTCTTGCATTGAATTAAGTATAAAACCAAAATTACAGTGGTGGAGGAAAGTAGGGGTAGGGGCAAGGGGGGGGTGAGAAAATTAAGAAATATGTAAATAGTCAATATCTTCGGCAGCTTTTGACCGATTTTAGTAATTTTTTTTGCATCAGAAAGAACGTATTAATACTTTGATCTCACCAATAAGTTATGAAAATCTGATGAATATCTTCAGATCTGGAGAGTAGAACTCCTCAAAATTGAGTACGATTCCAATGGTTCTTTTTGCATTGGATTCAGTATAAAAGTAAAGTTACAGTGGTGGATGAAAGTAGGGGTAGGGGCGAGGGGGGCGGTTGATAAAAAGAACAAACATGTAAATAGTCAATATCTTCGGCGACTATACCAATAAATCATGAAGATCTGTTGTAAATTGTAATAGTGACAAAGAATCATATTATTACAGTTTAATAGTATGCCATATACCATTCCGTAATGAAACAGATATCGGCAATTGGGGGCATTGCCGATTGTTATGTGTTGGTGAATAAATTGTACATGACGATGATAACTTTTGTGAAAACATGGAAGAACGAGCCGTCATGTCGGATGAATTGTTCCTAAGAAGCATTCGAGGATTAAATATCCAACAAAAGAATGTGTTTCAGAAAGTCTTAACGGCAATCAAACTCAATTTGAAAGGACGAGAAAGTCAGCTGTTAGTTTGTCACGGGTGGTGCAGGTAATGGTAAATCATTTCTGCTAAAATTAATCGCGGAGCATATCAAACGTTGTTACGCACCAACAATAGATATACCTAACGAAGCCTAAATTTGTGGAAGTCCAGTCGCTAACCGGGGTTGCTGCTCGTCAAACTTTTGGCAAAACGCTACACAGTATTTTCTTGCTGCCGATTGAGAAAAAAAGTACCATGATGTAAAAAAAAAATACGGTCTATTGTTTCTTATGAGAACCTAAGATTAATTTATTTAAGCTACCAAAAGCTGTGTACGTAAAAATTTGACTATCGAACATTTAAGTCACTAAAAATGAAAAAATAAACCAAAATTTTAACAAAAAAAAATAACCGACTTCAAAAAACTGACAAAAAATCATATTAAAAATAAAATTCTAAAAAAAGAAAAAAAAACTGACTTATGACAAACTAAAAATGCACTAAAAAGTAAAAAAATAATTGCGTGTTTTTCACACAAGATTGTATTTATACACATACCTATATTATGTATCCAGTTAAACTTTACATCTAACTCAACACATACCTATGAGTAACAAATAATTATAATAAAAAAAATTAATTACAGTTCACCTAAGCTAAAATTTGAAATATATGTATGCACTACTTAAAAGACGATCAAATTATTAGAATAATGTACAATTATAGTTATTTTTGGAGTCGGTGTCAGCCAAAGATACCTGACAATATTAAATGACAACAACTTTATGAAATCTATTTTATACGAATATCCTCTTGTACTATTATGTGGGCCGCGTAGAGGCGCGGTTAGTTTTGATTTATTGTTTATTAACCTTAATTCAATAAAATATAATATCTGACGTTTATGTAGTTACTAACTCATAAAACTTGGCTGACACCGACTCCAAAAATAACTATAATTGTACATTATTCTAATAATTTGATCGTCTTTTAAGTAGTGCATACATATATTTCAAATTTTAGCTTAGGTGAACTGTAATTAATTTTTTTTATTATAATTATTTGTTACTCATAGGTATGTGTTGAGTTAGATGTAAAGTTTAACTGGATACATAATATAGGTATGTGTATAAATACAATCTTGTGTGAAAAACACGCAATTATTTTTTTACTTTTTAGTGCATTTTTAGTTTGTCATAAGTCAGATTTTTTTTCTTTTTTTAGAATTTTATTTTTAATATGATTTTTTGTCAGTTTTTTGAAGTCGGTTATTTTTTTCTAGGTCCCATTCACTAGGTCATCTGTCTAGTGCCTATAATTCCCCGTCACCCTCGCACACAGCTGTACTCAACATTATTGTTTATCTCGCTCTTTATTACTTTATTATGTTTATAAAGAATCAAATTAAATGCCAGTATTGGATCCTGGTAATTTATTGGGTCCTTTAAACCGAAAATAAAAATATATATTTATACTGACAAATCAATTAATTAGTTAAATATATATAAACTTACGGATTTAAATTAATCGCGTCATTTTTAGGTCCAGTTTTATTGTTCTGAGGATCTTAATCAAAGGTGTTTGAAACAAGTACCCAATAAATGAACTTGAAAATTATATTTTTATTTAATTGGCACATAACATTAAGACATTTATACGTCTAGTGTAATTTTTTTTTATAAAGAATTTATGTTACAATCACCCAAAGTCACAGAAACACCCCGTTTTTTTTTCAAATATTATTTTGACGCAGGGGTCACTATCCCCCGCGTCGGTCCCTTACTCCGGCCCTATATAAGCTGACCAACACAGCATCTGCTCAGCTCCATTGTATCACCATATGCAGATTGCACGAGTGACCCCACAACTGGGGTAATAACCATTGTCCATAATATTGACGAAAACTGTGATATCTCGGATGATTTTTTTTAAATAAAATCTATTTGTTAGAAATGCAACTGGTCCTAATCTTTACCAGATCGTATTTAACTTGGACCATAATGTAACCTACACCTTAATATACTCGCGAAATATTTAAGAGGTAAATGTATGGCGTTAACATTATCAATTTTAAAGTTATCGTCAAAGTTGGCAACTGGACGTTAGTCCAAACTAACGTAGCTGTATTGAATCATTAAGTAACTAAGACCTTGCCCTGATTTAAAAGTAGGTCCTATTTATGGAACGTTCTGGATAGGTAAAAGGGCCAGGAACGGCATTTAAATATGATTATTTAACTGATGTTAATACAACCAACCAACCAACTAACCAACAAAACGTATTGCAAAAAACATATACTTACATATTTCAAGGGTCATATTCATAGTCGAGTAATATTTTTTCGATAATTATTTTACTTCAAATAGGTGTTTAAAATGATGAAAAATAGAAATACATTTTATAACCAACAAAACGTATTTCTAAACACTTACACTTCAAGGATCATATTCATAGTCGAGTAATATTTTTTCGAAAATTATTTTACTTCAAATATTTAAAATGAGGAAAACGAGAAAGTTAATATATTTATAGCTACCTCAAATAATTGCTAAACAACAATAGCAGCATCGCTATGCCACATCAGATAATCTTAAACTTCAAAATTCCTTAATAAAATAACGTCAACCGAACTGAATTTGATTAGCAGCGCGGACGAAAGTCAAGCCTCTTTATAATGCGTGGATGTGCCCAAGCTAAGGCCAAATATAAAAGGCTTTTATAAATCATGCTGCATAGCGTATAGTATACATATATATTGTAGAAGTTGATGTTAAACATCCGTCAGTCTTAAAAAATTACTTATAAACGCCTGTAACTAGCATAAAAATTAGTAAACCCGACGCCACACAGGCGTGGCTTAACACAAGGTAGAAGTACTGCTTTACAATTTTATAATACTTCCTAACTCCTTATCTTAAGTTCCTTCCGCCCGCTATCGCTCGTGCCACTTGCAAAGTTTAATACAACGTGACAAAACTTTAGTCTTCGCCAAACGGTATCATAAGTTTTATCGCCTACTTTTCCTAAACCATCCGTAGACGTTCATCGTTAGCGATTTTCTCAACATCTCATTATTCGCCAGAAGCCAGTGTGAGTACGACACTATTTACATTTTTTTCGTCCAGCAGGGAGCGCATCGATCGCAGCCGTTTCCTTCGCTGCATACAATTAACCACCCTCATTTACGTCTGGTCAATGACAGCCCTGTTTTAATCAATAACTTCTTTTTAGCGCGCCGCGTCCTTGGTTTTTTTCCCCGGCGCGACGATTTCTGCGCGTATTTCACTTATTATGTGTCAATCGGCGGTAGTTTTTTCAATAAGCGCCGCAGTCCTATCGCGCCTTACCGCGTTTTCGTCAATTCCGCAAAAAGCTCAGTAAAAAAGACAAAAGCTCGGCCAAAAAATAGTCTACCGAAGAGTATTCCATGCCGGCGGTGTTGTAGCCATTTTAATTATTATTTAATACCGAGGGACGAGCACGTGGCGACGCGCGCCGTCCCTCTCGCACCCGCGGCGCTGCGTGCGCCCGCCGCGGCCG
This sequence comes from Deilephila elpenor, assembly GCA_949752805.1. NCBI lineage: Eukaryota > Metazoa > Arthropoda > Insecta > Lepidoptera > Sphingidae > Deilephila > Deilephila elpenor. The sequence goes on from OX457119.1 coordinate 7,853,945, forward strand.
TCCCGCTCCCTCGAGCCCACTTACACACATAAAAATCGTGAATAATAAAAAAATGTGTACACATTTTTTTCGCTGAAGCGCGGCTTGCGAGTGTGCGTGCGCCTCGCGCCGCCGAGCGAGAGCCCGCTAGCCGAGCGAGCGGCGCCGACTGCTCCCCACTCCGATTTTTTAAGCTCCGCTGTCTATGTCGGAGTCCGTGTGATTTTTTTCATTTTTATGTGTTAGTGTACCCCTCGCGCGGTGTAGTTCACTTTTTCTACTATAGATCTGAATTTCAGTCTCGTTTTTGCCGCGTCGGTCTAAAGGCGGGCGAGCGGGTACTGGCGCAGCGTGCTGTGATGCTAGCGGCTCGGGCCGAGCACAGTTGACGGACGCAGCCGGTGTGGGCACAGCACATGTGCTGAGGAGCGGGCTCGGCACTGCAAGCCGCTGCACGCGCGAAACGCCTGTGCGAGAGGGACGGAGCGGGCCATCACGTGTGGACCCACCATTTGTATAGCACACTCAAATATTGAGCAGAAAAAAATCTCGTAATTTGGATCCTAGTAACGACGATCGGCATTTATAATTTTACCGCGGGGTGAGCAACACGGCTCGCGCGGCCGCGTCCCGACCGGCGTTTTTTTAAATGTTTATTTGCGCGGAGCACGTGGATTTTTGTAATAATTTTGGCTGTACGGCCGCGGACTGTTGCCTTTACGTGTTGTGACGTTAGTGTTACCCTTATTATGTGATATTTAGTGACATTACAAGGAACAAACTGTGATTTATTATGGTGATATAGTTGGAATCGAGAACATTTTTGGATAGTGACAGGTATGTTGTTGTTTGTTGGTGCGGCAGGTCGCCGGTGCGCGCGGGAGTGCCGCTCCCTCCGCGGCCACTGAGGGGAGAGGACTTTACGTAACACCCCGTCCTGTTGTAATTGGCGGCGGGCGTCTGTCAAACGCGACCTTGAATGTGGCCGCACTATAAATACGGAAATATTTTCGGCTGCGCGCCGTGACGTTTCGTTCAAATCGGCTTGATTTGCGATCTACATTGTTATCAAACAGTTCCCTCCTCGCCGGCGACCTGCTATATTAATGTATTAAGTCCAAAATGTTGTCTTAGAATTAATAGTTTTTATCAAGTCTGGTTTTATCCACGATGCATGTTTACTCAAGTGCATTTATCGTTAAATGCAGTATATTATAGGATGTAAACGTTTCTGCCTATACACCTGCCGTCAAGCCAAATTACCATAGAAAAATACATGTTCGAGTAAAACCAAACCGGAGCTTATCTTCTTAATAACTTGATCGCTTATTATTAAATTACTTAACATTAAGCTCAATAGATATCAAATGCGTTATAACTCCATACGAAATAAATAACTCAATTAATTTATACATAAAACGAAATTAATCATTCGAAACAGGAATTTTTTTTTTTTTTAACAAAATATCCTGCGTATTTAAATAAATAAGCGCTTAGCGATACATTGGCAATTAAATATTAATAAACATATTTCACAAAATTTAAACTGTGAAATTTTAATATGGAAATTAATCACAGTTGCTCTGAATTATTTTTACACAATATAAAATATTTAGAAACGGTTATCCAATGATAGATCGGGCTGACGGCAACCTTGGACCACGGTTCAGTAGACGCGAAATCTCTTTTAGCTGGTAATCATACCACAAAAAGTGGTCGAGAAAAAAAACTTAAGTGATCACGTGACTTATCGCTGTCATTATTAATTATTTAAATACGTCTGCATATTTTTTTCATTGTAAATGTAGGTAAAATTGTAAATAATTATCATGTTCACTTTACGTATGGAAATGGTATTTAAAATTCACTTGTAACATTAAACCTATACTTGTACTATTTTTAACATTATGCAATTTCAAGCTAGATGAAATTTCTTTAATGAGTATCTAAAGATTAATTTAATTTTAAGCTGTATTTATTGTTAGGACGGAAAATACATTAAACATTAATAAAATGTGTTTGTTTAAATTTAAAACACAAGTCCACTAATTAGTAATAACATCAAATTAAAACTATGCATTGTCTCAATCTTGTTACCAAACCATTGATATAAATTAGAGATGATTTTAAATTCAATTATAATTTTACACAAATTAATTTACAATCTCGAGAGCAGCCAAATGCTTTACAATTAAAATAGAAATTATTTTTAAAATAAAATCCCGAGAACGCTAATTACACAATAAATAGATAACAAAAATGTAATTATTCGCCTCGAAGGCACTTCCCTGCGCAGGTATCGTTAGAAATCTTGTCGATCGACTGTACACATCGCCCAAATATACCTGACACCCGACTGGACCAAAGCTTTAACTTGGTCCTTATCACCATTACTCTAAGGATGGTAATCGAATGGCTTCCAAGCTCGGAGACCGCAAAATTAGTTTGTTTTCTTTTCTGTACGCGCAATTATGTGTTTGACAGCCGTGTGTGTCTAAAGGTACAGGTGAGCGCAAATGCCACATGCGGTTGGATTTTTCATGTAATTACTTAACTTGAACTTTTTTAATGATTTTTTTGCGGTATGTAATATTAGTAAACTGTAACATTGTCTGTTGTATAAAAAGTTTAATTTTTGTTTTGTTCAATCATATCAATGCGACATGAAATTCGTTAGTTTGATGTTGTTTATTTTGTATAAAAAATAATAATTAAGTAACCAAAATTAAAAAAAATTAACATTTTTAAACTAAAAGCGTTTCTTTCGGTTACATTAATACGATGATTAAACAGCGTTTATGTAAACTATTATTAAATGTGACATGTTAAAAGATAAAAAACGCTATAAACAAGCACGTGTTGGCAGCCCGTCTGTACAGAAATGTGATTATCGAGGCCTCATTCGATCCGGCATGTGGGCTAGGGGCTAGATCATTGACACAACCTACGCCACCTCGCGAGCAACTCGTCACCTGCTCACCACTGTAAAAAAGCGACAAGTTTTTTACACGTCAAATCTAGTTTAAAAATAGAACGCCAATTGTGCATAGATAAAAAATACAGAACGTATGTTTTAAATCCTGGCTGGCGACGGCTGGTGTGTAGTTGGAGTGTAATTAAAAAATTTAAATTAATTTAAGAATTGGCGAAAATAATTGAATTGATAGAGTATATTTTGTAGCAATTTAATTTATTTACAAATTACACCCAATGCTTCATAGTTAATTTTAATATCGTCATTAATAACTGCGTTCGAATTCCCTAAAACGTTTTTACCTCCGATTGTACCGTTTTGCCGAAAGACAACATTTTGGACTTCCAAAGCCCAAATCATATTTTATTTATGGACCCAAAAATCCGTCTCTTGCAGCCCAATGAAAACGGTGGATCTCGGAACAATTCCATGACATAGAGAGAAAAGCAACAAAGACGTATTTTTATAAGGATAGTGCCAAAAGAAACATTTATAAGCGAATTTTTTGTATAGATAGAGAATATTTTTAATAAATCAAAATGATGGAAGGAAGGACTATTGACTACAGGCCGGACGGGGGTGGCTTGGACTACCACAACTCCCCCTTGATGGCTGAGATACCGGTTGACAATTACTCGCATATACACAGAAGTATAGAGCACTTACGCTCGATAGTGCCGCCACCTATAGACCATCACAGGCATTTGGCGACGAATTTAGCTGATTTAAGAAGATACGAACACCCGGACGAGATGCCCGAGATAAAGCCATCGGTTTTGAGGCTAAGTGAGTTTAAGTCGGGGCTGCACGACATGAGGCATGAGCAGGAAAACGAAGGACACAGGCAGCTGACGTCGCAAGATGAAGGGCCGAAGGGGTACAGCGCGCCATCCACGCCCTTGTCGGAGAATGGGGGGCAGACCATACAAGAGGAGAAGGTGAGGAATTTTTGTATTTGGATGTAAATTTTTAATAAACTGATAATTTGCGAACTGATGATTTTGATGTGAGATTTTTACGGCTTTTTACCTTTATAATTTAATTTTGTAATTTTTATTTATTCGTTTTCTTAAAAAGCGGATAACACATAATACTTGTAACACTTAATAAACTTTGTACAGCGCTGAATTGAAAAAAAATCTTTATCGGACACGGAAAAGCCTTTGCAAAAAAGTGGTGGTGAAATATAAGTTTTAAAAAAAAAGGTTTCGACTATTTTCTATATCACCAATTTCTAATTCCCACAACAGCGAGTAAAGCCAGTGTAACTCTTAACATCATCCTTGGCACTTCGGAAGTGTAGACGCTTGACGTCATCACAATTTGGCAGTTCATTGTTCGTGCCGATCATTAGAATCACGACGTGGCGCGGTTCCGCGTCTCTAACATTAATCTCATGATGATCCTTACGTAACTCTGTTTTGTTTTCGAGTGTTGGTTTCCAGTTTGGGTTGTGTGTGTTTTATAATTTCGTCATCGTCATCGATATTTGCGTTAGGGAATTTATGGCTAAGAGTCTAATCTAATTAGGATGTATTAGTCTTATAAGAAATTGGGTTAATCTCATGCTAGAATTTTGTATCAGAAATTCTATTACAGGGTAGAAGCTTCTTAAATCCTATAAGAGAAATCTTAGATCTCAAACCACCATCCTGCTTTATAATGGGTGAATTGGATTTTTTTAGCTTAAGCGCCGAAATTTTCAAGTAACCCTTACTTAATATCTGACATAATATGTTTACTGTCACCTTAATCCACTACGCGGGCCCAATGATATTTCATGGAGAATTGACTAGGCATATTAGTCTAATAGATTCCCATACTTCTACCACGTTTGAACAAACATCAGGATTGTCTTCATTTATTTCACAATATTATATATTATTGAAACTAAACAAAGTTCAATAACATCGCATATTTGTTATCCATCGTGTTAATTTGCCCTCTAGACCCTTATATCTTTATCTAACCCAGAAGTTGTGTAATTATTCCCTTAACCTTCAATATTTTATCAACTATCAGATCATACATATACATATATAAAAGACAGATTTAGTTAGTCAATATCAAGACTTTACATCTGGCTCTAAAATGAACCAAAAAAAACTTAATAATTGCTTAAGATAAGCTTTTTGAAGTGTTTCAAAGAATTGCTCCTACATGACCTCAAAATATAATATTAATATTCAAAGGATTTGCACACGGCTTTGAACCCGAGACCTGCGTTAACCAAACGAGGCAGGATTTCAGCTACTGTATTGACTATTAGCTACATAATTATATGCAAACTAATCATTCAATGTTAACTTTTCCAACAAGACGAGTTGCAGAATTTTCGGTAGGAATTTAATAAATATTTATTATGAATTAATAATTTATGAGCGTTTGAATTTATGATAATTATATTGGTATTTATATAAGCTCGTAAATCATGCGTATTAAAGGTTTGGTTGGACAACATATAAGGTGTAGTTTGTTATCTGAGTTTCCGTCAAAGATTTTTTTGTCCTGTTATATTTTTTCTGGCAGCCGGCATTATTGTGTGGACTAGCGATAGATCTGGCAGATACTTTCCTTGGTTAACACCGCATTACCATCAGGTTTATTACTCTTTTTTTGCTGGCATAAAAAAGAAACAAGTTAGTTGGGGACTCTTGGTCTTATAAGACCTGAATCACCTCCCGTGAATTTTCATATAAGTTTTTTTTTTACTCTAATGTATTACAATTATATTCCATTATGGAATTAACTTAATAACTATCATTTAGGTTAATATTTTAATGCAGAATACCTCTTATATTAGGCTTATCATTTTATTAATGTAAAAAATTCGTAAGCTTTATATTGTTTTTATCTACGCGAAAACTGGGCATGTCTATTATATTTTTTTACATAGATATACGTAGTCTGTTTATCGAAATTTCTCGTGGAATTATACCAGTACTAAAATACACAGACTGGACCCGAAACGAGACTATAACAGGATTTCCATTACATACGGTGGTCTTCATCCGGGCGAATGTGAAAATCCTATCACCCCAAAACAAAGAAAGAAGAAAGAAAGAAAGAAAGCCCCAACACAAAAAGATATTTTATTCCGTCTTTCAATTAAACAGACACAACACGCTATATTTGAGTTATGATTCTTTTCAGCGTTGCCACATACAATATTGATGATAGTTATAAAAAACTAACAAATGATGATTTACCTTCGTATGAACTTACCCTTCAAGTCAATGTTAATTGCGTGCAACACGACAAGCAAACGCACAAAATTGCCATCATTGTGCCGAAATTACTTTAGTTTTAGTGTCGTTCAAGACTTCTTTAGATGCTATTTAAGTATGTGGGAACATTATGAATGATGATTTAAAAAAACTAAAAAATTTCTAGCGTATGCCGCCCCGTTGCCGGGCAAAGGCCTCCCTTTCATTCAATAATTTATTTATAGAAAGAAAAGACCAATTAAAGTACAAACACTAGTTTCTAATTGACTTATAAATTGTAATTCCGGGTCGTGTATTGAACTTTTCCTAGTCTAATAGACTAGTATCACCGACTAGTATCACGACTAGCGACTACAGTCGGTCGGCACGTTTGATGCGCGGATGTGCCTTGAGCGCCAAGGTCGAGCGGGCGCGCAGAGGTTGTTCAGGACGCCTCATGCCTATTGTCTGACGATACAATTACACGATCATTTTAGGGACTTTATTTTAAGAAAAAAAATCATTTAAATACACGATCATATTTTAAATAAATACACTCAATATAACATACATAGTCTTGACCCTACACTAAGATTTAGTCTTGTGCCGTGGGTATCAGAAACTATGAGATTTTTCCATCTCAAAATCCTTAGATCCGAAACTGTTTGTCTCGGTGCGGAGATCGAACCCGCGGCCTCACGTTTCACAGCGGACGTCTAACCAACTGCGCCACGGAGGCTGTCAATATTTTTTTGTTAATTGGTTATTCTTTAATGAAGCCAATCGCGCTATCGGTTGTAAAGTCCCATGCTCGATATTAGCAAATATACGCTGATACATAATACACTCATTCATAATGTATTGGCTGGGCATAACTATAGATACCTATTTGCGAATACACACGTTATCTATACTATGCAAATAGTAAACACATTTAATTTAATTTCATAATATTCAGACGATAAGTTGCGATAAATACAAAACTAACGTAAATACGTTGGGTATATAGTAATCTACTGCCGGCCAGTCATTGTAGGTATAGTTTTCTTTTTATGTTGCGCAAGTTTGCAAATATTGTAAGATTTATGATTAGTTAAATAACAAACCCAGCGATGATATATTTCCGCATAAGTAACAAGTAAACATAACGAGATAACAATTTTATATGCAGCTGTAATTGATACGAGGAAACCTTAAGATCTTGATAACTAAATGTGACGTGACTGGATGACGTCAGCAACTATTCGAAAGACATTGATTGGGATACACAGCCCTACACCAACAATACCGGGTCCAGTTGTTCTACAGCCCTTATCACTTATGGGTATGGCGCAACAAGACTTAATGCCAGCCTATCTGGGACCATCTTTTGGGAGACTTTACATACTTCGAAATTCTTCTTTGAAGAGTTCTAAAGTATGTAGGGTTCCTCGCGGTATTCATTCGTAATTCGTTCAACATGCGATAACGTAGGACAAATACGTAATTTCGAAAAATTCTAGGGGGATACTCTGTTCTCCGAAACGACGACGAATGTTTGAACGTCGTAAGTAAAACTGTATGAATGTGCGTAGGTATTCCACAAAATGTTCGAATCCTGTACCTATGTCGTAACCATAGACTAAGTTTAGAGCAAATGATATTTCATAGAAAATTAGATTTTTAGAAGAAAAACTTTTATCTTCGTGTCAGCGTGTCTCTCTATTCCTTGGGTTTGACCCTCGATCGCCAGCCCATAAGCTATCGCTTGCACAACATCTCTTAATCCTAAGATAGGAAGCCACGTTCGCATGTTATGGGTGGTGCGGAAAAAAATACGATATCGCTGGTTCCGCGGTACAAAAAACAACGATAACCAAAAGCTGACCCGTTAGACTCCGGCGCAAGGCCAGCGATAACCCGCATTACATAACTATTTCGCGTGTACGAATGTGTGTCAGATTTGGACGTCTGAAAGTTTGTGTGTGTGTGAAAAAGTCTGGGAAAATTGGCTTAAAGGGCCAAAGTAGCTAACATAAAATATAAAATACATAAAAGGGATGTATATAAAAGGGATTGCCCAACTTCTCTACATCGTTGGACTAAGAGGTTACGACGCCCTTATAGTACGGAATCAGTGTCATTGTTTAGATAATAATATCAGCTTTAATTGTGGCTTTTATTATGCTTCTTTTAAAATAACTTGACAATTGCGTTCTCAAGATATAGTGATTTAAAGTCTTACGGCCTTATTAATATACAGATTTAAAACCTGTTTTGTCTCTTTCGAACGACTTTAGAATTCAGTTTGAGCGAAGAAGACAAAACATTCGATAGCTAAAATAGATTTTAAATCTGTCGTAAATAAGGCCGTTAGAGTTACAGTTTTACTGGCAATTTCCAATGAAAACAAAAGACGTAAATAAAAATTCCCGAAATGTATATCACCAAGGCGTATGACAAATAAATCCCGATTTGCCTCACAAATCCCCCGCCAATGCCATCTCGAACTCATCACGATTCATTTCCCAGTGTTTAACGTTGTTTTTCGCGCCCGACCTCGGGATCTCTTTGATATACCAAAATCTGCCTCGCATTAACCCAGAGAGACAACCTTCCACATCGCATTTGCTTCCTATTACCACATATTTGAATGTATTGTTTTTGATATGACGAGTGCTGTTATCTTCAATATCAATCCATGCGCGAATGGCGCGACGAGCATGCCGCTCGCCTGATGGTAAACGATATGACCGCTCATGGACAGTAGCAAAACCAAACAATATGAATTGAAATAAAACTTATTTTATTCTTTCGTAAACCACCTTCCACCTTGATATTACCAAGGGTATAAATAACTAGGAAACACCCTTCAAAATACAGAAGCTCACGACTATATGAATGGGTATGAAGAAGAGCAACTAGTGCTTCAAACTGTTCATTCGCATTTCTGTATACTATGTTAAAACGTGGTAGGCCAGATTAATGTCATTCATAAATTCCAGTGATTATTAAAGCGAGTATTCTTGGACATCTAAAAAAGCTTTTCAATGTTAATAAAATGAATTGTGATGAGATTAAAAACAAAGATTTTCATAATTTTCGGAAATGATACAGATTGTTCAAGTATCTTCTGTGTATCAAAATTTTGCAGACATTTTTGTTTTCGTTAAATAAAATTGTTTTTTATTATAACATAAATGGTCTAGTTTGATCTGAAAAAATAGTATATTAATGCCAAAGATCAAATTAACTTAACTCTAACTTAGCTTTATAAAATTATATTAGGTCGTAAATATTCAAAATTTATATTAAATCAATCCGATTATCGTAAAAAATAATCTAATAACATAATTTATTTATAAAACGCAATAAATATGACATTAATTGTAATCTGATGATTTTTTATAAGTGCATAATTATGCACATTCATTCACAAAAATCACTTCAAGTTCATTCCAAAAATATCCGCTGCATGTGAATTTATTTACGTTCATAATTTATTTCATCGGTTGTTGTAATTTATTTACAAAAAACCTTTATTTCTGTATTTTATGACCTATATTTTAGGGTCCTATATATCTTTGTTAAAGATATAATACGTATACGCAGCTCATTAGAATGTCGTATATTGTACCCTTGTCCTGGTCAGAGTAATGTTCTGACTTTGGAAAAGTAATCTTACTATACGAAAAACAAACAAATCTATAGCAGAGTTCAAAAAAATTCAATCTCTTACAAACTCACACCACCGTAGAATTTGTTAGGTTGGTTGTTGTAAAATAATAAACTCTATTATTTTCATTACAAGCCCTTACAAGCACCCTATACATACATACATACATAAACTCACGCCTTTATTCCAAAAGTATGTTCTTAATTGCGTCTTGTATGTTTCGTCCCACGATGTGAGCGATATCGCACAAATTCGGTACACCGGGCTCATTATGAATAGAAAAATCCAACATCATTTTGCCCGGATTCGAACCCGAGACCTCAGCTTCGTTATCGTACCGTAGTACAACTACGCCACCGAGGCAGTCTATTGCACCCTATATTACCAAATATACCGAAGAAGTAGGCAAAGCTTATTATGCCAATTCCCACCACAGGTAATTTCCCTCCAAATATCTCGAAGGCGACGTTGGGTTTAGCCATGGAGTAAAGTCTTCCTCGTGCCCAGCAGTGGGCTATAAATAGTATGGAAGTAGCTCGTGTCTACCCAGTAACCTCGCCAAGGACACGCGATACGCGCAAGATACAAGCTTACACGTGCCAGTGATAAGAGAACCAATGTTACAACTTACTGGTACTTACAACTTCAATATTTCTTAGATCCTAGGGTAAGTTCTCAAAATGCATTTCATTTAATGCCCTTTTTTAAGCATACGAAAAAGAACGAGAAAAAAAATAAGTTTTCCAAAGTTTTTGATGTTTTGTCGAAACTGGTATTATATTTTCTTGTGTGGAGTTGGTTTAAAAGAATTTTAAATTATAATAGTCGTGACCTAAATTCTAAATTATTGCAAGTTACGATGCTGGTCAAAAGCATATGCCATATCTAAAGGAGTTGATTCAAAACTCAGTTTATTTCTCACTCTCTTTATTTTTCTCTATTTACAAGTGTAGTAATTTTCCAAAAAAAATATATCCTGAAGTCAATTTATTAGTTACGCATCTAAAACACCTTGAAATTTTATACTTAAATATTCTGTCTTTAGCTTGAGACGGCAAACATAACCTAAAACAGTACTACCAACAGCCTCCGTGAAATAGTCTTAAGCTAAAGGATCGGTTATCTATCTAATCTATCGATAGAAACTGTTCCCGCGCGAATCGCCGTCCCCCCGCCGCCCGCGCGCCCCACAGCCGCCGCCGTCGTCAGACCACCGAATTCGCCCCAAGGCCGCATTCCATTTTCAAACCATTGTCAATGTCACCGGCCGACGCGCATGACGGATGTGTTTTCTTTGGCCGCGCGGGTAATTTATGTTTTTTTTTAAGATGACATGATCGTTCGAAATCTGGCAATTAGAATCTTTTTAAATTTGGAATGACGTCGATCTAGCTGAGTTTGAATTAAAAATATTTTTTAGTAAATGGAATTTGAACCAATAGAAAATAGAGCACGGATTTCGGATAAATGCAGCTCACAGCTGTCAAGTAAAATTGGCGACGAATCGTGAAGCAGTCGCAATGAACGTACAGCCAGCAAGCTCTAACTAAAAATGTTAATTTTGTGACTGTATTATTCAATCTACACCCCATTTGTTTTTCTAAACAGTAATTGTAATTGAAACACAAATCTAAATAAAAAATGTCTTGAAGCGGTATATTTATATAACGACTGCCGTCAGCGATCCCAATGAGCAATAAAAGCTGTGCAATATATCAGAAAATTACTCCTTTATAAATAAAACAGACATTTATAGTTGTTAAGAGAATTATCGCGTAATGTATCAAGATTAATCGTGTTTTAAGCGATCCGTGCAAGTATGTTTATTTATATTAAAATGTATGTGGGCGCATTTTTTTAATCTATTATAAATACCGCGTTAATCTATCTAACGCCTAATCAAATGTTTTTAATTGCAGTTGTTATCTTATTTATTATTCTCTTAGCTAATAATTTAGAAAAACAGAAGTGTGTGGCTGTATGTTAATTCCTTTGCTGTTAAAACATATAAAAAAGATCGAAAATTGCACAATTTCATTTGGTAACGTAAAAAAACGATTGTCGATACCCGATACAAATCTACTGAGTATGTTAAAAAAACGAGTAAATGGCCCATTGCGTCACTGCCAACGTAGAGGGTCTGTCGTGACGAGTGACACATTTTTTGCGAGTTGCAACAAGAAAAAAATAATCAGTAACAAACAACTTTTTTATAATGGTCATTGACTTTAAATGTAAATTATACATGCGTTTTCGATAGAGCGAGGTTAACAAACAAACTTATATGCTAGTATTGCATGTTTTATCCAACGGTTGGTATACGTGTGGACAGGGCGCCAACTAAAATTGTGTAGGATTGCACATTCGTGAGTAATTATACCACTAAATTCGGGTAAAATTAATAATCTTTTGGCACCAAAAGGGGGTTAGGGGTAGTTGGGGGAGAGCGTCCCATCTACCCTGGGCCCACTTTCATGAAAAATTATCCACCATTATTGAGACAAACAAATTAAAGTAGCCTTAACTCAAAAAACTTCTTTTTAAAACTATCTACTTATTCTACTTCTTGTTGCTTCTGCAACTTTTTGTCTCCAGCTTTTTATATACGCTCTAGGGGCGGTATAGTGGTGATTCGATTTATTTTAACCGCAAAGTGGGTTCACAAACTTCTTTCTGAACATAATTTCTAGGTAGTTATAAAACATGTAATAAATAAATAAATACACCCAACAGTCACATACATAGTCCTGACCCCACACTATGATCGAGTCTTGTGTCGTGGGTATCAGGAACTACGAGAGACTTTTCGGTCTCACAAACACCCAGACCCGAAACAAATACTCAACAATTCTATAACATTTACGGGTCTATCGCTGAAGCGACAACTCCGCCAAAAAACATCAACAAAACATTATTAGAAATTGAAAATGACACTGACACAAGACGCAACTCGCGTGGTTATTTTTACGTTCCATTTCACGACTTTGCACGATATTTTAAACCACTGACTGTATATTTAACATAGTAATAACAATTCGGTTTTCAATCGGCCATAATAACGTTCCGTTTTACCTAAGAAGTATCTGATTTGAGGTTAGAAACTTTTTTTATTAATTTCTCGAAAACTATGCATTACTTTAATAAATAAATAAATAAATACACCCAACAGTCACATACATAGTCCTGACCCCACACTAAGATCGAGTCTTGTGTCGTGGGTATCAGAAGCTACGAGAGACTTTTCGGTCTCACAAACACCCAGACCCGAAACAAATACCTGTGGATCACACAAATATTTGTTTCGGTGCGGGGATCGAACCCGCGGCCTCTCGTTTCACAGGCGGCGTCAAACCAACTGCGCCACGGAGGCTGTCAAATATAATTAGAGTGATAGCAGCGTTACACATTCATAAAGCCATTCCCTACCTCTTAATCACTTGAAACCTCCTCCTCGTGCCAAACGATACTAGACCCCAGACCTAAATTCAAAAATTTAAAATTGGAATGCTAATTCGTTCTTTCGATTTTTCGAATAGACGAAATACCGCTCTTTTTTGACATTCTAGGAGATACTCTTACGTCATATTTAATAATTGTAATGGCCGCTCAACATCTCATTTTAATCAAGATAATAAATTTGCAGTATTTTTAAGCGGCTTATTAATATTTTTCCGCCAATAGACATGTAGTAGCAACTGTCAAAAATGACAGCTGATAAATTGTTACAATAAATAAATTTAAATTACGTTTTATAATTAGTATTTTTTTATTAGCAAGTGTGTTTTGAAGTTCAAATAAAATAATTACGTCTATAACATAACATTAATTATTGACTTGGTGATGGAAAACAAAATCATCAAAAGTACCTCTCGAAGTTGGATTTTAAATTGAATGAATGTAATTTTATGTATTGAATACACCCAACAGTTCACATACATAGTCCTGAACCCATATTTAGATCGAGTCTTGTGTCGTGGGTATCAGGAACTACGAGAGACTTTTCGGCCTCAGAAACACACAGCCCCGAAACAAATAGCTGTGGTTCACACAAATATTTGTTTCGTTGCGGGGATCGAACCTCTTGTTTCCAACTGCGCCATGGAGGCTTTCGATGAACTAACGCAGTTTATTTCTGTATTTCCCCCAAAAACCAGTCGTAACATTACGACCCACATGGGTTCACAATAGGTTTGGAGATGAGGGATCGGAAGCTTTACAATACCAACTGCTTAACATAAGGCTTCGCCAAAGATTTCCTTAGCGACTTCTTTCAAGCATCGTGGTTCTTAGCATACGAAAACTATCTTTTCAACTCCTAAATATCACGTAGACTTTTGCTATTGTTTAAGATTCCAGGTTCTAATATAATAAATTTTAAAGAATATTGTACACCAGATAAAATATGTTCCGGAAACACTGTTCTACGCGTGATTTTCGTGCTACAAAAATTCGTCCTTCAAACCATTTTTTTATCATCATGCCAAGTATTATTTTCCTCCTTTTCCGCATGCCCTCTGCCGATCCTCCGGCTAAATACCGTGAAGGCAAACACTTTTAATTTAACGAATTTTCGTACATAACAACACATCTACATCGGGAACGATTCTTGGAACGTTTTTCTAAAACCATTTGCCATTGCCTAAACCTTATCCAATCGTTCATAACTCTTATTACTGAAGCAATAAAGATCAAGTTGCCGCAACAGATCGGTCGCCACATGTAAATCGTGGTTTGTTTTTGTGTAATTTTGATTGACACCGACCATTACCGCGGTGGGAGTTGCGTCATCGCGCTCACAAAAATAATAGAGTAACCAAACTATTAGTTTTCAAATTTAATAAGATGAATTGGTGCTGGAAAATCTTTGCGACCTTCAAGGATTGTATATTTGATAATTGTTTATCTTCGTAGCATACGGCAAAGTTCCAGCTTCTTTTTACCAAGAACTATGAGACGGTCAGGTCGCTCATCTCAGGAATACTGCTTCGAACTTAAAGCACTGCATAGAACTTTGCTGCCCTCGTCAGCTCTAGACATTAGGTGTTAAGGCTCACAATACATAATAATCACTCGTTTCCATATCCTTCAAACTGAAACACAACTTATAAACTGCTGTTTGGTAGAACAGACAAAACAGTACCTATCGAGACTCCCTCTTGCACGCGAGGAACCATATAAAAATCCTTGTATTTTACTAACACTATCAAAATTATTAAAGTTGCTTCTCCTAAAATTATTCACATCCACATATCCATATTTGTTCACAAACACGAGAATCCATCTAAGTTTGTCTTGAAGTTTGTCCTCGCCGACCTCCGAAAGTCCTGCCTAATTGTTTGCCAAATAAAAAAATTACGCTCGCAGCAAAATAAATTAAGACTTTTGACAGATGTCAGTCGTCCGCTAATTTATCAACATTCAACGAATATTCTAATGTTATTTATTACTATAATACTTGGTAATATAAATGTGGCAGTCAGTCTGTCTATCATGCATAGGAAGTGAGTATCCGCCAGTATTACTATCTCCTTATATGAGGTGTAAAATGTCTCATACGAGTGTATCCATGAGTTCAGTTAATGAACGCCACACTTCTAACAGCTTTGTTTATAGACAGATTTTAAACCAATTTTATGTATCGAATGTTTTGTCCCTGTCTAATGACTTTTGAATTCACTTTGAGCGAAGAAGACAAAACATTGGATAGGTTAAATAGATTTTAAAACTGTCTATGAATAAGGCCGAAAAAGGCTGACATCATTCTATTGATTGGCAGTGGTTCTGTCTGAATAATTTTATCATCAGATTCCCTTACAAAGACAATCTTAACTCGTGTCTGTGTTTGCGACTGAAACTAAATCTTATTTTACTAATGGAGTCGCGTATTAAAACGAATGTATAAATGTTTTTTACACACGAATTTTTAAGTACGAGTACAAATACAAAGTTAACAAACATCTTAATGAGTTTGTAACTTGTTTACGCAAAAACTACTGAACGGATTTTGATGAAACTTAGTAGTATTACAGCTCATATATAAGAATAATATAAACGCTATAATTCACAAAAATATTGAGCAAATTAACAAAGTTATAAGGACTAACACCAGTAAAACGGAGAAATCATGTACAGAAGTATGACTTAAATTATAACATTTGTTCATTGTTGAGTAGATAGACGCTGCACCCAGAAGTACATAAATATATACATACATAAACCCACGCCTATGTCCCATTGGGGTAGGCAGTGACTATTGAGCGCCAAGTGCTACGGTCCATACATACCTACTAGAGAGAGAGGTACCCAGAAGTAGTCTTGGGTTGTTGTAAAATATCCCACGACAACCAAACAGACAAACATACACGCTAGTAAAGCCGCGGTTACAAAATTACTTTAATCGTTGTTCCGACACGCGATTCGTCTATCTGTTTGATATAATTTGACGCCCGGAGGCTGCGTACATTCTTTATGGTGTGTATAATGTTTCATTTTGAAGGATATACATGGTGTTGTCTCAGAAAAAAAAAATTGTTACACAGAATTGGTATCTTTTTCTGTATCTCTCATACGATAGAAATTCTTCCGAATCGCTACAGTATGCAGATTTCCTCACGATGTTTTCCTTCACCGTTATTAGCGGTAAAATCATAGTTGTATGTGTTTAATTATTGAGTTGTTAACATGCACTTGTTTACAATTAAATGTTAAAGTAGATTATATGACTACTTAGTGTTTAGGAAACTTTAGGTCGTGATTATAACTTTGGGTCGTTTTGTACTAAATACCGCTTCGAACACTTATGTTAAATAAACCCGGGCCATTTCAATAGAAACGCCTGGTAATATTTTATATTAGTTGACGACGGTCATTATCAAAATCCATAGCTTTGTACTGTTTCAAGTAACCTTTACATACATACATACATAAACTCACGCCTTTATCCCCGAAGGGGTAGGCAGAGGCGCCACGTTCCGTCCCACGATGTGATAGGGGGTGAGCCTATCGCCATATCGGGCACAAATTCCTGACTCCGGGCTGATAATGAACAGAAAAATCCAATCTCACTTTGCCCGACCCGGGACTCGAACCCGAGACCTCAGCTTTGTAACCGTACCGTAATACAACTACACCACCGAGGCAGTAACCTTTACGACATAGAAATATCCACAGAGCAGCTTCCAACATGGCGAACGCATATCAAAACGCGTTTAATTCTTTAATATATTTTTAATAATATACTTTACTTCCTCCCGAAGCTATGGTTCGTTACAACCGATATCAGGTTTACAAACTTGATTTTGCATACGACTTGTCAAACTTATTAGATTTGATATGTCGATAAATTGTTTGAGAATAAATGTGGTGGTAATTATTTAATAGAAGTCATTTTAATGGCTTCATAATCTTCAAATATCTTTTAATAAGTAATTCCCCCAATCACGTTATAGAGACACAAGTATATTTTTATCCGATTTCTACCAGGTCGACATTATTGTGTATAATTTATTTGGATTTGACACCACTTACCATCATGTGCTTTGAAGTCACTTGATCATACCAAAAAAAATGTACCAACGACAATTTGTTTCACTTACTTCTTAATATGGGCAAATGTACTGTACTATCCCATATACGTCCCACTGCAGGGCACAGGCGTCCTCTACAATCGAAAGTACGATTGAGAGGAGTTAGGCCATATAGTCCACGACGCTGGCCTAGTCCGAATTTGGCACAGTAATTAATATGAGCAGTGTGATTTTAATAAAATTATTGAAACTCTGTCCACCCTTTTAAAAGGCGTGAACATACCCACGAACCTGTTCCGAACATATACAAAATAAATTCCATAAGAGTAGCTTGTATTAAATTACGTTATTGTGGTCGCCTTACATTGTTTCTTACGGACCTCTGACGTGTTCGTATAAGGTCGCAATTATAACTATTACATGTATTAATATCTACGAAATAATACAACCCATATGCCACTGCAGGGCACGGGCCACGGGTGTCTGATCCGTTACCAACAAGCCACCACGTTATACTTAATTGAAATAAGATGAGTGGTGGAAAGTCTAAAAATCACATTGGGCTGGTGTGGTGGACTATATGGCCTAACCCCTCTCAATAGTACTCTGGATTGTAGAGGAGGCCCGTGCCCTGCAGTGAGACGTTTATGGGCTGAAACAGATACATATGACCAATGCAGGGCGCGCATCCTCTACAATCGAGAGTTAGGTTGGGAGTGGTTAGGTTATAGTCTAAAGCGCTGGCCTAAAGCGATTAGTAGAATTTTACGCAACCTTTATACATACTCCGACTGTGTATATGTACCAATAGGGTATTTTTCGCAGAGGAAAAACATTATTCTAAGATAGGTTTAGCTATGTAAAATATTACCTGATGGAATATATTTGTGGTCGCGGATTTGGGTTTAGCCTCTCAAAACGCATAAGAAATAGTAAGTCTTGTTTTTTGAAAAACAGCATTTTTTTCTATGCTTGTTTAAGATTTCAACGTTCTACACCACAGGAAGATCACCCCTGAATATAGATAAAAAAATGATTTATAATCATGGATGTTATTGTATCTTACCAAAATTAATTTACAAAATCATAAATTGTTTTTTCATTCATTAAACTCAAATATTTATGGGAATTAATATTCTTTCAGTACATTTTGATAAATTGCTTCCGATGTGCGTCGGTGATTTTCATACTAACGTGATGTTTGAAATATTGATGGTTATGATCGGGGTAAATTTGTGCTTGTTTTCACCAAAAAATGTATGACGTCTTATTACGTCCGATTGGTATAGCTATAGCTTCCTGTTAAGATTGCAGGTGCTAACATATTATATTAATATTTGTTTAAAATACTGGTGGTAGGTCTCTCATATGTGAGAGGCCGCCTGGGTAGGTACCACCGCAGTGTCTATTTCTTCCGCCAAACAGCAGTGGAAATGCACTGTCGTGTTCCGGTTTGAAGGACATTGTAGTAGCATCGCTTTGTAATTCATGGTGTTTGGTTATGCTACTGGTCATGAGCGGTGGTATCCATTTGAGTGGCTTACCATTAGGCGAATGGCATGCTCGTCTCGCCATTCATTGTAATAAAAAATATAGAAATATTTATTTCTGGAGTGATGGTAGGCAATGGGATGTTACAAGTAAAATCGCAGTGTAAAAAAAGTTGCTTGTACCAATAGCATTTCATCATCATCATCATCATCATCAGCCCGTTGCAGTCCACACCTAGACATAGGCCTCTCCCAAGGTACGCCACAGAGCCCGGTCTGCTGCTTTACGCATCCAGTCGCTGCCGGCCCTCTTGTGCAAGTCGATAGAAATAGCATTTACGACAATACAATCCAATTTCATAACCTTTGTCTAATCAAAAGTCCAGAAACAAAGAACTGGAACGATTATTAACATAATATTATTGACGTATTCCCAATACTCGCCACGCTTGGCTGTTGGCAAACGCAGGGCGTAGTTCCTCTCACTGATGACGCTGCTGCCCTTCATTACAATTGGCTACGCCATCTCTGTGATGGTTATCCCACCATTTGTTGTCAGAACTTCGTCCATTGATTAGTAGGGTCCACCACGAGTAGGGGAAAATGGCTCTGGCCCGGAAAATTTTAGTTACTCTTTTATAATTATGATTAAGTTTGTATAATCTTTTCTCGTCCTAAGAATCGAAGTCAGGATTGTATTCTTTAACCCTTTTCTTGACAATGTATCTCGTCAGATACAGTCAACTTTAAAAATTCCTAGTTTGAAAAAAATAGCGAATGAAACGAAACATCATATAACAATTTATATTTTGTATATTTCCGAACGATTTTTTATTGAGCAAGATAATGTTGGTAGTACCGTTACATTTTAAAATCGAAAATTGTTCGTCGAATCGACACGATCCAACGCAAGAAGATAAGAATATTGTATTTTTTTAATTCTACATGGATATATTTTATAGAGTGTGATTGTTTTTATATTCCTTACGAAGTAAACATGTGTATAAATTGTATTTTCAAACCAAATGTTAACTATTGTATGAAAAAACGAATCTTGTTTGTGTATGTATCTCAAGGTGCACACTGCCAAGTTATTACAGAATTAGGTACTGCGTGCTATGTATCCCTGAGTGCACACCGCCAAGTTACAACAGAATTAGGTATTACCTGTTATGTATCTCATGGTGCACATTGCCATATTAAGGGAATGTTATGAAATAGTTTTTGCATGTGTCTCTGCTTGCACGGGTGGCGATTTATTGCTGTAAATACGTCGTTTATGATCTTGCTCTTTGTGCTAAACTTTTGCTCAGTGGGTGGCTTTAATTATATTTATGAGAATGCTAGAAATGTAACTAACGGGCCTCTATTTTCTATTTTCGCAAAGAATATTACTATAACAAGTCTGTATGTATGCTTGGTATTGGTGGTGAATGCTTAATTTCTTTGCAGAATACCATGAAACGAACGTTGAGCCGTGGATCTATCTATATCTATATCAGCCCACATACGTCCCACTGCAGGGCACGGGCCTACTCTACAATCGAGAGAATCGATTGAGAGTGGTAAGGCCATATAGTCCACCACGCTGGCCTAGTGCGGGTCGGCGGACTTACATACCGTAGAAATTCCGTGAAATTCCGTTTGTGAGGCCCACAAATATTTGTCTCGGGTCTGAGTGTTTGTGAGACCGAAAAGTCTCTCGTAGTTTCTGATACCTGCGACACAAGACTTAATTGATCTTAATGTGGGGTCAGGACTATGTATGTGACTGTTGGGTGTATTTATTGATTATTTATTATTTATTCAAGCAGCAGTAATCGATTCTCCACTTTTGCCATCGCCAATTATTCAACAGCCATCACCAATTGTTACACAGCCATTGACATCCGTTTTGCTAACAAATGTAGTCTCTCCATGTACACCAAACATATCATCACCTGTAGCGTTGTCGTCCCGATCTAAACGACCAAGGCTTGTAATTACACGCCCAAAGCCTATACGCCAAAAGCTCTTACAATTCAAAGTATATTGATGCACAAAAAGGAGACTTCATTAGAGCGATTAGATAGCGTGGCAGGGCCTACTCCAGCTAAAATAATTAAAGCTCCTGTTATGCCAAGACCCACACCTTGTGTCAGGTACGATAAGGTTGGACATTTCCCAATGTTCAGCGGCAAGGGGAGGTGCAAACTATGCATTAAAGGACAAACTACTGTTATGTGCTTAAAATGCGGCCTGAGACTTTGTCTTCTTGAAATAAAACTATTTTTACGGATTTTATCGCGATTTGGTTTAATTTTTACATTTTTTAACTTCCAACGTTTCGATTGCTTTTCAGCTTTCGTGGTCACGGGGCGGACTGATTAATTTTTACATTTTTTAACTTCCCGACGTTTCGATTGCTTTTCAGCTTTCGTGGTCACGGGGCGGACTGACACATTCAAAAAGCAATCGAAACGTCGGGAAGTTAAAAAATGTAAAAATTAAACCAAATCGCGATAAAATCCGTAAAAATAGTTTTATTTCAATGTGTAACATTCGCGTAAATCTAAGAAACCTTTATGCAAACTTTGTCTTCTGCCTAATAGAAATTGTTTTTTAATGTTTCATAGCTGACCTCAATAATTTTTTTTTATGGTAGTTATATTATTTTTAAGGTTTTATTGTTCATTTTATAATTTCATATCAATAACTCCGGTTATAATTTTTATTTTAGTAATTTGTTGAGTTTTATTTTGAGCATTGTATCCTCTCAGATACATTGGCTTATGTAGGAGAAAGTACAGATACTTGGCAATGTATCTCGTGCGATACATTGTATACCTCCAAAACTGAATACCCAGGATTTTTTTTTTCATTTTTTATATCACTTATATTTGTATTCAAAACAGAATTAAACAAAAAAGAACTAATCCCGTACATTTTTTTTTCTGCCAAGAAAAGGGTTAATCTGGTTCAAGAATAGACAAATCATACACGTGGCAACAGGTCTCAAAACGAAATAAGACCTAAAATTTATTCTAGATTAATTAGCACCTAGATATCTAGTTCCCACTTCCTGTAATTTGGATTAATAAGTATTATTAGAAAGCTTAGACGCGTAAGTCAGTTGATAAGGATATTCGAAAATGATTTGACATCGCATGATTACAACGGGATTTTTGAAGAGACAATTAACCTAATGAATAGGTACAAACTATGTCATTATAAAGGACATTTTATATAGTGTCTTATATTATAAGTTGTAAGTGAAATCGTTTCTGTTTATGGTATGACGTTTAACATCCGACAAACGACATTCTCGTCCCGTCATTCTCGTTAACACAACTGTAACTCATACATACTATAATAAGACATTCATTGCATAATATATTTAAGATTGAGGCGTTATTGTAGCAAAAACATTCTAATCTGTAGTAATTTAGTAAAAATACAAAATAAAAAATATAGATAGCGTATAGATATGGAGAGAAATCCGAGAATGTTTTCGATTTTTTATTGTCATTTCAAATGCGAAGAAAAAATAATGATTGAAGTCCGGTTGTAGTGATAGCGTACTAATTAATATTCTTTGTGATAGAATGCAAAATTTGATATAATTTTTAGATTTTATGTTTTATCACACCTGCCAGTTTGAACACAATACAGACGATTCAAATGTGGGTAGATTTAGATTTTTTTCTAATTCTGATATTTTATTTGTGTCCTATACTATCGTTTAAATAAGTTTAAAAAATCCTAGAAAGTTTTCGTCATACCCGTCATCAAAACAGTAAAACATCAAAAATAATACATCAAAGTCATTCATTTAACAGGTATTACGCCATTTCATGTAATACTGTGTGAAAGTTAAAAAATATAAATTCACTGCCAGTGTCGTTGTTGGCGGTTATTCTCGTGCGTTCGACATTTGAAAACTTCGGGTTGGTTGTATTCTCTCCATAAATTGGTATGTTTTTAATTTGAATTTTCAAAAAACGAATATGTTTTTTCCACATTTGAAATTTTACGTTTTTTTAAATATATTAATAAGATTGAACGTAGTGTGGTAGTAGTAGGCTGAGGATCTTAATCTGGATGTGGTATCTAGATAACACGATTCATTATGACTGGTATTTTCTTAATTATTTTGAATATTAAAAGCAGACATCACATAATTGCCGGCTAACTAAACTATCGTTACGCTTCTCGATTCATTAAGTAACAGGATGTGCCGCATTCTGGCAATGCGTGGCTTACGTCTTCACAAAAAACACGTGCATTAGTGGAGGATGTAATTTAGCTTCGCTTATAGTGCCAAGTTATGTATAAGTTCGTTTGTTTTATATAGCTTTTTCCCGACTGTCGTTATTTTTGCCGTTTCGTCCTATGAGCCTATTCGATGACATCGATATCATATAATCTTCTGTTAAACCATACTGAGCTCTTCTCATTTCTCCTCTTAATGGGGGAAAAACAGCACAAGAAATTTCCTAAATATAGTAAACAAACAGTAGCGACTCCAATGAATTGAAAATATTTTCTCGCCGCATACGTCATGCAATTAGCACTAAAGTGTGAAGTTAACCTATGTATAAAATATTATTAAAGTAAACATTATATTTTACAGCATGTAATCAATGAAAATAAATATAAATTCAAGACTTTTGTTACGTACATGTTTACACACAATTATATCTTATTTTAATGATGAAAAAAAATTGTGTGGAAACTTCCATACCAAACTGTTCTCCGCGAGAATTTTAAAGAAACTTAAACACCACTATCTTCTATTACATTAGCTGTTTTACTAAGACCTAACTCCTCTCAATTGTAGAAGAGACCCGTTTTTAGCATTGCGCCGTATATAGATTGATATAATGATGAATGGCAACCATTTTACCGTTTTTAAAACCCGCCAGATCAACTTCACAATTTTCATAATTTTTTTGTTTAAAATTAAAGCATCTCGCACCATTTAATAAATAAATAAGAAATAAAATAAAATTTGCTTCTCATCAATCGACATCTGTTAGTGACATTAGCAGGCTCCAAAGCAATAGACAAAATATCACCGCACACGCGATAGAACGCGTCAGTAACAGCTATAGCGTCACTGCGCGTATTTAGCTGACCTTGGCGCTGTTCAATGCCAACAGAATTAGGCAGCGAACGTCAGGTGTGCCGCGTACGCGCGATGTACGTCAATACCGTGCACGGCTTGATGCAAGCGCTTCAACTTACATTTTGCACGATCGCTGTAGACGGCCAATTACTACTCAGTGTCTTTGAGTGATGATTACTTAGTTTCTTCAGTGTGACTGCTTCGGTGGCGTAGTTGTATTACGGTACGGTTACAAAGCTGAGGTCTTGGGTTCAAGTCCCGGGCCGGGCAAAGTGATATTGGATTTTTCTATTCATTATCAGCCCGGAGTTAGGAATTTGTGCCCGATATGGCGATAGGCTCGCCCCCTATCACATCATGGGACGAAACATATAAGGCGAAATGTGGGTGTCCTGGTGGCGCCTCTGCCTACCCCTTCGGGGATAAAGGCGTGAGTTTATGTATGTATGTATGTACTTAGTGTCTGGGTGACGATAGTTCAATGTAGGGTGCTTGATGCAAGCGCTTTAACTTACATTTTGCACGGTCGCAGTAGACTAATAAGACTTGTCACCTATTGTCTCTGGATAAATAGTGTAGTACCTATGCTTGATGAAACGTTTTAACTTACATTTTCCATGTTGGTTGGACTGACAATTAAACGACTTAAGATTGTCTCTGGTTAGAGTTTAGTGCGGTGTGTAATGTGAGCGCTTTAATTGGCAAGTGAGCGCTTTAATTGTCAAAATAAGTATATGTTCTCAAGTTTTTTAGTATAAGGACTAATTTTGGATTGTTATTTATATAAAAGGAAATCCTCAAAAGCCTTGGTTACGAACAGCTGATACAAGATTTCAATTGGCCAGGTACAATAAAAAATTAAAATACAATTAAATTAAGTGCGGCCATAAAAAAGTAATGAAATTGAAAAGTGGAACTTTTTAATATCTATTTATTGTCATTTTTAAAAAGCGAATGTAATAAACTAAAAATATTTTTCATCGCTGGCTTTTTCCGTTGGTATTCTTTGTAGTAATTACGATTGATGGCTATATTTTAATAACGATTTACTAGTTTAAATAAATAACAAAATTGACTTAAAATAATTCCTAATAACAAAACCAGAACTTCCGATTCACGACCTCGCAACTATAACAAAATAAATCAAATTTTATCCCGAGGGCCATAATTAATTTCACCCTCTGAAACTAACAAGTGCACACTCTAGTTTGAATATTAATATCGCTAAACTGGCCAGTCATCACTCAAGGGTTAGTTTAACCACTGAACCTTGGGGTCCGTGGAGCATTCAGTATGAGCCACAAAGTTAGAAATCAATGAATGGTCTTTATTTAGATTTCTTGGATCAAGTGATTGTTCTATCCATCCTTTTGAAATAAGGATGCAGTTGAAACTTCTTTCTGCTCCGTTCAAGATATAATTACCATTAAAATTAATAAACATTGTTAGTCCCTTCACAGAACCAGATGGAAAAAGCTCGTTAGGATGAAAACGATGCCTAAGGAAGGTCACGACCCTCAAAATTGAGGAGCACGACGCAAGGAGGAGGAGTCCCTTCACTAATATTCCTGATAAACATAAAGGTTCCTAAAACATTTACATTAAAAAATATAGTCTTTTTATCTCGATTTTTTGCCATTCTTACCGTTAAGTGTTAGCTTACCAAATGTCTCCACTTAACGCCAAAATCATAACAATTAAGTACTTCTAAGGATTCTAACACAGGTGTGTCCTGCGCAATATGGGTCATATGGCCCCAGACCACCCGGTAAGGCGTCACGTCGGGTGACCAATTATATGGGAGAGTAAACACCCGACTCACACCATATTGTGATGTCATATGGTGCGTTCGAAATCTGTGAAATTGTTCACTTAACTTTTATGCTTTTACCGTGAGAAAAATACTTATTTTATTACTTTTTTTTACTACGTAAGTGTTGGAGAAATGCTCCAATTTTATTAATTTAAAACCTAAAAAAACTAAGGATACTTTTTATACAGCCTACAAATTAAATTGTTAGTAAAGGTTTAGATTCACAGATGGCGCTGTTCTTTAAGCAATCTAAATATAAATGTCAC
Organism: Deilephila elpenor; assembly: GCA_949752805.1. Classification (NCBI taxonomy): domain Eukaryota; kingdom Metazoa; phylum Arthropoda; class Insecta; order Lepidoptera; family Sphingidae; genus Deilephila; species Deilephila elpenor. The sequence continues at coordinate 7,879,961 of OX457119.1, forward strand.
TTGTAGGTACATTCAAAACAAAATGTCCGTCGAAATTTATTAACCGTGCACTACCCTCAATTAGCATAGATAGTAACGGTCCTCAGATAAAGCGGTTTGGGGTTAAGATGGACTTTATCTGATTGGTTGGATTTATTAGTAGTTTAGCAACAGAATATCTTAGTTAAATTATATCTTATAATTGCATCTTTAGGCATTGCGCAATACTCGTATATTATGTAATTATTATCAATACATTTATCATATTTTAATTTAGTACAATCATCTTTTGTTGAACAGACTTCAAGGCGATTTTCCAAAAATAACTGAGCCGTTTATAAAATGCAATGGCAGACTATTAGCATTTACGAATTTTATTTTCAATTTTCAAAGTCCAAGTTTAAACTGACCTTGGCATGCATTTAAAACTTTATACTTATCGAAATAGAACACATTTTCACATAATATGATGCTAATTTATTTTTACTTATGTGTTTAAGAAGAAAGTTATATTTGATGCAAAATGTATGCCAATGTCGATCTGTGTTTAATCGGGTCGTCTGGTTCCACCTGATCTCACAAACTATTTTTGAAACCAAATAATGTGACTGATAAGCAATACGAAAATAGAATGCTAATTTCGTTAAATTTAAATTAAGAACGAATAACGCGGGCTAGAGATATGCCACTACCTTATAAAAATAATAATAGATGCGGCCATTTTCGCACGTAATTTTGATTAGGCATTGTGCGCTAGTCGTGTAAAATTTAGTAAAGTTATAATGAAGACTCATGTCCTGATTGTGTCTTTTGCATTTTCGTGTCTAAAACGGGGCAAATGGAAATACATATTTTTACGAATTATTCAAAAGTAAATATATAAATATTCTAGTGAAAACTCCATTAATTTTCTTTTATCAGAACAACATTATATTGTTTTAAATCCGATTCGATTTAGCATTCGATTTATATTATGACATATTTTAGTTTATTTTATATATTTTTATATATGAAACAAACGGCGAGCAGTAAGTCGTTCGATATTTAAAATCGAAGCAATATTTAAAAGTAGCCTGCGATAATTGCGAAATAATCGATTACTTTTCATTCATTGGGTATTAAAATAATAATCGAACTGAGTTACAATCGATTTGACTCTTAACCAAACAAAATTAGCTGTATGAGTACAATTGTTTGAACCGGAACTAAACGTGTTTTATCACGTCAACATTAAAGCTATAATTTTACATTATAATAGAGACGTCAATTTAATTCATTTATTTTGTCTAAGTAATGACGTAAGTACGTATAAATTTGGTTAACGTAACTTAATTGTGTTAGCCATTCTGCGAAGATTAATGTTATTTTTATGTTAAAATATATAGGAATATAAAACGAATTAACAGTGAATAGACTGGATGAAAACACTTCATTTACAGAAATTTTAATTTTGCATAGGACTTCGTAGATTAATTGGACTTATTATGTAAGTTTTACATCACTCAGTTATTTTTTTTTCTCTCTTCATATCCACATCATGCAATAGATTTAAAAATCACAGATGCAGTTCAATATAAATTAAGGTATGTCTAATTTAAATTCAGTAATTCATCGCGGTCATTACCAAAAATAAGGATTCCACACAATTCACCTGACCAAATAAACCACACCATCTGTATTATTATTAAAGTATTACAAAATCACAGCACAAAGTGTCACATTATACAGGATGCGCGGATTTTAAAAACAGGATGTTAGATGCTCAAGAGGGATGCTTTTGGCCTGTCCCACGACCCCAGGTGACGTCACATATGGTCGTCTACCCCACATAAAAATACCGACTGTATATCATCGACATAACGGCTAGAATCCCGTAGCACAGCTACTTGCATCTCGTGGGAACGTGAATTTTGCGTTTCTAAGGAAATTTTCGATAAATTCTTTGTCCATTGTGATTTGTGCAATTGTATTGCGTGATCTTTTGTGATCACGAATGCATATTTACTGATTGATGTGAGAAAAGCTTAGATTTAAGTGCAGCTATGGTTTTGAGTAGATAATTGTTTACAACAGCTGTCCATTTGTCACTGGTTGTCCAGGGAACTGATTTTGTATGGGATATTAGGGAACTAACTCTTCGGACATTCAATATTTTTGTAGGAAACTAACTTTTATTGATGGCTGCTTTACAAGCACTGTTTTATTAGTTACATATTAGTTGAATTAAATATAAGCATAGTTGTAACTAATTGCTTGTAACAAATAAATGTTTCTTTCTTTCTTTAAAGTGATTGTAAGACTACGAATTACCTAATTGGTCATATTGAGTATTGTGGACCATTCGGGGAACAGAGTAACCCATGTTACTTCCTTGTCCTTGAATATTTTTTATGAAAAAAAAATGCGTGAAAATTTATCTATTTCTATCTTTTTTTTAATTCTATCTAAATCAATTCAGTAATTATTTGAAAGTAGAAATAAAAGTATACATTTATTTAATATTTTGTAATAAATTTATTTACTCAAACGTTAAACATAATAATAATATGTAAGATCCAACAATAACTTTCGCAAATACTTTGTGAATTTTCAATTGACACAATATTCGAGGGATTGCATTACAAATAATGTCTTATGATATAAATAATCTTTATTTGAATAAAGGGATACCTCCCCTAACGGTCACTCGATGACCCCTCGCTAGGGGATGATTGTGACGGGTAGCCTACTGCCCCATATTCTTTATCGTTATACATATTTTGAAGAATTGGGGTAGGTATCTATAAAAAAAATCGTAATGTTTATTGCGGTCTGTTGTGGTGGTGTGATGGGGGTTTGAGTCCTGGGGAGTGAACACAATTAAATATATCTTAAAATGCTATGTAAAATATCTAAAGCTTTAAGATAACGCGTTGTTTACAGCTTTGGGCCATTTGATATAAATGCTATTCATACAAAGAAAAAAATATACAATATTTTCGTCAAACTATTTTTATTCAATTCAATGGTAAAATTATATTGTTATCTACATTGTTGTCTCATGACTAGTAATTACATTGTACTGTAGCAGCCCATATACGTCCCACTGCAGGGCACGGGCCTCCTCTACAATCGATAGTACGATTGAGAGGGGTTAGATATAGTCCACCACGCTGGCCTAGTGCGGGTTGGCGGACTTTACATACCGCAGAAATTCTTTTAAATTACACATATTATTTCTTTGTTTTATATTCTATCCCTTTCAACATTCAACTACAATGTACAAGTCCAATGTCCCGTTTCCATAGACAATTTCCAACTGACATTTCTCGAGGTGGTTTCACAAAGCATTAATTTCGTCAACGCAAATTGTACGTAGGATTTAAAGGGCCTGTACAGAACACGTGTGTTTTGTGTTTTTGAAGAGAAATTCGCATTCACCTGCGCCGTCGCATCGTGTTTAACGCCATTCATACGATGTAGAGTTAGGAAGATGATAGACACGGACACTTGTTAAATATATATAGAATATATCAAATTCTCCATAACATTTCGGTGCTAACACAACCATCACGAGGAAACCAAACATATCTTCAGAAAATTGTTCTTAGTACGTGACATCCACGAACAAGCGTAATGGACACCACACACGTAACGATATAACTGTGCAAGTCTGAGTTTGCACCAGTATACTGGAAAGTGCTAGACTTAGGACAAATAACTGCGTAAACTTCGTTAAAATTTTAGATTCGAGTCTTGTGCAAACTCGTGTTTGCGCAAACGTTCTTGAACGTTTGTGGCGGCAATTATGCCAGCGAGGTGGACTATGGTCTTAGCCATCTCAATTGGAATTCCAATTGTAGAGGAATCCAGTGGTACTCAGTAGGCGTTTAATGACTGGAATATTCTTAATTACGTTACTAATACAAAATAGCATAGAAAACTATAACATAACGTAACTACAGACAGATGGCGCTGACAATAAACCATAATCTATAAATTTTATAATACCCCCAGACACTTCCCGGAATTTCCATCAACACATAACCCATTATGACCTAAACCATTAAATAACTCGTAAAATCTAGACTTTTTCTACATCTACAGACCGCCGTGGCAGTCTTCAATCGAAAATAATACTTGTGTACGCCGAAACTGGTATTGTGAGAGGGTAGATGCGGGATCCCGTGGGTGCGAGGGAGACAGAACCACTCACTTCCTGCAGACGGCACGTAGATCATTTTTTGCGTGTCTTTATTGCAATTCTATTGATGTATTGATATCAATAATAATTCTTATGTAAAACAACTACTTGTTCTGTGTGTTTTTGAGGCGGAAAAACTCTTTTATACGTAAAATGATGAACATTTACACGTTGTTGTTAATAGAGACGTATTGGTGGAAACATCCTAGACGAACTAAGTCTATCGACTATACTGAGAAATTCGGTTCGGTTTTTAGGTTGAGCATTTATTATGAGTTTTCAAATTGTTTCCAGAATTTGCTAGGGACTAAATTTCGTTAGTGTTTGTATTGTGTTTTGTATACCCCACAGCTGGTGAAATGTTTATGAGTATAGCCATATCAATTTGACCTTGCTACTTAAATCCATCCCAAAGAGCTTCTTTTTGGCATCATTGAACTATCTCGCCTTGATTTAAAGCATTAATTTTCGGGTTGGCAAAGAACCTTCTCTTATCTTTTGACAATAGAACAAGACATGATGTATCCTTATGTAGGGTCAAAATACGTTGTACTAATGGTTATATTATATCATATGAATATCTTACAACAATTTACAAAGGCTGTACAGAGTATCAAACTTACTGAATGAAACCGATTTCAAAGTAATAAAAGCTAAATTGTTTAAGAAAAGTATTTTGCATATAAAATGAGAAATTATATCTTCCAAGTATTCCGAACGTAAGCCGAAAGCTATCGAAAACTTATTATAGATACGCGAAGATAACCGCACATCGTGGTAAATCAATACAATTATCTTAAAACCACTATAAAAATGACTTATATCGAACAGAAGGGCTCCATTCTGCGAATAATTTCACTATTTACGCAAACAAAAAACGTTCTTAAGCTCACTATTTTATGACATAAAATACATTGTCTCTTATTACACACAACATCGACGCATACACTTAAAATTGAGTATGAGTAAAAAGAACTTTAAGGTAAGATAATACAGTTTATATTTCACTGGCAAGGTTGAGTTACTTCCTCATTTTTTGTTACTCGAAATTCACGTTTATTACTCAAAAAATACGGATGAAAACAGCTTGAATGTTTATGGGTGGATAGTATTTTATTGCACAAAAACACAGATGCTCCCGCGCATCTCACGGCAGCGGGCGGAAATCTTAATGGATCCTGGAACCCGAGCTAACGATGTGATCCATCGATCCAATGTGGCATAGAACTATGAATAGTCCAGAACGGAATAATAATTAGAGTATTGAAATAAATTTCTATTAATTAATTTAATATTTGCTTAAAATCTCGCTATTTATGACTTTAAGAAGTCAAAATGATAAATACACACGATTAAGTTACCGCAAAAACTATCTTAATAAATGAGTTATTATTAATGAGTCGTAAACTATCTCAAAAACATATTTTTTTTCACACTGCTATAATTATTTCTGATATACCTATTACTACTCATATTCTTCGTTTTTCTTTGCACCATCAAAGATCTTATATGTAACAATTTTTACCCCCAATCACCACAAATATTTATATTATGATAACTCCATTACTCGTAAAACAGTCACCAAGATAAGTAAATACAATATTCTAATTTCAAAAAGTCCAAGTGACATTTGTTTAGTCTATGGCAGGTCGTGTCTACGTGTCTGTTTGTCTATGCGTCATTACGCGGCCATATTTGCACAGCGCGGGCGCATGCAAGTGAACGAATACACCACAACATGAAAATTAGTACGATAGCTTGGAATAATGTCATTTTTTATTTAAATAAATACATAAGAAATTCATATACTGAAATAAATCAATAAATAAATGACCCTAAATAAATTAATTTTCTTAGTTAAGTGTAAATCGATAAATTTATTTTCAACGAAAATTGGATATTAAAAATCACGTCAAGTATTAAAATAACGGCATTCGCTAAATTCACAGACAGTTACCGCTGTAAATCCACCAAAATCGTAGTTTAATCAACTAAACCGAATTTAATAAAATTTTCCGCACCCACCGTGAAGAATGTAGGAAAAAACTTGCTAAAATGTGCTGAGATAACAATTCTTATTTCTTAATCTATATTTGTACCGTAAGTATAAAATATCAATTTTGCCCAGCACAATGGTGGCGTGACGCTGACAGTGGCTCGCGACAGATTTTTCGTTCCAAACCGAATTTCTACGGTCAAATCTGTGTTCGTCAATGCCAATATTAAACGGCTTTTTTTCACAAGCACGATTTCGACTTTTCGCTTGGGTGACAAAGGCGAAAAAACTGTACCGTAAAAACTAAATCGCCCGTAGAACCTTATTACGATAGTTTAAAGAGCATTTTTAATCGTCCAGGACTGGTGTAAGTGGGTCTTGGCCGTGCTAAGCTTTGCGAGATAGAAAATGGTGTTTTTTGGAGGCACGCGCTGTCGCACCCCGCTGGTCACTTTTGTCCGTTTCTTGTTGGTTGTTTTGACATTGTGACTGTTTGAGGAAAACGTGTAAATTTGCATAGTAAATACACCTGATCAAACTATTATTGAATTGCATATAGCTCATCAGTTAATGCTACTTACAAATTCGTCAATATACACCAATGTATATTGGTCTATCCTTTATGCATATGGGTCTTCTACGTCTGAGATGAGGCCTTAGCTCCTTAAGAGCTGAGTGCGGGTTGGTGGATTTCGCACAGATTAAAAATAATTCCGCAGCTTCGAAATATAATATACCTGTAATAATAAATCCATTAAGGTAGCAATCAAAGCTACTTTACATTGTGTGTAAATGAAATCCAATACCACAATTATATTTCAAGTCTTTTTATTAAGATAATCTTATTAATCTTGTGCATTCCATTTTAAATAAATTTATAGTGTTCCAATTCTGACAGCCAGGTTGTATCAATGACATTGATAGGACGCACCTGACAGATTGTCAGTTGAATACGTCAAAGCACCAAATTCTAGAAAACCTATGAGAATTCGTAATTAATTCGCGTGTTGTCGCATGATCGTGCGTTGAATTATTTATTTTGTTATATAAATCCGTTTGCAATGCGGAAACTGGAAAGACACGCCTTTTGGCGAAACCTGAGTTAAGCCGAGACCAGCTCAAACCTGACGGCATTATTTAAAATGTATATTCAGGGACTAGTAAATATGTATTTCGCATCCCTTTAATGCAATATCTAAATAACTATAAAAAATATATATAAAAACCAATGTGTCAAAAATTGAAATACAAAGAGTTTAATGTGATGTAAAAATAATTATCAATTTGTCTCCAATTGTTTTTGTAGCAAAGTTTTGAGTGTATATAAAAAAAGCACTCCACGTGATCTTTACCTTGCATAAGTTGCTTAATTAGAGAAAAAATTGTTTCGTTATTTTACTGCCGAACCGTACGTAAAACACTTAATCTAATAATTATATTGTAATAATATTATATGGGACGGAACATACAAGACGAATTGTGGATGTCCTGGTGGCGCCTCTCCCCTACCCCTTCTGGGATAAAGGCGTGAGTTTATGTATGTATGTAATATTTTATGGATTCAATTAATTTTTACCATTTAATTTCATTTATACGTTGTCACCATGGTTATTCAGCCAAAGGATTTGTACATATTTCTCGTAATAAACCGTTTGTGCAATAAATAACCTCGCAATAAAATAAATTTGAATAAATCAATTATTAATATCTGTGATCTATATTGACAAACAATTGCACCGTTTAATCGTTTTAGTTGACGCAAATAATAAGTTGAGCGAATAATTATTTAATCTGAATTAAATATAGAGCTACAAATATTGCAAAAGAGATTTTTGCTAGTGCAAGGAATTATTTTTTATTGCAATGAATGGCAGGAAGAGCATGCAATTCGCCTGATGGTAAGCGATACGACCGCTCATGACCAGTAGCACACCAATCAACACCATAAATTACAAAGCAATGCTTGGCATTCCACTGCGCTCGCCATCCTGAGACATAAGATATTAAGTCTTGTCCTTCAAACCGGAACACAACAGTGCATTTACACTGCTGTTTGGCGGGAGAAATAGACATTGCGGTGGTACCTACCCAAGCAGCCTCTCACATACGAAAGACCTACCAGCAGCAAACTCATGCAAGTGTGTTATCGAACAGGCTGACACACAGGCCGACATGATTATATCAACTCGTTGTTAATTTAATTGCACCAGACTTACTATCAAATGCATTTTAGGTACTTTATACCAATATAAAAAGTCCAGAATTAAAGATTCTGCCAGTTTAACGACCCAATCGTTTTCACACTCGAGAGGAATGTCGTCACATCATTATTGTTTTTCATCTACCAAAAATGTACAAATTTGAGTGTCGAATCGGGTTTAGTAACATTGGCTGATTTCTCGCTATTTACCTAGATTACTTGGTTTTTTCAACGGTTGCGCCAATATTTAACGCATGGCCGCAACTGACATTGGCTCGATCGGATTTTTTGCCGCCAAAATCGCCGTAAGGTCGCCGAGAAAAACAATTTTCAACGTTTCCCAATGATATAACGCAGAAAAACTGCACAGTTATGAATCATTGTCGATAAATTGAATTTTTGTGTTATACAATTATATTTTTCTTTAATCTTTAATACACTTCCAAAGTTCACGTCACTGAATTGGTTAAAGTAAAAAAAAATTAAAAAAAATGGAATATTCTATAGGATTGTAACGGTTAAGTTGCGTGATCGGATTTCTTATGCTATGACGTCATCTGTTGAGAATCTTTCTGACATTGGGATTTGGGGTACTGTATTGGCGACAACCGTAAAACTTGTTACATTTTCATAAAAAGATTAAATCGATTTCTACAATTTACGCATCGTTTATTGCTTTTTGCACTGAATGGATTCGAACCTTTAATAAATAAAAGAAACCTGAAAAGATTCTTTGCTACAAGCAGTGCGAGGCCAATTGGTCTTTCTATGACTGTTCATCATCTTCATCTTTAAAATGACCAAAACTTTGTAGGAGTATTCGGGGCCAATTGGATGAGTAAAATTCAATATAAACTCTATATTTGACTTACTTATAATATATTGTCACCTCCCTGGGGTAAGAAGGGAACTAAAACATATGCCCTAGCAACATACTTAAATACATAAACTCACGCCTTTTCCCAAAAGGGGTAAGCAGAGGTGCGACCAGGACACTCATGTTTGCCTTGTAATTTCCGTCCCACGATGTAATAGAGGGCGAGCCTGTCGCCATATCCATGCCTTAGCCTTAGCCCTATATAACATAAACATAAATAATTAACAAACAAATAAATGCACGTAATATTAACAATACGAAAAATGCACAAACAACAATTGAAATTAAACCACAGCGTTATCGAATGATGGGCAGCCAATACAAATCGATTAATCGTTTAATTATTCATAATCGATTACCGGCTTAATTAAAAGTTGGATTTTAATCGTAATCGCAGAGATTATCGTAATAAATTGAAGTTTAGACGCACAATGAACAATAATTGATTCGGAAGCCGGCAGTCCGAGGTTCCCTTCCTGGTTGAGAACGCTTCCGCGATGCTTTGTTTCGGGTGTTTTGGTGTTATCATTTCTTTAATTGACTGTAATGTTGGGTTAGATGAATAGTTTATTATTATAAAGGTCATCTGAATAACAAAGACTTTATTATACATAGTTACTATACCGGCATGACCTTATATAGAAATAATTCAATGCAGACACTAAGCAGTGCCATAATAAAAAAAAACTGATGTTTCCTCTAAAAATTTTGACAGGAGTTCGCTGAATATTTCTTTACCGAAGATTTCATACGAGGTGATCTTATCAAAATGCCGAAAACCTCAAGAGTGCATGACCAAACTCGCCAACCTGAAAATCGTAACTAAGTTCCTTTGGATCTCAGTTAGTAGATTATTTAGGAAAATGATTGGTCACTTTTACATTCAGATTTCTAATATATTCACTCAGAAAAACTAAGTTATAAAAACTCAACTATTTAAAGTATTCAATGTCCCTTCATAACCCTTTATCCAACGTCAGGTGTGTCGACTATCCTATGATCGCAACAAACCTGACATCGGTCTTAACATAAAATCTAATGTCACTCACATGCCAAGCTTGGGATGAATATGCCTCAAACTTATTTAATTCCGACTTACAATCGTATTTAAACCTCATCCTTCTTGTTCGTGTACGGATTGCAGTAGATTTTTCTAGAATTTTGTTTTTTCTATTTGGGATTGGATTTTTAGTCTGTATTGTTCATAAAATCTCCTTGATGAAATTATAATTTAAATTTTAGGTAATTAATGAAACAAAAAATCATTTAAATCTAATATACTATATACAATATAATTATCAACAACATTAATCTTTCCTCATAACAAACCATTAAAATTTCGCGCGCAAAAACACACCGCCGTTTTCTAACCTCAATGCTGTCACAAAATTAATCTTGGCGGCAAAAACTACGCCTTATTAGACAAAATCCCGCTCCAGGACAAGCCTTAATATCCTTAGATAAACAGTGAAAACGTATGACCACAATTAATAATAACAATTTCAGACGAGTGGCAAAAACTTGACGGTCACCCGGGCTGTCCATGGTTTTTGTTGGGGAGACAATTTACAGCGACCCCTCGTGGCGTTTTAAGGAAATTAAGTTTGTAATTGTAAACAATGCGTATTTTGATTGTATTGCTCCATTCTTCATTAATCTATATAAATAACTGAGTGAGAGTATAAATAGGAAGACATGTTAAACTAAGTGATTAAAACTTATTTGACTACTCCAATATTTTATTATCAATTATTTGCATCTAGAGGTATGTGGAGATAAGTTTTTCTAAGAATGCAATTCTTAAACCTAGTCCTCACAGACTTACCAAACACAAACTTACTAAACGCACATAAAAATAAACAAACAAAACCAATCCAAAAAATGTAGTCATCCTAACCTAAAAACATTTGACAATCAGTCAACACACCCAACCAACGCCCACTAAAAACCTTCTTAAAAATTACGACAAATGTCTGAGGCCGCCTGCAATTTTTCCCTTGTCCGAAGGCCAGTAATAGATGACCCAACGTTTATATTGCGGCTTATCCGCCCCTGCGTCAAACCTCTGGCCCTAATCTTGCCCCTGTATCGGATTTTCCTCAGATTTTAATGGGCTTAGCCATTTTACATCTGTCACTTGTCTATGGTGATTATAAATTTTATCTGTCATGTCATCTGCCATGGCATGGCTGTGTGGCGTTTCCTTTGCTTGATTGTTGTAGTTCTTTATTCAAAAAATGTTCTTTATTTAAAAAGTGACTCTAATTCTTGATATAACTTTGATATTCTGCAACTATTTATTACCAAGCGCGTGTACATTACATAATCGTAAAAGAAGCCAAAAACGACTATTTCATAAATTCTGTTAAAGACAATAAATCCTTTATTTCACGCTTAATAATTTCATTGTTTCCTCATTTAATACGTTATTAAGATTTTTTATTGTGATACGTCGTTTTTATTTACTGTTTGTTGTATGTTGCCAGGGTCCTCTTTGTTTTAACTTTTATGTAGGCAGTATTACGGTTAATGAGATTACTTTCTACTTCTTACCCTGAGTTGTCCCACTGCTGTTGGGCGCAACTTTTCCCGGCATTATCAAAATCAGCTTTCGGGTCAAAATATCTTGAAGACTAAATTTATGGAACTATCTAACTAGGTCTACAATGAAAATCTGAATGTATGTAACTAAACTCCGTCTTAAAACGACTTTTTCCGAATTGACTCACTGAGTTAGAAGTTACACAATATGCAGTATAAGTATATAATATACACGTACCTCTTTTTAAAACTAAAGTAAATTAGACCAAAACTGTGAAATAATTAGCAAAGGACAAAAATAGTCTCGTTGCCCATAATGGGACTTCTAAAACAAATTTAACAAAAATTTAATATATTTTGTTGTACAAAATTGTTCATAAATTCATGGTTTATTATCTAGAAAACAATTTGCATTAGATGTTGTTATACTAAAAATAAAACTGGTTCCTATAGAGCCGTGGCCTTGGCAGCCTTAAATTTAGCCGCGGTGCGTGCATTTTTACATAATATTATTCTTATTTTATTAATATGAGACTAAGGAACACGATGTAAACTGTCTACAGTGACAGTTTTATAAATTTAAGACAGCTTAACATGATAATCTTTTACTCTTTATTTTTTAAAGCAATATATTATAATATTACTACGTGGTACTTCACGTCGGGTCACAGATTGACGCTCTACAAAGCACAAATCCGGCCCCACGTGGAGTACTGCTCTCACCTCTGGGCAGGTGCCCCAAAATACCAGCTCAACCCACTTGACTCCTTACAGCGACGAGCTTGTCGAATAGTCGATGATCCCAATCTTACGGACAAATTGGAACCGTTAGGACTTCGGAGAGACTTCGGGTCTCTCTGTGTGTTCTATCGTCTGTTCCATGGGGAGTGCTCCGAGGAATTGTTTGAGATGGTACCAACGTCGCCCTTCTACCATCGCACCACCCGTCACCGCAGCAGAGTTCATTCCTACCACCTGGAAGCGTACCGCTCCCGAACGGTACGTTTTCAGCGTTCTTTCTTACCACGTACGTGCAAGCTCTGGAATGAACTCCCTGCATCGGTGTTCCCTGAGCGCTATGACCTGTCCTTCTTCAAAAGAGGCTTAAAGAGAGTACTCTCCTTAAGGTAGGCAGCGATTTTGTTGTGCTGGACCCCTGGCACTGCGAAGTTCTCTGGGCAGCGGTAGCCGCTTACCATCAGGCGGGCCGCTAGCTCGTCTGCCTATAACGGCAATAAAAAAAAAAAAAAAAAAAAATATTATTAAATGCGAAATAATTTTAGAATATATTTTAAACTAGATCGCAATTAATACCTTAATAAATATAAAAGAAAAAAAATTGGAATTGTTATTGCCAACAACATTACCTGCTTTTAAACAAGATATTACAAATTTAATAAAGAGATATTATGTAATGAAAGGAAATTCAAAATGATTAGGTATAATGTTTATGACGTAGCTAAAAATATAAATGTAATAGTTAGATCTCGACATACCTATTCCGATTATAAAATGATACCTAAAGTCAATGTTCTGTGATGAATTTAAGGTGATTATTTGATCGTAAAATATTTTTATAACTTAGTTCCTTTTTATTTTAATTTAATTTACGCCAATTAAGACGTGGAATTGGCAGAAAATAATCTCCAATCTACAGTCTTTGACAATTATCTGTAATTTGTGCGGGTATTTTGGTGTACCCGTATGGAGGTATTGCTTAACATGAATTACTTGTTCTTACATCCTGCGAAAACATTTCTGTCTCACTTTTATTTCTTTGTCTTTTATTTGGTTGATATAACTTAGTCATCTTCAACCAAGGAATATTTTTTCGTAATTTTAAATACATGCTCTTAGGTTATGCATTTGACCCAAAAAGAAGAGATATATTATGTGTAAATAAACCAAAACCGCAAAGAGCCGGCTAAATCATATTTGATTTAAAACTGAAAAGAAAAACTGGAAACGAATATTACAATAAGACTTCAACTCCTTTATAAATAATAATAAGTTTAGTCTGTTAAATCCTTTTTGTTGGAAGTTACAAAATTGCTCCAAGCCCCAACAATAACTCCTGTAAGTTTGGATGTAGAGTCATCGTCACCCGAACATCTCCGCTGCCTGTTCCACCAATTTAACACAGATTCCTTACCACCAATCGATCCTTCACGAAGTCCTATTAAAAGTCAACCACCAACACGAATTTCTAGCCTCATACCATTAAGTAGTGCTCCAAACTTTAATTATGTTCGGGCTGTGACCAATTGCGTTCATGTCTTGCATTTTCTGACGAGTCATGCAACGTGCTACCGAATCCTACAGCCACGCTCACTTAAACGGCTGTATCTCCAACATCATTATCTAAAATACCGACTTTATTTACATCTGAATTGAGTTCAAAATCATCTGTGCTCCGCTCCTTTTGTAGGCATTCGGAGACAGAACACAAGTCAGACTCCGACCGATCACCGTGATTGCAATTTGAACTTTGTAGTCAAACTTTTTGGGTTCAATTTGAAATGACATTGGTTTATTGAATGCCTATTTCACGTTGCGCCCGGAGGAACGTGGCCCACGGCCTCATTGTTATGTGAATAAAACTTATCGGGATGATGACGCGACGATTTCGTGTTAGAAACTAATTTGGAATATCACAATGGGTATCAATGGTGTACCGAAACAACCTTTCAATGTGCGAACAGTGTGGCGGCTATTACTGTGCGTCGGCACGCGTTCATCTCAAATTTGAACTAGCAACACGGGCTCCATCAATTTCATCAAAGAAAATTTCTAACTCATGGAATTTCGTTTCGTTATTTGAAACTAATTTGCAACTGACAACATCTAAATAAAACACAATGAAGAGACGGTTATATTGATTGTTGTATACATCGAGGAAAATAGTGTCTGGAAGCTCCAGTTTGATTTTTCTATTTGCGTCGACACTAGTGTTTGCCTTACAAACGCTGACTTTCAATGCGTTTTCGTCTTATATTTTACTGCTTTATAATTCACGGTGAGATTCACAAATGTTAACTTGAAAAACGACGCTCTTTTTTTCATTATCCTTTTTTTAACCTCTATAAAATCTAGCCCACACTTCTTGCATATATTTCATTAGGAGGAACTAAAATGCAGTTATTAGTATTTAATTGGTATCAGAAATTTGACGGTATGGTCTTTAACCTATAAATCCCTCGTTAGTCGTAAAATCGAGAATAATGTCTTGGATCAGGAGGTGCAATAAAGCCGTGAAGCGGCATCCTGCTTTACTGCTGTGTTGGGCAAATAAAAAACTTTGCGCCGGCATAGACTAATCTGTTCCGCTTACCGAGGATGACATTCAACTCACTTTTAAACAATTGTGATGTGTACAAGTTGTAGCTCAATTTATGGAGGTAATTTCTATATAGAAATTCAGAGATAATACAAAAAAAAAATCAAAGCAAAATGTTCAATACGCAAGTGAGATGATTCGAATCACGGACTATGATAACACAGTGGAATTTTATTACAATCAGATATAGAAATAGATTTTAATAAGTGTGAAGTCACGACCAAGAAGTTGTTTTTAAAACCAGTAGAGTGGTATGCAGATACGATCTTGCATGTAGATAATTTGTACCTATACTTAAATCTAATTGATATTTTTCCGAAGTATTTTTTGTCATACACAACGACTCTATTTAAAACTAAAGTTCCTTCCAAATGATGTAATACGCGTCTATTTCATTCAGATCATGTACTTTCAAAGCGATAGACATGTAAAAAATAGTATTCAAAATAAGTCACGTAATGCCTACATTATTCTCCAAGCGCGGTTGGATGTCTAATATAATACTAACGTCGCATTCTCCTTGTTTCCAGGTGTTCGGATCGAAGGCGGATCTCCAGCTGCACACGCAGATCCACCTGCGCGAGGCCAAGCCGTACCGCTGCACGCAGTGTCCCAAGGCCTTCGCCAACTCCTCGTACCTCGCGCAGCACTCCAGGATCCACTTGGGCATCAAGCCGTACCGGTGCGAGATCTGCCAGAGGAAGTTCACGCAGCTGTCTCACCTGCAGCAGCACATCCGCACCCACACCGGAGACAAGCCCTACCGTTGCACGCAAATCGGCTGCACCAAGGCGTTCTCGCAGCTCTCCAACCTGCAGAGCCACAGCCGCTGCCACCAAACAGACAAGCCCTTCAAATGCAATTCCTGTTACAAATGCTTTACGCACGAGAAGGATCTGCTCGAGCACATCCCCAAACACAAGGAGTCGAAGCACCTCAAGACCCACATCTGCCAGTACTGCGGCAAGAGCTATACGCAGGAGACGTATTTAAGTAAACACATGAACAAGCACGCGGAAAGGGCTGATAAGCGGCCGCCGATATCCGCTCTAGGATTGAGCGGACTGAATAGGTCTTTAGCGGCCGCGGCGCCGACTGCCGCGCCATTCGCCGAGCACCCTTACTGGCCGAAGGTGAGCCCCGACTCTGCAGCGCATATGTCGGATGAGGGCGGCTACCACCAACAGAGGGAGAGTGACGACCATCACGAGCAGCAGCTCCACCAACAGAGGGTGCTGTTCGCGCAACACGAGAGCCAGGACGATAGGATCCAGCCGCCCGTGTCGTCGGCGGCGAACTCAGCGTTCACGCCGATCAACTCGATGGCGCCGCACCTGAACGGGCTGTCGCACCACAGCGCGCTGCCCACGCGGCCGTACCTGTACGACCCGCTGCACTTCCAGCAGGGCAAGCAGCAGCCCAACTCGTTCCCCAACCAGTTGATATCGCTGCACCAGATCCGCAACTACGCGCACCAGCCCTCCGCGCTGCTGCCCGCCGAACACATCCTGCCCCACGCCCTCTCGCACAAAGATAAACAGTAATGTAACTTGCCGTTTCCCTAGGTACACTAATTTAGTACTTACGATGGTATTACTAGTATATAAATTTAACGAAATATTAAATGAACGTCTAGAACTCACAGACGCGACACTCGGAGTGTGCGAATTGGTTTTGCCGTTAGCGAAATGAATCCCAAGGTTTTTAGGTATTAATACGTGTAATACTCTGAATTTTGTGAGTAGATAACAAAATTTACTGGGTATTTGATGTGATTTCAAAGACTTTTTATTATTTTTAAAATGGTTTACTGATTGATTTTATTGAAACAAGTTAGACCGCGCTGTGTGTTTAGTTGGATCATCGATTTTATTATACTTAATCTATGTACCTACGTGTTAGACGATCGGCGATCCAGCTATCTACACAACGGAGTGCAATTTTCATTATATGAATAAAGTTTTATAATAAAATTAACCATTGGTATCGTAAAAGCAATATTTCTTGCAAGACTTGGCCTAAAGTAAGTTTTTCTCGATTCTAAAAATTTTATGAATATAAAATAAATTTTACCCAGTCACGTATACACGATTTGTGAATTTTAAACAATTATTGTTTTCAAACTATATGACGTGTTGGATGGAATAAATTCTTTGTAATATAAAATTAATGTTTCAAACTATATGACGCTGATATCTGAATTCAATTCCGGACAACACACAAAACTCTAAAGTTCCTGACACATAAATATTTTGGAGAGGAGGCGGGGGAGATAATGGATTAATGAAATCACATATTATCACATTCTGTTGCATTTTAATTACTTTAAGTGTCTACTTCAGATCTCTGAGACATCACATACTGACCGCTCAGTTCCTAATTAGATCATATATTATAATTTAGCTTTATCTATCGTACAAATTATTTGTGTGAAATTAATGGCATTTTAACTCCTACGTAATCATTAAACAATCAGTAACATTCGTTAAAATAGAGTTAAATCAACTCCACAGTGTGGGATAACTTCAAGTGGTAGATTACTTCTTTGATTTGGTGGGAATTAGAAAGAAAATAAAGTATAGGATAAGATTCACTAAAGCTAAGGAGAATGGAGAAAGACGGGTATAGGCTGACGTTATATTGAGGTTGTGAAAGCGTTGATGGCAAAAGTTGACATATAAATCGATATTAATTATAACATTTATTTTCAAAATAATTATAAAATAATAGAGCATTTTTTGTTTTTGAATGATGGATTTACTCTGCCATTACTTTCACATTTAACTAAAACTTTTTGTATTTCCACATAGAAAATGTGGTCTTCCTTCAGATTTTAAAGCTGAAGATCGAACATGTTTTCTTGATTATGTTATTTTTTTGTGTAAAAATATATTTGAATGGCCAAAATCTTTTTCATGGTGTAAAGAGGGCGCATTTTTTTGTAAATATCATTGTAAATACGAATTTTTGAGAACATCTTGGAATTTATTGTTTTTTTTTTGTTAACTTAAGTCTAAAATGCTTATGCTCAATTACTTAGAGTTAGGCTCGGCTCGGGTTATCGGAATGAATATGAAATTTTTTATCATAGTATTCCTTATTTCGATGTACTTAATTGGCTCTTAACCATTGGATTATTTGGGACCGCGGCGGATATCCGCATCCGTGCGGATTTTTCCTCATCGCATAATAATCACATAATATTATTTTAATTTTTTCTTTAATTAATGTGTACAAATACCGCATCAACATTGAACTATTATCCGCGCGGTCCTACTTAGAATAGTTTAAAGTATACGAACAAAAATCGTTGATTTTGTGTTTTTTCGATATGTTTTTAGAAATAGCGGTAAAATAAAAAAATGTGATAGGAGATGGAATGGGGAGTAATATTTTTGGAGGCAAGTTGACTTGATTTTGATTTGCTGATGTTAAATTTAAAAAATGTTAGGTTGTGGTTAAGTAGGTTGATGCCGTCTGTCTGTCACAAATGTAGCCAAATCTATGTTTTCTTGTATAAATGTTTTTTTTTTTAATATAGTGATCACGGCAATACTTGATTCTTCCGAATTGTTGATTAGTAATGCACATTTTAATGTATGATATACATAACATGACATTGAGCCAAGAGGAATATCCAAAATTTTTAATCTCTTTGGTATTTAATGGAATAAAATTGAAAAACGCCAATATCTCTCTATTGTAAGTAGAAATGTGATATTGTAATTTTTTTTTGTTTTAAGTTAATTGTAATCTTATGAATACGAATATTTTTGTAAGTAATTTTTTTTGTCTCGTTTTAAATAAGTTTCGCTTATCTAGCGTTCTCGGTTTTAGATTTATAGAGAAATGAAACGAAAACCTTTTTTGTTACTTAAAATCGATTAAAAATTAATTAAAACTATGCCAAGAATTATTATTTTGTGTATTTTATTTTATGAATTCCCTGCTTCGATCGAGATAATTTTACACATAAAGATTGTACATTATTACACTACAAATAATATATCCTTTGAACGGATTGTTTCTTTGTGCTAATTTATAATTTAAACTACAACTTACTACTTACCCTACCAGGATAAAAATATAATCCATAATGATCAAGTAACAAATCGTACTTGGTGAAACTTCTTTAGCACCGTTGTGATTTGAAAATTTATAAACGAAGAAGCGACACAAGAAACAGACTAAAAGTACTAGGGCAACAGAGAAAGCAAAGGGTTTCGTTAAACCTATGTCATCACTATGCGAAATAATTCTCAGAACACAAAAATTACTAAGGCAACAGAAAAAGGAAGGAGGTATCATTAAATCTACATATGTTATCAATATGCGCAATATTTCTAAGAGCACAAAAAGTTCTAAGGTGACAGAGAAAGGAGGGAAGTTTCGCCAATATTGTATGTCGCATAAAAATGTAACTTAGGTTCGTCGAGTAACATAACTGCAACATTGTTGTTGCATGTCGCATATAAATGTGACTTAGGTTCGTCGAGTAACATAACTGCAACATTGTTGTTGCATGTCGCATATAAATGTGACTTAGGTTCGTCGAGTAACATAACTGCAACATTGTTGTTGCATGTCGCATATAAATGTGACTTAGGTTCGTCGAGTAACATAAGTGCAACATTGTTGTTGCATGTCGCATAAAAATGTAACTTAGGTTCGTCGAGTAACATAAGTGCAACATTGATGTTGCATGTCGCATAAAAATGTGACTTAGGTTCGTCGAGTAACATAAGTGCAACATTGTTGTTGCATGTCGCATAAAAATGTAACTTAGGTTCGTCGAGTAACATAAGTGCAACATTGATGTTGCATGTCGCATAAAAATGTGACTTAGGTTCGTCGAGTAACATAACTGCAACATTGTTGTTGCATGTCGCATATAAATGTGACTTAGGTTCGTCGAGTAACATAACTGCAACATTGTTGTTGCATGTCGCATATAAATGTGACTTAGGTTCGTCGAGTAACATAAGTGCAACATTGTTGTTGCATGTCGCATAAAAATGTAACTTAGGTTCGTCGAGTAACATAAGTGCAACATTGATGTTGCATGTCGCATAAAAATGTGACTTAGGTTCGTCGAGTAACATAAGTGCAACATTGTTGTTGCATGTCGCATAAAAATGTAACTTAGGTTCGTCGAGTAACATAAGTGCAACATTGATGTTGCATGTCGCATAAAAATGTAACTTAGGTTCGTCGAGTAACATAAGTGCAACATTGATGTTGCATGTCGCATAAAAATGTGACTTAGGTTCGTCGAGTAACATAAGTGCAACATTGTTGTTGCATGTCGCATAAAAATGTAACTTAGGTTCGTCGAGTAACATAAGTGCAACATTGATGTTGCATGTCGCATAAAAATGTAACTTAGGTTCGTCGAGTAACATAAGTGCAACATTGATGTTGCATGTCGCATAAAAATGTGACTTAGGTTCGTCGAGTAACATAAGTGCAACATTGATGTTGCATGTCGCATAAAAATGTGACTTAGGTTCGTCGAGTAACATAAGTGCAACATTGTTGTTGCATGTCGCATAAAAATTAGGTTCGTCCTATAACTTAAACCTATATCATCAATATGCATCAGAGCACAAAAAGGACTAGGGTGACAGAGAAAGGTAGGAGAAGGTTTCTTACACCTATGTCATCAAAACTGCGTGGTGGTCTGTTGGTAACGGACCAGACGCAGCCGCCAACATGTCTGCTGTGGTCGCAGGTTTAAATTTATCTCATTCTCTCATAAGGTACTTTTCTGAAGTTACACTTCGGCTGTGTGTGAATTGCACACACATACCTGCACTTTGTTTTTTATTTATGTTGTTATGGCGAAGTGACGGCATTACACCTGGTGGAAAGCATAACACGGCCCAGATAAAGCATCAACATACGATACATTTCTCGTCATACAACAGACTTGACGGCCTTGAGAGATATTAAAATAAAACAATATTATAGAACTTTCCTTTTTTATTCAGTTAACAGTCGCAAAATATAATAATAAACACTTACGTATATGTATTTACAATAAACGGGGTCATTCTACCTACGTAGGTAAAACATTCACAAACCATACATGATTAGAAAGCAACTTATCATAAAACGACGCAACGCAACAGCGAACCGAACGTAGAACTTCATATGGAAGCTCTGCAACCGGTTAGCGAACGAAGCAACGAATTATTAGATTTATCACCCCTCTAACATTAAAACTTTTACCAAAAAAAGATGTAGAAGAGTGAACAGAAGTTATAGAATTAAAAAAACACTCGTCGCTTCGCGAAGCGTTAAGCCGATCATTTTACTTATAAATAAAGGGAATATTTCGAGTTAATAATTTATATGTATTGTCATTTAGTCGCCCTAATTACTAAACGAGAACCATATAAATGACGAAAATCTCGTACAATCGGATAACGGTGTCTCACTTACCGCGGATATCCGCAAACTAATTGTAGATTTACGGCCTGGGATCTCACTATCGATGCCATTTTTTGACTAACAGGTTTATAATATATGTAATCGTATTAGCCTAAAAATACAAAGATTCTCTAGGATCAAGACATTAGATCGATGTATAATTTGGTATAATTTTATAAAGCATTTTCATCTAGTAATAATATTGATTTAGAAGTAGATTTTAACTCTTCATGTAATTATTAACGCTGAGTGTGCTGTTAGTGAGGCCCAAGCCGAATACGATTAACTACGACAAACAAGACGAATGAGATCACCCATTCCATGTAGCAAATTACTTCATCCTTATGCACGTCCTGGTCTTCATTTTTGCTTGCATCCGTTGCCGTGGTAAGTGATCAGAAAAAGTTTCAGATTTTAAAAAATCCGAAAAAATATCCGAAAGTTTTTGTTGCCGATTGTACAAAATTTTTGCATCCAACCTAAATGTTAATCGAAAATGCTTGTGTATGATGTAGTTTTAAAAATAAGGTACGAAACACACGGGAAATGAGAGGATGTTACGTCAAACATGAGAGATCAGACTTTACTGCATTATCTGTTATGCTCAAATAATAGTAGATAATCTACATAGAAATATTTTTTGAAAGATTTTCCAACAATACCCAGGCAGAAATCCACAACATCCGAAAATCTAAGCGTTTATGAACGTGACTGTACATGAGAAAAAAAAACATAAAATGATGAATAGAAAATATAAACGGCAGCGCGCATCCAAAATATCGAGAATCCAAAAATATTTTGTACCAAAACTATCTAAAATCTAAGACTAGAATTTGAACACGAATTTACATTTCGACAACACAATCTAACCTAAAATTTTGGAATAAAACAAAAGAAAAAGTTTTGCAAAGTCTTTTTAACCTAAAATGACTACGACGCGCTGCCTGCTCGTATGCTTTAGACTTCGACCTTGTAGGGGGAGCCGGGGATGTGCTCGTCTCCCCACTTGACGATGACGATGTAGTCTCCCCTGTCCCTCACGACGTACCAGCACTCGTAGTTGTTCTTGCCCTTGTGCTTAAGTTGGACCTCGTCGCAAGGACCCTTCGGGCCGTAGATGCCGACGTAGAGGATGTTGTTGCCTGAAAAAATTTAAAAAAGTTTTGGTAAGTATTGTACCACATTCTTGAACACAACCTAAGTACCCCTTCTCTTCCCTCCCCGTCACATACCGGTCCATGTCATCCTATGCTATCCCGTCCTGTCCCGTCTCCAGTTGCTACTGAGACAAGTACGATACTGTTGCTTTAAGATTAATATTAGTTTCAAGAGTAGCCTTGGTGCTTATAACCAGATGTATACCGGATAATTAGTGTAATTTATCACTATTTTTCATTTACTTACCAGCATCGCCAGCGTGGACAGTGAACTGATTGTGTTTGTTGAGGTAGGCCTTCTTCAGTCCCATGCCTTTGCTGGTCACCTTGGTGGCGTCGGACTTGAAGCTTGGCAGCACTGGGCCCTGCTTCTGAGCTGCCTTGGACACCTTCTGGACTGTTTCCACGGTCACTGAGGATGTCTCCTGGGCGCCGATCTCGGCCAGGTTTGCACCTAAGAAATTATACGCATTTAACATGACGTACTCCTTTTTCAAATAGTATAGTGACTACAATACACATAAAAAATAATGATGGGAATAAACATACTTGGTATGAATTATTGCTTTTTAGTGAGTAAGTATATATGGGATTTGAAACACGAAGTTCAGGTATATTACATGTAATATCTCGGAGGAAATGTTACTAAGTGAAACCTGATTCCTATTTTTTGTATTTTTTGTTAACCCTTAACAATAGTATTTGAAAAACTGATTACTGACCTGAAAAATGACTACAAATCGATTAATTTATTTTGTTTTTTTTGTACGATTTCAACTGCCAGTTCTGTTTATGCTGTAAGAATTTGGCTACAATACAGCATTAACAGGGTGGTTTTATGAGTAAGATAGGTTATTTTATGCGATGAGGTTACATACCAAGAGCTTCGACCTTGAAGGGCGATCCGACGATGTGGTGGCCGTTGTACTTGACGCTCATGTAGTAGAAACCAGGCGCGAGTGGCGTGTAGCGCACCTGAGCATCACATCAATAATTTTTTTCAAGCGCAGAAGAAACAAATCTTTATGAACTAACTACATCTGGTGTTAGATGACCATAACCGTTTTTGAGTACTCCGGCAAGTTAGAGTTTATTATGTTCCTTACTTATAGGTCCTCAAATCGTATTGTTGTAGGTTCATTGATATCGCCATAAATATTTCTAATCACAGACAGTCTACTGCTGAATAGGCTTTCTCAAAAACACTCACTACGACCTCCTATAATACTAACTGCATCCAACAGTTCCTTGCGACCTTTATCAGTTGTCCATCTTGTGAGCAAACGTCTGATAATGTATTTTTTAAGAAATAGCAGGATTTCATTTACCTTGTAGCCCTCTTCGACTTCAGTGCAGTCCATGGAGACCCTGGAAGGTCCATCCATGGTGACGGCCAGGATGCCCGCGCCGGCGTTGCAAGTGTCGATGATCAGGTCAGTCTTCACTCCTGCGAAGAACATGTTCATGTTATAATATAGAATTTTCTAGAAGAGAAATACTATTGTGGAAGATCTCAAGTGAGATATTAAAACTGAAATACGACCTGGATCGTGGAAGTGACAAAACATAATATCACTGAAATGAAAGTAAAGAAAACTAAATACAAGTACGCAATGTCAATCGTAAGGGGACCTTTGGTTGCTCGTCTCCTCGTGCTAACGAATTAAAAGAATTTTCTAAGAGGGACACTAACCATCTTCTCGAATTCTTAAAATTTTGTATAGTTAGTGGTGGCAATAGGTCATATAATTGAATTTCGGTCCTTTTTGTTAATTTAGTCGAATGTGACAGTCTTACCAGTCTTAACAGTTCCCAATCCAGGGCCATGTGCGTGTACGGCGGCTGGGTCGGCGTCATCCTTACCAACCTGGTGGAAAATATCAATAAATTAATTATTTACAGGTAAAAAATGTTGCAATTGCCAACCCTATTTCTAATAGTCATTGTTTTTTCAGTTGCGTATTCTTTTTCGATATTCTATCGGTTAAACAACACCTTTTATATCAAAGGTTAACTTATCATCTGCGACGAATCATTTGAACAATTACACCAAAAATATAGGTACATTTTAAATGCCTGTAGAACTTATGACGAGTATTGCATAATATTATACGTGTCCTTTTACTCACAATTACAGACAAAAGCACCCAGGCAATTTTAACCTATTTTCTTGCTATTAATCACGAACCTTGATCCTAAGCGGCGAGGCAGGAATGTGGACTCCATTAAACTTGACGTTGATATTGTGGACTCCGTTCTCGCGAGGCATGAACCTGATGGAGTACTGGTCCCCGTCGATGTTCTGGATGAAGCAGTCGTCAGTCTTGCCTGATGGGGAGATCACCTGAGGGGAAGAGGGGGATTAAATTTTGCTAGTCCTAGGCTAGGTTAAAACGATATGTGATATTTGTCATAGCTCATGATATTCCCTTAGGGCCTTATTCAACAGTTTTAAACCCTATTTCAGATATCGAAGGTTTTGTCTTCTTCGCTCAAACTGAATTCAAAAGTCGTTCGAAAGGGACAAAACATTCGCTAACCAACATAGGTTTTAAATCTGTCTATGAATGAGACCGTTAGAGTATAATAATAATAAATAATAATATTATAAATACACCCAATAGTCACATACATATCCTGACCCCACACCAAGATCGGGTCTTGTGTAGTGGGTATCAGAAACTACGAGAGACTTTTCGGTCTCACAAACACCCAGACCCGAAACAAATACCTGTGGATCTAACAAATATTTGTTTCGGTGCGGGGATCGAACCCGCGGCCTTACGTTTCACAGGCGACGTCTAACCAATTGCGCCACGGAGGCTGTCTAAGTATAAGGAATTATCTATAAACCCTAAATTAATTGCAGCGATTAATGAGCAAAATACTACTTCTATGTTGGGCATTAATTTGCTAAGCAGACCTTACTTCACCTTTCACTAGCAGTGCTTTATTTCACTAACATTAAAATTTATATGAGGATCTTTCTAGTTGGTATACACGTTTTCCTTTACTTCTAAAAATTGTTAAAACACTGTTTAAGAAAAGACGAAAGTGTATTTTAAAACCAAACGGGAGATATCAAACATTGGGATATTTATCAAATAATTCACACATCAATCATACTCGGGAACGAAAATTTAACACCATTTAATTTTATTCCAAAGCCCGTTAAATAAACTCCTTTGTCCCAACACAATGTCTTCAACTTCAGATGCAAAATCAAAAATTAAACCTCGATCGGAACTGACGGTATTTCGCCAAATCCCATGGAATGATTCAAATAAAGCGGGGGTCGGTGATTTATCGTGCGAACATGACGGTCAGTCTGTTATATCGTGAGATTTATGATGGATGACCCCGGATTCCTTTAATGTCTCTGATTTTTGGCCACGGATATGACCAGTGTGCGTATGTTGGTGTGAAATGCCCTATATCATTTTGAAATATTTTCGGCTGTTATTCTGGGTCTAATGTAGCGGTGTGTGCTATATGTATCCAAAGAAATGCAATAATAATTCCAATAATCTCTTTGAATTGTACAAAAAGTTGCGATACATTCATAAGAACCTTTGATATATCGATTTTAATTTTAAAACACAATCCTTACATCTAACGAAAACACAGTGCGCCTACTAATTCCCCTGTCAAAATTACCTTATTGGACCTAATTCAAATCTAAGAATAGCTTGCAACACATGCCTCAAGCATGCACAGTGTGCCTACAAGATTCTGTTGGACAAAAAATGCAATAAAACTGTCTGACCGCACGTGACCGCCCTAGCGAATAAATCTCCGCAATTTAATATTTTATCACGCCGCCACGATGAATATTGTGAGAAGTTTCCGCGATGCGTTATAAAAATTAATAAAGGGACAGCAAGTTTCGCTTGTTTTTGACTAATGGTGCGTACATGTATTGTACTTTTTTTGTAGTAGCACAACGAAGAGTCTAAAATGAACGTGATTCTAATTGCAGTAAATAGAGAATCCATCAGTGAGAAAACATTATGCCATAAATCAATAGTTATGCAGACGGTGACGAGTTCAATTCACATTCAAACCATCCATTTGGTCGATGGAAGTTTTCATTGCAATATTTTAGGAGAAAAAACAATAATTCATATCTATTAATAATTATACAAAAATAATGATTTTCTGTCCACGCTTATGTGATAAAACATGCCTTCTGATAGCTTATATTCAGTCTCTGTGTACAACGACGATATACCATGGCCAAATATCGCAGAATGCAGGCTATAAATAAATTGCATAGTGTCTTTAGACTATCTACATCAGTGGAAATTATAGCTAATGATATCTTAGTGGTATATTCATCTATCACTGTCCACTGCATACAGGTAATCGGATACTAAAATGTTGATTATCATAATCATGAACGCTAGTTTTAACTTTTGACACTTACCCTAGCATCGAGATTGCCTTTAGCCCCGTTCATCCTAATATAGAACTGGGTGGGCTTGTCCACTTGCGCCGAGTCGGGGAACTGCGCCACCTCCAGAAGATAAGCGTCACCGACCGCTGGAGAGATGTACACCTTGAACGGCGAGTCCGGGATGTGCTGCTCGTTGAACTTCAGCCCGATGCGGTATTCGCCTGGGGAGAAATGCGAAGGTTAATTGAAGTGTTACGCTGAGTATTGTTGTCTGGAGGGGTCTGGTTTGTGATGTGTTGGAGCTTAGTATATTGGCTTAGAAACTTGACGCGTAACAATTTTATATTCATAAAAAAATCTTACAGATAAAAATATATTTATGACAGTATTAGCCGCTTCAAATCCCTAATCCTAAGGTTAAAACTTACTCCTCTGGATTTAAATCAGTGTCCCTAACATCGTTTGCAACAAGGCTATCGTTTACTTCTACCAAATTATCCAATTATATTTTTATTACTTTGCCCGTATGTGTGCTAAGCCCTGTTTTGACAAAGCCATAGTTAAACTAAACATTTGCTATATTTTGTAGTTCTTATGGATGAGGTCTTAGAAAACCTTTGTTTGCTTTAGTTGTCACACTGTTTTAAATAACCCCAAAATCGATTTCCCCAAACCGGATACTAATTTCGAATAACAAACAACCGAAAACCTAATTCCTCCATCACCAGCGCACTAATAAATTGCACAGTGGGGCAAAAAGCGATCGATGTGGACAAAAAACACAATTTGAATTGAAAAAACTATTTTACAAAGGTAAAACATCAATCTGTACTGACTAACGATGCTATAGTATATGCACGCGGCTCTGTCTGTTTTGTGGGATTTTTTATATCTCTCCGCGGTGGGCATAATGTAACAGATTTATTTGCATCCCAAACGGGACTTTTTTCGATATATTTCGTTCCCTTGTTTTGCAAAAAACTATTTCTTTTTGCATCGGTTCTTTTGTTACGAAATTAGTGGTAGTTTGTGTTTTAGGTTACTGGTGAATTTAACTAACGGTTATACTGATTTAATTTAGCGTTATACATTGAACAATAATATTCTGCAATATTTGATGTGTTTGTGATTCAGCTTTTTTTTAAATATATTTATATACGTACCAGTGACGTTTTCCTTTTGACTAAAGCAGCGTGAAAAATGTTAAATAATTTAATTATATTAATAAACAACATTAGAAAAGTAAATACATTTTTGTACAGTTTAAGTGAGTCAACAAACAATTTAAAGAAGCTTATTGGAGAAATGTAATTATCACCTACTAGGAAAATAACATGCATAACAATACGAGCTTAGAAATAAGGGTACCACTTTTGCAGTGTGATTGGTAATTTATAATTTCTATAAGTTTCACAGGAAATGTCTGCTTATAGAAACAAATCAACGTATTTAATAATGACAACATGTCAGTAAAGTAAAAGATTTATTCTTTAAATTTGAAAAACCTAAGGACGCGTTCCCTTCAAATACCACAAGAAAACAAAAATGTATTGGCTTTTGTTTTTACTAGAGTTTCAATTCTATTTTATCTATTAAACAGAGACTTAGGAATCAAAATGGAAAGTAACAAAACACAAATTTATTACCAGGAGAACTCACACTAGGCTAATCGGGTATGTTGTCTAAAAACGAATACCACGCTATGAAATTAAAGAGACTTTAACTGCAGCTTAAACCGAAGTTACCATCGCAACACAACCGATCTCCCGCAGTGGTTCAAATAATGATGTAGCCGGTATGCAAAGTGACGATATTGACATGTTACGGGGTTCGATGCCCGGCCCGTTTCCTCCTGTTTCTTATTAAATGTTTTTAATCGGACAAAAACGTTTGTTTGGTTTTTGCTACTGTTCGCAGCTGATGTTATATCATTCGTAAAGATCCGTCGATAAAATCGGAAGTGATCGTTTTTAGACAATTTCTTTGTCGAGACACGAGTTAAATAAGATAAATAACCTCAAATTGGTACCTATGAAAGGGTGTTTTTTACTGCGGTGAATGGCGACACGAGCATGCCGTTCACCTGATGGTAAAACGATACGACCGCTCATGGACAGTAGCAAAACCAAACAACACCATAATTTACAAAGCAATGCTTGGCATTGCCCGTCGATCGCCATCCTGAGACATAAGATGTTAAGTCCCAATATGTCCAGTAGTTACTCTGGCTACAATGTCCTTTAAACCGGAACACAACAGTGCATTTACACTGCTGTTTTGCGGGAGAAATAGACATTGCGGTGGTACCTACCCAGGCGGCCTCTCACATATGACAGACCTACCACCAGCTACCACCAGCTACCACCAGGGTGGACATTAATGTGAATTATGGTATCTACAGCGAAACTTTATTATTTTCTGATATACGTGTGATATGGGATGGCCAATTTATTTTCTTATGAATGTGATTATTCTAAAAAATGTGTATAATTTGAAATCGATTAAAATGTGAAAGTAAAGTTGATAATTTAAGTGTACTTTACTCTTCCGATTGATACTAATTGGTTGTACAGCCTTTTTATCGCGGTTGGTTAGGTCACTGGTAAGAAACGAAAGGTCGCTGGTTCGATTCCCGCACCGAATTAATTATTATGCCATCTGCGATTTTTTCTTTTTGGATTATTTCTATACCCAAAATCGAAAACTCAGTGGTATATGCCTAGGTCTTGAATCTTGTACGTCACATTTGATTGACTGATCCGCTACCACCAAGTCTATCGTTTGGCTAATGACAACAAACAAACATTTAGGCAAAAGTGTATCGACCTTCGCGAGAGATTACCATTACTCATCAATGGATACTCTTATTCTAGTTACTTCGTTTGCCATCAGGTGCACGAGACATTTATACTGGTCTCTCATGTGAGAGGCCGTCTGGGTAGGTACCACCGCAACTTCTGGTTCTTTACTAACGAGACACAAGTACCTGAAGACTGCCTCGGTGGCGTAGTTGTATTACGGTACGGTTACAAAGCTGAGGTCTCGGGTTCGAGTCCCGGGTCGGGCAAAGTGATATTGGATTTTACTATTCATTATCAGCCCGGAGTCAGGAAATTGTGCCCGATATGGCGATAGGCTCGCCCCCTATCACATCATGGGACGAAACATACAAGGCGAAATGTGGGTGTCCTGGTGGCGCCTCTGCCTACCCCTTCGGGAATAAAGGCGTGAGTTTATAAATGAATGAATGACATAAGTACCAACAAGGCCCTAAAAAACATAAACAAACCACAAACAAATACTCAAAATCAATTTTTCGTTATATTTTCCGCCGCCATTATTCCGGACAGTCAATTAAAATTATTCTTAAACACCAGCAGTTCGGAATGCGACCGCGGGATCTGATCGTCGACTGCCATTGTGTTCGGGCCGGCAAAAAAAGCCGCGCACTATCCGACAAAGAAGAGGTCGCTTTTTGCCCCCAAATACTTCATAAATGTATCGGGGTTAGACATTTCTTCGCTGTAGACTGTATGCGACAAATATTTGACGCACAATATACGTATTTAACTGCATATTTGTACGATTTCAGTATTTTCGTTTCTTTCCTTTGATCTCATTCTATTCATATTATTAATTGTTAAACTTAAAGTACATCATATAATAATATCATGTTTTTTTTCTCTTATTGATACATTCATTACCAATTTCAATTTTAATCTAATTTGTTCATCTGTTTCAATTTTTAATTTTATTTTAATTTGTGTTGAGCATTCGTTGAGCTTGTTGTGATTTCCTATAAATGAGGAAACACGCGGATTCATTTTATTTGTGTGATATTGTTATTCTAATGTTATGTGTATTCCTTGTGGGAAATCCTTTAATTAATAAAAAAATATATATATATATTTTGGACTGAATCGGTCTACTGGTGAATAGAAATTGTGTATTTTTTGTAGTGCTATGACAAAGTTTTTTGATGCGATGAACGGTGAGACGACCGTGCCTTTCGTCTGATGGTAAGCGGTATGATCGCTCATGGACAGTAGCAACACCGTGAATTACAAAGCAATGCTTGGCATTCCACTGCGCTCGTCATCCTGAGACATAAGATGTTAAGTCTCAATATGTCCAGTAGTTACTCTGGCTACAATGTCCTTCAAACCGGAACCCAACAGTGCATTTACACTGCTGTTAGGCGTGAGAAATAGACATTGCGGTGGTACCTTCCCAGGCTGCCTCTCACTGAGAGACCTACCACCAGTAAAAAACCTTAATGGCGGTTAATCTAAAGCATTATTTGGTAAATATATTCCGTATTGTTTTAATGTAACATCTTAGCCATTTTAAAACCACCCTGCGCAATCAAACGACGATTAAGAACAGATGGCTGTATCGTTAATGATGCGGTTCTGGTAATATGTAAATGAGTGATGGAAAGTCAGTATTAAACACTCGCAAAGGGGTAATCCACCCTTATTACTATGAAAATGTAGATTAATTGTAGAATAAACTGTATAATTTGAATTATTTGTAAATTGCTATTAGCTTATGAGAAAGGTGTAGAAAATACATTAAACTAACTTTATTTTTAACAATACGAGAATTTGATTTCCAGGTTATCCATTTTAGAGCTGCTAAATATTGAAAACCTGATTTGCTAATGATCAAATCATTTATAATATGAATTTCAGTAAGTAAGCGCTGGTCGTAAAATTATATTACACTAATTTGTCTGCAATGACAGAAAACTTTTACAATCAAAGATTTTGGGCACCTTTAATTTTGCGAATTAAAAAGATTACCTTACCTAACCTCATTGTTAGCGACAGAATTATCTGAACCCCATAAGGACAACTACGGGGGTGCCGCGTCGGGGATCGGTGCCACTTGACACCGGGAGCGCGGCGGAGGAGCCGTGCGGGGTCCGCGACACCGGGCTGGCCGCACACCGACCCACTCAAGACAGTCCACACCGTTCTCCCAGAGCGTTCACTCATATACATATTTTATATTTTTGTAACCGCTATTTTTATTAATCAAATAAAACTTTTAAAGTCACCGGCATTTACCTTCACATCTTACACTCATATTACTTTATTATTCCGACACACATCAAAATTAATTCCAAAATGAACCTAACAGTAATTATGACACATACTAATCAAGCTTACTTTGTCAAAAAAGTAATAAAGCCCTAACTTAGAATACTCGAATTAAACAACATTAATCCGTACAATTTGGTAAAAGACAATGGGGCGAAAAAACGGTGCACATTTTTCGAGAAAGTTACGACATCCATTAGTAAAAACGTATATCGTAAATCGACGCAATCACTGGCCACTAAGAAAACGCGACAACCATTACGCGAGGATTTTTGAAAAAAGAAGCGCAACACTCTTTTGTAAGAGAAAAAAAAACTAAAATACTGTCCAGCCAGGATGTCTTTTGGCGAATTATTTATGAGTTCCGTCAATTTTATAATCTGTTGTGGTTGTCTGTTTTTTTTACCATGTTTTTTATTTTATTTGACAGCGATAAAAAGTAATATTGAGGCATGGTTTAACATTAAATTGACTGCTTTGGTTTTGATGAATTAAATTGTATCATTTTAAAACTGGAGTGTGCCTACTATGATCATCGAATTAAAAGTCTCGTGTATATTGATGTATGTGTAACTAAATTTTAAATTAAAAATAATGAAATCAAAACCTCTTTTATAAATTACAAAAACGTAGCACCAGCGCATCATAACTAACACAAATGGCATCAAAAGTTTCATTAAAACCGATAATTCTTTCCGCAAGCCCATAACCACTTATAATTTTCATACGCCATAAATAATAACATTGAGGCATTATTTCTTTTTTCCTTTGCCATAAGACCATAGCCAAGGAACTCTAGAACGCGAGCTGTCAAAATGGTCCGCAGTAAATATAGTGCCGCGCGCCGTCCATTCGCCGATGATTGGCCACCGAGTCGGTAGGCGTGGTCCACATTCGTATAAGGAGCAACGCGATTTATTTATGAAGTGCATTTCAGTGCTTTTTTGTGTACGTTTTCGCGTTCGCTATGGTCGCGGGGGCGGCGGTCATTTGAATTGGTGATCGCGATGCGCCCACGATAAAACACCTCGTGAATTATTTGAATTTAGAACGTCGAGTTTTGTGTTTTTAGCGCTAATTATTTTTTTGTTGAGGTTTTTAAGAAATGAGTCGGTTTAAGTTTTTAATAGCGGTGAAAGAGTTTGCAATGTTTTATTTTACGGTATTGTTTTAATTACTTGAAGGAATATACCTCAATCAAAAAAATACTTCGTTACATTTTAAAATGTAAAACAAGATGTGAATATTATTAAATAAATATTATTTATATATAATTTGCCGTAATAAACCTCCTACACCATACTGTGTACCTGCTACCTTAGTAATGGATATCTAAATAAACTAATAAAGAGGAGAAACACACAAACTCCGTCAACACATTAAAATCCCAAAAAAGAACTAAATCACTTACCAGGCTCATCCACCTTGTAAGAAACATCGCAGGACCCATCTCTTCTATCCTTGAAGTCGATCTCGGCCTTGCTAGGCCCTTCCAGAGAGATAGCCAGTTGTCCAGCCCCCGCCTCGCGAGTCCAAACGTTGAACTCGTTGAAGCGTCCTGCCTCACCGCGCTCCAGGCCACCACCGCCGGCCTTGACCAGATGGGCCCCTGAGTCGCGCAGGGGACCCACGGTGAATTGGAAGGGAGAGCCTGCGAAGGAAGTAGGGGTTAGTTTGGTTTTTGTATTGGAAATATTTTGTTGGTGTATTTGTTGGTAACTCCTTATAATGGTGGAGGGGCAGTGATTTTATGGATTGTTGATAGGGTTAAAAAGCACTCTGATGAGTATAATACAGGGTATATCAAGACCGCGACCGAAAACGAAGCCAGGTGGTAGTTTTAGCGGTTACAGACACAATGCAACTAAAATTTTTGCAAAAACAGCGAAAGATTATTTTTTACAGTATTTTAAAAATCATCGTGTTTGGGGGGTAGGTAAAAAACTAATTTAAACACTTGCGTACCATTGCGTGTATAAACATAAAGCGGCGTACGTCATAATTTTAGAAAAACTATGTATTATCACCCAAATACGACGTTAAGTAAAAACACTCAAAAAAAAATGACCATTTTTTTTTTGTGAAACTTTTACTTGCATTGTGTTTGATATCACTAATACTACCACCTAGCTTCGTTTTCGGTCGCGGTCTTGATATACCCTGTATATGTTGATACAAAATTGGAAGCCAAATAATTGAATGACAGCCTCCGTGGCGCAGTTGGTTAGACGCCGGCTGTGAATCGAGAGGCCGCGGGTTCGATCCCCGCACCGAAACAAATATTTGTGTGAACCACAGGTATTTGGTTCGGGTCTGGGTGTTTGTGAGACTGAAAAAGTCTCTCGTAGTTTCTGATACCCACGACACAAGACTCGATCTTAGTGTGGGGTCAGGACTATGTATGTTACTGTTGGGTGTAATAAATGTATGTGACTGTTGGGAATAATTAATAAAATAAAATAAATTAGTGGTGGGTATTGACTGTAAAGTGCGTTAGTTTTCTTGTGTTCTGGATACAAGTACACTACGACGGATTTCCTGGCACCATAACTAAATGAAGTAGGTATAGCTTTTTATCCAGGCATAACTGCACTGCATCTGGTAACATCTAAATAAACTACCAAGTCAACATGATTACTCCGGTCTAGACCAAATTCACTTCTGATCACACGTCAATTGGCAATCTTAACCACCAATCTTCATCATCTTCATCAAAATTAAAACTCCAAGGTCCTCACCAGGAATATGGATCTCCCGGTACTTGACGGAGACGGTGTGGACGCCCAGCTCCTTGGGCACGAAGTGGACGGAGTACAGCCCGTCTTCCACCTCCTGGATCTCCGCGTCTTCGGAGACTCCTCCAGGGCTAGTCACTGTGGCGGCCAGGTCGAATGACGTGATGCCTGGGGGAGCAAAGAGTTTGATCAAGGTTCTGACATCCTTAATAGAAAATTGTAAAAGACCACAACAACGTAAAATAAGTAAAATGAAAATAATTTTTTTATCTAATTCTTTAGGTTATTTTAAAAGCTGAATAAAAGAAATATTCGGTGAAACAGCAAAAAATTGTTTCACAACTATTTTCTTCAGATCTTTTAAAACTCTTTACCTATGCAGAAAATGTTAATAACGGTTTTCTAGCTTAACATAATATTATAGTTTCAATACTTTTGAATCTCAATGGCTTTAATCCTGTCAAATCCACAGCGTTTGTTTTACAGTAAATAATTCACATACAGATGCTTTAGAAACCACGGTAGGGAGGTTGTGTATTCATTTGTACTAAATTAGCTGTTCTTACCAGGCATTTTGAAGGTGAGCTTGCAGTTGGTGCCGACCTCGGTGAGAGGAGCAGGGTCGCGCTGCCTCTGAATCTTCTCCCTCTGCCTGTTGCTGCCTTCTCCGGTCACCTGGACGCATTAAGGAATCGTGAAGAAGTCATTGAGCAGGTAAAGGGAAGAATATTAAGGGATTATCCTATGCTGGTATTCGATACTCGTTTTTATTGCATAGGCTATGGACTCTTAAAATTGATGAGGAAACCGAAGGGATCAGAAAATAAGTATTGAGTATCTAATTGACATTCACGTGTTATTTAATACCGGTTCTAAACTAAATATACACAGATTAAACCCAGAACATGACATATGTACTTGTGGCCCACGGCTACCACTATAGAGTATAACAAAAACTAAAACAGTGTTGAAAGAAAACAAATTTTACGGATTTTATCGCGATTTGGTTTAATTAACATTTTTTAACTTCCAGACGTTTCGATTGCTTTACAGCTTTCGTGTTCACGGGGCGGCCTGAAGTATTAGTCATCCGCTCAGTGACTGTTACAATTAAACTACAAACTGTGTAGTTAAAAATGTAAAAATTAAACCAAATCGCGATAAAATCCGTAAAAATTTGTTTTATTTCAATGTGTAACATTCGCGTAAATCTAAGAGATCATTATAAGACAGTGTTACCAACCTTGACAGTGTAAGGAGAGCCCTCGACGTGGTGGTCAGCGAACTTCAAGTTGATGATGTAGTAGCCGGGCTCGGTGGGCTTGTAGCTGATGGCCAGCACGCCGTCCTTGCTGTCCGCGCACTGGATCTCCGCCTTGCTGGGACCTAGAATAATAGGCACACAATTGTGAGAAAATTTTCTGTAATAAACCTTTATATTGCTTTAGTGTGTAAATTCGGTGGCTACTGAAAAACCCTTAAATAGGTTGTCAATTGTCATATTATTCTACTCGTATGTTGCACCAGTGTCTTTTATACATATTTGATGTAATTATGTGATTTGCATTATCACATACACAACAACTATTGCTTCTATACAAATCTGATAAAAAAAGAACCAACATCAAGTAAATACCAAAGCAAGTACTAATAACACAGCACATTGCTTGCCGGCTGTGACTATACAGTCTGACATAGAATATTTCATTTTATTTTTCAATTCAGAAAACTTACAGCTAATACAAAAAAGAAATTAAAATAATATGTAACAGAAGGCCAATTACAAGTTTAGGTATATGAATACTAGAATCAAACAATAATTACTATTTATATGTTTTTTCACTTCCACAAAAATATTTGTAAATTAATGAACGTTCTACCTTCAATGGAGAGTGAGAGACCTCCGTAACCAGCATTCCTGGTGTCCACGCTGAAGGTGTTCTCACTGTGGGTCTTGCCCTCCTTCAAGGCAGTGCCGGATACCTGAACAAGAAATTAGATCTATTACTCAAGGTAATGGTTCGTAAATTTACTAGATACTTTTGTGTTTTACTAAAAAAAATATTTTTCTTTTTGTTATCGACCCTAAATAAGTAGTGAGGTTAGTGTAACGTTATTCAATTTACGTTAACTAATGTGCACTTGGTAGCAAGTGAAGTAAGGTCCCAAAAAAAATCTCCATCGGCTAGAGATTATCTATTATCAATCGACACAATTATGCCGGCCTGGTCGCATCACCTGACGGGCTAGCATTGACTACTTCGAATTATCTACTATCCACTATCACTACGAGTGACGACTATCCTAAAGCTTACAAATATCACGAATCTCAATTCTCACCTTGACTTTCTTGGCGTCACCAACTTCCTGAGTCTGGACAGTAATATTAAACGGAGAGTTCTGGATGTGGACACCCATCTTCTTCACGGAGACGATGTGCTGTCCAGCCTCGCGAGGAGTGAAGCTGATGCCGATGTTGCCGGAGGGCAGGCGCTTGAGGAAGCACGGCTCTTCGAGGCCGGAGGGGGCCTGAGGATGAACAAACGGTCTTTTGTACAACTTGATAATTTTAATGATTCTTTTATATTTTTATTTTGTGATTGTGCTGTTTTTTCAACAAATCGCTATGGTAATTTTGTGGTACCTTTTCAGTGAACCGTTTTTTGGTTGAAGATGACGATGTTATAATTGAGTGAAATAATAATTACACAGAATCTGATAGTAAGTGCATTTCAGATAGGCATGGTATCAATTAGTGTATCTAGTTCAATTTAAAAAGTATCGCCAAGTCTAAAATATGACGTGGAGAGAGGGCCTTTTAGGAGATCCGCATCTACCATTGAACTTTTGTAGATGTTCATTCATGCCGTTTGCTCATACATCGCACCAATGCTGGAAACTATGCTCGATGGTATTTATAATATGCTTCTTGTCCTCTCCCCCAGTAATTGCGAGACGGGAGTCTTAATTGACTTATTTTTTGTAAATAAAAAAATATATTACCTGAATGGAAGCGTTGAGGCTGCGGATGTCGTTGTCAGTGATCTTGCCGGGCAGAGTGACTTCACTGCAGCTGCCCACGGAGATCTGGTTCCTCTTGCGACCCTCGCCAGTCACCTGGATCCGAAGGAATTCAGTTTACCTCACACATATTTTTTTATAGCATTACTTACATACATTCTTACAGAAACATATAGTACATTCGAAAATGGTATTTTCTTCAAATTTTTTGTTCAGAATTGTCTCCTTAACTTTGCACAGGAAATTCAGAATATACTATAATATACAATACCGGGTATATCAAGATTGTGTTTGGGTAGTAAATACCTAGTTATTGCGAAAATAATAATTTAAACCCTAACGTACCATTGCGTCGTTAAAAATAAAAAGGTCTACATCATTATTTTAGAAAAACTATGTATATATCAACCAAATACGACGATAAGTAAAAAATTACCAAAAAAAGTTGACGATTTTTTTACGAAATTATTAGTTGCTTTGTGTCTGAAGTCACTAATATTACCACCTGACTTCGTTTTCGGTCGCAATCTTGATATACCCTGTTTATTTACGAGTACTATGCAATACTTAATATCCTCTTAGTTCTTACTATTTATAGAAGTAACCCACCTTAGCCAAGAAGGGCGAGCCCTTGATGTGCTTGTCTCCGAAGCGGACGGTGACCTTGTACTCTCCAGGCGCCGTGGGCAGGTATGAAACCGCCACTGTGCCATCTTTGTTGTCGTGGCATGTGATCTGAACAGAAAGACGAATGCTAAATAGATGCTCCTGATGGTAAAACATTTTGATAGTATTGCAATAAGAATTATTTTTAGGGGTTAAATAAGGTGCTATAAATAAATATTAGAAATAAAATGTTCAAAGCCAGCTACATGATTTCAATTTATCGAACATAAATACATGAAAAATAAATGTATACAAAAAGGCAATAGAGTAGAGGCAGAAACCGATTTCTTATGATCTCAAATTGAAACTGAAAATATAAATATACCTAAGCCGTACAAAAAATAGGGAATCGGATTTTCAAAAATATCCTCTGTAAAGTCTTAACAAAAACTTTTACTCCAAGATACAAACTTTGATAACGCTAACTCAAACACATCTCCATACCTCAGCCTTGCTAGGTCCCTCAACAGCCATGGACAGCCCTCCAGCACCAGCGCCCTTGGTGCTGATGGTAAACTGGCTGGGCTCGCCGCTGACGCCGCTCACCAAGCCTGGGCCATACGCCGTCACGTAGCCCGACTGGATCGAGTCCACGTGGAACTTGTAGGGGGAACCTGGTGGAAGAAAGATTGAAATGTTGGTGCTGTCAAGAATTGGAGTGCTTGTTTGATACTATATGAAATAAAAAGGATCCATAGCTAGAATATTTATTTTTTTGTTAATCTACATCGTCCTACTGCTGGGCAAAGTATGTCCGCGACATCTGAATTAGATTGGGCGTGTGCAATTAAATTTGTTTTGAAAAAAATATGTAATAAAACGGAATTATTGTCTTTATGTTATATCAATCCTTAATCACTGAAGTAATAGGAAGTGGTACTGTTGTCACTGTTGTTTACCATACCTTTCGCCGTATCAGGCACAGATTTTAATCTGGACTATTTCACATGTGGCAATTCATGAATATAATCTTTAGTCTTTATTAATATAAATCCTGTGGGAAGATTATGACTTAACTACAGTCCTCCTCAATGATTTCTCCAGCGACCTTTTTAAAACCCTACATACAGCCATCTGCAATGATTTCTTCAATCCTGTACATTTTTTTCGCTTCTCCATCTTAAGTTCTACACTCACCCTGCACATGTTCTCCATTATACTTGACGTAGAGCTCATGGACACCTTCCTCGCGAGGGTCATACTTGATGCTGACTGTGCCGTCCCTGTTGTCCTCGATCACGGGCTGGTCGATGTGGCCGCTTGGCATTTTGACTTCCGCTGGAAAGAGATGGAGATGGGTTAAATGCGGTTGGCAATGAGGGACAGAGATATGGTTGCAAAGTGGTGTAATTTTGATATACTTGACGATGATAAGATGCAAATATCTTTGAGGCGGGGCGATAATATTGTGCCCTATTTTTCGTAATAAAGTGTATGTACTTAAAGAAAATTGTATGGAAAAATCTAGGTTATATATTAAAAAGTCGTTTACAATATTAATCGGAATCCAAATGTAATAATAAATTAAATATCTATTGAAGAATATCTTTGCCATAAAACTCTTAAATACTTAGAAAGCTTATCCTTTTCAAGAATATTTAACCGAAATGAAGTTATACATAATGTACATTTATACAAATTATAA
The DNA here is from genome assembly GCA_949752805.1 of Deilephila elpenor. Lineage (NCBI taxonomy): Eukaryota > Metazoa > Arthropoda > Insecta > Lepidoptera > Sphingidae > Deilephila > Deilephila elpenor. Next base: position 7,920,231 of record OX457119.1, read on the forward strand.
CATAGATAATAAACATAATATGTGTATATACAATAACAAATAACAAAAATATAAGGTGCAAAAACAAAATCGTTCCTTGTAGGATAAGTGAGGTGTGCGATTTATATACAGGGTGTATCAAGACTGCGACCGAAAATTAAGGTACTATTAGTGACTTCAGACACAATGCAACTAAAAATTTCTCAAAATAATCGTCAATATTTTGTTTGTAAATTTTTACTTATGGTCGTATTTGGGTGATAAATACATAGTTTTCCTAAAATAATTATGTATATCTTATTATTTTTGAAGACGCAATTGTACGTAAGGGTTTAAATTACATTTTTCGAAATAACTAGGTATTTACCACCCAAACACGATGATGTTTACAACATTGCAAAAAAAAAACTGTCGCCTGTTTTGCAATATTTTTAGTTGCATTGTAATTGTAACCACTAAAACTACCACCTGGCTTCGTTTTCGGTCGCAGTCTTGATATACCCTGTATGTGTGTGTGTGTGTGAAACCTATACCGTTCTCTTTTAATCCAGGAGTTGCAATAGATATGTGGGAGGAATATTCACACCACCCAAATACCAAGTGCAATCTCATAAAAATATGTAAAATGTTACAACAAATTCGCGATAGCAACATATCATTAATATCGTGATAATTTTCACAAAAAAATGTTATTCCTATGAACATTTTTCCTCGCTGACGTCACTGTTGCGTCAAAACATCGGATTTTCCGAAGAACTCGATAAACAAGTCAAAATTAAATTTACTGATAGTTGAGATGAGAAAGTTGTTGTGAAAAGTATATTTATTTATCATAGACTTGATAAAAAGTTACTGGAATTTTAACATGTCTATATCGTTTTCAGTCCTATATCTATATGGCCTAACCACTCTCAATCGTACGCTCGATTGTAGAGTAGGCCCGTGCGCTGTAGTGGGACGTATATGGGCTGATACAATACAATATCTTATTTTATTGTATTGTACAATATCTTATTGTATTGTATAATGTTATCCATATCATGCCTACCTACACCATTATACCTGCACCATTAAGATTTTTACTACCTCGGTGGCGCAGTTGTAATAATGGATAGAAAAATCCAATATCACTTTGCGCGACCCGGGATTGGAACCCGAGACCTCAGCTTAGTAATCGTACCGTAGTACAACTACGCCACCGAGACAGTCAATATAAATGCAATTATTTTTGTGTGTCAGGCACAAAGTTTCACGCCCATATTAATTAATAATATTTATTAAATAAACTAGAAAATCGTTACCATTGATAGTTTACAGGGATTGAACCTGGGAACTCGTTTTTCCATACGCTCTGACCATATAGACAAAAAATGCAATTGAATGGCATGAAATACATAATTCTGAGAACACAATAAATACATCTCCATGCTTTGTCTGCGTCATTAGCACGCTAATGACGTCATCCATAATAATTAACACAGTAAATGCTCACATTTGGCACGTTTTATAACGTATTCCCTCTTACATCTCGTGCTTATTGGCCAATTGATTTTAATATATTCCTATATACTGAAGGAGGTAGGTAGCCGTCAGTGCCTACAATTCGTTAACCTTATTTCAGTATAATATGATAATTTGCTAGCATATTGGCATATAGAAGGGGAAAAAAAAACATACACAATGTGTAGTTCGATCTGGGAATTGAACCCAATACTTCATGGTGTACAATCCATAGAGTTTGCCACTTGACCAATTAGATTAATTGATGAACCTTACATGGAAATATTTTATGATTAGGTCATAAATATTTCCATGAAAGGTTTATCAAATTCCAGATGTCGCAAACATTTTTTAAAATCATAAAAATCAAGTCATACATCACAAACCTTTTCTTGTGTCGATGTGGTAAATAGAGACGAAGTTCAGGGGTACGAAAGTGTATCCAAATCCGGACTTGTTAAATGCGATTTTGTGCGCTTCGGCGTAAACAATTGGCACTACTTCCTTATCGATCTCTGACACTGAGAAATACTTCTTTGTGTTGTCAATGTATATTCTATTGAATTCGGACCAATCCTCCTCTTTGTCGTTGTAGCCAACGAGTGAATTCCACAGACCACTCATAAACGCCATTTAATTAAAGTTTTTTAAACTTGAAAAATAAATTTGTGATGTCAGTGTGCGTGGGTGTGTGTGTGCATCGTTATTTTTTGTGTGGCATATACCTATTTTATAGCCTAATTAGACATGTTAAATCTGAAAATATGATTTTTTAATGATTACAAATTTTATTGCATCCGATGGGACGTTCCGTAAAATTAATTTCAGACATAATTATTGAGTGCTATTTGAACCCGGATATAAACAGACCGAATCTGGAATGTGACATACTTGAGTAAGTCACCATCTTATGCGATGGTAGCTGTCTAGGCCGATATTAATATTCTTCCTACCATCTTTGGCGCCTCTGGAAATCTAACTCATAAATCGAAATTATTTTAATTTATAACATTATTTCATCATCATCATCATCAGCCCGTTGCAGTTCACTGCTGGACATAGGCCTCTCCCAAGGTACGCCACAGAGCCCGGTCTGCTGCTTTACGCATCCAGTCGCTGCTAAAATTATTTAGCTATAGTTATTTTCAAACAGAATTACTAAATTAGTTAGGTGGTATAATAAAGAAACTAGTTAATTTATTCACCCTTGAATTTAAATTACTGGTAACAAAAGAAAAGCCCTTAGAAACAATAAAGAAAATAATCTCAAGGTGTAAACAACCCAAAAGAATTTCATTATATTGTGAAAACAGTTTGACACTAACAAATTCCGATTTAATCGAAATTTATGTCCGCCCGTTGACAAAGTTAAAGATATATTGTAAAAATAATAAGATTTTGTAATGTCTAGTTAGGCTATAATTTGCGATGGGGCAATTTAATAATTGTCATATATTTTAGTATTTTTATTGGCCGCGTCTGGCTGACGTCACGCGACCTCATGTATGTATAAATAATTTCTGTCACTGGCAGTGGTTTAATACACAATAATGTATTTCCGTACGGTTAGTACACTTTGATGTTGTGTAAAAAAGTTACATTTTTAACGGATCATTTGCGGCTGGCCTAATATATCTAGACGCGTGTTGGACATTCTCGCGACATCAATTTGTGGTCTACATGCATATAAAAAGTTCTGTTTATGCGATAGTTTTAACATTAAAAAGTGTCATAAAAATAGTTGGCAACCCATGCTTTGTGAGATAAATATAACGGTTGGCGACTCCTGCATTACGTCAGACCTTGCATTTTTATTAAAACCTTTGCCCGCGGTGACAGTTTCATTGCGATCCAGACGTCACAAACATTTTCGCGAGGGTTTTAAAAAAACTTTTTTTATCAATGAAATTTGTTGATTTTATGGAGGACATTATAAATTTTTATGTATTGTAAACGATTAATGACAGGGCTTTTGATGTATCAATTTTGTTTGATGACGGCTTTACACGGCTCGCGGGTGCTATGTCAATTTGATGGTTTTCGTGGATGATTAATTTGAACCGTAGTGACAGATTAAATAGGCTTGACATGTTTTCTTTGGTATTGATTTGAAATGTAACTGTTCTCTACTGACATATGTTTAAAGAAATAAATTTAATAAAATTTCATAACAAGACTACTTTATAAAAATGTAACATGGATTCCAAGAACTATAAAATTTTACGACAATCTTTACAAACGTCACAAATTCCAACATATTTCTGTTATTTATTTATAATTATTATTTTTAAAATGTGTCGTCATCATTTTATTTTAAGATAACTTGTTTCTAGGCTAGCGTCTAGAAAAACTGTGACGTCATAAATGTCACATGACACGTAAACGAAACGTCAATCAAGACTTCACTCGCGCTAGTGACGTGGAATACGTTTTTGTTTATTTGAACTCAACGAGTTCCTGACCTAGACCATGGCAACAAAGATAAGGCAGGCGTCATATCCTTAGCTGTTCAAAATAGCAAATATATTTTTTATTTCTATTCACACTTTTTTAGAGAGTAAGCTTCCCTTGTTCCTACGGACCACGGCGGCATTGCTGGTCCTTCCAGCCACGGTTATTTACCTATCATGTCAGTAAAACGCATTACTCCTGTTTTCAAGTCATCGCCCTTTATACTGGCTGATTTTGGCATTCACGATGTTATTACAGCCGACAGCAATTAGCTGGAAACGGATTTCGTCTTCGCCCAGCACATGTGCGTTTCAAACAAAGTTATAACGAAATAAACAATGTAGAAATTAATAAAATAAATTCTGGAGGCGTCTGGCTGTAATGGGTTTTGCGTCGTAATAAACAATTCTGACTTTTATACTGACACGGCAAAGCGACTGCACTGCGCATAATGGTAAACATAATATTACGGTAGACATACGAAGTAGAGCATAATTATAATAATAGAGGGTTTTCTTTCGCCTTTGGCACGATTTTACTCTTTTCAATTGTTTCTTTAAACGTCCGCTTAAAGTGTAATAGGAAAATTGAAGGGCGATAGAAAAGTTGGAGAACTCTTGGACTTTTCTTCCTTGCTTTTCTTTTCATTTTCTTTCTTACATTCTAGATTTGGTTACCTGGTTAGCTAAAATACAAAGATTTTGACTTCAATTAATACCTTTTGAGTGGCTAATATAGCTAAAGCTACTATTTTTTATATTGATAGGACAATGTGACGTCAATACACTTGACATTATGTTTGCTAAAATTAATCTCAAATAAGTGATTTAACAAACTCGCATAATTTTATCAGTAAGCCACTATTTTCTCTAACCGATTGGTTCTTCATCTGTAGCATTTCTTACTATAATGCGTTATAGCCATGCTCTATTAGAAACACTTGGTTTTATAACATCCTCAGTCCAAATAAGCTACCCCATTAAATTTACTTCAATTTCGCGAATCCCGAAGCCATTAGAACATTTAATACTCTTTGTGTCCTGGAAGTCGTAAATTCCATTGGCGTGGCCTCAATTTTTAAACGCTTGTCGTTTCCGTACCGCCGGACGTTCCATATTCAAATATGAAATAAATCGATCGATTTACGTTGGCATCTGAGGCAACATTCCAAATTAATTTTATTAATATACGACGAGAGCCAAATGTTTGTGACGCCTGACAGATGTTGTCAGCCCTATGGCACTTCCATCTTCAAGCTTTGCCGTTTGCAGGGTGTTTGGTGTAGTAAAATATTTAGTAGTATTTTTATTACACCTATTGGTAATTTATATATCCTGAAAATTTATATGTGATTACAAATAAATAATAAATATACCTGGAGGGGTTACATATGTATTTTCATTGTAGATTAAAAGTTTGGATAGCCTCCGAGCTGCAGTTTAGACGCCGGCTGTGAAACGTAAGGCCGCGGATTCGATACCCGTACCGAGACAAATATTTGTATGATCCACAGTTATTTGTTTCGGGGCTGGGTGTTTGTGAGACTGAAAAGTCTCTCGTGGTTTTAGATACCCACAATAAAAATCGATCTTAGTGTGGGGTTAGGACCTAGGTGACTGTTGGGTGTACTTATTTACTATTATTTAGATACAGTCTATGAACATTTTTCGGATTCAATTTAGATATATTGTTATAGGAAACTTGTAAAAAAATGTATTAGGTAAGAATTTCTGGCAGGTATTAAAGTTTCATTTTAAATAGGTGTTTGCGACAATTTTGCATTATTTCATTATCACGGATAGAGATATAATATGGTATTGTACGGTACAATGACAATACGGTCAAATGGCGGTTGCTATTCAAAGGTATGTGAATATCTAATCCCCAGCAATGAGGCTAGCCTAATGCGGGTTAACAGGCATTTCTTTAAAAATTTTGAAAATTCTCTCTGGTATGCAGATTTCTTCATATTTTTCCTTCACTCTTAAAGTGAGTTCTACAGCCTTACGATTTAAAATTAAACACAGCTGTACAAAACGGTGACCACCTCACAAAACTATAAAATAATCTCCCCAAATCCAAATATTTAACATCGCAGAAATATCCCGACTACATGTCAAACAACACGAAAACATTTCTTAATGGTAATTTATTAAAAGCCAAGGCAGACCGTTCCGAATTCCTTAGCGTGAAAAAGATATTCGCGCGGGAAAATTATTGTCTATGTTTATTTTCTCAGTTTGAATAAGTGCACAATTAGCTGAGACGAACAATGTTGGCAGATAACAATGTAGCCATCAATTTATATAACAATAAGGTACAACGATGTGATATATTATTTGTTTATTGCGTGTTATTGTGACAATTTGGATTATATTATCTTTTAAAGAGTGAAACAGTGATGTCGTTTATATAAATAAGCTACCTAAGTACCTGCCAGCTCACAATAAAAATAGGAACGAAACTAGTAATGTGGATAACTATGATATATTCGTGTCTTGGGAATTCTAAATGTATTTAAATATGCCGATTGAAAATATCAAACATAACTTTAATTTAACACGATACATACATAAACTCACGCCTTTATCCCAGAAGGAGTAGGCAGAGGCGCCACCAGGACACCCACATTTCGCCTTGTATGTTCCGTCCCATGATGTGATAGGGGGCGAGCCTATCGCCATATCGGGCACAAATACTGACTCCGGGCTGATAATGAATAGAAAAACCCAATATCATTTTGCCCGACCCGGAATTCGAACCGAAGACCTCAGCTTTGTAGTCGTACCGTGGTACAATTACGCCACCGAGGCAGTTACATGATAATTAGTTTAATTCGTATTCACCCCTGTGATTCTATTAACTTCGTTAAGAGGCACCGGAACTGTCTCATCCAGACCTCATAATTTTTACTCAAAGGCTAGAAACGGACCAACACTCCTTTGATATTCTGGGAGTTCAGAACCAAAATTGATAATTCCCTCAGAAGCTGTTAGCTAATATGCCCCTTTTATCTCAAAAGCAATAACTATCTATATCGATATCAGCCCATATACGTCCCACTGCAGGGCACGGGCCTACTCTACAATCGAGAGAATCGATTGAGAGTGGTTAGGCCATATAGTCCACCACGCTGGCCTACTGCGGGTTGGCGGACTTACATACCGTAGAATTTTTTGAAAAGCAATAACACTTATATATAATCATGCACACAATAAATTACTAAAAGCCAGGGTTATAATCAACACTAAATCCTCCCTGTCCACACCGGAACAAATCCCCTGGAATTTCATAAACTACAGCAGCTATAATAAAACTACGGAACGGGTGCAATGGACTGCCCGACAGCAGATTACAAAGATATTTACAGCATTTGTAATTTAGTACGTATACATTTAATTCACCTACAAAAAATATATTTTTGTAATAGCAAATTGACTGTAAAACTATTATTTGATGGCCAGTTCTAATCATGCTAATAAATTAGACGGGTTATTGTTATAACAATAAAGTACTTTTTTGCCTACATAGACTGTTTACCATCAAGAGGCCTGATGGTAAACAGTCACCACACATTTTGACAATGCCTAAAGCAAGTTTATTGTTTTATTGAGTAATTCCTAGCCATAAAGATGGTAAACTTTTCGTAGCCATGTGTGTATTGATAGTCAAAAGCCACTTAACGGTAAAGAAAACTTCGCGAGTAAACCTGTATACTACAAAATCTTTACAAATATTCTTATATGTGAGTTCCGTTAACCCTCATAATCTTGCTCTCGATTGTGGAGTAACCTCATGCACGTAATGCATATATCTATTAAGTATCGTGGGTATCAGGAACTACAAGAGACTTTCGGTCTCACAAACACACAGACCCGAAACAAATACCTGTGGTGCACACAAATATTTGTTTCGGTGCGGGGTTCGAACCCGCGGCCTCTTGTTTCATATCCGGCGATTAACCAACTGCGCCACGGAGGCTGTCGGCCGTTAAATTCAATTCTGTCTACGAAATGAATCGAAGATCTTAAAGGTGAATATAGGCTATAACAACACTAGATTCATTCTAAACTAATACAACTACATTCAATACAAAATCGAATATTAAACCAAAGTTATAACCTAATAATGCTTAAATAAATACTTCAAAGATTGTTACTGTAGTATCTACAAACAGTGCAAGTATTTTGTTGATAGAAATAACATCTATTTAAGCAAAACACGTGTTCTACAAAGATATTTATCGAATTATACCGATAAATTTACTGTCACGAAAATAATGCGTCTAAAGCAGCATTTACACGGGGAAAGTTTCTCGCTTTGAAGATACTATTATCGTAAGGATATAAAAAAGTTGCATCGTGTATAACTTGTCGGAAATATCTGTGAACCTAGCTGGAAAGCGGTTCACATTTAATTTTTTTGTGTTCCCCTATCTACTATGTTATTTTACATTAAAAACCTTGTGAGATGGATGCGGATTCTTTTTTCTATTTTAATTCAATTTGTTTAACCTATATTTTGAATTAGGTTAAACACAATTACTTATGTTCCAATGACGTCAATTATTCAGGTTCACAGATATTTCCGACGGGTAATAAACGTTTGTCAGAAGACAATCAATGGCGGTTATGTCATGCGATAATCGCATATGATTTTCGCCGCGAGAAACTCTTCTTGTGTAAATGGCGTTTAATTGTGGAATGCATGCGAATGATACTAGGTACTTAAATTCGTGTGATTCAACTGTTTTATATTAAGTGAAGTATAAAGAGACTGGCAGGATTTCTCTTAACTTGTTCGCCTATGGCAACCGGCTAGCTCATTAACTGTCTTGTGCTAGAATGTTCATCACTTCCCTTTGTGTCTACAAATAAAACCAAAGATCAAAGTACCTGAACAAATCCAGAACTATAACATAAACAAACAAACAACTCGTAAACAATCCCAATTTGCAACGTTTGGAGACCGATACTTATAGCTATCCTTTACATACAGGGTATATCAAGACTGCGACCGAAAACGAAGCCGGGTGGTAGTTTTAGTGGTCACAGACACAATGCAAATAGAAATTTCGCAAAATAAGCGACAGATTTTTTTTGCAATTTTTTAGTATTCATGTTTGGGTGGTAAATAGGTACATAGTTTTTGCGAAATTTTTAGTTTCATTATATCTGAAGTCACTAATACTACCACCTGGCTTCGTTTTCGGTCGCGGTCTTGATATACCCTGTATAGCTCCTGAAGTAAAATTCGTCGTCTTTTTGTTTACTTAAGAGATTTATCCAACAACATTGCTACCCAATACATGCATAGCACATAAACTGAAATATTTTGTTTCTTTTATAGGTGGTTGAGGATTTTTTTAATTTGATTTATTTAATAATAATATATCATATAAGCTTACAAACTAATTAAATTCAATAGGATTACATCGTTAAGGTATAATAATTAAGTTAGGTAATTTAAGGTATATACATGAATACTTTCTTCTCTTATTAAAAAGAGAGGGAAATAACTCGAAACTTTTCTTAGAAGCTATCAATCATAATACATAAAAAATTGTAATCGGATAATTAATAACTTTAACGACAAATATTTCTACAATAATCCACAAACTGACCTACATAACTATCCTTTTGTCTATTCTGTATTTTAATATACTATCAGGGCCATTTTCCCTTTATTACGATCCCCACATCCGCTAGTTTAAGATTAAATGTTTTATAGTTTACATATTTAGTACCTTTGCGGGTTACTAGGATTTGTCAACATACACTTGTAAACACCATTTTTAGTAAACTATATATTTAATACCAGGACATATTTACTACCTACAGCCAGACCATGTTTTGCCAAGAGGAAACAACAGACAAGAGTTGCAGTGGCGAGTGTGAGGGCGGGACAGTCCTGCCAGACCATGTTTTCCTGGTCCAACTTATTATTCGTGCACCCATATAATATTTGATTTTGATATTTGTTCTCAAAATTACAAAACTCCCAATGATTAGTTATTTAAAATGGTAGAGCTATGCCAGGGGCGGGTTAAATGATGAGAGCGCCCTAGTCAAGGACCTCAAAGGCGCCCCTCTAGCAGCCATATTAAAAAAAATACATAATTTACAGGAATGTATAGTTCATTTAGCGAAAGAATGCGATTCGTATGTTTCATAATTATAACATTAGATGGTTTTGCATAGAAACGAAGATATCCGAAATCATCGCGCGCCCCTTCGTAACCTCGCGCCCCTAGGCACGTGCCTAGTTTGCCTTAGGGATAATCCGCCACTGAGTTATGCTGTTGTCAGTCATGACTCAGCATTGATAGGCATGCTCATCCGAGGGGGTACCACTGTCTCACAGGAGATCGACGTGAAGTAGCAGCTTTGCTGCGCGTTATTGCGGTGAGTTAAATTGCCGGATGCCTTACCCCTAGTACCACTTCCCTCGACCCATCCTTATTCCTCCGCTCCCCTCGAGGTTCGATAGACCGGCAACACACCCATAATTCCAGCGTTGTGGATGTTCATGGGCGGCAGAGATCACATACCAGCACGGGACCTGTGTGCTCGTTTGCCGGAACTATTTTTTATTAAAAAGGTATATTGATAGCCCTGTATAAATTAACTTATTAATTTTTTATTAGGTCAAATTTCCAGCGCCCTGAAATTCTAAGTTCACTTTAAAAAGGAGCAAATTATGGTTACAATACTATGTATTTCTAATAAAACATTCTACCTTGAGGTACTGGTCCACCAAAAGCTTAATTAGATGCTCTAGTCACGGTTTTTAATAATTCCTAATTTACCTTCACCTTTCACCTCTAAAACAACAAAAAATTGTCATCACCTCAACTGCAAAAAATTCTAATGTCACATTCAGTACATTCCGACAGACACACTTTGATAAATACCCACGCTGTTCGAGCCTACACAAAATGCTGATCCAATAATAAATGTCATTTCTCAGCCCCCGACGACGGGCGAAGACATCACGCGAAGAAAGATTTTTTCCTCCTGGTTCATATTAATCAGAACTCGCTATGTTGCAACGCGAATGCGTTTTATTTCTGTATGTCGGCCTGATTTTGTGCTATTCGCAATGAGATCTAGCTCATCCTTCCAGAAATATGTAGTATATTTGAACCATACTTTGGTGTAATGGAAGCTTGAGCAGAAAGGTTTGGTTGATGAAATATTGCTGGTCATGTTTTTGAGAATATCGAGGCCGATAGTGAAGTAATGGCTGGGTCAAGGAAGGTATGAAAGCCAATGATCTCATAATCAAAAATTCAAAAAATCAGATGAAATAATAAAACGAAGCCTGGGACTGGTCAACCAAGTAATTTATCGGTATACCTATCTTCGTTGCTGGAGGGATCACAACTGTTAAGTACCAACTGTCGCTTAAAACTAAGTCATTGAATCATCAGTTTATCCGAATAGATAAATCATACAAAAATGTATCAACAACCCAACGGCTTACAAAACAAGACATTTGAAGGTGATTAACTAGCCCTTAAAATAACACCAATGTAAACATGCCTACTGCGATTACTAGCGGTAATTGGCATGTCAAAATCAACTAATGTAACCCCACTTAAGCAAATTTATCAAACACGTCCGAATCATAAGTGCAAGCGACCATAAACACAATCCCAGAGGGTTTAAATGAAAACAAATGTAATCAGATAACCAGGCCACGCGTCAGAACACTCAAAAATACGAATATACATGCATACAGCTCTGACGTCACAAGTTACTCAGACTCTTTTGAAACCCAATGATTTATTGTGCATAAAAGAATAAGAGCCCACTTTAATCTAAGGAATGTGTTCCACATTTTTAAGAAAGTCTAGATGATGAACGCCGCCATTGTATACTTTTTTACTTTTTGTTCATTTTTGTTAAATTCTTTTTTTTTTTTGTTCACTGGTGTACAATAAGTTTTTAAATAAATTTTTAATAAATGAACGATCGTTAAAACGCTCCGAGACTAGGTTAATAACGCGAGATTATTATTCAAAACAAAACACCATTGATAAATGTTAGAGATTTGTATAATTGTGATATTGTGAATTCCTTATGAAACGCGCGCGAAGTTTGATATATTGGTTCTGGCAGAGTTATGGACGAGAATTATTTGGTACATGAAAAATTTGACGGCCGGCGTCGCGAATGAGGAAGTGTTTTCGTGTGTGAAATATTCTCAAATTTTTAATTCGAGTGTGAAGAATTCCAAGTGATGCGTTTAATTGATTTAGAAACATTGGACAGGGCCGTTCCACCCTCACGCCGGCTACAACAATTCTTTCAGGATTGACAGCACGCATTTTAAAAACACCGGGCATTGAAGCTCAACAAGTTAGTTACGTTACTTATCTTTAACTCGCACCCATATTAATCAAATAGTAATATTAAAATGGACACATTCGAGTTTGACATGATAAGGATGAACTGGATGAATATAGAACAATAATAAACATGGAAACAACTGCAAAAGGCTTTAAACGAATTTAGATAACCAATTTTTACTTTCGCACTATTCTAAAGCTGAATAACAAATATAAAGTAATCAAATAAACTATTATGTATTGTTCTGTCTAAAATATCAACCGAAACAATAACACTCAGTTGATAGACTAAACGATGTTCACGAAGCTAAATAATTTTAATAAATAAATTTTACAAAACAAACTTGTATCCATTGTGATGTGTCAACAACTTCGATTAACACCAACGGGAAGAATCCAGCAACAATTAACAAATCACTCAGACGAAACCGTTTATATTTCGTAGCTAACTTGCGCTAAATTTAATTTTTAAACTATAACACGTCGTAATATCAATATGTTACCGTGTCCCCGGGTAGAAATAATCGGGGACGTATATTGCCGCTGTGGCGTGTCAAAGTATGAGTGGCAGCCAAGAATTTGCGTTTCAAAATTATACATCCGTTGAGTATCGGCCCGACGTAATCGCACGGCTTGTAAGTTGAAATGATGGACGGCAGCCGGAATACTCCGGTATCCAGCGAAATATCTCGTTTCTGCTGTATCTTCATCTGTTTAGATGTCTTACTGGGAGCTATTCCTGGTCGATTCCTAAGGAAGTTAAGTTAAACTAGAGGTAGATTGTATCATTGGATGTCAAACAAATTGGAATATAATCTAGACACTATTTTTCGAGGTATGAAAGTGTCTAAAAGGTTGTGATATTAAACCTGGGGTTTCATACTTAAATAAGGCGTATTTACTTACGGTCTTATTCATAGACAGATTTAAAAACTATTTTAGTTGTCTAATCTTTTGTCCCTTTCGAACGACTTTCGAATTGAGTTTGAGCGAAGAAGACAAATCATACGATAACTAAAATACGCTTTACATTTGTCTATGAATAAGACCGTTAAAATGTATAATAAAAAGGACACGGCTTAAAACGTTAAAATCAATTACCAAATTCGTATATTATGTAAACTTTGTAGACTAACATTTTCTGTCATCCCATTAAATGTATGATTGGCATTACAGGCGTCAATGACGACCAAAAATCTATAATACAATTGGGCAACAATACAAGAAATACTTTATAGTCGGAAAAGTTAGCAAACATGAATCAAGATTAAGAAACAGCTGCAGCACGAGAGAATTCTATCAAAACTAAAAAACATCACGCATAAAATCCAACGAGAACTAAAAAAACAATTTTGACATCTGTTTTAACCGAAGCAAATGAAATTAAAGAGCTAAATGATATATAAAGAAATATATATGAAAAAGTCGGGATCGACGTTAAGCCACCTGGTTGGAGTGCTTCCAACTCTTTACTGTACTGTGGCGTATTAAATTTATTGCTAGAGTCATATTGCTATCATCGAGATCACCAAACACGGTAATTGACTGCGCTTGAGACAGCTCCCTTGGATTAGGAACGCAAATTATAGAAATTTTGTTTTCAATTTCAGTTTACAATGTTGGGTTAGCTTTTGATGTTGAGTGACAATAATTTATTACACAGTGCAGCTATGAAATTATCTAATAGATTCTTAGATTTACGCGAATGTTACACATTGCTTTACAGCTATCGTGGTCCGCCCCGTGACCACAAAAGCTGTAAAGCAATCGAATCGTCGAAAAGTGAAAAATGTAAAAATTTAACCAAATCGCTATAAAAACCGTAAAAAATAGTTTTATTTCAACATGAAATTATCTGTTATTTCTTAAGGAAGTGAAAGGTATGTGTAAAGTACTGAAGGTTAGCGACATCAATTATTAGACAAAATTTATAATGTATTGCTTCATTGTATTAGATCAACTACTGACGTCGGCAATTTAAGATACATAACCGATCTTCTAGATAGCATACCGTAGCGATTTTAAAGAATTTCTACGGTATGTAAGTCCGCCAACCCGCACTAGGCCAGCGTGGTTGACTATATGGCCTAACCACTCTCAATCGATTCTCTCGATTGTAGAGTAGGCCCGTGCCCAGCAGTGGGACGTATATAGGCTGATACAACCGATCTTCTGCCTAAAGCTCAGGTCTCTGATCGTAACGCACAAGTTACAACACCGCGATAGAAAAGACTATTCCATCGCGAGACCCGCTACTGCAACTCCAGCAAGCCAGGGACGACAACCAGCATTTTAACGACGCCGAGAATTGAAGCTAAGTCTGTTAGAAGCGTCATTGATGACTTCGACCAGCACCGCATACTAAGATGGAACAAAACACGATTCTTAACTGGTACTCTTTAAGAACTAAGTTTTGAGGAAAAAGACTCTTAAAAGAAAGTTGAACGTAACTATTTACTTATTGTAAACTATCTTAAAGTACGACAATGCACTTATGATCCCTCATGTACTGTAGACGCTGATGGGAGCCAATAAACACCAACTATTTCATGAGCCATGACTACCTCGGTGGCGTAGTTGTACTACGGTACGACTATAAGGCTAAGGTCTCGGGTTCGAATCCCGGGTCGGGCAAAGTGATATTGGGGTTTTCTATTAATTATCAGCCCGGAGTCAGGAATTTGTGCCCGATATGGCGACAGGCTCGCCCCCTATCAAATCACGGGACAGACTACAAGGAGAAATGTGGGTGTCCTGGTGGCGCCTCTGCCTACCCCTTCTGGGATAAAGGCGTGAGTTTATGTATGTATGTATATTGTATGTATTTCATGAGCCAATTGCTCGTTTAATGTAGCCCCGAGTATAAAGAGATCAACGTTAAAACTCGCATCAGTTAAAACATCTATTAATTACGAAATTGAATTAGGCGCTAGGAATATGTCTCTCAACTGCCCACACGTAAAATGATTGACTGTCGGCTATTCGTTAGATGAAATGTGGGATTTATTACTTTACGTTACAGAATAATTGTGGTAGAACTCACACTTTTGGATTTTGACGAATCTGTTATGTAATATCTCGAGGACAGGCTAAGCTGAATAATTTGTTTTGCAAATGAAATAATTTGTTTAAGTGTTTGTCATTGAAACCACCGATAGTGAAAAAAACAACATGCAAATTGTAATGGATTTTTTTAATGATAGTAAGTTTTGTTATTTAGTAATATGTACTTTGTAGTGTATTGTATGATATTTACTTAGAGTATTTTTAATATATGTATAAGGAGCGCTGCACTACATTTGCGTCTTCAATAATTTGTGTTAATTTGTCTTAATTTTATTTTAATTTGTGTTCAGCTATCGTCAAGAGCTTAATGTGATTTCCTATAAATGATTGATATTTTGCGATATATTGTTTTATTAAGGTTATGTGTATTCCTTGTGGGAAATCCTTTAATAAATAAATAAAAACGTAGAAATTTTTTTGTTCGTTAATTTGGTAGCAATGCCATATTAATGAAAATTGAACTGATTATTTAACAACAAATGGATATAAATTCCGTTGGTTACCGAAAGTATATTTAATTATTATCCGCTTTTAACGATTTTGAATGGAATTCAATAATCTTAAATATTTTTTCATTTTTATAAATAAATAAATACACCCAACAGTCACATACATAGTCCTGACCCCACACAAAGATCTTCTGTCCTGGGTATCAGAAGCTACGAGAGACTTTTCGGTCTCACAAACACCCGAAACAAATACCTGTGGATCACACAAACATTTGTTTCGGTGCGGGGA
Organism: Deilephila elpenor; assembly: GCA_949752805.1. Classification (NCBI taxonomy): domain Eukaryota; kingdom Metazoa; phylum Arthropoda; class Insecta; order Lepidoptera; family Sphingidae; genus Deilephila; species Deilephila elpenor. The sequence continues at coordinate 7,936,318 of OX457119.1, forward strand.
TCGAATCTAAACGTATTACGTCTAGAAATTAAGAATAAACTAATTATTTAATTCGTATTGGTTCCTAAAGTAGGCAACCCCGCAGCTTCGGAAAATAAATAATTACTTTTACAAATTATTAATAATATACAATGTAAAGAAACGCGGTAAATGTTTTCAACAAGAGAGTTTTAATAAGAGCCAACTTGGCCATTTTGAGAAATACCAAATGATTCCAGTTTACTAGTTTATAAAGGCCGATATTTAAATATTGATATACATACATACATGCATGCATGCATTACTCATAGATATAAACATAGAGGATCTCCCTCTACGTAGCGAAGTCCTGTGCTCACATAATATTTCATCATTATCATCATCAGCCCGTTGGAGTCCACTGCTGGACATAGGCCTCTCCCAAGGTACGCCACAGAGCCCGGTCACGTATTTGATTTTGCTTAAGAAAGGTGCACATTTTTCTACACTGGCACTACAAAGTCACAGCAATGCATCTGTGTGGTTAGGGCAACCTAGATAATTTTCACAAGTATGAGATGCTTGTCTTTGTGCTACTAATTGTTATTATTTATATTGTTCTCATCTGTGTCAGCCCATATACGTCCCACTGCAGGGCACGAGCCTCCTCTACAACCGAGAATAAGATTGAGAGTGGTTAGGCCATATAGTTCACCACGCTAGCCTACATGACTTACATACCGTAGAAATTCTTTAAAATCGCTACGGTATGCAGGTTTCCTCACGATGTTTTCCTTCACAGTTAAAGTGCGTGGATTGACTATCAAAACACACATCACTCCGAAAAGTCATTAGGTGTGCCCTGGGATTTGAACTCGAGACCACCGTGAACATGTAGGCAGCCGCGTCGGGTCCGTTACCAACAGGCCACCACGCATTTAAATTAACTCACGTGCCTTTTATTTCGTCTTCCTATCTTTTTCTTCCACTTTGGAGACGGCACAACGTGACTCTACAGCCATGGTGCAGAAAGATATATCTAGTATCTGCCTGTTATCAAATCTGTGAACGCTATTGTCCCGCAAGGTTGTCGCCCATGCTATTTCTTCTACATATTAATGATATTCTGCAAATTAGCGGCGTACATTGCTATGCGGATGACAGCACGGGTGATGATTTATGCAGAAACAATATGCCCGCGTGGAATATTGATGCCATCTTATGGCAGATCTTTCGATCGCATTCAACCTCGGGCAGCTCAAATTATCAATGCCCAGTTCTTTCCGATCGGCTCGATCCTTTGCCTTTGCGTGGAGATGTAGCTTCGCTCTGCATTCTCTATTGAATCGTTCGAACTTATCCCTTCTGCTGAGTTCCGCCACCGTACAACGCGGCAAACCAATACTACCCACATCACCTTGGAGGTTGAAAATCCACCTCAGTAGGTTTTTTCCCGAAATTTTCTTCCTCGTACTACAAATCTGTGGAACCAATTGCCAACAACGGCATTTCCGGACGGCATTTTTATAGCTTAATCCACGATAAAATCCTTAAAAATTAGTTTTATTTGAATGTAACATTTGCATAAATCTAAGAAACCATGTAGAAACAACTAAATACAAACGTAACGTGGAAAAATCAGTAGCGAGTGTCCTGAGTTTCATACCCGTGATTTTTCAGTGCTGTCCCTTCTGACTAAACTATCGCTCGCTCTGTATAATGTCCTATACTCAGTAGAGTTTAACTATAAAATGGTATTGCATTCATCAAAAACCTAGCACAATGATAGGATTTGTCTGTTATCTTTTACTCGAGTTAATCATTCCCTCACACTTACATTATGTTTTACTCGAGTCAATCTTTCCCTCACACTTACATTATGTGGCTGTAACATGGTGTTTTTTATAATATTTCTATATTATTTATCTTATTATAGTCCGTTAACCGATTGCCTGAGGTCAGATCTTTCGGGACATTATTTAATAATGGACGAATAGGATGCCTAAAACTTAAGCAAATCGATTATACGAGTATACCTGAACTGGGAATACATTTTAGATTTTACGGTACACTGTTTATAGACAAAAAAAGCTACAGTGCTTCAATATAATAAAAAAAAATATAGGGCTGTGTAGCGGATCAACGCCGCTCAATTATTCTTCCTTTTAGAACTTTTGTTACTGTCAATGCCCTAGGTTAGCTGTCAAAGCCTAGCTTACGCTTAAACCTGGCCAAATAACTTATTTCCATAATAAAAGGGAATTTATGTTAATCGGATCAGTGGTTATCGAGTTCTAATCAAACATACGAACAGATAGAGATATGTTTAAAAGTATTTAAGAACGTACTATACAGAATATTTCGGTTAGTTTCATGTATAAAAGTATAGAATATTATTTCCAGCCGAAACGTCATAGCGATTCTAATTTTACAATATAACCAATTATATTTTCGTAAAAATGTCCAACACACATTGCACAACAATATATCTTTCCTGTGATGTCACATAATCATCTTTTTTTATATTAAACATATATATTTATAGAGTTGTGAGCCAGCAACCACGCGTTTTGATCGCCTGTATCGCGTTTCAGATTTTTTTAATATTTATTTGACACGTCTATAAATATTATTAAAATGTAAACCATAGACAATTTTTTTTCTGTGAATATTCTGTCGCGAGCCGCGTCATAATTATCCACTTATATAACTGAGTACTGTGTCCCCGGACGATCCAATAAAAACCCATCATCGCACATATTTCTTCATAAATGTTTTATGAACACTTTAAATATTAGAGCGGAAGGCATTAAAAGGTTTTTAGTTGATTCCGCTCGTCGAGGGAGCAGATTATTTTAAGAACCATAGCAACGTATCCCGAATAAATCACACAATACATCATGTAAACATTAAAATAATTCAAAAACGCGATTTAAATATTTCGCCTCCATTAAATCTGTACGTAGCATTTAATAGCGCGTAGCACTTCGTAGCACGCTATCTTGAAAGACCACTGCCAAGTGACACCATTAATATTTTTCAATTTTTAATCTGTGGTGTGTTTTTAGAAAAAACTATAAAATGTCATACTGGCGCCATTTTTTAAAACACCAACCGTAATTCGAAATTTAAATTTCACTGAGAGCACTTCACACTTGACACTTTTTAATATTTTTGAATATCGAATGTGGAATTCCAGAAAGGACCGCACAGCGGTAAGCGCGACGTAAGACTAGGTGGACAGACACAGCGGCCGATGGAACATGGATATTATTTATATAATTTTAACATCACTAATTATGTTTATTTAACACATTTCGGCACGGGCGACATTCTCGTCATAATAAATCGATATAATCGCCATGTTTTGATTTTTTCTGTTTTCGGTTTTTGTGAAAGTGTTTTTAAACATAATATTTTCGCTGCGTTGTTATGGCGCCATTACTATTTAATTTAAGAAGGTGAAAATTTTTGCGAGCCGATTTTGCTAGTTGGGAAAAATTTATTTATTTTGGAGGAATATAAATGAGATATAACTATACAGTATGCACTGTGATTTGACATAAACTTATGTGGTTATGTACTATTATTAGATTAAGCTAAAAAATATAACAAACTTTTGCTTGTAAAACCTCTTTATTGGTCTTGTCTTCATATGATAAACACGTATTCATCCTTGTATAGAATACACATTCTTACTATTTCAAGTGTAAATGTTTTAAGAACAAAAAGTATATTATGTAATGAACGGATTTTAATGCAATTATGTCAATTTTCTCTGGAAAAAAATAATTTCCCATACCGGGAAGGACTGTATAGTGTATACCAACAAAAGCCCTGCAGATGACAAACACAAATACGTCAATGTCGATTTTACGACTCGATAAAAATATCCATCTATGCCTATTAATAATAATCAGCGTTATTATTGGAACTAACTCAAACGCAACATACTTTGCATCTAATATTATTTACGATCTTATAAAATATTTTGCTGGATATTTTCGCTTCAAAATCCGGTGATAGGATATAATTCAAAACTGTATGCGTTCTCGCACTACCGCGGGTATATTTAAAAAATGCAGGAATGCATAGAAATGTGGTGAAAACAGCTGTAAGGTTAAGTAGGTGTAATAAATATTAATAATGAAACCATCGTGAGGAAACCTGCATACTGTAGCGATTTTAAAGAATTTCCACGGTATGTAAGTCCACTAACCCGCAATAGGTCAGCGTGGTGGACTATATGGCCTAACCACTCTCAATCGATTCTCTCGATTGTAGAGTAGGCCCGTGCTCAGCAGTGGGACGTATAATATGGGCAGATATAGAGTAAATATTATACTGGAAAAACTTATGTTGATAGTGGTAAAGCTCTGACCTTGGTCAGTTATGACGCAGTTTCAGGGTGAAAGAAAACGTGCGGTAACCTGCTTTCTATAGAGATCTTTGTAACAATACAATACAAAACACTTTATTGCAACCAAAAGAAAATGCAAACAAATAAAAAAAAACTTGTCACAATGGGTGATCGCCAATTTGTCACAATCGCTTAAAGCGATTTCTGCCAGATATTTGTACTAAGCCGGCGTGGTGGATTATAACTTATGTCCTCCATGGTAATATATGGCTTTTCTCAAGTGTGTTCATTGACTCAATATACACCTCAGTCCGTAGTGGCAAAGATGTGCCTTGGGATTAAGACCCGGGACCACTGATTCGGCAGTCACGGTATTTGCGGCAGGTATTAGTTACCAACAGGCCCCTTTTAAAGATAAGAGGAAAGATTTGATTGTTTGCTTGTACAGCCTCCGTGGCGCAGTTGGTTAGACGCCGGCTGAGAAACGAGAGGCCGCGGCTTCAATCCCCGCACCGAAACAAATATTTGTGTGATCCACAGGTATTTGTTTCGGGTCTGGGTGTTTGTGAGACCGAAAAAGTCTCTCGTAGTTCCTGATACCCACGACACAAGACTCGATCTTAGTGTGGGGTCAGGACTATGTATGTGACTGTTGGGTGTATTTATTTATGATTGTTATTATTGAATAGGCCTTGAAATCGTAATCAATCGTATTCTTGATTGGAGAGGAGGCTCGTGCCATGCAGCGGGACATATGGACTGATACAGTACAGTATAGTAAACCAGAAATATAGCACAACACATTTATTTCACTAAAAGTCTCCTAAATAATACAAAAATACTCCACCATGCCGTCACTTTTCCCGCCAAAATTCCACCATTTTATAAAATTATACTCCATTTTCGAAATAAAATATGAAATAAATAACTCTATACTAACTGACGAAACATGTGCATGAATAAAAATCCCGATTTACAATGAGCGGGAGCTTTAAAATGACGCCTTTTATAAAAGTTTTAAATATTTTTTTTGTAACTTTAACTTCGCTTATTAGGCTGAACAGACACGCCACCATATTGGCTGACAAGAAATCAGAGACAAACTTAATGTTGTTTTTAAGTTTGGAATTTACGACAACTTTGCTTAATGCAGAGCATATTATATACCTATTGTAACTGCCTCTGTGGCGTAGTTGTATTACGGTACGGTTACAAAGCTGAGGTCTCGGGTTCGAGTTCCGGGTCGGGCAAAGTGATATTGGATTTTAATGAATATTCATTATCAGCCCGGAGTCAGGAATTTGTGCCCGATATGGCGATAGGCTCGTCTCCTATCACATCGTAAGACGGAAGATACAAAGCGAAATGTGGGTGTCCTACCCCTTCGGGGATAAAAGCGTGAGTTTATGTATACAGGGTATATCAAGACCGCGACCGAAAACGAAGCCAGTATTAGTGACTTCAGACACAATGCAATGAAAAATTTCGCAAAATTTTTTTACTTATCGTCGTATTTGGGTGATAAATACATAGTTTTCTTTAAATAATGATGTACACCTTTTTATTTTTTAAGATGCTATGGTACGATAGGGCTTAAATTAGTATTTTCGCAATAACTAGGTATTTACTACCCAAAAAAAATGATTTTAAAAAAATTGCAAAATAAAAACTGTCGCTTATTTTGCGAAATTTTTATTTGCTTTGTGTCTGTAACCACTAAAACTACCACCCGGCTTCGATTTCGGACGCAGTCTTGATATACCCTGTATATGTATGTATTGTAAATAATCCTTACAATCATTTGAAACATTAACATGTAGTCTGATTTCATTGATAGTTTTTAAATTAATGTCTGATCATCATTACCATGTACATTGAGTTAGAAATCAGGAATCAAACGCCGGTTTATCTTGAAATTAGTATATTTGTTATACAGGGTATATCAAGACCGCGACCGAAAACGAAGCCAGGTGGTAGTATAAGTGACTTCAGACACAATGCAACTAAAAATTTCGCAAAAAAATTGTCTATTTATTTTTGGTAATTTTTTACTTATCGTCTTATTTGGGTGATAATTACATAGTTTTCCTAAAATAATGATGTACACCTTTTTATATTTTAAGAAGCAATGGTACGTTAGGTTTTAAATTATTATTTTCGCAATAATTAGGTATTTATTACCCAAACATAACGATTTTTAAAAAATTGTAAAAAAAATCTGTTGCTTATTTTGCGGGACTTTTATTTGCATTGGGTCTGTAACCACTAAAACTACCACCCGGCTTCGTTTTCGGATGCAGTCTTGATATACCCGGTATTTATTTTATAAAATCCAAATACAAAAACAATGAGCGCGTTACATGTTTTCTTTTTGGCGCGAAGTGAGTGTCTGAATGGCGGGAGTTTTGACATAAAGGTTTTTATATTGAAGCTTTATGCAAACAGGTTTTAGTATTAAGGTTTTATGCAAACACGCCCATAGCATAATATGGCATTAATTGATAATTATTCAGGCAATAAATTAAGAAACGTACAGTCACTATTTGCGTCTTAATGATAATAAATTAATAAATTGTTAACAATTGTATGGATGTCTTTTGGTATTAAGTGGTAGAGTCTTTCTGCCAGTAAAGACAAATGGGTCGACTCGATCGAAATGGTACCCCTGCCCTTGACGGTCACCGAGGGGTATTTAGTCAGTGCTGGCATAGGTTTTGTTAGAGACCCAGCCCGGTCATAATCCGCAGCGAGCCGGTCTGGAAGCCCAGGGACACTGATACATCTCTTCGGCCTTCCCCGGGGTACCGAAAGGGGAGTTTAATAGCTTTTCCTCTTGGAAAAAACCCTGCACTATTAAAATACGACGTAAATTTATATATTTGATATTACTATTATTACCATTCCATACGGTCAATTGTAAGTAAAAAAATGAAAATATATACGAAGCATTTTTCGCCTTAGACTGAAGTCACTGACCCCAAAAATTCTCCAGAACTTAAAACCTCAGATTAATGGAGAGTATGTATAAAATAACTGCTCAATCCAAATTATTAATCGATGTTTACTAAAATTCAAAAGCGTCATTTATTTGGTAAAATTCCAAAGCCCCGCGAACACGTATGTTGGCGAAAACTTTTATTTCCTAATCTGAAGTCGTTTATCAGCCGGTAAGAGACTTCGGTAAGTGCATTCGGTAGTTTATTATTAACTAGAGGTTTTTCGCGGGTTCGTTTGTTTTTTTTTATTATTAAAAATGTATGCGGCGAGTATGAATGAAAGAGTCGGTAGGGGTCGACCCCATCGGACCTACGTAAACCAGAACGATGGAACCTTAGGCAAGTGCCAGGTTAAAAGTACCCTGAACCGACGAGAATGCATGAAGAGATTGATGAAAGTAAACGAAGCTAATATAGTCAAGATTGAGCAAAGAGAATATCCATAGTCTCTGCTACCCCTATGGGATACAGGCGTGACATTTATGTATGTCTGTAAAAAAAACAAGGCGTTAAATTTATGTCAGGACAAAGTAACCCATGCAAGTATTCTGCATTGTAAAATATATACAAGATGAATTTTTCAAGTGATGGTAAGTCTTTTCGATTGGTGGTAGGTCTCTCATATGTGAGAGGCCGCCTGGGTAGGTGCCACCAGTGTCTATTTCACCCACCAAACAGCAGTTAAAATACACTGTGTTCCGGTTTGAACACAGGTTTGAAGGACATTGTAGCCAGAGTAACTACTGGACATAATGAGACTTCACATCTTATGTCACAGGATGGCGAGCGCAGTGGAATGGCAAGCATTGCCTTGTAATTCAGGGTGTTGTTTGGTTTTTCTACTGTCCATGAGCGGTATCGCTTACTATTCATTAATAACATGCTCGTCTAGCTATTCATTGAAATATTAAAAAGAAATCGACATGGAAGGCACAAATCGAAACTATGTGGATTAGGAAAAGGTCGCCAAAAGAGTCACGAGCCCAATTTTGGCTATAACTAAAACTGCATAATAGAATTTTAGAAAACTCGATATTCCTAGCCAGGAATCAACATAATATTTCAGAGACATATGAGTATTTGGGTTATATCTCCGAAATAAACGAGCGAATATAATACTGTGAATACTTTGAAAAGTCTGTGGTATGCGCTCTGGGTTTGAACCCGCGACCTGCGCATTAGCAGTCTGGTCGCCACCCAACCAGGCTATCACAACATTATAAAACCAAAATCAATATAGAACTTTTAAAACCGGTTATAATGACTCATAGGGAAGATATTTACGCTATTTCACACTTTTTTAAACATTTGAAGTGTTGCCAAGTGTAAGATGACATTATATTATACACCATTATTTTAATTATGAGTCGCCCGGTTTTAGTAGGACATTGCGCATCTGTCTGTATTTAACTATAGTTAAATTGTGCTATTTTCTAGACACTGATACAACTTCTGGATTTCTCTAGAAAGTTCCTAGAATACACTGCCTCGGCGCGTAGTTGCACTACGGTTACAACGCTGAGGTCTCGGGTTCGAATCCCGGGTCGGGCAATTGGATTTTTCTATTTATTATCAGCACGGAGTCAGGAATTTGTGCCCTATATGGCGATAGGCTCGCCCCTTTCACATGGGACGGAACACGCAAGGCGAAACGTGCGTGTTCTTGTAGCACCTCTGCCTGTCCTTCTGGGAAAAACGCGTGAGTTTCGTATGTACTTTCTAGAATATCAACACAATCTTAGGGCGAGTGTCTCTACGTGTGTAATTTAAATTAATTGTGTAATTTTAATGATTTAGAAATCATATTTGAAGCGACAGTTTGAAGCCGACTAAGCGGAACAATTTAGCGCCATTGACAAGATATGTTATCGATTTGGTTGATGTCAAACAGACAATATCTTTTAGCAGTCTGCCTCCTATCAGGCATGATCATAAGTATTCAAGCTTCCAAATAAATAAAATCAAAAACACCAATCAATGCCTCCTACTCTATTTAATGTTATTAACTTTTTTTGTTTGATTGTTGTTTTAATTTTTCTGTAATTGTTTAATTATTTAATGAACATGTTAAAGTGTACTCACAGTCACTAGTGATTCCACGGTCAAACTGAAATACGGATATGTGGTACCTATGCATAAAATCGTATATCGTTTTTTTTTAAATAAACTTAAATAATAAAATCGACGATGACAGACAGCAGCGTCGTCAGCGAGAGAAACGCTCTACGCTTATCAAACCAGCTGCCAAGCGTGGCGAATATTGCAACACCTCCCCAAAATGAACTTTGCAGGATATATTGAGCAGTGGACTTCCTGTCACATAGGTATATTCATTTTCATATATAACACATACGTAAAATCTTTATTCCCCGAAGAGGTAGGCAGAGGTGCATCCAAGACACCCACGCTTCGCCTTGTATTTTCCATCGCACAATGTGATAGAGGACATGCCTACAGCCAAATCGGGCACAAATTCCTGACTCCAAGCTGATAATGAATAGAAAAATACAACCGACCCGGGATTCGAACCCGAGACCTTAGCTTTGTAACTGTAGTACAACTACACCACCAAGTATTGTTTTTATATTATATAATTCAATAGATAAAGCTACTCTCTACTAAGATTTTGAAGTTCCTTAAGTAAAGTCACAGTAAACGCTAGTATGCACCACGCAGGCGCTTCAAATTAATACACCCAACAGTCACATACAAATTGCACGGTTATGTAATTAGTGATCCGCCGCGTCGTAACTTTGTGTAAACTATTAAATTCACTAATCCACACCGCCATTTTCCCAGTTAAATACTAACCGAATGACATGTTTAATAATTCCGCCGTCTCGGTTGGAACTGGAATTAATTTCTGGACGCTCTAGTTAGAATCAAACGTCTTTCATCTTTGAACATCGCTGTCTGAATGCTGGACAATTTTAACCACCTGCCGAAAGAGGGTAAATCTTTTCGAACGGTTATATGTTTTAGTGTTGGTATCAAATGTCTTTTATCTTTGAAAATATGTTTAAATGCTGGACAAGTTTGACCAATTGCCGAGAGACAGTAATGTTCTTCGAAAGTGTTCATGTTTTTCAATACTTTTAGCCAGCCTCCGTGGCCCAGTTGGTTAGACGCCGGCTGTGAAACGAGAGGTCGCGGGTTCGATACCCGTACCTAGACAAATATTTGCGAGGTCCACAAGTATTTGTCTCGGGTCTGGGTTTGCGAGACCGAAAAAGTCTCTCGTAGTTTCTGATTCACACGACACAAGACTTAATTGATCTTACTGTGGGGTCGGGACTGTTGGGTATATTAATTTATTGTATTTTAGTGGCTTCGCTGTATCTATGGTTAGTGTAATGCCTTAGATTAGCAGCAAACAGTGACCTACTGCCATTCCACACAATCATGCCCACATAACTGCTTTTTCACACTCTAAAAGGTCTTAGTGTTATACATAAATAAAATAAAATAAATACACCCAACAGTCACATACATAGTCGTGGCCCCACAATAACCAATTGTGCCGTTTGTATCAATTGTTCGTTTCCGAAAGCTATGGCAAAAGTTAGAGGAGGCCTATGTATTGACTTCGAGGAGTTCGATAAAACTTAACTTCAAAATTAGTGCCAAAATCATTCTAGAAGAGTCAATCACTATATGAGTCCCGGCAACATTTTATTTTAACCTCCCCCCACTCAGGCGCAGTGACTCACTATCAAAATACGTAATCACATCACTTATGTTGAATCAGTTGGGACGCCCACTGTTCCTCAACGGATATTTATGCACGGATTAGGCTCGCCACACACCATCAAGCCGGATTTGATGAAATACTTGAAGTATTAGAAATAAATACATTTAATATTATATTATAGGCCTGACAATAGTATTTGTGTACATACTTATTTATCAAGAATTAGATACTATAATAAACTTCTTGGTCTTACAACATCCAGAGCCAAAACAAATATTTGTCAGTCACACAAAGCAATTTCGGTCGGCTTCTTAACCAGTTGAGCCATGGCGGCTGCCTGGTCCTTATGTTTTACACGACTTTGTTTTAAATTAAGGAAAAATATAAAAATACAACTTATTTTCAGCAGTATGTCAAGAATACTGCCTCGGTGGCGTAGTTGTACTACGGTACGACTACAAAGCTGAGGTCTCGGGTTCGAATCCCGGGTCGGGCAAAGTGATATTGGGGTTTTCTATTCATTATCAGCCCGGAGTCAGGAATTTGTGCCCGATATGGCGATAGGCTCGCCCCCTATCACATCGTGGGACGGAACATACAAGGCGAAATGTGGGTGTCCTGGTGGCGCCTCTGCCTACCCCTTCTGGGATGAAGGCGTGAGTTTATGTATGTATGTATGTGTATCAAGACAGAATTAAAAAAACTCATTTATTGATTGTCAGACCAAACTGTCATATCAGCTGACCCGTGTACGATCGGCCTTAATTTATAAATCCGCTCCAGTGTCGCGGCTCGTTCACAAAAATACATCGGCGACTGATTTTTACAAGTTTATTTATATAAAAATGTCTACGCCAAATTACGAGTTTTTATGCATGAATGATATTGCCTGCAATATTTCTGTTAGTCATAAAAATATTGTTAGTTTCGCAGTCATAAGTGCATACTTCGGTTTATAGTCCAGATTACTTTGCAGCATCTATTAATATGTATTTACGTGAATTCACGCATATTATGTCCTAATGTGGTAGGCAGAGATTATAGAGTGCCAAATCGACAGCCTCCGTGGCGCAGTTGGTTAGACGCCGTCTGCTTCGATCAAATATATATGTCACCGTAAAATTGTAAATACCGTTACATTACAATCTATCTCGCGAGATTGTGAACTGTCGAAAGATTGTGAACCGTAACATACTGCTTACAATTTAACGCATTATTTTTCAGAAGATTGTAATCTATCGAAGTGAAACTGTTAAATCACAATCTTAAAATTGTAAAATCTAGGTATATTATGAGTGAAGTACCGCATTGAGTTACCGCAAAGAAACAATCGTTAGGTTAGGTTAGGTTAGTTTATTTCCATTTCAAATAAAATTAAGTCAATATGAACTCAAGTAATTAAAATGAAGTCAATTGACAATCTTCCGTTTATTTATAATATCTCTAGTGAAATTATAATATCACGGCTTTGACAATATACCGGTAACATACACATTGATCGAAGGCCGGCTGTGAAACATGAGGCCGCGGGTTCGATCGCCGCGCCGCACCGAAACAAATGTTTTTGTGATCCACAGGCATTTGTTTCGGGTCTGGGTGTTTGTGAGACCGAAAAGTCTCTCGTAGTTTCTGATACCCACGACACAAGACTGGATCTTAGTGTGGGGTCAGGACTATGTGTGTGACTGTTGGGTGTATTTTTATTAATTAAATAGAACTGTTCTTGCAGTACGCATCATATTGTTCGCGTGTAAAACTGTCAATCTTTTAAGCACACTTTTTGGTACGAATACCCCTTATTAAGAACTTTTAAATAAAAACTTTTAACATTCTGTTATTTCTTTTTACACTGTAAAAGTAGTTTAATTTATTACCTGATGGAAAAAGACCACTAGCAAAGAGAAACAGGTCCAATAAAACATGATTACAGATGTTCATATTATAATAGTAGAATCTACATATTATTTTGCTATTATTATAGCGTGCAATTGCATTGAAACAAAAAAAGATACATGCATAATGCATATACTGCTTATTAAGTGCTGTTATAACGGGAATATACATAGCGAAATAAATAAAACGCCGTAATTCAGTGAAAAATAGTGAAGACTGAATCTTTTTGAACTCTGAACAACTATAAACAATATTACATAGAACTATACTAGTTTATTTGATGTACAAAAAACAAAACTTTCTAACAATTGTACACAATTATACCGTCCTGCTAAAACCCGGATGTTATAAATAAAATTTAAAACCTCACGCGGTTACTCGCTAAAGGGTAGGCAGTTATACTAAAGTAGTTTTACATTGGTTCTTCAATAAAATCATAAAATCAACTCGCATTACACAACTGTCCTCTAATTTATTACATTAATGTTTTTTACAATTTCCGGCGCGTCAAATCCCTGGTGCCGTTTGGACGCATTTGCTACTAAATGCGCTCTCTGATATACGAAAACTATATTATATCAAAAAGTATAATATAGAATATACAAAAAATCTTAAAGAAAGTAGATACTTCTCCACGCGAAAACTATTGAATTTATTTTGGTGAAATTTTACACTATTGTAGCTTATATGTTAATTAACTCATAGGCTATGATTTACAAATATATTGGCGTATTGTCCCAAACTGGTGGTGAGAAAGTACACCCGAATAGCGACCACCGCATACGATGATGGAGAACTCTTCAAAGCGAAAAAAGCAACAACGTGACCTTTTGTTTCCGTGTATGTATATCTAGTTCCGAACAACATAATAGTGTCTACAAGTGTTCTGTTTCATACAAAAAAATATGAAGAACTAAATAAAAATGAATAAATGTAATGCCTGTAAAATATCTGCTGTGTAATGTGTAAATGTTAATGAGTCTTATTATATTGTTATTGTATGCGTAATATAATTGGTATGCTTATTAAATTAAATTAAATACTGTTGCTTTATTGTAAAAGTACACTTAAGACTGCCCTATGTTTTTCCTTCTCTTATGTCCATCCCGTGGTAGTCGGTAAGAGATTGCCTCGAGCGATACGACCGCCATTTGTACTTATACAGGGTATATCAAGACTGCGACCGAAAACGAAGCCGGGTGGTAGTTTTAGTCGTTACAGACACAATGCAAATAAAAATTTCGCAAAATAAGCGACAGATTATTTTTTGCAATATTTTGAAAATCATTATGTTTGGGTAGTGAATACCTAATTATTGCGAAAATAGTAATTTAAACCTTATCGTACCATTGCATATTAAAAAATGAAAAGGTGTACATAATTATTTTAGGAAAACTATGTATTTATCACCCAAATACGACGATAAGTAAAAAATTACCAAAAAAGAGTTGACGATTTTTTTTGCGAAATTTTTAGTTGCATTATGTCTGAAGTCACTAATACTACTACCTGGCTTCGTTTTCGGTCGCGGTCTTGATATACCCTGTATATTCGTTTATTAAGATTGATTTAGTGTACAAAAAAGAATAAAATAAATACTGTTAGATTGCATAGCCTTTGACGTCAACTGCATTGTAGCCACTCCATCATGCCAGTATAAAAAAGCTCTCTAGCACTTTCCAGGAGCATTTTCATAATAAATATAGAATTATGATAAATAGCCGTTTTGTAGGAAATGCTAATGTGGTGTAAAAATTCTTATGTCTCTTAACACGATGTTTTTTGCACTCGCTCAACGTCCGACGAAGTTATGTACTATTAGTTATATTTACATCAAAGAATATCGGAATATTTTTTAACTGATATGAAAATTGGTCTGGGTACAAGAAATACGAGTTTGGCGCCAGCGATCATAATTATTATTTATGTCATTTTTTTTTAGTCTGTGGTAGAGTTTGTGTGGCGATATGCCCGCCCTCTATCATCGCCATGTATCTATCTTGCCTCGGAATCAAGAGTCTTTCATCTCTGTGTGGTATAAATTACATGTATGTGGGAAGGTGTAGGATTCGGGCCAATTAAATTCTTTTGTATTCACACCTTTTATTAATTAATTTACAAAGAAAAATACTTTAGTACATGCACTCGTCATTACGTCGTCCTTCCTCTCTCCACTTCCCTTCATTCCATTCCTTCTTTCACTCAATTCCGTCTTGCATTCGTTCCACTCACGTTCCAGTTTACACAAATTGTTACTTAAATGTTACTTCAATATTAAATGTATACCGTACATTATCAAAACTCAATCCTACATGTATATGAATATACGTAAAATTATGAACATACATAATATATAAACTCACGCCTATATCCCATTGTGGTAGGCCAGGACTATACCGCCAACTTCTACAGGACATACGGACTCTTTCGCTTCATCAACTGGCATTATCTTCATACACACTCGTCGGTTTCGAGGACTTCGTATTTTGCCTCTGTAGGCACAATTATTGTGGCATATTACTTAATATTGTAGGTATATCCCATACAAGCCTTAGAGTACGTAAGTTTGTAGTTTTACTAGTTTTCTTTTTTATTCTTGCTCGACTAATGAACTGGTGGTTATTGATAAATACAGTGTCGTCCGAAGATAATATTGAAGAAGGGAGCCGTTGGAGAATAGACAATTCATACGTCTGTGTTCTTTATCATTAGATCAGAAGATATGAATTAGATCGCATGAAGAAAAGTCGAACAGTTGAAGTGATAACGTATTCCTTTTGACTATATAAAAACTCATTTAACAGAGTCGTTTATGAGCCAAAATTTTTACGACGGTTTATAATGAACTAACTTTATTATATAGGTATTATACACATAACTTTTTTCACTGCCCTCTCTCTCTCTTCTTTTAAATCCATCCCATGGTTGTCGGTATGACATTGCTGTAGAGCGATAAGACCGCCATTTGTAGTTTTATTTTCTTGTTGTTTCTGTATTGTGTATTTTCGTTTGTATTGGTGTACGATAAAGATTTTAATGAATGAATAAATAACTTTAAAAATTTTATTATGTAGGTTAACAATCCCATATTTCAGAAATATGCATTCCACAAAGAAATTAAATTATGAATTTTAATAGGCCATACGTTATCCATTAATTTGTTTTTAATCCATAGAGACAAGCCGCGCGTTCCGTTGCACGCTATATTTAAAATTATAAAAAAGACACCTGTTCGCATAAAACAAAATATTGTTGCGTCACGCAAGATTATAATATATTTAGATAACATAAATTGTGCAAATGTTTTTAGATGCGTATATATTTGGATAAGGGTCAAATCACAAATATTTTTATCGTCCGTCTGTGCTCTGACACGTATAAACTAAACGTTTTCTTTTGCTAGAAACTGGGGAATTGGGTTGTCATTTTAAATCCCGGATTACGTCGGCTAGTCATAATAAATTGAAACGATTTCAAATATTTAAATATCACACGTAGTATGTCTTCATACATTATTCTAAAACTTGAGAG
This sequence comes from Deilephila elpenor, assembly GCA_949752805.1. Lineage (NCBI taxonomy): Eukaryota > Metazoa > Arthropoda > Insecta > Lepidoptera > Sphingidae > Deilephila > Deilephila elpenor. The sequence goes on from OX457119.1 coordinate 7,952,747, forward strand.
TTACGTTGTAATTAAAATTGATTATTTTATTAAATTCTATTAAAGTCATTGGGCATATTTGAGTTTAATTTATGAATGAATGAATATTATAATAATTACCTTCTTTATTCTGCTTCTTCTTGCTTTTACTATAAGTGAACCTTCTGTATTGAGAAACTAAATTCGAAAAAACTTACTTAAATGAATATTTTCAAATATTATAATTAGTGACATCTAGTGCTGCGTAGTGGAACTAAAACAGAATCAAACGTAATGCAGACAAATGTCATCACATCGTTTTTATAGTTACCAATAGATGGCGCTGTCCCGAAATCGTGAAAGAAAAACGCAAATAAATTATAACGAAGACAATGGGATTATAAATGTTAAAACATGTAAAAACATCGTGAAAACGTATCAAAACAAAGGACAAAAGGTGAATCGTATGATACAAAAATTTAACATTAGGAATATTTTAATCAAACACGACGTACAGAAAACTGGCAAATACAAGTCAAAGATGTTTTGTAATCTTTGATACAAAATCAAGGGACAAGGCACAGGGTTTCAAGCTACCATACCCATTATTTCTCTTCTTATATCGCTCAGTCGGTACCACGGTTGGAAAAAGTCTGAAAACGGGATTTTATTGAAAAACTATTTAGATCGCTTCATTTTTACTCCTTTGTAAAATAAATTTTGGGTATTAATAACGGCGAATTATATGTTTTTTACCGATTGTGGTTAGTTTTGGAATATTTTTTACAAGTTTAAAACGCCAATTCGTCAATGTAAAGCCGAGCGTCATCTCTGAAAATATTATCTTTAAGAGGAGGGCCTCAACACAACAAATGAAAATGCTGTAAATTAAATTTATAAAGGTATGTAATGTGAATATAAACATTTAAATGTATTTAACACCTCTCCTCTCAAGATAACAATAACACGAAGTATGTCGTCGGCAAATGACAATTTTGAAATTTCACGAATTCCGCCAATTCATGCGCTCAAAAAATTCTTCGTATCATCACAATAATTGTAATTGTACTCAAATACCCTTGACTTACCTTCTAAGAACTGTCTGGTGGGTAGCCGCAAGGAGACCTTGAGTGAGGACGCGTAGGTAGAGTCGATGTACCAATGAGGATCTTGCTGATTGCCCAGCCTACTGCTACTGCCTCTGTAAGAGGACAAAAGAAGCTTTTAATACTAATTAATATGCCTATTTTAATGGTGCAGAATAATAATAAATATTAATAAATACTAGAGCCTCGACCATCTCCAGAGGCTCTCAATGAGCCGTCGGGTCAAGAGCCAGGTTCAGAAGGTTGTATTGCTTGACACGGCATGTATAGTGAGGAGGTTCCTCACTTTGTCCCAAGCGTCGCCACCAAAGGGACAATATATTTTTATATGTATTTTGCATATATAAAAATGTAATAAATACTAAAAAATAAAGAGAATAAATAATATTAATAATAAACTTCACAAAAAGTATACAAAATTGCATTTTAACTAACAGGATAATAGGACAACAATTGAAAGTGTCCCAAGAAGTAACTTTAATAATGGAAAACATCGTGAAGACGTCTGCATAATATACAGTTGACTAGAATATTTATGGAATGTGAAGTCTATTAATCCGTAATAGGCCGATGATTCGTAGCCCTCTTAATCTAGCTTTCGATTGTAGAAGAGTCCCGTGTTTAGTGAAGGTATGAGAACTGATATATTAAGTTACTGCTGAAGTGACTCGGAAGGTTGATAAAATATTTTTCAGTATTTACGATTGCATGTCTTTTTTGGCGGCAAATTTAAAAAGACAGATGTTTTGTATGAATTGTGTGAATATATACACTCTGTTTTTATTACGTGTAAATTGTAGTATTTTCAAATGTGATACGCATTATTTCTGTTCTATAAAAGTTTGCATAAAAGTCTTTAACAATCAAACCTTGTTACGACCGTTACAAGCAACATATTGAAGAACATTCAATGTTTATTTTCTATGAAATAATTAAATATTATGTTTTATAGTTCCAGATAAGATATATAAAGCCATCATACATACACGAGTATAAACCTATAAAAATCTCAAAGTTCCCAGACGCAAAGGAATGTTATAAAAAGTGTATCATCGTTTAACGATCATGATTGTGTGCGATAAGAAATAAGTAGATATTTATATTTTTTTATTCTCGGCGTCATTAGTCAGTAAAGTTATTTTTAATGAAGCGCCATTGAATGCCTCTACTTACAAAGACGTTTTGCTTACAATGAGTTAACTTTAAAAATAGTTGAAAACTTTAAGAGTCCTCAAAGTATTCAAAACTTATTACGAACAACTTCATAACATTCCAAACTTTTGAATTTTGTAGAAAAAACATTGCATAAAAAGCGCATCAAAGTTTGTTTCTGAGTAGTAACAGCATCGTTTAAAACTGCAACAGTTGATCATGAAACGGAAACCAATAAAATGCAAAAGAAAAACGCCAAAAAAACACAATGAGAGGTTATGGCGAATCAAAACATTGCAAATGCGTGACTTTTGTGAAAACATGAGCAAAGTGCAAACTAAAACTAATAGAGATATTTACCCTGGATCCATTTTGTCAAACTACACTTATATTCTTAACATAAAATAAATTCGCCAGCGATATTCAAAATAAAAACTACATGTTTCCTTCGTTCATATGTCAAACCTGAACTATTTTCGTCTACCCCAAGTTCACACTGGTGAGACGCAAACGTAAATATCTTTAATCTAGTTATATCTGTGTAAGCGTCTGCATTCACTAACTTACGACGGTCGCCGGTTGAATACCGGTGGCCAAATCATGTACTAAGGTTTCCCAATACATTAACGCGACAACAGCGCCACTTTTTATAGCACAACAATGTTGGCAAGGTGCGCTGAAAGCTTTCAGTTTCAGCGACGCCGTATAAAAAGGTTTACATAAATGATAACAGATGGCGCTATAACAAATTGATTTATATTGATTACTTTATCTACTCCCCAAAAGATGTCGCTGCATTCACATTGTTTAGATACGTATTTAGTTTTAATTTATTTACAGAAGTTTATATTTCAAAATATATAATTATGATATAAATAAATCAATTTAAAAATTATCTTAGTTTAGGTTTTCCGCAGGCAAACTCACAACTCAAATGGTTTTGATGATATTTATAAAAATATAATTCTCATCAAATAGTATTCAATCATGGTAGAGTCGTGCAATAAGAAAATTTCCTTCTATACCGTGATCTGTGAGGGAGTCGGTTTTACAATAACTGATACATAAACGCTATAATAACACTCTTTAAGTAAATAAATAAATGATAGCAATGGTAAATAAAATGAACGATGAAAAAAAAATAGAGTGGGGCTCTACATTACCTTTAGTCCCTTTCAAAATTGTATGTATTTTGGAGTTGATTTGCTGATAAATAGATCCGCTAGTTAGCTAGTAGACTTATTATTTTAACTTAACTTTAACTATTAACTTTGTGATTAATTTCGTTGCGAGTAGAAGACAAACTAGACATTCCCGGAGAGTCGCTGAGCTTCAATGCTGTGTCGTTAAAATGCGTGCCACTGTTGATCCTGGCTTACAGGAGTTGCAGTGGCGGGTGTGAGGGCGGGACAGTCTCCTTGTAGACTTATTATGGTAAAAGACCAAATGAAGTATCAAATATAAGTTTATCCCGTTCACGCTTGTCATTGCGGCTAGAAGAGCTCTATAGTTATCTCATATCTGTGGAGTCATGATTTTGACTCGCAATTAAGTTTATCAGAGAACATATAAACGGAATAGGAAATTAATAATTGCTCCCTAATTGTAAAAATAAATAATAAGATAAGACTACAAAAATTCGCCTATAATGCATTATATTTACCAAACATGTCTATGATAAATTTTATTTAAACTACAAGCAATTATATACGTAATACTTTACATCTCATCCATCTTGTGTGAGTATTATTATTCAAGATTTTTACAACTTTCTTTCATGAGTTTCCTCTCCTCATACTACGGAGGAAAGTGGACAATAATTTATATCTAACTTGTTCCTATTAAATTCCGTTAAATTTCGCCGGATTTTGTTCGTGTTACCAAACTATGACCTGATAGTACTCGAAAGAGATCGCTCAAAAACATCCATAGAACTTGGTGGTGAAAGGAGGATCAGGAAAAACAGCAGTATAAAGAAGTTCTAACGAAGAATACTCAATCCGTCTTCGAATCCACCCATTTCATTTCTCATCCAGTGTCCACTAAGCACCTGTCAAGTTTTAATAGGTATGTGAACAAGATTCGGAGAATCAAAAATAATATGTTATTGTTACCGCAGCTGTTTTGGCGGAGATTAAAATTCTTGGAGCTGTGTGCGCAGACAAATTGCCAGGGACGGAGTTAGATCTAATAAAGAGGCGGTCCACCCACCGAGACTCTGTTATGTGATAATACTGTGGTCTGGTGGCTGGTGTAGAACGTAGTAGTTCAATATAGCTTGTAAAAATATGAATGGTGATGCGTTACAAATTCAAACGAAGATTTTTGTTGTATTAAATTGAGACTTATATGGTTCTTTACATAAGTCTGTATCAGTCTATACAAGTCCTATTGGCTGTAAAGAGAGAGCTAGACTATCAAATATTTGAAAATAAAACTGATTATTTCATATTTTGAATCCGAATCGCATTTATTTTAAACAAATAAAATAATATTTCCAAAGGACAAAAACTGTCATAAAATCAAATAATGAATACCATATTTTTATATTGATAATAATTCCCCCAACAAATTCCTAGTTCGCACCATGTTGATATATTTTTAATGCATTAAAAATAAAAATGTGCACATTAAATTCGCACACACTTTATGTGCGTTACGTCATTCAGATGTAACAGCTTGTGTGATGATATGTCCGGTATTAAACAAATGTACTACATTATTCTCAGACAGGAGAAATAGACATTGCGACATTGACAATATAATTTTTTCTGTGTTAGTAAAATATATTTATTTATTTGCAAACGTAGTGTACACCAGTGAACAAAAATGAATAATATGTAAAAAAACGTATACAATGGCGGCCTTATCGCTCGAGGCGTTATCTTCCAGGCAACCTATCATAGGATGGATAAGACAGAACGATAATTTTGTGGAATCATGACCTATACGAAAAAATAAATAAAAAATAATAGTAATAAAAAAATAATATTGTACTAAAAAAAAAATAAAGAAGTATATAGTTGTATATTCTATTTAATTATGTCGCACTGCTGGGCAAAGTCCTCCTCCCTTTTCTCCAGATCTTGCAGTATTGCGTGACTTGGGACCAGACCTGAAGAAACCTTTTTCATATCTCCTAGTTCTAGGTCTGCCTCGTCTTCTTTTCGATATTTGTATAAATGTGTAATAGTTACAATATATCTGAGCTACTCGCTAATAAACAGTGCGACAGGTACACAGGTAGGTGATTAATTGTCTCGGTAATAAATAGTAACGACGTATAGGCGCGCCGGACAAATGGACACACTTCGTTGAAACGCGACGTGAAATAGAATGCTTTATGTAATAAAAGTGGAAGTTACTAAATTATTTTACAATTGTTTAGGGTTTCTTATTAAAAAAGTAACAACAATTATACATTAAAATAAAACTATATTTTACGGATTTTATCGCAAATTTGGTTTCATTTTTAAGTTTTTGACTACCTGACGTTTCGATTGCTTTACAGCTTTCGTGGTCACGGGGCGGACTGAGGTATGAGTCACCCGCTCAGTGACTGTTACAATTTAAATTTTTAATTTGTTAATTAGGGGTAGTTAATTGACTATCCATAATTTATTAAAAATTTAACCAAATCCGTAAAAAATAGTTTTATTTCAATGTGTATCATTCGCGTAAATCTAAGAAACCATTATATTATTTATAGAGTCATTTTCATGTCTGTCTCGAAAACTTTTACCATCTTGCCCATTGACCTAAAAAAAATTAGCAAGAAGCGCAGTTTCGTAGCTATAATATGACACTTTGATTTATACTCGTATAGATCAGTATCAGAGAACATAAAATATATATTTTTTAAATCCAAATGTGAGCGCTTTAGGGGGAATCGTAGCAAAAAAAAAATATTTTAAATATAAAAAGTATGACACCTTTCAGCCCACAGACTTTTAATAAGTGATTATGTTAAATATAAGTTAATAATTAATATACATATATGAGTTATGAAGTGCGTGGTGGCCTGTTGGACAGACAAGACGCGGCTGCCAACATGTTCACCGTGGTCGCGGGTTCAAATCCCAGGGCACACCTCCGACTTTTCGAAGTCATATGTATTGATATTCAATCACCACGCACTATAACAGTGAAGAAAAGCGATTTGCAAGAATTTCTATGGTATGTAAAGTCCGCCAACCCGCACTAAGCCAGCGTGTTGGATTATACGGCCTAACCCCTCTAAATCGTACTCTCGCTTGATTAATAAGAAAAATACACAAAGAACCGCCAATTGGCTTCCTCAAAATGTGAATGGATTTAACAATATCCCTTGGTTCGCTTCTACATGCTGCGATCGTCGATAAATCCGAACCAATAACAAACAGTTAGACACGTTAATAGTTAAACAGAGCCCCGACATTTGTTCGTGTGAGTAGCAATGTGTTTCTATGCTAATTAGACAATACAGACAAGGCTGGACGTGATGGTGACAATACAGAATCGTTTTGAAAGTTTAACTGTCGGCTAAGTTGTATGTTGACAGTCTATGTGGCGTAGTTCGTTAGACGCCAGCTATAAAACGAGAGGTCGCGGGTTCGATCCCCGCACGGAGACAAATGTTTGTGAAGCCCACAAATATTTGTCCCGGGTCTGGGTGTTTGTGAGACCGAAAAGTCTCTTGTAGTTCCTGATACCCACGACACAAGACTTATTTCATGTGGGGTCAGGACTATGTATGTGACTGTTGGGTGTATTTATTTATTTATTATAAACGGTTAAGATGGAAGAAGGTATGGTTGTGTTGGTAAAGGTTTCACACGTGTTTTTTTTATTTATTGCGATGAATGGCGAAACGAGCATGCCATTCGCCTGATGGTAAGCGATACAACCGCTCATGGACAGTAGGAAAACCAAACAACACCATGAATTACGAAGCCATGCTTGGCATATCACTGCGCTTGCCATCCTGTGCCACGAGATGTTAGGTCTCAATATGTCCAGTAATTACTCTGCCCGCAATGTCATTCAAAGTGGTGTAATTGGAATGTTGGATGTAGTTTTATTTATATTATTTATCTGTCAATATTTAAATTTGCAGATATAATAACTAAATGACAATGGCTGCTGTAGTTAGAACTGTTACAGCTATTAACGCTCTGTCTAAATCTCCAAAGATTTAAGTTAAATAATTATACTATTTCGTCTTTGTATTACGTGTTGAAATGCACGAGAAGTTTGCCATGGAGCTGCAGGTTCGCTTACAGCACATAAGCTTTTTAGAGTGACATTTCAATTGAGTTTACAGGTTAAAAATTGAAACAATATTTTAACATAATCTCAGCTTGTTTACCGCTATCAGTGTTACAACACAAAAATCTATTTAAAACCTCCTTTTTTGCATGTCTTTACCTCACATTCAGATAAAAAGTGCACAATTATTTGTGTTCTTGTGTCATAATACTTAAAATCGATCCTGCACTTCATTCAGCATTACTGTCCTATTTATAGCTCGCTATTCGATTCATAACCAAACACTAATAAATCAGCCAACACTGCCAATAATTTACCTCACTATTTATGACCGTCGTAAATTATGTTTGTGCTGAAATTTATTGCATTTCTATGTGTTAATTATAATTATAGGGCAATTAAACTGTTCTAGTGGTGGGAAGGGATTTTTGTATGTGTTTTGTGGTATAGTTCCTGTATTACAATGATCATTGGCCTAACCGTATATGGCCTAACTCCTCTCAATCGTACTCTCGATTGTAGAAGAGGTTCGTGCCCTGCAGTGGGGCGTATATAGGCTGACACAGTTTGGACTGGTCACTATGTTTTTAGTAAGGGTTGTCTTAGTGCACCTCCCTGACCTAATGCTTGTTATTTGATATCACAAACCTTTAAAAATTTCGTCACTTGCAGTATCAAATTTTTGAGCACATATTCTAATAGTTCATAATAGTGTTTAATAGCAAAAATATGCCCCGGGTGAGGATCGAACTCACGACCTTAAGATTATGAGACTTACGCGCTGCCTACTGCGCCACCGAGGCCGGTGTGTACTGAGCACAATTTATACATCAGAATAGAAATATATTGTAGTTAGAATAATGCAATTTAAAAGTGTTTTCTGGCAAAAATATGCCTCGGATGAGGATCCAACTGTCTTGAGCATAATTTGTACATGTCCAAAATATTTACCAATTTGAACAATAAATCCAAATATCTGATTTCCTCAAATAAATAAACTCTAAACTCACTTTGTTAAGTATAAAATTGTCTCATTTATGGCGGGAATTTGAGCCTTATTTCTTCAGCCATAGGAATACCACTGCTGAACATATGCCTCTCGAGGATTTTCACAAACACCTGTTGCAAGCGGGATGTGCCCCTAGCCGGAACATTTTGCAGTATCGTAATAGAATAGTAATAGTACATTTTTGTATGGGAATTTAAACAGCGCCATTGTGAGCGTATTTGGAACTAAAATTTGACAGCGGGAAACGTTTACGATACTATACGAGTATTACTATACGATACTTCAAAATGTTCCGGCTAGGGGCACTGCATTTTTTTTAATCAATAGCTCCGGCAAACGAGCAAACAGGTCACTTGATGGTAAGTGGTCACATCCATGAACATCGAAGATGAGAAGAGGAAAAGGGACAACAATGCAACTAAAAATTTCAACAAAAAAAGACGTCATTTGTTTTGTAATTTTTTACTTATACTTGTATTTGGGCGGTATATACATAGCTTTCCTAAAAAATAATGTACACATTTTTAAAGACGCAATGGTACGCTAGGTAGAAATTATTATTTTCACAAAAACTATGTATTTACCACCCAAACATGAATATTTAAAAAATTGCAAAATAAATCTGTCGCTCTCTATTGCGAAACTATTAGTTACATTGTGTTTGTAACCACTAAAACTACCACCTGGTTTCGGTTGCAGTCTTGATATCCATCCATCCATCAGCCAAAGGACGTCCACTGCTGAACATAGGCCTCTCCCAACGATTTCCACAGTGACCTGTTGGAGGCAGCCTGCATCCAGCGACGTCCCGCCACCTTTACCAGGTCGTCTGACCATCAGTCTTGATATACCCGGTATAATATTTGGAAGTATGTATTTCGAAACGTGATGTACAAATTGTGCTCAGTTCACACAGGCCTCGGTAGCGCAGTAGGCAGCGCGTAAGTCTCATAATCTTAAGGTCGTGAGTTCGATCCTCACCCGGGGCATATTTTTGGTAGTGAACACTATTAAATTACTTTATTTTAACTACAATATATTTCTACACTGATGTACAAATTGTGCTCAGTACACACAGGCCTCGGTAGCGCAGTAGGCAGCGCGTAAGTCTCATAATCTTAAGGTCGTGAGTTCGATCCTCACTCGGGGCAGAATTTTTTATCTTTATTTAGCATTGCTACTTATCCTTTAAAGTACAATATCCATTTTCACTTTCGATGAATTGGCGACATCTTGAAAGAAAACATCCAAACGCTCTCATATTTATTTATAAACTAAACTATTATCTCATAGGTCTTAACTATTTTTAGAATATTAATACTTAGGTATCGAACCTACTCATCACAATTAATTTGCATCAAACTCCTAGACTAATATGTATTAAAATAGCCCAGACACGAAACTAGACGGACAATGAAGCAACGGTCTATAACATCGTGCTGTATCATCGCACTGTTTGACGGAGTGACAATTCCGCCGCTGACATGCAGGGAACGCGGCCGACATAATGTGTCTCTATAATACATCTTTAGTAAATAAGATGGAACAATAGTAGAGCCGGACTACAGTAGGATCGGGTCGGGGTAGACTAGTCTCATAGTAAATAAATAAATACACCCAACAGTCACATACATAGTCCTGACCCTACACTAAAATCGAGTCTTGTGTCATAGGTATCAGAAACTACGAGAGACTTTTCGCTCTCACAAACACCCAGACCCGAAACAAATTCTTATGGTTCACACAAACATATATTTCGGTGCGGGGATCGAACCCGCGGCCTCTCGTTTTACCGCCGGCGTCTAACCAACTGCACCAAGGCTATCAAGATTGCCTTATCGTATATCGTGAGAGAGATAATTAGAGACCGAATACTCCTGTCCTCGTCTTTCTTTTTCTTTGCCGTCTGCTTATTTGCTATATCTCTGGGTTAAAATGTGATGGCAGGAAGAAGAAGTATGCTATCATAATGTTTTCTTAGATTTACGTCAAAATAAAACTATTTTTTACGGATTTTATCGCGAATTTGGTTAATTTTGTCATGTTCCAACTTCTCGACGTTTCGATTACGTTACAGCTTTCGTGGTCACGGGGCGGTTTTATTTCAAATATGCTATCATTTCAAACATACTTCACTATAATGGACGAGTTGTCAATAAGCTAGTTATCATGCCGGAACTGACAACACGCTGCCAACTAATTTAAATGGCAAGGAATGATCTGTCACCAACCAATACTCCAGGATAGCATTTCATTTACCATCATTTACCACTTCGTTGTATTAAAAAACTATCAGGACTTGGACTAACCAGTGTCCAGTAATTCTTCATATTACAAGCAGAATCTCATCCTCTGCTCCTTTTTTCCTCATGGGGAAGGTCCTCTTAGATGTCTGCACTAAGCAGGAATGTCGGATTTATACCGACTAAAAAACCCATTTTGCTACATCAGCTCTTTGGAAAAACTCCGGGACCTCACAAAGAAAAGAGACACCTCAACTCCTCTGCTTCGGGCACGGGCCTACTCTACAATCGAGAGAATCGATTGAGAGTGGTTAGGCCATATAGTCCACTACGCTGGCCTAGTGCGGGTTGGCAGACTTACATACCGTAGAAATTCTTTAAAATGGCTACGGTATGCAGGTTTCCTCACGATGTTTTCCTTCACCATTAAAGGGCGTGGTGATTGACAGCTATCAATACACATAACTCTGAAAAGTCAGAGGTGTGCCCTGGTATTTGAACCCGCGACCACCGTGAACGTGAAGGCAGCCGCGTCTGGTCCATTACCAACAGGCCACCACGCACTTAAAAAAAACTTCGACGTAAAATTATTTTAAAAATTCCACTAAATCCCGCACTGAGAATAAGATGCTGGATCCATTCCCCATCACTCCCGTCGCGGGCTATCCCGACGGCGACAGGTGCGCTGGCAGCGCGCCCGGCTCCTGATCTATTGTAATTGACATCCCGGCCCGCACTCGCGCTAATTAATTAATTGTTCGCTTCAATTGCTTGTCTTACTGCTCAACACTCTACTGGGATCAATTGATGTGTTCGAACAATTTGAATTTTGACAGCTTTGATGCGTACTACAAATAACATATCTATTTGACGCATCGTTTGAGGTATGTTTTGATAATATCAACAACAAATATTTATACTCAAAATGGAATTTTATTAACATGTCTATAATCCGGCCGCTCAGAGAATGCGTTCCTGAAAGGTTGTAATCGAACGGACGACGTAACTTTGAAGTGTCGTTGCAAATGCAACGACAGTAAATGTAAATACATTATCGAACAATTTTATTTATTTACCCTACTTACGAAATAAAACATCATAAAAAAATAAATAATATGTAAATTTAGGTTAAATTTTATCACTTTGGACTAAATTTGACGGTTAATAAAAATAAAAATATTATATTTATAAGTTCATACCACGCCGTTACAAGGTTATGTCAACTGTTCATTTCTGGAGTGATGTGGCCAAAAAATAGCAGATTATTATAACGTTATTTTCCGTTATAATATAAAATAATACATTTGTGTTTTTAATAATGTAAAACGTAATAATTAAACGGATCTTACTCATTATTTCACCTGGCAGCAATATAATATCTTTCACATTTGTGAATTTTATTTAAATTTGGCATTGAAGTTTACGTTTTTATTAAAATATTTTAAATAAGAACATTTAATATTAACTTATATTATTTACTTATAATTGATTTAATAATAATAAGAATCAAAATTAAAATCCGAGCTATAATGTGATACTATTTAAGCGGCTCAGTGGCGCCTCCTTTTCTTATTTCCTTTTCTTATCCTTTTCTTATTTCGAAGATTTTGACCGAGACATACGGGTCGATAATTTAATTGACGAAACATTTATTATAAACCTAGGAGATAATGACGAAGACAGCACCTCCTCAAGCTAATCGGAATCTGATTAATGGGATAGAAAATTAATTGTTTGTAAATATGTTGCCATATTTTATAATAAATATAATTATCACCTTGTTGTTTTGTTTATTATTTTAACGACATGAAAATGTAAAATGCAGACAATGGTACAAGTTTTACATAACAATAAAACTTGTATTATTAAGACAGAGACGATGCACAGCATCTGTGAGAGTGCGTCTTACTTCCTTTTCCGTTTTTACTCAATACAAGCCTTTTTTGTGTAACTTCCGCTTCGTTTCGACCAATCAGCGTTGAGCAAGTGTCACGTGGTCTTAGGAGATCGCCTGTGGGGGAACCGCACGATATTGGATCATAGAAGTCTCTCACCAGGAGGTCTTAATGGGATGCTGTGCATCGTCTCTGTCTTAATAATACAAGTTTTATTGTTATGTAAAACTTGTACCATTATTCAGCATGTGACGATGCACAGCATCTGTGAGAGAGGTGTTTATAGCTCCTGGTGACCACGTAACGACGCTATGTGATGAAGATTCAGGTTTAAAAGAAAAAATGAATCTCTGAAATTGAAATGTGTGTTAATTATATTATGCATAAACATATTCTTCAGCTTGTAATATTCAACATAAACCTATAAAACAGGCTCAAAAATAGCTGCAATATTGAATTGTTAATTGCATTGATTTATCAATTACTTGCTTTTGATATAACTTGGAAAACGTATTGTAAGCATATATAATATATATTGTATACTTGCGTATGAAGAACCGGCTTTACTCAGTTTCTGATTATTGCTCGTGAAGCACCATGGTTAGATCCTTTGAAATAAGTAAGGCATTAATACATTCAGTACCAAGCCTTTCAGCTAGTAAAGTGATAACATTTAGAATCCAATCAATAGAATGTATGTTAGGATTATTATGGTTTAGAATTTTCCCACCTTATTGTTAATACATATTCGTTTCCATGTTGGAACCAACATGGCTGTAAAGTACAGTAGTTACGACGTAATGATCAATTCATTGACGCAATATTTAGGGCGAAATTTTTCAAAACTTATGCACACGTCTATCTGAAGCTAGGAGAAATATACGTGGTCATATTCGAGAACCTAACAACTTTAAAACAACGATTCACAATCTGTTGATTTTGTTTGTAATCGCTGGGTCCCAAGGGGGGTTTGTTTTTCTACTTTGAGCTTCTCAAACGAATTGGCATTTAGTAAATGTGTTCAATCAAAAAGACTATTTCTACATAAAATTAATTATGTTAACATCCGAAATAATCGATGGTACAAACTTTTACCAAATAATAAAACTACACAGACCTGTGTAGTAATAATATAAGACGTCAAATTTTATAGAATAGATGGGCTAAAAAATGTTGACCAACTTGCACTTGATTTGCAACAACACCATCTGGTCCATCCACCTGTTCCAATTGATGGATTATATATCATAGGTTTGTAAAATATTCGAAACTGTGAAAGTGGTAGCCAAAATGCTTTCTTTCACGTTAGAACCACGAGGAAGTAAAGTCCCTCTGCAGAGTTCATATGTTGTAGGATGTATGGAATTATACATGGTTGAGGAACTAACGACCTTAGTTGAAAACGCCAATGCCGGCTGAATGCATGCCAGAATTAGGTCAGTTAATCCTGGCGGTTCCACGTGCCGAAAATTTTAGTCCATATGATAAGACTGCCCGACTGTCAGACGGCCACATTACATGATGGCTCTGCAATAGGGACCTGAAATGATTAACCACAGCTCGCAAACCTCTCCTTTTCTGTTGCAATGTCCGGTTCGGTGGTTGACTTGTTGTACTTAGTCAGATACCGTGAGGTCGTCTAGTTGGGCTCCCCCTCTCAAGTCATTAGAAAATGTTTAGTTGATTTCGGAAACAAATTGCTTTTCTCTTGTAAGGACTCCCTGGCTGCAATCTACCACATCAGGTCAACAATAGTATGAACTTGTGTGCACTATCTATACCCGTGATGTTATTTAGGAAGATTTCTTGCGAAACGTTGTGAGAGAAGACAGTGTATGCAACCTCTTTGCGGTATAATATTAGAAAAGTTTAGCTAAATTGCTTAGTGATACCTGGAACTAAACAGGACATAGTTTCCTTGGCGACGCGACCCGACGGCACGCCTCAAGTAGCAAGAACCTTGAAGTTCTGCTTTGTGTTTCAAACTAGTCCAAAATATTATATTTCTTGAGTAGTCCTGTTCAGCGCTCGATGTTCATACCCAGGCACTGGAGCGTGTTCAAAACTAATTTCTCCAGTCACCATAGTTACCTGTTAGCCAATAACGATGGACGAAAATTTTGAATGCGCAAGATACTCCGAAAAATAAGCTCGTCTTCTGGAGTATTTGCAGTTTGTTAAGCACTCTGCAACATTTAACGTGAAAGGTATAAGTCGGTGTAGGTCGGTAAGGGTATAAATCAATTTTTATCATCCAGAATACAAGATGGAATCCAGAGGAAATATATTAGTTTGAATGATTTCGGTTCGATACATCAATCTAATATAGACCAAATGCAAGTGGCGACCTGTTGGCAACGGACCAGACATGACCGTCAACATGCTCACGTTGGTCGCTGGCTCCAATCCCAGCGCACACCTCTAACTTTAAGTAGTCATGTGGGTACTATTCGTAATAGTCAATTACCATGCACAACTGATAAGTCGCACGCTCGAGTGTAGAGGAGGATCGTCAAATGCTGTGGGACGTATATGGAATGATATAGTACGGTACACAAATATACCTGCAGCTTCCCGCACTCTTGTCCCAAACATTGTTGGCAAGATCCTGGGTCCCAGAGGATTTTGCTCCGGAAAACTAAATAATATTTGTCTTCTAACACCCTAAACTAATTACGCTAATACATGTATCCGCTACGAAGGTGCCCAAATGTAGGTACAATAATTTACCAAAAGAAATAAAATCAATAAATAGTTTTAATGTATAACAATAAATTACAATCTTTTGTATTGTCATTAAAGTATTAAATACGGACCTGTGTACGGACCGGCAGCAAGTATCGAAACAATACAATAGTGCACATTGTTTTGCTTGTTTAACATTTTTTATTACCCCTACCCACTTTATTGTTGTTTTGTATTCAATACACGGTTTCATATTATTTTAGAATTATTAAATGTATAGTTTGATTTATGTTCTGATGTTAGCTTAAGTTATTATTGTACTTATCTCAAAGTGAAATGAAAATTTATTTTGAGTAAATAAAGATTCAAATCTCAAACTCCAGCACACCGTGCAGTGTCTTCGTTTGTTGCGACATTGTTGCCAATTGTTTCGCTTCTATTCGGCGAAGCCACCTCTGTGATGGGTAAATCAGCAGAGGCGTGGAGGTAAATGGCAAACGCATTCTCGTAAACTATTCGAGAAGGGCCTCCGAAGCCCAAAGCGCAAGCCACTGCCTGCGATACGCTCACAGACAGCCTCCGTAAAATCCGTTGATGCACGCACGAGGCCTCGAGTCATTAATCGGTGAAGCAGCCTCTGTGATGGGTAGGTAGACCAACAGAGAATTGGAGGTAAATGGCAGACGCATTCTCGTAAACTATTCGAGAAGGGCCTCCGAAGCCCAAAGCGCAAGCCACTGCCTGCGATACGCTCACAGACAGCCTCCGTAAAATTCTTTGTTGCATGCAGAAAGCCTCTAGTAATTAATCAGTGAAGCAGCCTCTGTGATGGGTAGGTAGACCAGCAGAGACTTGGAGGTAAATGGCAGATGCATTCTCGTAAATTAATAGTAATGGGCCTTCGAAGCCCAAAGCGAAAGCCACTGCCTGCGATACGCTCACAGACAGGCTCCATAGATTGGATTTCTCTCTTTCGTTCATTGTTTGATATAGTCACTGGTTTAGCATTAGTTTTCAGTGCCTATTTGTCTTGGGTGTACTAAGGACGACCCATTTTATAATACCATCGATATCATATGTTATAAGGCTGCAGCAGACTCATAAAAAAAAAAAAAAAAAAAAACTTGGAGGTATCTTACGCAGACACCCTCGCAATTTCTTATTAGGCAATTGATTCAGGATACGCTCCTGACGAGTTTTCCATGTACTTTTATTCTTTCTCGCATAAGAGTTGATTTTATTATTATTATGAAATTGGTAAGTAGGTTTCAAATCTATTTAAATACAGAGGAAGGTAGTAAACCATGTCCGGGGCTGCTGCCCAGCCAATTATATGTTGTAAGTTAATACTCAATAACTCGTTGTGCAAGTAAGGCAAAGGAGACTGCACTTCTAATAATGGTAAACTTTTAGATTTGACCTTCCTTTGCGGTAATAAAAACGCGCCAGGCACTTGTGAGGGAGGAATTACCTATATCGCCGCGTGTAATAATTGCAAGACTTCCAAACGTACCTACATACATGCATAAACTCGTGTCCCGAAAGGGGTAGGCAGAGGTTGTCCTGGAAGCAACCAGGACATTCACTAAAATTTGCTTCGCTTGCTACATCCCATGATGTGACAAGGGGCGAGCCCATCGCCATATGAGGCTCAAATACCTGCCTCCGGGGTGACAATGAATAGAAAAGTTCAATATCACCTTGCCCGAACCGGGATCCGTTACCGAGACTTCCGCCACAGAGGCAGTCAACGTAACAAACGTATTACATTGTCAAAGTACATGTTAGAGTGTTCCCTTGGTCACTTTAAAGCTTTAAATGGACTTACCGTGACAGCTCCATTTCACCTTAGTATGAGGGTATTCCGAGTATTCAGAGCTCGAACCACTTGTATTTCTCACTGGCGAAGATCGGCGCTTACGAGGATTGAAGGTGGTATGGTGGTCTCAAGCGTCAGAGCGATCCTCGGCGGAAGACAAGACGTGGTCATCCACCGACAACACTGCCTACTTAGGCGAGCGAGCGCCCAGAAACACCATACTCTTTTTCACTTACGAATTTAAAATGGTTTTTACCATGTTTATATTAATTTGCTTTAAACTTATTTTTGATGTTGCTTCTTCGAAGGAAGAACGACGCTATGATCCAATATCGTGCGGTTCCCCCACAGGCGATCTCCTAAGACCACGTGACACTTGCTCAACGCTGATTGGTCGAAACGAAGCGGAAGTTACACAAAAAAGGCTTGTATTGAGTAAAAACGGAAAAGGAAGTAAGACGCACTCTCACAGATGCTGTGCATCGTCACATGCTGAATAATTGGATATTTGACGGTTGTGGCAATAAAATATAAAATGTGTTGCATTATTATGATAAGTTAGTAAAAGACAATAATATTTGGTATTTTTATTTACATTTATATAAATTGTAAATATTATAATGATCTGAAAGAAGTTTGTAAGTTTTTATTTATTGATTAATTGTAACAAAACAGGATCGGCTGTCCTTGTGCAGCGTGTGACGTCACAATGTACAATGTTATTAATTTCTGCCACTAAGATCATTCACCAATTGTAAAGGGTGACGTAAATTTTAAAAAGTCACGTGACCAACCGTTTTGGTAAACAATATTTTAGTAATAAAGAAAAATATGTTTATTCGTTATAAAGATCTCTTTAAAATATATTAACGGTTGGAAGATTTAAAGAATGATTATACCTAGATTTTAAAACACTTTGAAAATAGTCAAGTATCCAATTATTCTAACTTGCTACTTTTACTGGGAATAAATCAAAAGTTTAGCAAAATGATAATTATTTCCCATCACTACTCATGATCAACTGACATGTGTCAGGAACGCATTCTCTGAGCGGCCGGATTATAATTCTACTATTCTTATTTTTGCAACAGTGCTTTCGGCGACAGAAGATCGTAATATTCGAATTTTTGGGGTTATGAAAAGTTTTTTGTAATATGCGGTATTCTACAAAACCTTATGCAACATTATTTTTTATTGAATAACGATACTGTCTACTTTCGTATCTAGTAGAATATTGGTGTCTGGCTAGATAGAGATCATCGTACACCAAGATCTAATCCATCGTGCGGGTTTGTGGACTTGACATGCCTCTGAAATTTTTGCGCATAATTCTCAAGGTATATAGATTTCCTCACGATGATACCGTTTAAATAATGATATATCAGCCCGTATACACATAAGACTCGAGGCTCTATTGAGAGGATTTCAGCGGTAGTCCACCACGTTAGCCTACTCCCATTAGAAAGAACGATAAAAATATGTATACACACATCGTTAAATGTAAAACTTGTAAAAACAAGAGCCATGTTATTTGGGCTAGAACAACTGCTGAATTCTGTCCGAAGTCAATCCACTACTATCATTTTCAACTCACTTTACGACAATGAAATATCTCACACCAGCTGTCACCGTGGCTGTCACACCAATGAGCTGTCAATAAGCTGTCACAATGACATGAGGCGACAGAAGTGACAACACTCGACCAAGCGTGCGTGAAACTCGACACCGCGCGGCGCGGCGCCACGCTCGCGCCCGAAATAACGCCAACAAAATAGTTCACAAACTCAAATAAAATGTACTAAATTAATCGCGCGAGTTGAATGAACAAATTATGTTTTTTAATTTGGGAGATAGTTGGCCATTGTTGTGTAACCTTCGCGCCGTGCCAATGTGTTTCGAAACTGAAGTATTGCAATATGCACGGATCGCGGGAAATGTTCTAATAAAATCGAGAGTGTTTGTTTGTCTGTCTTGAACACCTGTCGTCATATTGTTATATCAAAGATTTCCATGGAAATACTATTAAAAAGGTTCATAAAATGTGCTTTCGCCAAATGTTAGCATTTTTCTTTGTATCGGTTTCCACTTTTATCAATAATGAATATTAAATTAGCCAATTTACGCCCACTGCTGAGCAGGGGTTCGTTTTCTCAAAAAGTTCGGCGAATTGTATATAGCATTTGTGGCACTATTTCCAACTCCTTAAGGACAAGGCCCTTATCTTCTTATAAATAAGCAAAATCTTTTGTCGAACCAGCTAAATTCGTGTTTTTATTATAAATTATGATTAATTCTAAACGCTGTGAAATGTGTAGCGTCCGGCGCGAGGGGCCGTCCGGCTAATGACTTGATGTGTTGCGCGCAGATTCGATTCTGACCGGAAAACGAATGGTGCCATCTGGATTATATCCTACATTGATTTATACACGACATGAGCGATTTTTATAATATTTTGTATGAAATAAAGAAAATTTTACCGGAATTGAGTTAGAATTTTATTACGTTTGACGTCCTAAAAGCTTTGATGGTAATGATTACTGTTTCGACTGCACGTTGACCCCAAAAATGTGACGCTATACTCGTCATCCCGTGACATGTTAACCCTTCCGGTGTCCATCACGCTCCCTGTCTGTCCATTGTGCTCCCATTGTTCTCTATTATGTAGATCTGTCGAAAGTCTATTGTCTATACATGGACACCTGAAGGGTTAAAGAGCAATTGCACAAACTAACTGCCCACAACTTTGACTTTGAAAATGTCAATCCCATACATTAGCAATGTCAAATATGTCTCAAATGTATGGCGATGACATTGTTAAAGTCAAAGTTTTCGGCAAAGTTAGTTTGTGGTCATAAATGTATGACGATAATCAAATTTATGGGCAAAGTTAGCTTGTGTAACTAATATACACGTGACTTCAAAACAGACGTGGATACTGTATATAAAATAATATATAAATACTTCATCAATAACATTTCATGAGAAAACCAGCCTACACTAAAATATTACAATGTACCACAGTTTCCGTACAATAAAAAAGAAATCAAATAGATTTATTGCTGAAATTCACGATGGAGGAAAACCACCGATTTCCTTGGATTTTAATGACGTTACCGCAGGTATTAAACGCTCCTATGATCCAGAAGCAGAACAATGTTCATACGTCATATCCTTTTATTCATTAAAATTCTAAAAAAGGACGATATCCAGAGTAAAATGCCCCGGGTGAGGATCGAACTCACGACCTTAAGATTATGAGACTTACGCGCTGCCTACTGCGCTACCGAGGCCTGTGGTTAATGTAGCTCAAATTGTTAAATATAACGTATATTACTGATGAATACACTTATTGTAAAAGCGAGAATTTTACGTTGAATTACGCTGATCATACAATTACTATTCGTAAACAAAGATATTTTCTGGACCAGGAAATGAAAGGTAATTCAAAAGGAGCGAGTTAAAATCGAGAACATTAACATTCTATTGCCTCCATGTATTTTTCCAAATTTTCGCGTTAATTTTAAAATTTGGATTGGTAAGCACTAGGGCGATAAAGAAGAAATGTAGCAAATAAAAAAATATAGATATTTAATTTGAATTAGTAAACGTGCGTACGTTTAAAAACGTAACAAAATCCTAACAGAGAAAAAACAATATTTATTTGGTCCATCTAGACTTTTATTGGACCTTCGTACGAATACACATAACAGTGGAAATCCATCATAGTGGCCCGCATACCGATTTTGAGGCTTCGCATGAGTGCATTCGTTTTCCACCAAGCCAATATTTCGATTGGCGACAAATTACAATGCATTGCAGTTATAGTGCCAGTATAAAGACAAAATACATATTAATAGACATTCATCTGATTCAAAAAAATAAACGATGGACTAGTGATCTAGTCGAAAATGGATCTTATTGACAGTTTTTTTATCCGTATGTATTGCGAGTAGGGCATGCTATTCGCCTCATGGTAAGCGATACGGTTAACGGTGAAGGAAAACATCGTGAGGAAACCTGCATACCGTAGCGATTTTAAAGAATTTCTACGGTATGTAAGTCCGCCAACCCGCACTAGGCCAGCGTGTCCACCACGCTGGCCTAGTGCGGGTTGGCCTAACCACTCTCAATCGATTCTCTCGATTGTAGAGTAGGCCCGTGCCCTGCAGTGGGACGTATATGGGCTGATATAGATAAGCGGTACGACCGTTCATGGACAGTACCAAAACCAAACAACACCATGAATTACAAATCAATGCTTAGCATTCCACTGCGCTCGCCATCCTGAGACAAAATAATATGACCTCTCAAATAATATGAGAAACCAGGAAATGTATGTGTAGTAAGTGACAATTAGCACAACGCAGGCTAAAACCTCTCTGATCTGTAGCAAGGTGCATCATAATCTCACCACTGCATGCCCTGCCTATTGTATTTATCACTAATAGGGACACATCCCAGCCTCCGTGGCGTAGTTGTTTAGACACAAACATTTTCGTGAGAAATCTACACGAGAATATCCAACATCACTTTACACGGTTTTACCAAACCGTGCGGTGTCGCCGGCTGATAACATTTTCGTGAGATATCTACACAAGAATTTCAAACATCACTTTACTGTTTACTTTGTTTTACCAAACCGTGCGGTGTTTTCGGGTCGTCAATCTTCAGTGCTGCATCAATACAATCATTCCGACGATACGAGCTGCCAGATTTGAGTGGCAGGCGCTTTCTCGCCGTATAAATTGTTTCAATCGGGAATCGACGCGTCATTATTTGTGGGCTAAAGGGGGCGTCCATATATTCGGATCGTACGTATCGGACGGATCGCATTAAGCGGAATATTTTTTACGCTGCGTCCACAATATCAGCAGCGATTGGATTTGACATTATTATGGTGTGAAACGGACAATAATCAAATGCAAATTGCGGACGATGCGAAGCGAGCAAGCGCGATCGGCATTCCGCATCGTAAAAGTTGCCCCTCCATCAGCATTGCCGACGGGTAGTTTCGTACGATTCGTACGTTGCGAATCAGTGGAAGTTAGCTATCCTGACTCTGGCTACAATGTTGTATTCCTTCAAACCGGAATACAACATGGCATTTACCCTGCTGTTTGGCGGGAGAAATAGACATTGCGGTGGTACCTACCCAGGCGGCCTCTCACGTGAGAGACTTACCACCAGTAAATTTAAAAAAAATCTGGTGGTCGGATTATCTTTGTAAATTTTCTTTTTCGTATTTGACTCTAGTTACTCTCTCTCACTCTAAACCTTGTATCGTCTCCAAGATAACTGTCGCCAAACCACAATGCAACACACGCTAAATTTAACATAAAATTTAACGATGTACTAATGTCATCGGATAATTTGTACTGCTTAATAAAAACGTTACGTTAACCGAAATTATGCGCCTGGCTAAGCCAACAGAATGAGAGATTGAAGCATTTGGTTCTGAGCTAATTAGTGACAGATGTAAATAGGTTAAAAAAATTGTACGGGATAGATCTGTGCCGCATTTTATCAAGTAGGAATAAGTGTAAATGGTTTTAAGATTTAAAATTAATGCTGTTAATTACTTTCCAGAATTTGATGCTTATTAGGAACATTTCCGAATTGTGGAAAATACAGCATGTGTTATTAATGTTATTTTTTTTTCAAAATCATCGGGTTCGATTCCTCGCTAGGAATATTGATATATCAAAAATCCAAGTATGCAGTTTTAGTTTTCATCAAAAGCGATGACTCCGCTCAGTATTTTTCGCTATTCCTCATAGTTTTGGATTTGGCCATCCACGCCCATTTCCAAAATTTACAAATTCACCCTGCATAACTTTTTAATTTCTTTTTTGAGTTTACAAAATCTAAAAACCTGGACAAGTTATTGATCTATCATCTTCGTTATATTTTGGGAACTCATCACAATTGATACAAATCAAATTACTTTTTATCTAACACAGGTTTATCTCCATGAATTCTTCCTTACTCCTTTGTATATAAGAATTATATAGATTTTAAATTGTTCATACATATTCTTGAATTAGTTACGCTTCAGAACCGCTAAGACCGGTATGTTAGACGGGTTCCTCTCAAGGATTTCGAGATGATACTACGCCGCGTAATTAACTCAAGGAGAGTAAGAATGATGAAGGACAGTTGGCTCTAAGATGATCTAAAGCCAGTTTAACATTTAAAATAACTGCTGTAGCAATTGTTATGGAAAAGAAGGCAAACAACACTATCGTAAGGATGCGATCAAATAACTTAGTTAAGCATAGAAAAACCATCGAGTTTCACGTATTATTTTTCCGACTCAATAGTGTTAAATAGCAAGGAGTAACTGTCTGTTAGCAATCGATATCCTATTCGTACAATTTTATCGCCTGATGCAATGCAGTTTCCTTAGTGAGAATAACAAACACTAAAACTGGCCATGAATCATAGGTCTGCGCAAACCAAAGTTGTTATTTGAAAGCCTAATAAAAAAAACCTAATTCAAAACTGTAATTAAAAAGAGATAGTATTTTTTTTAATTGGTTAAAAAATGCTCGACTGCAATAAGTTGAAATAAATACACCCAACAGTCACATACATAGTCCTGACCCCACACTAAGATCCAGTATTGTGTCGTGGGTATCAGAAACTACGAGAGACTTTTCGGTCTCACAAACACCCAGACCCAAAACAAATCACTGTTGTGAACAACAAATATTTGATCCGGTGCGGGGATCGAACCCGCAGCCTCTCGTTTCACAGGCGGCGTTTTAACTGCGCCACGGAGGCTGCTTTTGCCATAGCTTTACAGCCTACAAAACTGATTTTGTTATAATAAAAGACGCGATGATTGCACATATAAAAATGGTGTATTTTTGTTGAAGCCGAAGTAAAATTGTAACGCGTACGTGCCAGGCGAAATCACAAGCAAAACAGATCGATGTGATGAGAAACATCTGTGCGCATTGTTCAAAGAAAAATGTAAGAAATTCACACTTTCAATCAGTATTTGTTTTGCATGTTTTAAGAAGTTACATTTGCTCGTCGGCATTTTTTGGGGTTTATTGTATCATACTTACAGAAACTATTGTGGTGGACTATATGGCCTAACCCCTCTCATTCGTACTCTCGATTGTAGAGGAGGCTCGTGCCCAGCAGTGGGACGTATATGGGCTGATACAGTTCAGTATAGTACTTACAAAAAGTGATCATTTTCCTGATAAAATAAAGCCTTATTTAAATGTAAAAGAATTATTTAAATGTAAAATTATCGCTTTCGAATCAAAATATTCTTAGATAGGTCTATAAACATGAATAATATGTTACTTGGGGAATTATCAAAAGGTGTTTCCTTGGTAGCCTGACACGTTTGATGGTTCTTTCGACTTGCTAGACACATTGAAGATATCTAGCAAAGCCACCACGATCTAGTATTCATAGTTGCTGATCGTGTAGTGCAGTCTTACTCGAAGTGGGGTACGCGAATTTACGTAAGGGTGGCTTTTTATTTTTGGGCAGCTAGACAGGCAGAGTATTCCGAACTCACACTGAAAGCGGTGAATTTCCTTATACCCTTTGCTACAACATACTTATGCGAGAGTGGATTTTCACACCTAGTCATGATAAAAATTAAATACAGAAATCGACTTGATGCCGAGTCAGAATTAATGTTTAATTTGTCCAAAATTACTCCTAAAATGAAATCCGTTTGCGACAAGAAACGAGCACCCCCATCACATTAATATTAAAAAGATATTCTTTCGGCACTTTATTTGTTACCTTTTATTCAAATAAAAACCTTATTTTCTTCAACGGTCAGTTTTAATTTTTTTTTCTTGTAGATTTAATTAGTTAGTTAGGCCTTAATTAACTGACTGGTGATAGCGAACTGTTAGGGGTTCGCTGTCACCTGGAAATTTTAACAGGGGTTCGTGGAGCCGAAAGTTTGAGAAACCCTGGTGTAGTGCCTGTAGGCATGCGCAGAAACTTACAGCTTTTAAAATGTGGTAAGTTTGGAATCTCACAGAATTCTAGTCTATGAACAATTTCATTTACTGGAACCACAGCCTCGATAGCGCAGTAGGCAGCGCGTAAGTCTCATAATCTTAAGGTCGTGAGTTCGATCCTCACTCGGGGCATATTTTTGCTAGTGAACACTATTAAATGGCATTTTTTTTAAACTGGCACGGTGTAGTGACAGCATTGCACCTGATGGTAAGTGCTAATGCCGCCCAGATAGAGTATCGAATGGTATCAGACGGTAGTCTCATACCATTCGATACAATCATGCCGGCCCGCTGAGATGCCTCTTCACGCTACGACGGAAGGACCCAGGATTATAGGAAGGAGGGAACACGTGCGATGGCAAACCGTTCCACAGCTTGACTGTACGGCAGAAAAAAGAATTAGAGAACCTTTTGGTTCGCGCCGAAATGGATTGAACAGACAAGCTATGGCTCCGCAAGCCAGCACGCATTATCCTCACTACAATATATTTCTATACTGATGTACAAATTGTGCTCAGTACACACAGGCCTCGGTGGCGCAGTAGGCAGCGCGTAAGTCTCATAATCTTAAGGTCGTGAGTTCGATCCTCACCCGGGGCAAGATTTTTGCTAGTTGTTCAGTTATTTTGAATACGTCAACAATATATATATAACATAGTTTCCAGTATTTAAGTAACCCAATAAATGAATTCAATAAACTTATCAAAATGAAACAGTCAGAAAGGACCCAAATTATTCGATACGGCATATTTCGTTATTGTTTTCCCATAATAATAAACCTTAAAATTAAAATTTTAATTTCATAAAATACACCCATTACTATGCTAAGTAATTTTCAAAGACGAAAAAGTACTAAACAGATTTCAATCTCTGATAAATATACTACCTAGGTAACTAAACCACAGAAATCTAAGAATACACGTGGCCTACAACCCAAATCGCTCAAGGACGCAAAGGTCAAGGTCACACAAGGTCGACTAAATACGAATGCTGTATCTGGAGCGGCCTTGTGACCCAATCCTGACCTGACCTCGTAACAAGGCTGCGAGATCTGGCCTCCAAACGGCCTCCTGGCCGCCAAAATAGGCCGAGTTCAAGGAACCTACTTCCGAGACCTTTAGGCACGTGTCCTTAAACGCGACCTTGAGGTCAAGGACGCCGCGAAGGGCTCAATGAAGGTCACGAAACGAGGCTGCCCTGTTTCGCTGGACTGATTTGTGGTAAAAGTGGGGGTATGAAATTGAACGATTTGATGTGTAAGTAATGTGAAATAAATAAGTAATGTGATTTTAAATGGTATTTTTACTTATATACATACACGCCCTTTTTTCCAGAAGGGGTAGGCAGAGTTGGTACCAGAACACACACGTTTCGCTTTGTGTGTTCTGACTTCCGACCCACGTTGTGATAGGTGGCGAGCCTAAAGCCACTGGTCACAAATTCACAAATCCTGACTCCGGGCTGATAATTAATAGAAAACCCAATATCACTTTGCCCGACCAGGGATTCGGCACGTCGGCGTTGTAATGTTCCCTAGTACATCCGCGCCACCGAGGCAGTCAGCAATGGAATTTTTGATTTATTAATTTCACGGGTGTTGTGACTTTTTAGTACGTATTCGTAAACTATACTGGAAACTGTTAATTGTACCTGTATGGTAAACTGTAAGGTACTAGGTTTACTTCCCAGGTGAGGCACTCCGCTTTGAATGAGGTTTTCGATTTGAGAAAACTCATGCAAGTTGCCCAGAGTTGACATTAGTGATTGGCATGGCCTTAGACTCAACCCCTGTCACATCTTGGGACGGAATAATCTTAGTGAAAATAAATATAATTTATAGAATTTACCTGGATTCTTAAACCACACAAGTTGCCTTATTTGACACAATACAAGTAGTAATAGGCATCATCACTTTTGTTTAGATATAAATAAAACTACACATAAATCAGTTTACATAAAAGTTTTAGAGATAAAAAAATCACAACACAATCTTTTTCAGTTCTTTTCCGAAGACAAATTGTCTCGCACATTCCGATAGGCAAAATTAGATCATTTTATTGCCGATATATTTAATTAATCCAAACAAGAAATTAGAGTAATAAACGGAATTTTTGGACTAGAAAATGTCACATGGCCTATAAACGCGTCACTAGGCTGTTAATTACATTGATCTTTGCATTTTAAAAAAGTAACTAATTACTCGCACCGCGGGCGTTCTAATGACAGACGCCTGTCAACGAGCTATGTTAATTTGACAGCTGAAGGCGGCCATTTTGAAGTTCCTTTCCCATTTTCCCGACTCGTTTGTCACACGATATCACCAAACTCAAATCGAGTGTTAAATGATGTTAACAAGGTTTTTGACTCGTGTAAAATAAATTATTGGGAATAATATTTTTATGCCAAATGCTCTGTGCTTCTTGACATTTCAATACGAGTTAGTGTAGTTTTTTTGTGGTAACAGCAATTTGTTGATGTATTGCAAACTATTATTTGCACGGTCTATTTTTTTTTTCAGTTTTGACATGTCAACTTGTTTGAACAATGTTTCTTTACAATACATTTTTTGTTAGACATTTTTTCTTCGTAATTTTTAGTTGAATACCTTCTTTAAGACATAAAATATTTTCTTTCGAAAATTTGGTTAGTCTAGTGTGTCAGATAAAGTAAAATCAATCTATACGTTTACCTTAAGGCTACATTGACTATTTTTTTTGCGTGCTCACACCAAACAGCAGAACAAATGCACTATTCTGTTCCGGTTTAAAGGACATTGTAGCCAGAGTAACTACTGGACATAATGACACTTAACATCATAGGTACTCAATGCGGCGAACGCAGTGAAATACCAAGCAATGCTTTGCTTACAAACAATTGTTTTTATAAGCCACTACGATCTAAACACGTTAGCCTCGTAATTTATTACACCAAAACAACATGATGCGTTAAAAGTTTAGCATTAATACTATAACAAGCACTAAATAAAGATAATAAAGTTTTTTAACTTTTAGTAATTGCTAATCAGAGCACTACAAAGCGCCAACAATACAGACATTTTATGAAACGGAAAAATTTAAAATATCGCAATAGTTTCACACATTAGACTGTTTTATTAACACAATTCTAAATTAAAATTCAATCCTTTGACATGTCATAGTAAAAAAAAAACTTTAAAGTAGGTTATCAAATAAAAAAAGCACTCACAGCGTAAACACGGAAATCACAGGACACTTATCACTAAGTAAGCTGAGGATATAGGCCCGGAATACAGTATAGCAACGACTACTCCTACTTGTAGCTCAAATATAATATCGCACGGTAGTAGCACGGAGAACTAGCGGAGAAAGTGTTGCCAGATGTCGGAAGAAACGCTGAATTTATGGGTAATTTATATGACGTTTTGAGCCTTGTGTTCACATAAAATGTAGCGTGAAACGACGTGACGGTAACGCGTAGGCAGGAATTACGAATGTTGTATATTGTTTTGAGAAACTTGACCGATTTTTTATACCTCTAGTGTTGTTGCTACGGCCTGGTGCCCGGATGGAAATGTCAAATTGTTGTACGGGTTGGGTTAGGTTATGATAAATGTACTGGATTATTTATTGGGGAGATATATTTTATGTAGTAACCTTGGTAAACCGACGCCTTTTACGTTATGTAATGTCATAGTTGCCGCCTAAAACAGTAAGCTCTTAGGAAATTCTGGAAGCATATATCCCCATTGAAGATAAAAGAAAAAATAATACGTATTTGCGAAAGATTTTTAGAACGAGTTAGCCAATAATCACACTAGACAAAACGCGATACCAAAAGTGCAATGTTCGGTTTTCTGTGCAACAGTGAAACATCAGTCGAGTCGACCCATTCAAGCTGCAGCCGAGATTGATCGAAGCTTTACTCTATCCTTTCTGACTGTTATGCATTTTTAGAAGCTTCCTGGTGTAATCGACCAACTATAAAACTGCTACAGTTTTTCGACGTACTGAAGTAAAGACTTATAGGTAAAAAAAAAGGTATGAACTCAAAACTACTGCATGACGTAGATATTAACTATCATCACTCCTGTCTAACCTTATGCTATAATATTGGGTTAGTGCACTGAAAAAATCATTTGGAGTGTGATTTTCTGGAATCTCTGTGATCTTTGATCCATCTTTTGGAAATTATCTAAACTGTCACACGAAGATAATTGTTAATTGCTCGCCCTGGGAATTGATTTCAATACCTCCCACTTCACATCACTTGCACGCCCACAAATCAGATATGCACCAGCTGTGTAAAAATATTATGTGCTTTTAACAGTGGTTCAAGTTTGCAAACATTGAGCCACTCAAATACAATGTAATTTATTACGACGGGCTATGCGATCCAGTCATAACACTATAAAATGGTGATTTATGGCCAGTATATAATAACTTTTATTATATTTCGTGCATCGATATTTTTATAATGGATGACTGCCTGGATACACATTACTGGAGAATAGGGATTAAAAACGCTGTATTAATCAAAGCTAATGTGTCGAGTTAGATCATCCTGATAATATCCGGTTGCGAACGTCAAGCAATTGTACCGACTGGTGAAGACTCCATGGATTTAATAAAACACCAGATGCGTTGTAGTCATTTGCTATAAGATTTTGATTCGACTTGTCTATTTCTTCAACGTAATATCCACTAACATACTAAAACCTATGTCTACAAAGTGGATTATCTTAACCGGAGAATCTAATCAGAAATCTTGACCAATAAAGCGATGGATAAAATTTCATTACATAGTTCCAAGCAACAGAGTTGTGTTCACTGTTTGAAGAATATTCCAGCTTGAAATACTGGTTACTGAGCATTAAAAAAAACTTACACCAATTTAGATTTAACACAATTTTGACTTGGAATGACAAACGTAAGTTCTGAGTGTACCAAGTCTTGTTTATCATGCCACGTACAGACTCACGTCTCGTCATTTCGCCTACGACCCACGATTCAAATTATCCCGAATTAATTAAGTTAAAATTAAACCAGTTAGTTGGCAACCCGTTTCTTAGGAAATATTGGTCCAATCTAAATATACGCTCTCGTGCATCGTTAATAATGAAAATTCGTAAACGGCTTGTGTTAATGGTGTTACGCGCTGGCGACTATTATTCTTGTAGCTATTTTTGACCGTGAGAATCGATGCATCTACTGCAACTCCTGTAAGCCAGGATCAGCGCGCATTGCGAAGAGAACTGAAGGTCGAAGAGTCTCTGTGAATGATGCAGTGGTGCAGTTAGTTAGGCGCCGGCTGTGGAACGAGATGCCGCTGGTTCGAACTCCGAACTGAGATAAATGTTTGTGTAATCCACACTCCACAGGTATTTGTTTCGGGTTTATAGAGACATATGTCACGACACAACATTCAGATAGTATCTTAGTGCGTGGTTAGAACTATGTGTTTGACTGTTGGATGCATTTATGTTTTAGTAACATAGAAATACGGCTTATTTTTTCGAGGTGTAAGTAAAGTTGCTGAAGCCCGAATAAATCAAAGTTCATTCCTTTTTTCTTTATCCCTGTACCTGAAGATAATGATAATAATTTACCAACGTACACTTTTGTCAGTTTATGTGAAAAATCGAAATATGTAATCCAATATATTTACATCGCATATACAGATATTTACACATATTCCACGGCAAATACGGACTACATAAGTCTTTTAATAGTAATTTCCTTACAATACTCAATAAACAGTTGCTTCTTCTCCTACTACAAACCTACACTGAAAAGCAGAGTTCCGTTTTCACAACCTTGAATACAAAATGTTTATCTGTTTCTTTATGTAATGTTGTTTTAATCCATCACCCTCGCGGTAAATTGTATGTAACGAGTTGTAAACACTCATCCTGATTGATAGGCGGTTCGGTTTGATAGATTTGAAAACAATAAACAAGAACCTCACCTGTGGATTCTTGGAAAATGTGGATAGAAATAAATATTGATTTATTTGAACAGCTTTGAGCTTTTTAAAGGGACACGACAAAGTGGGTGGAAGGCCTAATGTTAACTACAGTGCACTTCAAAGTTCAGATATTTCAACCATCAAGAGGTCTTGCCGGTCGACTTTGTTATGTCGACCTGTTTGAAACCGGATGTTTACAGGCTCATCGCAGAACGTGACAGACGTGTATTGACTATGGTGGAATTACTACCATTTTGTATGGAGGTGTTTCCAGACAGACACAAATGACATGAGACCAGCAACTTTTAGGTTATGACACATTTGTTTCTTCGATAATGTTACATTATCAATCTTTCTTTTAACTCAAAATAACTTGCCATTCAATACTAAAAAATATGTTGACCGTTAAACAAGTTTAAAATTGCATACATCCTAAATATCTTTTCATTCTCTTAATATTTTGACGTATTCACATCAATACCTAATAAATTAGCATAAATCTACCATTCACAAATATTTGCGTAATGAATACGTTCATTTGTTTATTTTAAAACCATTTACCATTTATTAAGTTTTAATCTGACTATACGAGTTTAGATGAATTAGACTGACGTGTTTACAATAGTTTGCGCAGAATGGACGATTTAATGAGTAAATTGCATTCGAGGAATTTGCTTAACACAATATGCATTGAGATATTTAGTATGTTTTGGAATCTTGTATAAAATGTCTTCTTTATAAATACACCCAACAGTCACATACATAGTCTTGACCCGAAACTAAGATCAAGTCTTGTGTCGTGGGTATCAGGAACTACGAGAGACTTTTCGGTCTCACAAACACTCAGAGAGACAAATACCTGTGGAACGCACAAACATTTGTCGCGGCGTCGCGATTCACAGCCGGCGTCTAACCAACTGCGCCACGGACGCTGTCAACTGAACATTTAACTGAACAATAAGCTTTAACAAACCTTGGTTTCCCAAATTTCATTTCCTATTCCGTGTATTTCAACTTTGACACACATTTACACGCCGTCTAATTGATCCAACGGCTCTCATCTGGCGAGCTTCGCTCCGGCACGTTTCATAAACATCACCTATTTATAACTTCAGTTGATGCTTAGGTAATAATTTGTTTGCTTTTTGGATTATACGAAAAGTATTTTCAAATAAAACTATTTTTACGGATTTTATCGCGGTTTAGGTTTATTTTTTTAATTTTCTAATTGGTGTCCGCCCCGTGACTACGAAAACTGTATTTTACTATATTTTCGCGTAAATCTAAGAACCATTATAAAAGCTTTTTCTAGACTGTCGATTAAAATTGAAGAATAGGCTTTTGGTGTAATGAGAAAAGAACTCTCATAGTTTCTGATGCTCATGACATATCTTACTTTGGTATTTTACATCTGATCTTTAGGTTGGATGTAAACAACACAAATATTACAGAAAACAAAGCGCCTTTGACAACCAAAATCTACAGAATGGCAAGTGTGTCGCCAATATTTGAGGTTTGAGAACAAAAGGAGTAAATGAAATGTTGCGCATCTAAATTCTCCAGAAAACACAAAATATTCAAGTACTTTTACGTTATCTTCGTGAACAGCCTAGCCTGTAACATTATCAATATACCACGCATACTCGTATACATAAAACATACAATTAAAGTAATTGTTTCTGTCCCTACGGACTTAAATATTAATATTTAATGACGTTAAACTACAAAGAATTCCAATGCACCATTACAGAGTTGCGGTAATAAGGCATAATTTGTAAGAGCTAATTAAAGAGTGGATATAGACTGAAGTAACAATACCGTATGCTATTGTTAAATGGAAGCTAATTGTAATAAAGCCGCGTTAACCAAAAAGCAGGTCACCTGCCTGCCATATCGGACATATGGGGAATCTATAGTGCGTTGTTAATTTGTAAGAAATATAATTAGAAGGATGAGTTTTCCTAAAGCATTCGATGAGAAAGTATTGCATGTGTTGGATCTTTTTTTGATTTATTTGAGAGACGACGTTATTAAATAAGAATAGATTAAATAAGGTAAGTGTCACTTAATTCTCAAGTGAATTCTCTCACAGCAAAACAAGTTCAATTAAAGTTTATTTTCAGAATATTATTTAAGCTGTTATATCAAGCTTTGAGTCCTATTCTGTTTTGTCGCTAAGTAGTGTTTTTTGAGTCATATATAATCTCGCTACCGTATCTTTGTGGCTGTAGTATCAGGCTTTTCTTATTAAATAAATACACAATTAAGTATTTCTTTAAATGTAGTCTCGTCGTGTACGCTCGTCAGTTGCTTACTACATCTAATTTATAAAAATACAATTTATATTTTAAAAGCACTTTCCCTTAAACAATTTACTACATCTATATATGACACAACAACAAACAATCCTACAACATTATCAACTTCACCATGGATCTAGACTTCGACAAAATCTACAGCACTATGCTGCTGGCTATGAAGCTCAACCGCTCCCACCCCTCTATCGTCAGGGACAAGAAGTGGATCACCCAGTTCCTCATCCTTCACGGATTATTCACTTTGCTCTTTCTTCTCCTCATTTACTGTATCACACAGCATGACCTGAAGAACAATGATTTCTCATCTACATGTAGAAATGGCACTCTCTGTGTCATGTACTGCGTAGTCACCTTCAACTACTGCGTCATGCTCGCCAATCAAGAATTACTGACGATTATGATTGACACTATGAAGAAGGATTACAAAGAGACGTCTAAACTTCCTGATGATGAGCAAAAGGTCGTTATAGATTACGCCAGCAAGAGCATGTGGGTTTGCAAGCAATGGCTGATGGTATCCATGGCTGGATTTACGTTGTATCCAGTAAAGAACTTTGTAATCTACATGAACAATTACTACAACGATGATTTTAAGTTGGTCCCGGTTCACGACATGACGTATCCAAGCATTATTGAGGATAATAAGGAAAATATATATGTGTATATAATGACGTATATGCTGATTATGTACTACGGGATGTATGGCGCGTTTATGTATACCGCTTTTGTTCCATTGGGCCCGATATTTATGCTGCATAGCTGCGGGCAGTTGGAGCTGATCAAATGGAGACTTAAGGATCTGTTCACTGCCTACAGTGATAAGGAAGCTAATGAGAGATTGAAAGATATTATTCGACAGCTTCAGAATGTTTACAGGTAACAAAGAACTCTGTCTGCCTCGATGGCGTAGTCTTACTAGGGTATGATTACAAAGCTGTTGTCTCGGGTTCGAGTCCCGGGTCGGGCAAAGTGATATTGGAATTTTCTGTTCATTATCAGCCCGGAGTCAGGAATTTGTGCCCGATATGGCGATAGGCTCGCCCCCTAACACATTGTGGGACGGTAAATACAAGGCGAAACGTAGGTGTGCTGGTTACACCTCTGCCTACCCCTTCTAGGAAAAAGGCGTGAGATTATGAATGTATGTATGTATGTATGTAATGTATGTAAGTGTAGATACGTGTAGCGTATTATTTATAAATATGGAATATAATATGGTTTGTAATAATACATAATATTATATGATCAGGTGTCTTATAGTTTACTGAGAAGGAAAGCCACAGCTTTCTTGCCTTAAAAATAAAGATACTTTGTGTTTCAGCTTTGTGGAGAAAACTAAAGTATGTTTTAGAGTGGTTTATGAACTGACATTAAAAGCCACCACTATTATTCTGCCGGTTGCCTGCTACGAAGTTATTGAGGTAATATATCAAATTGAAAATAACTATCTCCTTCATTATATTATTACAGAGGACAGTGCAGTTATAACTGTATACACAACAAAAATCTTGCGTTGCCAAGGTATGAGCTGCATTCCATAAAAAAATCTTGACAGCTCAAAGAAGCAATACAAGCTATTATGAACAATTCATACGGCGATAGTTCCCAAAAACATGGGTTTTGCCAACTTAGTGTGCAAGAATAAGCTGTCAATTTATTTTTTAGCAAATAAATACATAAATTCACGCTTTTATCCCTGACGGGGTAGGCAGAGGCGACACCCACATTTCGCCTTGCATGTTCCGTCCCACGATGTGATGGGCGCGAGCGTATCGCCATATTGGGCACAAATTCCTGACTCCGGGCTGATAATGAATAGAAAAATCTAATATCACTTTGCCCGACCCGGGACTCGAACCCGAGAACTCAGCTTTGTAACCGTACCGTAATACAACTACGCCACCGAGGCAGTTAGGCCTTAGCAAATAAATAATAACATTATTTAATTAACAAATATATTTCTCAGGCTTTCCATAGAGGAGATATTCGTGTGGAGTTCTTAGCGTTTATAGTGGGTGGAGTGCTCATAAGTAGCTCGCCATGTTACTACAGCGATTTATTGATGGAAAAGGTATCTATTTTAAATGAAATCACATATTGTAACTGAATAAACTCACTATCACCGATGATTTTACCAATATTTAGTGTCTTATGAACCTCAAATTCGGTGACTATATTATGAGCTGCCTAATTCGACGCAATTTATACATTATACTATACTCAAATTCACTAGCTTTACAAGTATCATATTGCTAACAAAATATAAACCTACTCATTCGACTATCCACATGTCTTAACCCAAATCTGTTCATTTTGTTTAATTTTCACGTAAATTGTACGATTAGACTCACCCCTAGCATGATACAGTACCTAAGTAATCTTCTTGGTTTTGTATCCAGGGTGAGGAGGTCCGCCAAGCCGTATACTTCAGTAGATGGGAAAAAGGAGTATCTCAAAGCACCCGTTCCACTCTGCTGGTGGTGCTACTCCGGGCCCTACAGCCTATCGCCATCCGAACCATGTTCCGCACCGTTTGCTTGGACGCGCTTACTGATGTAAGATTATCACTGATATGTAATACAAATGTATCAATATCTCTTTTAGGTTTATTCTTTCATATCCCCTCTAATATTATACTGACAGCCTCCGTGGCGCAGTCGGTTAGACGCCGGCTGTGTAACGAGAGGCCGCTGGTTCGATACCCGCACCGAAACAAATATTTGTGTAAACAGGTATTTGTTTCAGGTCTGAGTGTTTGTGAGGCCGAAAAGTCTCTCGTAGTGTCTGATACCCACGACACAAGACTCGATCTTAGTGTAGGGTCAGGACTATATGTGTGACTGTTGGGTGTATTTATTTATATTGAGTCCTCCTTGTGTCTGTTTTTCCATATCTTTCCGTCTAAACTATTGTTACATTCTCTTCATATGTCTTTACTATATTCCCGTTTTCATTTTTCTCTGTTATCTCTTTCTCTCATTAAGCTTACAGCAACGGTCATTACTAATTATATTGTATTAAACTTAAACTTTATCCGATTTATCAAATAATTATCATTGACTTTATTTCAGCTTTTCCAGCAGTCGTACGCCATTTTCAACCTAATGTGCGCGATGTGGAAATAATTTACATGCAACAATTATTAAATACTGTCACGTTAACCATCAGAATACAGAAGAATCATAGAAGCGCGATATTTTACACAAAAATTAATGTAAATTAAAAATATTGCAATAAACAATAGTTTTATTGTGGGATTGTGTATTTTGTAATTTAATATTTGTAAAGCGGCGGCGTGTTTGGAATTGCGTGGTGGCCTTTTGTTAACTTATCAGATGTGGCTGTTAATATGTTCACTGTAGTTCGCCTTGCAGAATAACAGTGAAGGAAAACGTCGTGAGCAAAACTTACACACCATTTAGCTAAAAAAACTGTTTTAAGAAGCTTATTTTGACTATTACAGCGCTTTAAATTGCGAAATAATACAATGTATTCCTATAACAACTTCAATCTATTAAATAATTACATAAAAAAGTATTATGGAATAAAATGCTAAATGGATAATTGGTAGTATCAAGTAATGATATAATTGATTGAACAGTTAATTGTCTGTATTTTTTATTTATTCATTGTAAAACTTGAACCCTATTAAGGCGGAACGTTATAGAATTTTTTCAATTTATTGAATAAAAAAAGAAATAATTTCGGATAAAAGGACTCATATCATAAATAGCTCAAAAATAATAATATATGGCCTAACCCCTCTCAATCGTACTCTCCATTGTAGAGAAGGCCAGTGGGTATATGGGTCGATACAATCAGTACAATACATATCACAAAAGGCTAATCGCAATTCGGGAGAAAAGTTCTCGAATGTGCTCTGCCATGCACAACATAATACATCCACCCAAAAGATGAAGTATTGTCGATTTCCAAACTACACTCTTGACTGGACCAATGATATACATACATATGCCTTTTTCCCACAGGGGGTCGGCAGAGGTGCTACCAGGACACCCCCATTTCGCCTTTTACGTATATTGCGACCCACGATGCGATGCGACCACGAGCGGGCGAGCATTCGCCATATCGAGTACAAATTCCTGACTCCGGATAATGAATAGAAAAATCCAATATCACTTTGTCCAACCCAGGATTCGAACCCGAGACCTCAATTTTGTTATCGTACCGCAATACAACTACGCCACCGAGGCAGTCAAGACCAATGACAGATGATATGAAATACTTCTAGAAAATCTCCACTCTCATACTCGAACCTGCCACTCCTGTAAGCCAGGATCAACATTGACACGCTTTTAGTGAAACCGAGCACTGAAGCTCAGCGAGTCTCTTTGAATATATCTTGCTTAAACCCCAAGGAAATTAAACAAATAGTAAAATTGATTGAAATTCGAAATATGATTATGGAGTACTTATAGAATAGCTAGGTCATAATGAGATTTAACATCTTATGTCTAAAGATATCGCGCAAAGGAATACCAAGCATTGCTTTGTTATTCATGGTGTTGTTTGGTTTTGCTACTGTACATGAGTGGTCATATCGCTTACCATCAGGCGAATGGCATGCTTATCTCGCTATTCATCGCAATAAAAAAGTATCATAACATATTCCTCTTCTTAACAAAACAATAAAATTATTTAATAGCACATAATTACTACAATGAAACCGTTGCACATTGTAACGGAAATTCATTTACTACAGACACAATGGTGATCGAATTCGAACAAATATTTGCCATACCCTTATTTATTTTGAAACTGAACCGTGGCCATCCCGAAACGCCAAGGAACCTGAAATGGGTCCTTGACCTAATGTTATTATACGGCCAATTCTCTTTAGTATTTATCTGCTTGGTCTGCAACATTTTGTACATCGACTTGAAGAGCAACAATCTCGCGCAAGCTTGCAAAAATGGGATCTTTGTTATAATCTACACCTCAATCACTTTGATGTACGCCGTCCTCATTTTGCGTAGAGATCTCATCATGAGCCTCATTGCAATGATCAGAAAAGATTTGGATGACGCCAAATCGTTTCCAAAACACGAGCAAGAAATAGTCAAAGCGCATGCAATGAAGCAAAACTTTATTTGCAAGGAATGGCTTGTTCTAAGCTTCTACACTTGCCTCCTATTCCATTTGAAGGTTCTAGCACTTACTGTGTACTACCAAGCGATTGAACAGCCTCAGTTTGTCCATCTGATTGAATTGATTTATCCCTCGAATATCGAAGCGAGGAAGAATGATCTAGGGATGTATCTGATTATTTATTACTTTTTATTATTTTACGGGTTGTTTGGTGCGTCGATGTATGCTGCCTTTATCCCGTTGGGGCCAGCGTTTATGGTCCACGCTGTGGGGCAGATGGAACTGGCCGTGGCGAGGATTGGAAGACTCTTCGAAGGTGACCCTGGTGAGGAGGTATTGAAGGAAAGGCTAAAGGCTGTTGTGATGACGCTGCAACGAACTTACGAGTGAGTATTTATCTGATGAAAACATGTTGGCTTGAAAAAAGTGTATAGGCGGCCTGAATCTAGCAATTGAATTTTTAAATAACAATAATAACAGATCAGTTTAAAAGATGTGGCTGGATGCAGGCTTCCAATAATTTCTTAAGCTTATGTTCAAAATATTAATGTATTTTAGGTTTGTAAATCGACTCAAAACATGCCTGGCATTGTTTTACGAGGTGAACCTGAAGGCGACGTCGATTGCCCTGCCAGTCACGCTGTTTTTGCTACTTAGAGTAAGGTTTTACATCAATATTATTTTTGGTTAAGTTCATTATGACCCACAAGGTGGACGGACGATCTGGTTAAGGTCGCAGGAAGTCGCAGA
This sequence comes from Deilephila elpenor, assembly GCA_949752805.1. Classification (NCBI taxonomy): domain Eukaryota; kingdom Metazoa; phylum Arthropoda; class Insecta; order Lepidoptera; family Sphingidae; genus Deilephila; species Deilephila elpenor. The sequence continues at coordinate 7,991,981 of OX457119.1, forward strand.
CCGTTTCAAACAGGTCTATGTCGAGATCCATGGGGGGGCCTATGTTCAGCAGTGGACTTCCTGTGGCTGAAGTGAGAGAGACAGAAAGAGAGAGAAGTTAATTAATAGAAATAGTTATTCTCAATCACCGAACGAAACACGAAAGTAATGCCACTGAAATTAAAAGACTTTTTTATTGCAGTCCTTCAAAGCTGGTGTTTTAGATTTGGAGTTCACATCTTTCCTGCTCAGCGGGCTGATTCTTAGTAGCACGCCTTGTTACTACGGAGATATACTTTTGCAAAAGGTACTTACATTTACTTTAATGTTTCCTCCAAATACCTCGTATCTACCGCGCGTCAGAGCAATTTAGCGCGGCGTTCAATCACCGTAGTATAGCGCCGAGTAGTGTATTTTTCTAATCCTTGAGAACAGATTTTTTTCCCATGAAACGTATCCTAAACGTAAACTTTCCTGTATTCCTTACAAATTTGCAAACCAATAATCATAACGATTGGTTTAGTAAACACGTGTGAAAGCGTAACAAACACACATTCTTAAATACAGCAGTAGGATTTTATTTTATTAGAATGAGGAGATCCGTCACGCCGTGTACCACTGCGGATGGGAACGAGGGTTTTCACGCAGCACCCGCTCTACCATATTCATCCTTCAGACGAGGGGGCTGCAGCCTGTCGCTATACAAACATTCTTCAGGACCGTGTGTTTGGACGCGCTGATCGATGTAAGGGATTTTTTAATTGCATAGGTCCGGTAAACGAGCAAACAGATCACCTGATGGTAAGTGACCACTGCCGCCCATGAACATCCACAACGCTTGGATCATGGATGTATTGCTGGCTCATCAAATCGGGAGGGGGGCGATAAAGGATGGAAAGACGGAAGGGGTATTGAACCACTGTCAATCCCACTCACCGAACAAAAGACGACAGATAAGCGTTCATTTCACGTCGATCTTATGTGAGACAGTGGTACCGCTCCGGACGAGCCTGCCCATTCATACTGATGACTGACAACAGCGTGGCTCAGTACTGTATCAGCCCATATACGTCCCACTGCAGGGCTCCCTCCTCAATCGAGAGAATCTTCTACATGCTTTCATGGCTGACAATTGCATGGCTTTACCAATATCAAAAAAGATATTTAGAATCATAGATAGTATGACTGTCTCCCCGAAGGAGTAGACAGAGGTAGTAAAATGTTCACCTGATGGAAACTGATGGACGGACCGTAGGAAAAAAAAATCCTACCTATATGAAATTCAGATATCCTATTTATATGAAATTCACACTACAATTTCATTGCAGGTATTGCGACAAGTCTACTCAATTTTCGGTCTAATGAATGCAGTTTGGGAGTGAACGGATACTAAAATCATAAACAATATTTACTACTTAAGTAATTTTACAATTTAAAATTCAAATATTCACTATTTAACTATATATTTCAAACGAGCACAAATTACTTAATTTTAAATTTTCATAACAACGTTATTTTCTCTCTTTGGTTCTGTAATAAATAATCACAATAAGCTTGTCTACTATCGTATTTTTCCTCACCTTTTAGGTTTGGCTTTTTGGTTTAGATGGCAGCAATTACTAGATAACTTTTGTTTTACTTTATCGAGGACCCATTTTGTGAAAAATGCGATACGTTACAAAATTCTGCATTCTTTATTTCCTATACCAAGCGTCTTGTATTTGGTTCAGCAAAATGCAACCGTTTTACAGCTAGACCTAATTTAACTTCTCTCATTCTAAGAACGAGACACTCAGGGATTCGCGGAATGAACAAAATTACGATGTTTTGGGCCAGTAAAATTATTTTATCATAGTTTGCACATCAAACGGAGTGAATGACAGACTCGTATGATGTTCTAAGCCCGTTGTGTTCGTTGAAACATTGATTTTATGCGAATATATGTCTCATAAATGTTTTGTTTCTACCTGTTTACAAAACAATTGCAATCATGATCTTACTAAAATAAACATTTTACCAAAATTATCACGTTTAATCATGCAGAAAGTAAACATTTTTTTCTTAAAGGGATATCTCCAATATTTTCATTCGTCTGTACAAATTTTGATATTAAAATTGTATAAAGATTTCTTTGGTGTCCGAAATGAGCTGGATAAAATTCTGGAGTATCGTTTGAGATACGTTCATGTTTTACGAACACCATAGTAGTACGTAGCCAACTTATGCGAGGGCCTTAATAGCTGACCAAGGCTCCGAGGTCACCTTAAAACACTGTGACCTGAATTCGTCAAGAAAGATATTAAGAATAGCCAAGAATAAGACATTATAGCCAATGGACTTCAAATCTAGGATGTTCAAAATCGGATGAAATGGCGAGGATTAGGTCGGATGAGTTGGCATCGATCGGAATGACACAAGCTTAAAAGAAAGCTAGTAAGAAAATATATATAAAGACCTTAATTTTGACACCAATTGACAAAAACATACGAAGACAGATAAAAGTAAAACAAAAGAATACAAAAGGATCTGGCACAGCGACCCCGAAATATGAATCTAATTACACCACGCTCCATAGCACTAACTATAATCCAAAACTATTTAAATACCCGGTATTAATATCAAAATTACTTGCTATAATCCTTGAAAACAGTTTAATTCGCATACCGTCGTGGTTTATGGTAGCTGAGGAGATTTAGTGGCAGCAACGCCTCCGTACTACCATCTGGTGATCCATCATCAAGCAACGTCGCGACTGTTGCCAACGACTCCATATTTATTATCCATTGAGTACTTTGTAAGCTATTATTTTATTATACTGTGTAGCTTGGGAAGTAGCTTCTAGTTTTAGGTTACATTGAATATACATTATTAAAATTCGATTGACGCAACGAGATAGAGATAGACAGACAGATATAGTGAGATCTGCAAATATTTGAGGATTAAATTTGACATTACTTCAGCGAACATGATTATAAGCTGGTACCTGATTACTGGAACATAGCAATTATATGGGTTACTATGACTACATTTTCAACAAAAGCACTGTAGTGGTACGGCAAATATAAATTTCTTACCACGCTGAAATGTTGTCCAAAATCTTCACAGTGAATTCATACTACTATTTTGGATTATAAATAAATCTAAAGCTATAAATAAATATTTCAACAGTACATCGAAAATAATGCACTATTGACGAGTGAAATAGGTATATTTGGTGCAGACGCATTTATAAACACGAAGCTATTACTAAAATGCTGAACACATGTAGTACATCCATTGGCTACTTACACAGATACGTAAGAAGTAATAAGCATAATTATCATGTGGCATGCCGCCAATTGACAACAATACGAGTGTTATAACATTCCAATAAACCCGGATTTTTATGCAGTGCATCCTATTTTTTGATAGCATCTGCAAAATCTAAAGATATTTAAAATCGAAAAAATTCGAAATCATTTTTATGCAGACAAAGTGATGAGACTGCAACCGATAGTAACGCTAAGCAACTAAATACTTTCTTTTTACTATTGCGATAAATGGCCAGAAGAGCATGTCATTCGCCTGATGGTAAGCGATACGACCGCTCATGGACAGTAGAAAACCAAACATCTTGAATTAAGAAGCAATGATTGGCATTCCACTGCGCTTGCCATCTTGAGACATGACATGTCAAGTCTCATTACGTCCAGTAAATACTCTGGCTACAATGTCCTCTAAACCGCAATACAACAGTGCATTTACACTGCTGTTTGGTGGGAGAAATAGACATTACGGTGGTACCTACCAAGGCGGCCTCTCACATATGATAGACCTACCACCAGTAGAATCTATGCATCACACACGAAAACGAATTTACAATCTGCAATCCCGTTAAGCGATATAATTGCGTGGATTAATATGACAAGTTTTACATCTTGTGTAATCAGGACGGAATCAGAAAAGCATATGAAAATTTTACTATTGTCTAGCAAAATAATTAAATAATTGCAGGAGTGTTTATCACTTGCGAACCGTCAGGGTCCAATTTCCCAGTTCGGCAGTTTTCAATTACCTCTATAAACTTATTAGCGGAGACTTTGAAAATATAATAAATCCGAGATTATATTCACTGTAGAAGCTATCGAAGAAACTAAGATAAATGCTGCAGAAACAAACTCTAAATCTGGAACATTGTGGCGGCCTTACAAAATTATAGTGTAAACACAGATATTTAAGAAGAAACATAAGTATTTAACGCGAGGATAACAACCAAAGAGCCAAAAATAGGTAACAAAACACTCGGAGACATTCCGTAAACTGTAAACGCTCTTTTCGTCATATAAGTGGAAGTTACGGCCAACACCAACAATCCTAATGCTCTGAATATCCACAAACCTGGCACCAACTCAGTAATTAACAAACCGCCAAGCCAAAAGGAAGATATTACCGATATTAATTGCAGGAAAACATTAAAAAGATTCATGTGTCCTTGAGGCGGATTACAGTTAGGTGTGGTAGATGCATAAGATCACGGCTTTACTCCCGAAGGTGCAGATAGAGATACCGCAAGTGTCTTAACAGTTAGCTTATTTTGGTGCCTGCACTTAATGAAAGTCGAGCACATCAGTGAAACATTAGTCTTCGGTATCAACGGGTCATCAATACTTTCTATGGTTCTTCTTTATAGTTTGGAAAGAGCGTCAATCCTATTTTGTATCAGTCTTAAAAAAATGATCGAGCTATTGAAATAAATACAATTCCTACTGCCTATTAACAAAACCTGAAGATCATAGATGCTTTTAAAATAAAATAAATGGAAAAAGGAAGAGATAAAAGGGGTTCAACCCTAAGGGCCGTTGAGGTGAATTCATTCACCGAACTTTGATCATGTGCAGCTTCATACTCCATTCATAGTTTATTTGTAATAATAACCAACGTAGCACTTGGAGCTCCTATCTCTGTCTACCCCAGTTCAATACAGGCGTGAATTTATTTATGTATACTAGTCACTTCAATCTTAATAGGTGTTTGCTAATCCCCGACGATGTGAACATTATTCAGCTATTTAATATCGATTTCACAAGTTATTGGAGCGAGTCCAAATAACCATCATTACAAATCGATACAATTTTACATATCGCTGTAATCCTTTGTATAACATGAGAATTTGTCTTAAATACTTATGAGCATTAGTTTAAATTAAAACATCTGTGAGATTACGGTTTTGTATTACTTAAAAATAGACAACAGTTAGAATTAACTGGTAGAATATGCGATAAGAAAATCTAAACTAGGCCAGCGTAGTGGATTAAGGATTGGGCCATATTAATTCAACTCTCGATTGGAGAAGTCTCAGCAGTGGGCAATTATGGATCGATCCAGATATCAGAAGACTGTGAACCTAGAAGCTGTGGTTATTTTTCCAATTATTTCTGATCAAAATTAATGTTTATTTGTAGTGCATACATACATACATACATACATAAACTCACGCCTTTTATCCCCGAAGGGGTAGGCAGAGGCGCTACTAGGACATCCACATTTCGCCTTGTATGTTGCGTCCCATGATGTGATAGGGGGCGAGCCTATCGCCATATCGGGCACAAATTCCTGACTCCGGGCTGATAATGAATAGAAAAATCCAATATCACTTTGCCCGACCCGGGACTCGAACCCGAGACCTCAGCTTTGTAACCGTACCGTAATACAACTACGCCACCGAGGCAGTCAATTTATAGTGCAGATTTATGAAATTCCCTCACATTTTCTAATTTCCAAGACCAGAAATACAAACTGTATTTGAATTGCACTGGGTGTGGTGTAATCAATGAAACTTTTAGTTCCATGGCAAAACCTTATTCACTGATAAAGATAACGTTATTAATGACTTGCTTTCACCATGTCCTGAAACACAACAAAAACTAAACAGCAACAATTTGAAAACCAACGACAATTTCACAGAGACATTTTACCCATTCCTCCGCAAACTCCAGTAGACCAATTATAAACTATAGTTATTCATAACAACATAATAAACGGTTATATCACGGTAAAATTAGACTCCCATCTAATCTACGTAATAGAAAGCCATTTGGAACACAAATTATGGATTATTTAACATAAATTCACTTTTTTATTTTCATTTACCTACAAATTGACGAGCGCAATTTTTAATCTGTACATAACCTCAAAATAAATTGACTTGAGACTCGCATTCCTGAAACCGAAATGTGATGGAGAAAATTATCAATGAATCAGATGAAAATAGCGAGCCATCGGTAAAGAATTCTCTCGTCATTTAATTAAACACCGGCCGGGCAGAGTTTATTTATAAAACTTTATGGTCGCGCACTTAGATTCTAGTAATCGTCTGGAAATGCGTTGTAGTGACGGGTTTAATGAAACGCTCGTGGATAAATGCAATTTAAACGTTGTATGAGCTACTTATATTCGTCGTTGGGGAATCAAAGGCACGGAACGGTATGAGGGAAACTCAAAGTCTTGGCTACATGAATGAGCCGTGTTACCACACTATGAATTAACTTTATTCTTGCATAGGTCTGGTGCAAACAACTCGCCTGGTTATAAGTAATTATAATGGCCGTTAACCGCTACAATATTGACTTGCATAAGAGGGCCGGCAGCGACTGGATGCGTAAAGCAGCAGACCGGGCTCTGTGGCGTACCTTGGGAGAGGCCTATGTCCAGCAGTGGACTGCAACGGGCTGATGATGATGATGATGAACTATAATATTGAATCGTAGGCGAGTGGCCGGCCTCTCTAAAAGAAGAAAGAGGTATGGGACCTTAAATAATCTAATTCACCTATCAAGCCGCCCCTTCATGACTTTTCTGCGAGATAGTCAAGTCGACACATTCCTACCGTATTCCAATGTTACCTTTCTCTCTCTCTCTCTCTTCAGCTATAGGAAGTTCACTACTGAACATAATACCACTAGCCATAATATGACTAGATTAGAAAATATTGCAAGACAACACTAGGCATAAATTAAGGTGTACAAACGTGTCCGAGCAACGCGGCCGTGTCAGATTTATACGAGCATTTCTTAATATTGCTCGTAAGTCTTTGCTAGGACAGCTCGCAGCTACATTTATTATGCCGGAACATGTGTTAACTGGTCACGTAGTTTTCGAATGGTTGGGTCTCGTTTAAATAGGATAGCAAATTTTTAAGCGCATGGTGGCCTGTTGGTAACGGACCAGACGCGACTGCCCACATGTCCACGGTGGTCGCGGGTTTAAATCCCAATACACACTCTGACTTTTCGGAGTTATGTGTGTATTGATAGTCAATAACCACACACTATAAGGGTGAAGGAAAAACTTCATGAGGAAACCTGCATACCGCAGTGCATTTAAAGAAGTTCTACGGTATGTAAAGTCCGCCAACCCGCACTAGGTCAGCGTGGTGAACGAACGAGGCGAACTATTTCTCAATCGTAATTTAATTGTATGAAGTTTAATATAAGACAAACAGACACCAAATGTGACTGCCTCGGTGGCGTAGTTGTACTACGGTACGATTATAAATCTGAGGTCTCGGGCTCGAATCCCAGGTCGGGCAAAGTGATATTAGATTTTTCTATTCATTATCAGCCCGGAGTCAGGAATTTGTGCCCCATATGGCGATAGGCTCGCCCCCTATCACATCGTGGTGCGGAACATAAAAGGCGAAATGTGGGTATCCTGGTAGCACCTCTGCATACCCCTTCTGGGAAAAAAGCGTGAGTTTATGTATGTATGTATGTAAGATACTACTTGATAGTGAATAAATAAAGATAGTGAAATCCCTAATATTTAAAAAAACCCATGACACAATACAGACAATAGGTCAGGACAGAACTATGCGTGTGTTCTTGGGAATATTGATTAATCAGTTGTTTATCACCATCGTTTTCGTAAATTAATTATCAATCTATATCAATAAACATCACATACCTACATAATGTTCGCTCTTTTATTTTTTAAAGACGCAATGGTACGAATAGGATATAATTATGCAAAACTATCTATTTACTTCCCAAACACAATTATACTTAAAAAAAAATTAAAAATAATTGTGGCTTCTTTTTTTGAAATTTTTAGTTGCATTGTGTCTTGAGTCTAAACCCACCCTGTATATTGCGCGTTAGCTTGTTATCTCTAAAATATGATAGAGCGATCTCATTATCAAATTCATATCACGTTTGGCAGAAATCACAATAGAGATAATATCACAATAACAAAAATACATAAAATAAATCACAACCGTTTATCTAGAGGCAAGTTTTATCTAGAGTTCGTATTCAATTGCCAAATGAAATAATCTTTCTTAAGCTTGCCAATATTAAAGTTTAAGCTGCTTGAGAGTCCTTACAAAACTATAAAATTTCTATCACCTTTAAGTGTTTGAAAGTATGTGGTCCATGTTAACAACGCTTATTTTACTTTCACCTCGTTAGTTTAAAACTTAACAGAGTAAATACATTTTGCATCCCTGCCTACCCTTTTGGTAACACAACTGAACTCAATTACTTGTAATACACGGGATTAAACAAGATATCACTAAATGTCAATTGTCAATATCTATTTCTCCCACCAAACAGCAGTGTAAATCCCTGTTGTGTTTCGGTTTGAAGGACATTGTAACCAGAGTAACTCCTGGACATAATGACACTTAACATCTTATGTCTCAGGATGGCGAACACAGTGGACTGCCAAGCATTGCTTTATAATTCATGGTATTGTTTGTTTTTGCTACTGTCCGTGAGCGGTCATACCGCTTACCATCACGCGAATGGCATGGCCGTCTCGCCATTCATCAAAAAAATGAAAATGTTTTGCTATGTATCTGAACATAAATGTTCTGCAATAGCCTTTTTTTTACAATTGTACAAGTACAGCGTAACTACTGTCCATGAGCGGTTATATCCCTTACAATCGCGCGAATGGCATGACCGTCTCGCCATTTATTGAAAAAAAAAAGTTTTCTATGTCAGCAAGTATTTGACTGTTGAGATTTCTTGACTAATTAACAATTTGAAATGAAATCGAGTCTAAAAAATCAGAGTAAAACCATATGAGACTGTCGGGTTATTTATTCAGCTCCACACACGATCAATCATGACGGAACAAATTGAGAACCAGTGACAAATTGGTAACAATTTTGACAAACGACCCGACGCGGCTATCAACAGCTCATATACATCCATTAATTAGGAAACTGCGAGTTCAAACACTAGTGACTACAGCGCCCCTGGCCTACTTAGCAATCCCTAATTAATTAGGAAACACAGACACAAATAAATCCACGCAATGTTGTACAACGGGTATTTTGTTGCAATTATTAGAATTTCACTGACGGTAGGTCTCTCATTTTATGTGAGAGGCCGCCTGGGTAGGTACCACCGCAGTTTCTCTCCGGTATTTCTCTCGCCAAACAGCAGTGTAAATGCACTGTTGTGCTCCAGTTTGAAGAACATTGTAGCCACTAGCCAGAGTAACAACTGGACATATTGAGACTTGACAACTTATGTCTCAGGATGGCGAGCGCAGTGGAATGCCAAGCCATGTTTGTAATTCATGGTGTTGTTTGGTTTTCTACTGTCTTATCGCTTACCATCAGGCGAATGGCATGCTCGTCTCGCTATTCATCGCTTCTTTGATTTTCAGTAGTATAAAATATCATAAACTTAGCGTTAGAACTGCTAAGCAATTTCCTATTATATTAGCCGCTAAGGCTATGTTTCACACCTTTTGTTATCTCTACGTACATCATATTAATAATTTAATTACCTGTAAATATATTTCATAGTTAATGTTCTAATAAAGTCCACAATTGTTTAACAATTTGCACATACATATCAGCTATTGTTTACAAGATGTTTCGTCAACTACTATATCAGTTTTTTAACTCTAAAATCGCTAGAAAGGTCAAGAAGTATGTTAATATTTCTATCATTTGCCCTTGAGCTAATTGCCTGTGCTATAATTTTAGTTGCAGCGTTTAAAACATTCATAGCACATTTGCACGTCGCGAAAACATACGATCAGTCTAGTACGGACGCTAATATTAACATTAAATTAATTTAAACATTTAAAAAAATCTTTACTGTAGTATTCGGTTCATGGGTCTCGATTTCCTTAACAAGATAATTGTTCGTATTATGAACAAGTATGTATCCGTTTCGCGCGTAGATTTACTACTACAGAGGTCAAGATTTTCCGGAACTAGCCGAAAAACGTTGTTACTATTAACATAGCGAACAAATGAATTAATATCAACAGTAATAAAATTATGACATCATTTTTCGAAAAATGATCTACTATTTACAAATTTACAGAATTGGTAAAATAAAGCTAAATTAAATAAAGTTTAAGTTTAGGAGGGGGGAAATTTTTGAGGGAATTTGGGATTTCTATCGGGGCCAATTTTTAGCCCTCACCGAGACGGTTCCGAGGATACCAAGCTCGGTGGGTCCACGACCTTTATTGGCCGAGATAGGTTTAGGGGGGGTGAGGTAAAAATTTTAGGTGGGGGTAGGGGCGCGGGGGGGGGGGGGGGTTAGGTTTCGTGGGGGGCTATTGGGCACCTTAAAATATTTTTGGGTGGGGAAAGTTGTGGAGGGGGAATTCGGGAATTCTGTTGGGGCAGGATTGTAGGCCTCACCGAGCCGGTTCTAATGAACCCAGGGTCAATGGGTCTACGATGGATATTGGCGGAGATAGGAATAGGGGGGTGAGGTAAAAATTTTAGGTGGTTGTAGGGGCGGGGTGGGTTAGGTTTCGTGGGGAGGCTATTGGGCACCTTAAAATATTTTTGGGTGGGAAAAGTTATGGAGGGGGAATTCGGGAATTCTGTTGGGGCAGGATTGTAGCCCTCACCGAGCCGGTTCCAATGAACCCAAGGTCGGTGGGTCTACGATGGATAATGCCGGAGATATGAGTAGGGGGGGTGAGGTAAAATTTTTAGGGTGGGGGTAAGCGGGGGGGGAGGTTTCGTGGGGAGGTTATTGGGCACTGTTTTGGATTTGGGTGGGGGAAGGCCAGAGGGGGGGTAAGGATCAAATTACAAAAAAGTGGGTGGGACTTAAAATTTTGAGTGGGGCTTGGAAACGGTTGGGGGTGTGGCTTACTGAAGTGGGTACTAATTTACTAAATAAAAAAAGATGGCGCGTAACGGAAGAATGTGACGCGTAACGAAAAATTTTTTCCAACTCCGATAAAGAAGTTTCACTTCAAAAATTAGAAGCTCTCACAGTTTTATTAAAATAAAACCAACAAATGAGGTGGAAGAGATACACAAACTTTTATCGTTGATTGTAATGGGACAGGAAAACTTAGTTACGAAACCTGCATACCTAAAACATCTTTGAAAGAATTTGAAATATATGCGACGTTTATCAATCTGCCTTGGTTCAGGACAATAGACCAAACCTTGCGTATACCTAAATATAATAAAGAAACAAATAATGTTTTAAATGTTTGTAATTAAACATCAGCAAACTTCAACGAGCTATTCAGTTGTAACAGCTATCATTGACATTTCGCCAAAACAAATATGCGAAAGGGTAGATCATTGACATAGATAAAACAGCAATTTGCATCTTGGATCAACTTTACTGAATTATTCAATGCTATTAATATTATTAATGGGGAAACTGAGGTCTTAATTCCTGTCATAATAGCTGTATGGATTACGATTGAATTTATTGATAATCTTAATATGAATATTAATGCGTATAAATAAGGGTTATACATATTTGCATAAGTATTCAATCTTGTTGCTAGCAAAATAGTGTTCGTAACAATAAAAGGTCTATTTAGCTGGATAAAGAAACTTTTAAAGTATTCAGCGGTGAAAAAATTCACGACCCGAATATTTTCGGTAAGTAAGTACCGGCACTGAGTCATCTTATATAGCGTGCTGCAAAGAATTCCAAGGGCAAACATCCCATCCACGACATATAAGTCGCGAAACGACGCGATCTTCGCAAAAATCAAGTAACATTATATCTATCACGCGTCAAACCCGATTCAAAATCTGAAAGGGAGCCATTATGCCGATAAATATCAACCTACACGAAAAATAGCAAAATGTATCTTTTAAATAACGGATAACACGTCTGAAAATAGTTGGACTTAGCCAACCGATTACATCACGCCATGACATTCTCGATCCTGGCCGTTTAATATAACTCGTAAGTTTTACGAAATCCAGCATTTCTGCCAACACAGATTTAATGTCTTTCTGCGTAATAATTAGTCTAGTGGACGCTCGCACAATTTGGCAAACGGGCGTGACGATTTACTGCTTCTGCGATATCATGACATGTTTATTAACAATGTTTTTTAGAAAATTCTAGACAAAAATTACATTACCTTAAAAATCACAATCACAATGCACTAAGATGTATGTCAAAACTCCTTTGCACTACGAGAAAAGTTCGACGCAAAGATGGCGTACGCGAAAGCGCGCGAAAATGCAACCACGCGTGATGGTTTATGAGAACTTGACGAGGAGTCTGTGCACCCGGCTAGCGAGCATACGTGACTAAGAACGTTTCATGTGCCTTTTAATATAAAATTTAGATGGCACGGGTGAAAATGCGGTGGGTAACGATGTTATTTTGGCCTGCGTCATAAAGTCATGCGGCTCGCTTGCATGTAAATAATAAATGGATGGATGGCCGTGAGTCACAGCCGTCTCGCGGTGTCCACGATCCTCTTCTTTGGTTAACGATCATGTGATCGGAAATACTTCACACTATGGTATTTCTGTGTTAATGAAAACGATACGTGTCGGCGCGCGGCAAAAATCAGCGCGACTATGAATGGAGCTTGCGTGGTCGTTGTTTATGTTCTGGATTTGTTTGCTGCACATTTTCTCTCGATTGTTCCATTCGGAAATGCGTTGGTGAGATGTTTTTGCATTTCAAACTCATTTATCCCTTGGTCACTGCTTTGCGCAAGACGAGCTTTAAGCACTAAAGCTTTTAGACTTTACCCATTACCTAAAGGGGTAATTTGGTAGCTTAAAAAGTGAATTAATGAGTGGTAAAATGCACTAACTAAATAAGGCATACTCTAGTCTGCTGTTAAGCTCTGCCCCGACATAGAGAAAGGTAGAATAATTGTTTGCAAATATTTCTTTGCTAAAATACGAAAATTGGAGAGATGAATTTTCATTGTCAATTTAGCATTGACCAGGCATAAAAGCTCGTAATTCCTGAACATCTACCAGTTTCTTATCTAGAATTCATGAATTTAAAAATGTATCCAAAAAGGCCGCTTGCAACTGAACCTTCATATTACGCAAAAAAAGCCTTTACCTTAGTATAAACTCTTGAAAACGTTAATTTCGACCTAATCGATATTACTCCTACAACATAACAATACAAATTATCCCCTCGCGTGTTGCATGAACAACAATTCTGTAAGCAAAAACATTTCGTAAGCGAAAAACAATTCTCAATTAAAACACATCTCTCATTGAAAGAACAACAAATATGTCCGTATTGTTTGACTTGGCACTTTCCAATTGCTGTTGTTTTTATGTTTGAACGCGATTTTGAAACAGCTGTTCGTATAAATAATCCATTTGCTTGATCCACGGATTAACAATCATCCAAAAATATCGATAAAACATATTTAAATTATGATGGACTCGAATGCGATACTATTTTGGATTTGGATTAATCCAGACTTAATTAATGTTAATGCATGGGGCCTTAATACATAAAATGTCTTAATTATTAGTTATTCTTAGTTGAAAATCTATTGATTGATTACGCCCTAATGTCAAGGTATCTCATGAAATGTGACCATACCTAGATATTTCACTAATATAAATAATACATAAACTCACCCCTTTATCCCAAAAGAGGTAGGCAGAGCCGCCACCAGGACACCCACATTTCCCTTTGTATGTTCCGTCCCATGATGTGATAGGGGGCGAGCCTATCGCCATATCGGGCACAAATTCCTGACTCCGGGCTGATAATGAATAGAAAAACTCAATATCACTTTGCCCGACCCGGGATTCGAACCCGAGACCTCAGATTTGTAGTCGCACCGTAGCACAACTACGCCACCGAGGCAGATTTATGTACAATAAAGAATAAAATAAATAAATAATAAACGACTTAAATATGATTTTAACAGCAGTCTACGATAATTACTAAGATAATTACGGTGTGACTCTACCTTTACTACTATAATACCAATTAACTATTGGGAATGCTTATTAGTAACACTAAAATAAATCTCGAACCGTAAAATAGTTTATAACATAAAATACGAGTGATAAATCACGTTGATTAATTAGCACAGTTAAGAATTAATTGCTAATCTGCTACTCCAAGATTTTTGCGATGAATGTTAGCACGTATAAATTTTATGTAGAAATAAATAAGGAGGGACACTATGATGGCATTTCAGAGTGTTTAATGATAGCTTTAGTGTCATTAAGATTGTAATTACATCTGTGAATGAAATGTAATTAAGAGACAATGAATTGTAGAAGTGAGCTATAGCTTCATTAGCAGCGGACTTGACTGACAAATAAATTCGGAGGTTCAAATTGATAACAGATATAACTTATCGAAGTTTAAATAACGGGCTCTACAAGTATAATATGGTGAAAGAAAATAATGTGAGGACGTGTATTGCAGATATCATCATTATAATTTTTAAGGTTTGTGAAGTTCACTGACTTGCAGTAAGACAGCGTGGTGGATTGAATTCTAATCCTGTTTCGATTGCTGTAGTCCGTACCCAGCAGTACGATTAATATAACTTGATGCATAGTATATATAGGTTTAATTGTCTGGAAGAGATCGCTTAGGTACCTATATATCAAACATCATTCCAAATTTTTTGAAAATACTTGTTCATAAAAAAATATAAAAAGACATCAGCGTCTAAATAGTGGCTTGAGGGTGAAAGATACAGATTTCCTTATATTGTAATAGCGTAATTAAGTTGTAATAGTTTAATTAAGTTGTAATAGTGTAATTACGTTGAAGCGTGAAAATTACAGATTTCTCAGTTGTTTTTGCGGGATCTTAACCTACGTAGGTACTAAATTTCGGCTTCCTAGCACTTGGGGAAATGCCTTAAAGGCATCTAAAACTAAACTAGCAAAATATCCAATGAAATGCTTCGAGACAAGATAGTGTACGTCTCGGTTGCTCTTTTGGCTCCATAATTCCACTGCGTACGTAAAATATTACATTGATATAAAACTATATTTTACGGATTTTATCGCGATTTGGTTTAATTTTTACATTTTTTAACTTCCCGACGCGCGACGTTTCGATTACTTTACAGCTTTCGTGGTCACGGGGCGGACTCTCCGCCGCCGGACTGTCCCGTTAAAAGAAGTATAGAAATATAGTTTTATTTCAATGTGTAACATTCGCGTAAATCTAAGAAACCAATATTACGTTGACTCAGAATTGAAAATATAATAGACAGTTTTAATAAGACGTATTGTAATATATGCGAGGAAAGGTTTATTCTCGTCTACATTAATATAATAGTTTATAATGTTAACACATCCATAAAGTTGTACGTCACATAACTAACGATCGTACAGAAATATCCTATCAATTGGGCGCGGACTGTGGGGTGTGGCATTTTATAATACGTTGAAGATACATAGAGAACATTTAATTGTACACCACTTAATATAAAAACATGTATATAGAAACCATTAGTATACAACTATCAGTGAACTTTACTACATTACTACAGATACAGATACCCAACACTTTATTTAACACCACAAAGTAAAGGGAAAATAGAACATAGAAAACTTAAAAAAATAGTGTACAATTGGCGATCTTATCGCTATAAGCGATAGCTTCCAGACTAAACGATTAATTAATGGAAATTATATCGCAACTAACGGCCCGGCCCGGCTTCGCCCGGGTGCAGATAGTTTCGAGTCCTCCACATCAATAATTGTGGAAGCTTCACTGGATAGTGCATTATTAATTGTAATGTGTTTATATGCTTTATTGTTCTGTATGTTTCCCAAATATTAATAAAATAAAAAATAAAATAAAATAAATAAATATTATTTCGCGTACTAACTGTTTTATATTCAAACTCGATGTAACCGTTGTTAAGTATATTACTTATCCCGTCCCGTCCAGTTCTGTCCCATCTCATTTTGTGGCATGACGAAAAGCATGCAATCCTATCTTCTCCTGCCCCGTGCCATCCAATCGAGTTTGAAAGTGTAGTAAACTTGTATATTATAATTCCTTACTCATTCCACGGGACGACTACATTTTTTCGGGATAAAAATTAGCCTATTATATTATGTTAATCCAGGGTGTCAGGAACCCCTATACCAAATTTCATTAAAATCATTTCAGCCATTTTTACATGAAAAATGAACCAACATCCATAAAAACTTTCGCAAATAAAATAATATTAGTAAAGATATAGTCTAAAGTAAAACAAATTAACATTCAAAAGATCATATCGCTTTCTCTTTAAAAATTGTGAGATGTCATGGAGAGCCCAGTTCCTAACTCTATAATACCTTGCAGCATTACATTTTGCCCATCTTGGCAACCTAGTTGCCTTGGCCGTTTTGCAAAGACGTCATAATAATATTATTATTTAACACCGTATTGCGATAGTAATTTGTGTTAGATACTCATAAAATCTAAAGAATCCATAATTACAATAATTTTAAAAATGCCATCTAGCGGAGGGATATAAACTAAGAGTATTTTCATGAAAGTTTTAGTGACGACATCTATCAACAAGAAGCAACAACTTTAAAAGTACAAATCTAGTGCCATCTACATTTAAATAAGCCTTTGCTTCTCTTTTACCTTTTATTTATTGCAATAATTTTCGTAAATTGTATTCAATTAATTATTAGAAATGTACCACGGATATAATAAGTACTTTCGTACAATTAGCTCTTTGTAATTTACTAGAAAATACAAGAACGAAGAACGGAATTCCAAGATGTATTTTTTTTATTTCTATTCTAGAGATGTCATATTTAACATGCTAACCTATAATCGATATGTAAACACAATAAGTATTAATTTAAGATTTTGTTTAAATTGTTTAAATATTATTCGGAAAAATATTTAGTCAATATAATATGTCATACTAATTACATTACATGTTGAATTGATACTATTGTCACTACAATAGCAACACCTCGATTTAAACGTTCCTAAAACTAATCGATAAGCTGGTAATTTTAATAATTAATCGGTACCCAGTCGGTACTATACCGTACAAAATTAATAATCGATAGTAAAAACGGGTATGCAAGAATGTAAATTATAAATTATAAATCGACATTCAACTCTAGTCACTCGAATGTGTGTTGTGTCGTTGGTGTTATGAATATAGTTTGAGAAAAAGTCGTTTGAGTGGTAATTATAAAATAAAACAAACAAATTAACGTTACAGTTGTTCGCAAAGTGTTGTCATTTTAACTAAAATAAATTACACGCGGTGATTCCTTGCGCCGTCTATTCATAAAAAGAACATCAACTTTTTATTAAAGTGGCCACAGGCCAGTATTCTATAAACAAACAGCTGTAGCTGTGTGCCTACACACTTGTTGCACCCACTTTCAAAGTGATTGAAATTTTACCTGTTTTGTGAGAAAGTGAACTTGTTACCTTATACAAATACTACATATTTGTGAATCGTTCAGTGTTCATTTACCGTTACAATTAACGAGTATCGTGAGAAACGTGTGTTTAAATAGTTATCATTAAATACGTTACGATGCACCTGCAGATGCATTGGATTAAGTGTTGTGCTCCGGCCGCGATGTGATCGCATTCCTGTAATTTATGTCGACGCGGAGACGAGCGCGTAGGTAAAATGTGCACGATTCAACGAGTTCGTGAAGAATCATGCCTAAAATGACTCATACGTGGTCGATGGCATGTCGATATTGTTTTGTTTTTGTGGAATGCCAAACCCATGAGTAAATTGCAAGGAGGAATGACAATATAAAAAACTTATTGTCTATGACGAGCTTTGAAAAGCATTCGAAATTCAAAATGTGCTGATTGGCGGGATACCGACTAGGTGTTACGAGTTGTTGTGATATAATGAAAGAGAGTGGATGAAAAATGGCTCAAAGTTCTGCAGATTCAGACAGATTGTCGTCAGCTGGTATATCAACACATAGCTCAGGCACTGGAGCAGGCAATGTTGGGGGCTCTGTTGTTGGAGTGAGGCCAGGTGATGCAGGCCTTAAGAGGGAAGATGAGGAGGAATACAATCTAGGCCCATTGCCTCCAAACTGGGAAAAAGCGTTTACACCTTCAGGAGAAGTTTATTTTATTGAGTAAGTACTAATATATTATATTTTACTGCTTGTCTAATAATTGTTTTTGGCATATTGGTACCTATTACATTTCATTTCATAGCACACTAATATCATAGAGTCTTTTATAGAATTATATTGATGAAGCCAGTACCAGACAAAACATTTAAAAATTTGTATTTAATATGTGTAGAATTTATCAAATGTAAAATTGATGACCTATGATGGCCTTATGATGTATTCTGCATAATTACATGCAATGCTTAAGCACTTGCCTCTTACAACCAGTATCAAATAAAGTCATTATAGGTAAAAACGCATAATTACATTTTAATAAACTCTACATACCACTAGTAGTAAAACTTACATTTAAAGTTTTTGAATAATAATGAATTTATTACATCAAAGATCCCAAAATATTACTTACATAAGCCCACACCTATATGCCTGGAAAAGTTACATTAAGCCTACAATATGCCAACATTTGTAACCCATGTAGGCACAAATTCAAGTAATGGACAATATGTGATTTCTCAAACTGAAATCTCACACTAAATGGACTGTCCGACTTAGGATTTAAACCCAGGATCGACATACAAATCCCACCATTAGATCATTCACCCAGTATTTTTAACTGTTATTTCTAAATAACAATTAAGTATTACATATCAACACAAAATTAAAAAATATAAATACAGAAATATTTAAAAACACATGAAAATTCAGCAAACAGCGATTAGTTTAGAGGTGCGTAAACATTATACAATGTGGAATATGTAATAGCATTACAAAACATTTATGCAATGACCCAAGTGAGGAAAGTAGATGTGTGAATAAAATTACAGTTCAGTTGAAATATATTGGAATTTCGTAATTATTCTGAGCTCCCTGACATATTTATGAAGTTCATAATGTTATCTAAGATGCAGTATTCACAAACTATGTAACACAATATTCTTTTCTGATAATTCTGTGATATTGTAGCTATGCAATATAATTTTCATGTTAATGTGTGGTGGTTTTTTGATAACAAACTAGATGTAATCTTCATAACTACATTTATGAGTTTAAATTTCAGGGAGACCTCTGAGTTAGTGTTATGTGTGTAGTGATAACAAATTACCGAACTTTAACAGCTAAAGAAAATATTGTATTGGAACACAGAAACAAAATCTATAAATTTCACATAAGTCTATTATAGGCAATAGGCCAGTGTGATGGACTGTGCTCTATTAATCTCTTGATTGCAGAGGAAACCTATGCTCAGTACTCAGTAGTTGGCGATTATAGGCTGATTGTAACTATAATAGGGTAGATGACTATGATCGAATGTTTGTATTATTTTGTAGACAAACACAAGTGCCATTAAAACAAAACATTTTTGTTAAACAGTATTAAATTAGCTTCTAACATGAGGCAAATATTAGTATTTTATATGAAAGAGTGGTGACATAGTGGGGACATCTTACCGTCTCTTTCACACCCGCACACTATAATGCCCTATAATGAACAGTGACGTCACTAATTTTGTTTTGCATACCTTTTTTATTACCCCCACTACAAGACTTAAAACGTTTCTAACTTGTTTAATTCTGAATGGATTTACAAAATTCCTTGCTTGCTATATTTTGAATATGGATACTTTTTGATTAATTAATACAATAAAAAAAAATGAGTCATGTACCCTATTGATATGCAACTAATTTCACACTGCTCCTGGCATTACCAAAGACTATAAGAGGTAGTGACAATTTTCCATCAAGTAGTCTATCTCAATGTATAGAATAAGCCCTCAGCTTTTTAGCTGGTTGTGGCATAATCATATCCAACCAGATAGCAACCACCATGCATGATAATGGATAACCCATACAAGGCCCATGTAGGTATGTTGCACTTAGCTGGTGTTTCCAGCAGCAACTTTATTCTGTAAAATAATGCTGACAGACTTAACATTGCATTTTTTGGTAGTAAGTTTATTTGTATTTCTTGCGCTGACCATGAGTCATATTCTTGTGCCATTATAATTAAACAATAAAATATCATAAATTACTTTGAGAAAACATTATAAACATTGAATACAACTGCATGTCTGCATACAATAGGTGACACAAAAAGACTGCAGCGGGAAAGTGTGAAATGATGGCCGAGTAAGCAAGTGAAACTGAAATATGACAATAGAACTGTTCTATTGTTTGTACATGCACTCACTGGCTATTGTTTGTACTATAATACTATGTGTGTTACTAACTAAAGGGTAATGTAATTACAGAATTTCTCTACAAGTGACTACCATCCGCTATACTGCTTTTCCCAAACCATTCCGTACTGTTCTGTCCTATCCGGTATTATTTATTCCTTTAAATTAAAAGTGCAGGCAATATTTAAACATTATTTGGTGGCAATATTTAAAAACCCCTTAAAAAATGACTCACAAGTCCGTAGGTATGAATCGTGTATTACGATTGCATTGGTCCTTCCATTGTATATTAACCATTATAATTATATTTCCACGGTAATAAAACCACGTCCAAGATTACTTGCCTTGTTAATACAATATGCTGTTTACTTAAAAAATCACATAGCACATACATGGAGGTAAACAAATACGTATAAATTAATAAATTACATTATCATCATTATACGACTATCTTCGTTAATAAATCATACAGTAATGCATCTATCTACAGCTTTGTTCTGTGAATTTTATACTATCGTTAATTATCGTACATCTCCATAGAAGGAGCAATTACGATTTCTATGTATACATACAAAATGAACGCCGGCTGTGAGACGAGAGGCCGCGGGTTCGATCTCAGCACCGAAACAAATATTTGTGTGATCCACAGGTATTTTTTTCGGGTTTGAGTGTTTGTGAGACCAAAAAAGTCTCTTAGTTCCTGTCACCCACGACACCTGACTCGATCTTAGTGTGGGCTCAGGACTGTTGGGTTGTATTTATTTGTTTATTCAAATCCGGATATAGAAAGACTGAGTTCAAAACGGGATACGCTTCATTCTCTATGACAGGATCCTGTCACCATCCTGTAAGATAGTCGCTCTTCGTGCGATGACAATTTCATATAACCTTAGGTCTTAACTCTATGTCTAAGTACCCCCACTGTCCATACTTATCTACGTGGAAAACATGACTCCTTCCAGTCACAACACGAGCACGTCCCACTGGCTGGACCCGCGGCTGGCGCGGTTCCGCAAGCACTCTCTGGGCGAGTGTGGTGAGGACGAGCTGCCCTACGGCTGGGAGATGGTCACCGACGAGCGTTACGGCTCGTACTACGTCGACCATTTGAATAGACGGACGCAGTATGAGAACCCGGTGTTGCAGGCCAGGAGGTTAAGAGGTAAGTGGTTGTAATAGGATTACTTCCTTTGAAGATTGAATTTGTTAGATAGAAAAAGTTGGTTGTGATGGGTTAGCGTCCATACTGACTAATGAATATCGCGTTTCGGGTTCAGCGTTTGTTACACGGTTTAAGACATACTGACTTAGTTGTGTTGTATGGGTATCTGGGATACATTGTGCTTATCATCTGATTCAATTCGGTTATGCCCCATGATCTCAGAAACGGCTCAACGGATTTCGATGAAATTTAATATAGAGGTAGCTGACACCTTGGATTAACACATAAGCTACTTTTTTCCCAAAAAATGTAGTGTTCCTGTGGGATGGGAAAGAAATTCTGGTACATTTGTTACTTTTTAAATCAAAGGAATGGTATGGGACGGGAGAGGACAGTATTAAATCCCTTGAGTCATGGGATAGAATGAGACGGGACAGGACGGGAAAATACTGTAGTAAAAATACTTGGTATTAGCACAGAAAAAATGTTTTTACGAACTTATAAAACATAGTGTAATAATTAAAATTAAAACGCCTTCACGTCGATCTGTTTACCTAGACCTTAATCTGCAAATACTTTTTATCCAACAAATAACGGAGTCAATGCTAAATTAATTAAATGCTTGAAGCGACGCGGACGCCTCGTGGTAATTTATACGTGTGAATGTAATGTTTGTGCATTTGTATCAGATCCACAATACTGCAGTAAATTAAAATATAGATCATTTTACGGTATGATAGGTATTCCTAGCCGCTGAGATAGTCGCCGCCCTACCCTATGTATTGTATGTATGTATTAATACAGACCCCCCTTATTAGATTTTCTCATTTATCTTGCATGTGCAGACATCGATCGGTTTGTATGTATAGATTATTATATGTATATCTCCACATTGCTACCTTTTATCATATAAACCGCAGAAAAGTCAATTCAGTTTCTCAGCAAAATTTATTTCCGTGAACAAATTCAAGGAAATACTTTCTTCACATAAATCGGTCAATAGAACGTGCACTTTTTTCAAATGTCATATTTCATCAAAATGTCGGATGTTGGAAGTAAAAGCGTGTAATTACGCGTAGCAGACGGTAGGTGATTGATAGTACATGCAAATCGATCATGCTTCGGCGGGTCTGCGGTTCGATTCCGTCGGAGTAAATAAATCTGTATCAGTCCATATACGTCCCACTGCAGTGCATGGGCCTCTCCAATAATCGAGAGTATACTTGAGAGGGGTTAGGCCATATTCTAAACCACACTGCCCTAGTGTGGATTGGCAGACTTTTACATACCATAGAAATTCATTCGAATCGATATGGTATGCAGGTTTCCTCACGATGTTTTCCTTCACCGTTATAGTGCGTGGTGATTGATTATATATCAATGCACACATGACTCCGTAAAGTCAGAATTGTGCCCTGGGATTTGAACCCGCGAACACCGTAAACGTTTTGGCAGCCGCGTCAGGTCCGCTACCACGCACTTTTACCACCAGCTAAAATGGTGTTCATTTGCAATATTTGACATACCTGCGTTTTATCTCTTTTAACGTCTTATCTATTCTAATACGCTATTCTGTAGGTAAACCTCTATGTTTATAGTTGAGGTCATCTAGTAAAACATAATACCTTTGTTTAAACAGGAAATATAATATAAAAAATGCAAATATTTACCCAGACACGTTATATTTAACGTGGGTGGACATCGGCCAGTTTCTCTCGCACCTACTCAACTTTCTGATTCATCTCGAAGGCGCATCCGTTGTTTAATAATGTTATTACACTATTTTTATATAATTATGTTCAATATTCACGATGTAGTGGGGCTCATAGCTTATCCTGCCAAAAATCTCCGATATTAAACTTACCTATAGTTTATCTAGTTGTTTGTCTACTTGTCTGAGGTCAATACATACCTCTTAACCTAAAGCTGAATGTTAGCTGATGTGGAGGAAAATATGTAGGATGGCGATCATACCGGCCGGAGTAATGCTAGGTAGAAACAACGCACAGACTCAAGCCCTTAAGAGGAAATGAAAAAAGTTTTCCATCAAGCATCGACTTTTATAAAATAAATACTAAAGTTTCATGACATATTGATGAATTAGATCGATTTTGCTTTAAATTTTGTTTTACGTAGCATAAGGATTTAGGATAGAGACTTTCAAGCCCACACACTCACCACTGCAACTCCTGTCAGCCAGGATCAACAGCACGCAAAGAACTGGTACTGAACTCCGGAGCGAGCCGAGTCTCTTAAGGACACTAGCTTCTCTTAACCGAAGGAAAAAAACAAATAGGAGGAGTTGGAAACAAATAATTGTCCACTATAGCAGAAGGATAACCAGAATCATAGGACTAGATTAAAAAGAAAATAAACCAAACTAAGTGGAAACGGAGCTATGTGTGTATTGATAGTCAATCACCACGCACTTTAACGGTGAAGGAAAACATCGTGAGGAAACCTGCATACCGTAGCGATTTTAAAGAATTTCTACGGTATGTAAGTCCGCCAACCCGCACTAGGCCAGCGTGGTAGACTATATGTCCGTATTTATGCAAAATGGAACCACACGACAAAAATCGTTTTTTAGTTTTTTTGAAGAATACTAATTTAAACGTGCTCTAAATTCTTATACAAAAAAGAACCACACGATTTTTCCCTTAAAAACAAGGTATACTAAAAGCTGAATAGAACCAACAGCAGAAACAAACATTATACATAAAGCCAAACCGAACCACAGCACAATGGAACTCGATTGTTCAAACAAATAAACGATATTAATACCATGTCATTTTATACAAAACAGATCCACACATACTTGGTACCATAATACGTTACACATATTTCTATTAATAACAAATATTTTTAATACCCCAAATGGAACCAAGTTGCTGTGATATGGTTATGCGTAAAATAAATTCATATTTTAATTGCTGACATTTTTAAGCAAAATGGAATCACGAGCATTCGGTTCTATCATTTATTAATAAATATTGTAAAACAGTAGAACCACTAGCATGTGATTCCATTATGCAATATAACATTTTGAAACCCATCATCGCTCAAAGGTACCAAATGACATGATTTGTTACATGCCTCTCATCTTTAAACAACGAAATATTAACTTTATTCCATTGCATATATGGCTCAAAGTGCAATAACTCAAAGTTTTAAAGTAAAACGTCGAACATCTGTCAAAATAGGTGACATTCAACGAAATAGTTCGTATGAGTGACGACCGTTATTTTTCTCCGCGAATAAATTTCTATTGTTTTTATTAATTTCTCATTAAATTAAGTGTGAAAATGTTGAGTAGAAGCAAGCAATTAGTAAATAAAGCATTGGAGATGAACACCGAAGATAATTTTGAACATACAACAGGTAAGTAGTTTTATTTAGTGCATTTAAGTACTTAATGAATCTGAGTTGTACGCTTTATCCACATTTGATTTATTCCCGATTGTGGAGTGAGTCACCTAATTGTCTGTGGTTTGTCGCGGTGCCGTTATAGCTATTTAATTATTTGTTCGATTTTAATGCTCATGAGGCCTCTGTTTTGTGCAGAACAAGGTTAGCTACGCCTTAGCCCGCGAAATTCAAAAAATTAACAAGTTTTTTCTTTTTGCATGATTTTTATACAAGGCTCATGTACAACATACTTTTTGAAGTGACATTAAGCCGCGTCCCCACTAGGCGATATTTCCCCATGTCGCCCGCCTGGCAACGTCGTCACCCGATGTCACCGGAGACACACGTTGCTCGACTAATGTCGCCTAGTGGGGACACGGCTTTATAAGAACTCATAATATTTTGCTATCGTCATTTATATATAAAACCTCACGGTTTTGTTGCTTTAATTTTAAAGCTTTAATTTATTACAGCAGAAGGTAACGGAGAACCTGGTAATCGGAACCTCTGGATAAGCTTTCTTCACCTTCAAACAACATTTCAACTTCGCCAGATCGCTTAGATGAATATTCCTCGCCGGTATTAGAATTGCTCGAAAACTTGTCCCCCTTTAAAAGTCCTGACTATGTATCAGATTCATCAAAAGTATATAGTAATTGCTGGCAGCAAGAAATGAGGCTGTCTAATGGAAAATCGAGGCGTACTATCGTAGAACAGTCTGCTTCTGAAGGCGAAAGTACAGCGAAATCACCAGTGTTTATACCATGTTTTGATGATATGTATTATTTTTTATTTTTAGTGAATTAAAGCTTTATTACGATAATATAAATACATAGTTTCATTTATATCAGGAAGTCCCTGCGTTGTGGTTGTTTTTTGCATATGAGAAAACCTATCAATTAGTAAATGTTAAAAGGAACCACATGCACATTTTCTTAAATATCTAGAAAGTTTAAGAGTATTCAGAGTAAATTTATATACACATAGTTAAATAAGTAATTTATCAATAAATTTAAATAAAATAAATAGTAATTTTACTTAACCTAACAGAGCTGCACATGTTTTTGTAAATCTTTTGATATCTCAGAAGTGCGTTTTTGCTGCATGGTTCCTTTTTGCATAAATACGGACATATGGCCTAACCACTCTCAATCGATTCTCTCGATTGTAGAGTAGGCCCGTGCCCTGCAGTGGGACGTATATGGGCTGATATAGAATATAGAAATAAAACTAAGAAATGTAGATAACTTGTTGGCAGAGAGCGGCGGTGGCGGGCAGCCGAACGGGCCGGCGCCGCCTGGGGACCTGCGAGGAGACAGGTTCACCGTCACACTCACCAAAGGACCACAGGTTAGTACCAAGATCTTTTCTTATCAACCCAAAGTAATACAAAAAATAAGGATTCAAAATAGATTAGCCTCAAGCATTATTTGACAGCGTCCGTAGCGCAGTTGGTTAGACGCCGGCTGTGAAACGGAAGGCCGCGGGGCCGATCCCCGCACCGGGACAAATATTTATGAGCCCCACAAGTATTTGACTCAGGTCTGGATGTTTTTGAAATGGAAAAGTCTGTCGTAGCTTCTAATACCCACGACACAAGACTCGATCTTAGTGTGGGTTCAAGACTATGTATGTGCTGTTGGGTATCTTTAATATTTATTAAGTCCACCTATCTTGGTCTGAATATTTCAAGAGGAAGATTTAATAGCTGGTAGGATAATATATATAATATGTATTTGCCGAAACAGCGACCATCTACCCCGTCATAGTGACACATGGAACTGCATCGCATTTCGGGTTCAGCACTTCATACTAGCTTATACAAAAATAATACATAACAAAGATTCATGCAACGTCTAGAAATAGATCAATAAGTTAGGTATGTGCAAAAAATGCACGTTGCGGTACTCGTCGAGTCGTGTTGCACAATACGCGGCGGTCACGCGACTCCAAAGCTATAGAGAAAAAATAATTGGATTCTGCTTGTCAAAAACATCATCTTTTATGATGTACCAATTCGTTTGTGTGTTGACGAGCGTGTGATTAATAACTGAATTGAATAGCACGCTATTGTACATCGAATTTTTTTAAGACGTGATGCGACAGCTTCTTTGACGCGTTTGGTTCGGTGAGATGCTGACTGCCCTATTGATGAACTTTCCTCTTCCCATACTATTTCCTTACCGCTCTCCTCCCATTTTGATGGACCGGCAACACATTCATGATCGTGGATCCAGCGATGTGGATGTTCATGGCAGTGATCACTTAGTGACCTGTTTACTCGTTTGCCGAACATACGCAATAAAAAAATTACTAGCCCGGCATAGTGAATACAATGCACCTTATGTATGTTGTGACTAAAATAAATAAATAAATAAATACACCCAACAGTCACATACATAGTCCTGACCCCACACTAAGATCGAGTCTTGTGTCGTGGGTATCAGAAGCTACGAGAGACTTTTCGGTCTCACAAACACCCAGACCCGAAACAAATACCCGTGGATCACACAAATATTTGTTTCCGTGCGGGGATCGAACCCGCGGCCTCTCGTTTCACAGCCGGCGTCTAACCAACTGCGCCACGGAGGCTGTAAACATATTCGTATTAATGTATCTTATTTGCAAATTATAACAAATGATTAATGAACTGCTCTGATTTAAACCAACTTGTAATTTTTGTAATAGTCACTATATTGGAAACTGGTTTTGAAAAGAGCAACACTAGAGTTTGTTGCCGTTCTTCTTTAATGAAAATCGCTTTCCGAACCGGTAGTAGTTCCGAAAATGACTGAATAATAGATTGAATAAATTATTTTCATTTTATTGCAGGGCTTGGGATTCACATTGATCGGTGCTGAGGGTCTACCAGAAACAGAAGGCTACTTGCAGATTCGCAGCATTGTGCCACATAGCCCAGCCTGGATTGACGGTAAGAATAAAACAACTTAAAATACTTCATCATCATCATCATCATCATCATCATAATCAGCCCATTGCAGTCCACTGCTGGACATAGGCCTCTCCCAAGGTACGCCACAGAGCCCGGTCTGCTGCTTTACGCATCCAGTCGCTGCCAGTCATTAAAATACTTACATAGCAGGAATAAGGAGTATAACCTTGAAGGGAAACCCACCTATAGATCACTTCTATGGTATGTGAAGCTTACAACATAGCTCAAGCCAGCGTGGTGGACTCTAGTCGAAGTCCTCACAATAGTACTTTCGATTGTATGGGAGTTTAGATATAGTACAGTAAAAATGAGTATTATTAAATCGAGCAACTGTATAAATGTACCAGTGAACCAGTCGGCCGATGCCGGGTGTTACTCTATAATCCAAAACGAAGTTCGAATGTTCGAATCCTCAATCGTACGTCGTAACCATAGACTATGTTCGGAGTGAATGATAAGTCTCATAGAGGATAGTATTGATTTTTGGAAGTAGAAAAATATAACTTCTTCGGACGTCGAATGTTCGAACTTTTCAAATTCGCTTCGGTTTCAGTACCCCTCTGTGCCATGTCGCTAAGACCTAATAGGATAGACAGTTATGGATATTTTTTTATTGTTGGTATAATAAGAGTGCCTCGGTAGCGTAGTTGTATTACGGTACGGTTACAAAGCTGAGGTCTCGGGTTCGAGTCCCGGGTCGGGCAAAGTAATATTGGATTTTTCTATTCATTATCAGCCCGGAGTCAGGAATTTGTGCCCGATATGGCGATGGGCTCGCCCCCTATCACATCGTGGGACGGAACATACAGGGCGAAATGTGGGTGCCCTGGTGGCGCCTCTGCCTACCCCTTCGGGGATAAAGGCGTAAGTTTATGTATGTATGGTATAATAAAATGATGTATTGTTGCAGGCGCGCTTCGTCCGGGCGACATGGTGGTGGGCGTGGGCGCGCGCGGCGTGCGCGGCCTCACGCATGACCAGGTGGCGCAGATCTTCCAGTCCATCACGCCAGGGACGGAAGTCACGCTCAGCCTCGTCAGAGGTATGTATACTAACACTAATTATAAAATAATGTGTACATTTTCAGCAATTATTAAAGAGCATTTCAGAACGAATTCAATAAGAACTGGACTAATTGTGATTGGTGGAAGAAAACGGGCTGTATCTTTAAAGTTTAAACAGTCATGTTTAAGATAAAAGACTTTGGTATCAGAAAGTATAGATTTCATTTTTACAATAGCTCGTCCTGACACATTTGTTTGTTATTCAGTATCTAAATGCAGGAATCGCCTATAAAAAAGTAAATCTTTTTATAAATATTTAGTATATTTTTCCATTTGGTATAATAGGAACAAGGAAAGAAAATGAAGATATATCCATGTTTACGACTCCCACAAAGACCATTGCATGTAATAAAACTTTTCAATATTAAACATTATGTATAAACGTACATTCTAAAAGGAGAATGCCCATTTTACTATGAAACTTGGTATCGGTGTGAGGATTTTTGTCCCTCGATGAAACCTTCATTTTTGTGTAGGGAAAAATATACCGGGTATATCAAGACCGCGACCGAAAACGAAGCCGGGTGGTAGTTTTAGTGGTTATAGACACGATGCAACTAAAAATTTCGCAAAAAAAGCGACGGATAAATTTTTGCAATTTTTAAAAAATCATCGTTTTTGGTGGTAAATCCTTAGTTTTAGCGAAAATAGTAATTTAAACCCTTACGTACCATTGCGTCTTTAAAAATAAAAAGGTGTACATCATTATTTTGGCAAAAAAAATGTATTTATCACCCAAATACGACGAGTAGTAAAAATAAAAATAAAAAAAACAAGTTTTTTGGCGAAATTTTTAGTTGCATTGTGTTTGAAGTCACGTATAACACCACCTGGCTTCGTTTTCGGTCGCAGAGTTGATATACCCTGTATTTATAATACGTGATTATGCAGGTTACCCGCTAGCCTTCGACTCGGAGGACCCGAACACGCGCGTGCTGCGCACACTCGCCGTGGACGCCACCGCGCCGCCCGACGCCGTCGCCATGCAGCAGCTCACCCGGGCGCTGCGCACCAGGTCACATACACTACTCTCATTATTCTATACTAGTTGTATACTACATGGACCTTGTGTAATTAATTGTAATTTCCGTGCTTTCCGGCGATTTTGCCATACCTATTATTGGAATCAAGTATAACAGCTTACATATTAGGTCCCATTTAAATGTAATCACTATTCCGTGGTGCTTTACAGCTGGCTTCTCTGGCTGTAAATGTATATATGCCAGGTTATTTACCTCTTTAGTTCATTGTTTTGTCACCCGCTTTATTAGGGAGGGAAGTGGACAATAATTTATTTCCAACTCCTCCTATTAATTTAACTTTTTGATTGATTTCGTTGCGGGTTAAAGACAAGTTAGACATTCCCAGAGACGCGCTGAGCTTCAATGCTCAGTGTCATTAAAATGCGTGCCACTGTTGATCCTGGCTTACAGGAGTGGCAGTGGCGGGTGTGAGGGCACGACACTCTCCTACTCTAATTATAATTATAACACAATGAAAATCCGGAAGATATCGTTGTACTTTAATGAAGTGGTAGAGCCATGTTGTAGCTTGTTAAATCTACGATACGAATGGAGCAGCTTGATCCGGGTGCTATCACTGTCCAGAAAACCGACGAAAAGTTACAGCTTTGCTTTAATACGTTCGGTGAATGAGATAGCCATCAAATAGCTGAAGGAATTTATATCCTTCTGGAGCGATGACCGTTCCACAGATTGACCAACAGCGTCACTGCTCTGATCGAACCTAACTCTTTGCACTACAACTTTTAAGGAAGGCTTTATTACTTAAAATTGCTTTGTTGTTTCATTACAGTGTGAAATGAAATGAAATTCGTTTATTGGTCACGTAGGCAATTAAATAGCTCTTATGACAAGTTAATACATAGTACTTATTTTCTATTTACAACATATTCGTTGTAATATTTATATTAATTTTATTATATTAAGTATTATATTATTTATTAGTATTTTATGGTATTTTTTTTTTTCAGTGGACCATAGGTATTATTAAAGCGTAGTGTAGTTGGCTAATTCTTGTTGCATCAATAATAGTTCAGCCTGTCCTTTTATGAATATCTTTTGTGTATGACAGCAATATTCAATGTTATAACCCCTGCAGGTTCAACCTGGAGTCTCCACACGAGGAGACGACGAGCCAGGGCTGCGACGAGGCGGACAGCCCCGTGACGTCAGCGCACAGCCCCGCGCGCCGCCGCGCCGCCGACCGCTCCTTCGAGCTCGCCGAGCTGGCGGCGGAGAGTACCGCACCACCCAAGCGATGCCCTAGCGCTGACCACCTGCTATCATTAGCCACTGGTATGTTGTAGCATTCATCTACATTCTACTGAATATTTCTTTAAATTTGAATTGAAGGCGTGAGTTTATGTATGTATGTATGTTCACATACAAGATCCCTGAGATCGTCGGAGAACTTGAGGTTGAGAATGCCTGTACACTCTACGACTTTTATGGATAAGTCTTTTTCTGTCCAAGCTGTCCGATTATGGAATGCACTTCCTGATGCCGTAAGACGGGCTCGAACACTGTTGTCCTTTAAAAAAATGGTGAAAGAACACTACTTGTCCCTTTAACAGCCAAATTAGTCTAGTGATTGATTGTTTATATTTGTACTTTATATATTATATTTGTGCACTTATGTATGTATATATTTATGTATATATTATGTAATTTGTATGTTTATTTTATCATTATATATTATATTACTTGTAGTTTTTGTGTTACTTGTTTTATGTATATACGGAGTATCTATTAATTTTTGTTGTTATTATTTTAGTTATTGTTTTAAAACACTTAATATAAGTATTATTATTTCTTATCAGTCTAGCTATTAGTACACTATTGACTGCCCTCTCTTTTATCCTTCTGTTATTTCCATCCCAAGGTAGTCGGTAAGAGATTGCTTCGAGCGATACGACCGCCTTTTGTACTGCTATCTAATTTAATGTTGTTGTTTTTTATTTCTTTGTTAAGTTTATATAGTGTACAATAAAGGATATAAATAAATAAAATAAATAAAAATATGTATAATATAAGTAAGGGCGTATCCGTGTGCAGGCGGCGGCGGCGGCGGCGGCGGCGGCGGCGGCGCGGGTCGCGAGCTGTGCGTGACGCTGCGGCGCGGCAACACGGGCTTCGGCTTCACCGTCGCCGACAGCGTGCACGGACAGAAGGTCAAGAAGGTACGCACACTATTCTGTTGGATAATCAACGTTTTATGCATTATTTCTTTATAGTTATTTACCCTGAAAAATAAAATAGATAAATACACCCAACAGTCACATACATAGTCCTGACCCCACACTAAGATCGAGTCTTGTCGTGGGTATCAAAAACTACGAGAGACTTTTCGGTCTCACACCCAGACACGAAACAAATACCTGTGGAACATACAAATATTTGTTTCGGTGCGGGGATCGAACCCGCGGCCTCTCGTTTCACAGGCGGCGTCTAATCAACTGCGCCACGGAGGCTGTCATTACATGCACCTTGATATAATACATGTCTAAGCCTTAATATAATGAGGCGTCATCCTTGAGCTAAAAAAGAATTGGCTTGATAAAGGAAGATATTCAAGGCAGTGATCTGATAAATATCCAGTGAAGTTAGTAGACTTTGCAAACCTTAGCCCCGAGGGGAAAACGTCAGGTGGAACAAACAAACTTTATATACAGGGTATATCAAGACCGCGACCGAAAACGAAGCCAGGAGGTAGTATTACATATCGTCGTATTTGAGTGATTAAACATAGTTTTTCTATAATAATGATGTACATCGCTTAATTTTTAAACACGCAATGGTACGTAAGGGTTTAAATTACTATTTTTGCAAAAACTAGGTTTTTACCCCTAAAAAACGATGATTTTTAAAAAATTGTAAAATAAAATCCGTCGCTTATTTTGCAAAATTTTTAGTTGCATTGTGTCTGTAGCCGCCAAAACTACCACCTGGCTTCGTTTTCGGTCGCGGTCTTGATATACCCGGTATACCTAAGTTTATTTTGTGCAATATTATTAATTCAGGTGCTGGACCGCAGTCGATGCGCCGGCCTGCGTGAAGGCGACCTACTGATGCAGATTGGCGACACTGACGTCAGACACGCACCGCACCAACACGTCGTTCAGGTAGTTCATTTTCTTCTTCTTTCGTCTAAAACATATCGATAAGGGAAAGCCTAATTAATACGCTTTTATTAGCTTCAGACGTATGTATGTTAGTATGTAACGGAATCTTTGAACATGATTTTGACCCCCTTCAAAACGTCGGATTATTTACACAATTAGTCCATGTTATGAAATGAATTTTAATTACGCTAAAAAATATTTAAATGAGGTCTGTATCTCAACTTATCAATTTTGTTGGTGGTACGTTACTGAGTTCTGTGGGTACTTGTTTTATTTATTGAAGTTATACTTCTTTAGGCGCGTTATGAAAAAATATGAGAGTGAAATTTTAAGATGCTGCATCAATGTAACACAAAAGTAATGGTTGAAGTTATCCGCAAAACCGCTCATTAAGTCTTATTTTTTGGTCCGGCAAAGTCACATAGTGACTAAGGCCCATAAAAATAAAGATAATAAAAAAAAGTCTTATTTTAATGGTAAATCTTTATCTTGCACAGGTCTTGAAGGAATGTCCCGCGATGCACGAGACTACGCTGCGAGTGTGGCGGAGGAACAACAACGTGCGCGCGCCGCGCAGCCGGTCCGCCACGAGACTGCAACCTTCTTCTTGTATGTAGACTTCGTTCATATCTCAGTAGATTTATGGGCTTTATAGTAATAGAACCCTTATGTTATTTATTTATCCTTTATTGCACAAAAATAAACGTTTACATTAAATATACCATTCGATACTCTATCTGGACGGCATTGACCTTAACAATATCGATATCCCAATTACTTAATTAATTTAGTTCTTAACCCGTTGTAATAAAGTTGTAAACGAACCATTACAATTCAATCTCAAAGTCTAAACTATTAAATATAATTGCAGCGGCATCAAATAACAACCAAATGTGTCGAAGCAAAACCCCGACGGCGGAACAACTTCGCTCGCCGATGTCGCACACACAGGACCCACTGCGGGACCCTAATGACGACATGAACTCCGGTAAATATATCCACAATATTTTATAGCATTTATAAATCAACTTGATAATGTTAAATGTCCCCTAATTTAAGCCTAATTTGAAAGCCTCCGTGGCGCAGTTGGTTAGACGCCGCCTGTGAAACGAGAGGCCGCTGGTTCGATCCCCGCACCGAGACAAATATTTGTGTAAACCACAAGTATTTGTTTCGGGTCTGGGTGTTTGTGAGACCGAAAAGTCTCTCGTAGTTTCTGATACACAACACAAGACTCGATCTTAGTGTGGGGTCAAGACTATGTATGTGACTGTTGGGTATATTTATTTTAATTCACAGTGGACGCAACCTACGCCGTGCCAGACCACAAAAACCGCTCCCCGCGCGAGAGCCTCATAGACCGTCGCCGTCGCAGCAGCACCCCTGGCTTCAGAGCGATCCTGAGCGTCGTCACCCCCTGGACCCAGCCCGAGAACCAGTGGCAGGACCGGGACGCCTGGATAGACAACTCCAACATTCGCACCTGGGCGGAGAGCGCGCAGAAGTGGGACGAGACGGGACAGAAGTGGGAGGAGGGGGGGAACGCGAATGGATGGGACGCTAATGGGGAGAGATGGAATGGGAATTGGGGGGAGATACCTACGCCGACGGTGCATGTGGATATGAACGCGGCGTACTGGAGGGGGAATGCTAGTGTTGCTGATAGCAGTGATAATGGAGGTGAGAATTTATTATGGGGTAGTTATTCTTCCGCCAAACGGTTCAATAGTCACTGCTGCCCATGCGCAGTTAAATTGCAAATGCATTAACGGCCTACAAAATTATGCGTAAAAAAGTATGGAAGAAGGGATGGGACAGAAAATGGGTAACATGTTTCTGCCGTTCCCACTAAAACGGGAGTAAAACTACGTAATATACATGCATACATAAACTCACACCATTATCCCAGTAGGTGTAGGCAGAGGCGCCACCAGGACACCCACACTTCGCCCTGTATGTTCCGTCTCATGATGTGATAGGGTTGAGTCCATCGCCATATCAAGCACAGATATGATTCCGGGCTGATAATGAATAGAAAAATTCAATATCAATTTGCCCGACCCGGGATTCGAACCCGAGGCCTCAGCTTTGTAGCCGTACCGTAGTACAACTACGTCACCGAGGCAGTAAAATTGCGTTACGTTGTATCATGTATGAAATAGTTTAACTGACAAATTAAACTATTTCATACAACGACTCTGGTTTCAGTATAGCTCTATTACTTACAAAAGTACTGATATATATTTCTCGTTGACAGGTTTCCCTGAAGATGGTATGTTGCACTCGCCGACCACGGCAGCTATCGGTGGTATGACGTCACATCGACAATCTCCCTCCACAAGCCGGCTAAGAACACATTCTCCTTCCAACTCTACAGGTATGTAATATTGTTAGATAATTTAAAGCAACACAGTCTACATTTCCATACGATTAACTACAAAAACCTTTAGAAGACCACCTAATATCACATTTAAACAGAAAAAAGATGAAGTGAATAAATAATATGTAATTAGGTCTAAACCAGCTGCCGTATAGCAGTGTGAAAGCATCATTGTGTATTACTGCTTACACACAACAGAGATTACACACAATGATGATGATTAAGACACTTAAAACCTAATATCTCATTATGACTATTGTGGTAAATTGCCGTAATAATAAGTTGGGATATAGTTCCTATTAATCGGCAAGCGCTCGCCATCAAACGCACGATTTGCTCATCTCGTCATCCATCCATCAGCCAGAGGATGTCCACTGCTGAACATAGGCCTCTCCCAATGATTTCCACAGTGACCTGTTGGAGGCAGCCTGCATCCAGCGACGTCCCGCCACCTTTACTAGGTCGTCTGACCACCTTGTGGGTGGACGTCCTACACTGCGCTATCAACACACATCACACGCTACACAACTCGTCATGCTATCATCTAATTAAATAATATGCCTTTGCGCAGGTCGACTAAGAAGTCATTCACCATCAAACAACAGTGCCACTGACCATCTTCTTACAAACTCACCATCAACGAGACTGCAGAGCCAATCGCCTTCCAACAACTCTTCCAACAGCAGGATAAAGGGCTCTCCGCTGAGGTAACATTATTTTGTCATTTCAATTAACTTTTTTTTATTATGTGTTCCGTTGGACGTCCGAAGTCCAATATGAGAGTACATCGATTTCCCGTCACGATTCGCCGCTAGATGTCGTTGTTTCATGGCTTCCGATCAGTGAATTTCAGTTTTACGGCAGAGGTGGCGCCATTCCTCGGCGATGTAAAATGCAAGGCGCCATTTTGAGCTCATTGTTGCGTCGTTTTTTAGACCGAGCACATCGCCCTTAAAAGTCAAGTCGTTTTTAAAAATTTTATTTTCGAGAATTAAGTAGAAAATAGCTCCTAGAAAAGTTTCTAGTGATATTAAATTTAGATTTCGGTTTCCGTTAAGAAGTCAGTGAAATTTAAATATGGAAGATACTTCAAGAAAAAGATCGCGCACGCGGTCGGTTTCGTATGAAAGTACCGGCGGCAGCGGCAGTGACGGTGCTATGTCGCCACCGTCACGTAAACGGCAACGCATGGATTTGGATTTGGAAGCAAGGTTTGAATTTTTGTCCCAGCAATTGGTAAGTCAGCTCATCAATATTTTATGTAGTAATTTCGCTGCTCCCGCCGCTACTTAGGCTATCGCTACGGGATCCTCGTCTCCCGTACCTACCCGCACACCCGCAGTAGATAAGCAATTTTTACAACCTCCTTTGTCTAGAATCGACAAAATTGCCAATCTAAGCGTTGCAATTAAAGAACCAACTGCGAATAGGGCTATTCCTGAGCGAGTCTTGAAGATTGCTGAATTACACAGATTTGATTCTCCCGATTGGAATGCTGTTCGTTATACAGATAGTCAGAAGAAATATATTGCTTTTCCCGCCTTTTCTGAACTAAAAATTAACGAAGAACTACGACGATTCGACAGTCACTCGGAGTCCTTCCGACTGCCTCAGATAGAGCGTAGTTTAGCTGCGTTATCAAACGCTTTCATGTCACAAAATGAGGCCGTGAATGCAGCGCTACAGGGTCTCATTGATTGGTCGGCTAAATCAGAAGCACAGTTAAATCCATTGGCACTATACGAAAAACTTTGTGAACTGTTTGGCAATGATTCGGATTATAAAACTGTATCGCATGATATATTACAAATAATATGCGGCAAAAGAGCCGAAATACTGGAACTCCGGCGTCGGGCCCTCTTGAAACCCTTAAAGGATAGATATCTGCGTGAGGGTATAGAGAAAATTCCTCCATCTGCTGAGTATGTGTTTAATCCAAATACTCTATCTGAATTTATTCAAAAGATAGGAGGTATAGAAAAATTAGAAAAGCAAAAGAGTTATTCACATCAAGTTCGTCCAAGGTCACCACAACCTTCAACCACGATCGGAGGAGTCTCGAAGTTCAAACAAATTATGCAGTAAGTTTCCTAACCAGTCTCGGCTGGTGCATCAATTACGACAAATCAATCATCAAGCCAGCATGGAATATTTGGGCATAAAGTGGGACACGAAATACAACACAAAGTCCCTGCCACAGGACAAAGTTGTCAAGATCCGCCAGAGCCTATCATCTCGACTCGCTGCCGGCAGTTGGACCCTCAAGCAGGCGCTATGCCTCTTAGGGATTTTCAACTTCGCG
This sequence comes from Deilephila elpenor, assembly GCA_949752805.1. NCBI lineage: Eukaryota > Metazoa > Arthropoda > Insecta > Lepidoptera > Sphingidae > Deilephila > Deilephila elpenor. Next base: position 8,029,877 of record OX457119.1, read on the forward strand.
ACCTTCATCACCCCACGGGGAAGGTTGCATTGCCGTTCTATGCAGCGTTAGAGCAGATTACTTCGCAACTCTCCTCGAAAACCAGCTCCCTATCCAGAAAAGGTGAGATTAGATTTGGAATGGTGGCAACAGAATATCAACCAGACGTCCTCTATTCACCAAAAAAGGCTGCAAACAAATTTCATGATCACCGACGCCTCAGATGTGCAGTGGCGAGCGCTTGTAAACAACAAGAAGATACAGGGATGCTGGAGCATGTCGCAAGAGGGGTGGCATTGCAATACAAAGGAGATGTTTGCAGTAATTGCCGCCTTGAGACAGGAAGCATCCATCCACGAGAATTCGACAGTGGTGCTTCAGAGCGACAACAAGATTGTGGTCTCGTATATCAAGAACGAAGGCGGAACAAAGTCTCAACTATTGCTAGATTTGACCAAGGATCTGCTGGCTCTGGTGGACAGCCTCAATGTTGTACTCATCGCACATCACCTTCCGGGTGTGTACAACATGGAAGCCGATCATCTGTCGCGCAATCGCGCCGGCTCCGAATGGCATTTACTAAGCGAAGCTACGTCAAGCATATTCGAGCTATAGGGAACACCATCCATAGACCTGTTCGCCTCAAAAACAGCGTTTGTTGTTCCAAATTATGTTACGCTCGAGTTATCAGACTCGAACGCTTGCTTTCACGACGCTTTCAGCAGATGCTAGCGTTACGACCTCGCTTGGTTGTTTCCCCCGCCGGGTCTAATCCCACGGGTACTTCAACACCTCAACACTGCTGCAGGCCACTTCATAATGATTGCTCCCAAATGGAGGAAGCCATTTTGGCGACCCGATGTCAAGTGTCGCTCACGGGCCCCACCGATGAAGATCCGAAACCTCCGGACCAACCTAGTAGACACAGCGACCGGTCGACCAGCACATGTCAAAAATCTTCAGTTGGAAGCTTGGCTCATTTCGGGTGGGACACACTTACAAAGACATGGTCCCTGGAAGAGAGACAACTCCTTTCAGCTTGCTGGAGATCCTCAACATTAAAAACATACGCCCCGATATGGTCCAAATGGTCGATTTGGTGTCGGCAATACGGGATTACGCCTCAGTTACCAAAACCGTCTGAGGTAGCTAGGTATTTAGCACATTTGTTTTTGAATAATAATCTAGCATATCGTACAATCCTTGTGCATAAGTCTACAATAGCAATAGAAACACTATCTGACTCTAAAATCTCTAGAAGTCATATTGTGAAACATATTTTAAAAGCAAAATTTCCTTAGCTAGGCCGATTCCCCAAAAGTTGCCCATATGGGATGCAAGAGTTGTCATTAATTATTTAAAAAATAATATTCCAAACAATACCTTATATGACATCGCTAGGCGCACCACTACCATCCTGCTTTTAGCTTCTGGGCGAAGGGTGCATGACCTAACCCTTTTACTTTGCGATCATTTTTGGATAAGGGTGAATTAATCACTTTAATTCCAAAGTTTGGTTCTAAGACGGACACTTCATCGTATCAACAGAGTAGCTGGACCTTATTAGTTTCCGCGGACAGAAACATAAATCCGGTGTATTGGCTTAGAGCTCTAATCGAGGTCACAAAAGACATAAGGGGTCCAGTTACAAACCTTTTTTATCACTACTAGAACACCCGTTAAACCGACCTCCCCTACGATTATTGGGGGTGGGGTCAAGAAGGTCTTATTAGATTCAGGTTTACAGGCGACCCCGGGAAGTTTTAGGTCTGCTGTTGCATCCGTTAAATTGGTTAGAAAACTATCCTATCAATGAAATTTTTGCCAAGGCTAACTGGCAACACGAAAGTACTTTTAGAAAGTTTATCAAAGGCAGATCAAAACGACAGTAAGCAAATTCACTGAGAAATCATTATCTCAATATTTTTCAATATGTAATTAATTTCTTGATTTGTCTTAGTCAGCTAACACTAATTGTTGATCAGCTAACATTGCTTGTGGCCTCGTTAATTTATCATTATCAGTTAAATTAAAGACAATTATCACATTGTTGCATTTTTCTTTATACTGCAAGTCGCCAGGAGATAACAAACACTTCTCTCATATTGGACTTCGGACGTCCAACGGAACACATAATATAAAAATTTTACCTTCCAATAAAATTTGTATTATGTTTCCTGAGACGTCCGAAGTCCAGGTCAGGTCTTCCTGGCCTATTTCATATTATGAGCCGAACAATGAGCTCAAAATGGCGCCTTGCATTTTACATCGCCGAGGAATGGCGCCACCTCTGCCGTAAAACTGAAATTCACTGATCGGAAGCCATGAAACAACGACATCTAGCGGCGAATCGTGACGGGAAATCGATGTACTCTCATATTGGACTTCGGACGTCTCAGGAAACATAATACAAATTTTATTGGAAGGTAAAATTTTTATATTATCTATCGCCATCTATCACATCGTGGGAAGGAATAACTGGTAGCACCTCTGTCTATCCCTTCTGGGAAAAAGGCGTGAGTTTATAAATGTATGTAAATTATCTATACTGATATATAAATCTGAAGAGTCTGTTTGAATGTGCTAGTGTCAGGAAATACTGGTTCGAATTGAAAAAATATTATAATGTTAGATAGTCTATTTTCGAAGAAGGCTTATAGAGTATTTCTTATCATGAAAAAACAATAAAATACATATAAAATGTAAAATACATATGGTTGGTTGTCTGTAAGAGTTCGCCTTGAGCGATAAGACCGCCTTTTGCGCGTTTTTTTTCTACTTTGCAATTTTGTATATCACAGGTATATAATAAAGTTTTATATAAATAAATAAAATAGTTTTTGGTAAACATTTTAGGCATAATTAAAGTTATTTTACCCAGTGTTTAAATAGTTTTGTTTTTCTCTTTCAATCTCAGAGGAGGGTGGAGGCCCTTATCCTGCTATAGAATGTATGTAAGCTATATTGTATAATTATTATTACATCATCCTTACCACTACAGCACATACCTACTTCCATTTTTGGTATTGAGTTATGTAGACGATGTGTGTATGTCTCCACATATACCCTCATTTTCGGTAGCGATTCGTGTTATATGTGTGTGTGTCTTTCTCCTTCTTTTATAAACATCCCATGGTAGTAATAGATTGCCTAGAGCGATAAGACTGCCATTCTTCCTTTTTTTGTTATTTTATTACATCTTTGTGTTCAATAAAGAGTAAATAAATAAGATATTGTAAAACTCATATAATTTGCAGACTTCGAGAAGGTTCTCCGTCGCGGCACATGCACTCTCCGCTTCGCCAGTCGCCGTCGTGTTATGAAGGCGAAAACATGGCGCAACCCAACTCCGTATACGTGCCTAACTACCCGCAGGTTGGTATATTTCTATATTAAATTAAACTTTTATATTCCTACTATGGAACTTGTGAATTGAACTATGCGTCCATATGATATGGAGAAGATATAATATTATACATAGTGTTTTGATTTGGTTTCTTTAGATTTTATTACGTAGCTCCGAACAAATAGCTTACTTGATGTTAAGTGATAACTGGCGTTTTATTATCCTTTACAATGTTAAATAAAAAATAAGTTGTTGGTCCCTAAAAATGGGGCGAGAAAGGTAAGAGGAGGAAATATTTACGATGTAAACCTTTATATGTTTGTTGTTGATTTTTTGTGATATAATCCTTTTTTTATCGAGAAGGCCTATTTTCACCATAGTTAAAGGCAATTACAGTCTAACTCTATTATCAGGTTTGATTTAAAAGTTTGATATGAAATGAAATGAAAATAATTTATTGAATCCATTAAAATGTTCAACATTGTTTAGATTCAGTCATTTTTTGAAAAACCACCCGGTACGGAAAGCGGTTTTCACTGGAGAAGAACGGGCAAGAAACTCTAGTGTTGCTCTTTTCAAAACCTTTTTTTTTACAATGTAGTGATTATTACAAAAATTACAAGTTGGTTTAAATCAGAGCAGTTCATGAATAACTTGTTATGATTTGATACTGGGTTGTTGTATAGTTATGATATAATAGAATGTGCGTGGTCAGGTGGAGGGCGGCGGCGCGGCGGACCCGGGCGCGGACGTGGTGGTGCGGCTGGCGCGCGGCGCCGCGGGCTTCGGCTTCCGCATCGTGGGCGGCGTCGAGGACGGCACGCGCGTCGCCGTCGGATACGTCGTGCCCGGTACCAGCACGCACGCACGCATACACTACACATAAGCACGTACATACGCACGCACGCATTTTCATACACATGAAAGAGCTGACACGCACGTACACCCACGCACACACATGCGCACGCACGCATTCGCAGACATGCACGCTCTCATACTGCCGTACATATACACCATGTAATGCATATCTCTACGTCGCTTTGTACTTATTTTGTAGGATCGTACTGTTACTAGTTTTGCTACATTTCCATAAGGTCTGTATTTCTCGACATAGCTTAACTAAAAGATTTTTGTCCTTCGAACAAATATATACTAGATACAGGGTCAGGAACAAAATCACATGCCAAAAGTGGCCGAGATTTAAACATTTGTATTACGAACTATGAGATGTAGAAAAAAGTATTTTAATATTTACAACTTTAGGTAACAATAAACTTTAATAATGTGCTATAAGATTTATTATGACTTACACTATACAATATGCATTTATGATTATTTTGACAATTTTGAAAGGCGCATTGCGGCATGTTTACGCGTTGCCGTTGGTGATGATTGAAGCATACTAAATTGAAACAGAGCCACACTTGACATTGTGGCTCTATTTTTCGGGCCGTTTTTGAAGTGCTCACCCGACATCTAGTATATATTTGATCGAAGTTTTTGTCCCTAAGGGAACACAAATTTTAGTCAATTACCAGTGCCAACAATTCCCCACCAAAACGGTCTTGTTAATATTACCAAAAGAAAATAATCTAATATACAAAGAAAGACAATTTAACTCATTCAGGCTCATCAATAAATAGCTATTCAAATCACAGGAGGCCCAGCCGACGGTTTGCTCCGACAAGGCGATCTTCTCACCTCAGTAGACGGCATACCGTTAGCAGGGGCGACTCACGCCAGAGCCGTGGCGTATGTGTGCCAGGCAGCTACTAGAGGACACGTAAGTACATTTGTGCGATCATAAAAGCCACGCTGTAATCACGAGCGGGAGGGAATATTATAACGTGACTTGGGAAAAAATCAACACGGTTCCACGCCTTTTTGTTACCAATTTCAGTGTGCCCTAGAGGACGCTGTAATACTAAAACATAGGATAAATTAGCCACATGACGAATAAACATTAAAAATATATTTATATGTATATACAGAGTATATCAAGACTGCGAAAACGAAGCCAGGTGGTAGTATTAGTGATATCAAACACAATGCAAGTAAAAATTTCACAAAAAAAATGTTTTTTTTTTTTGTATACTTTTACTTGTCGTCGTATTTGGGTAATAATACATAGTTTTTCTAAAATTATGACGTACACCGCTTTATTTTTACACACGCAATGGTACGTAAGTGTTTAAATTACATTTTTTGCAAAAACTTGGTATTTACCCTCCAAACACCATGATTTTTAAAATACTGTAAAAAAAAATCCATCGCTGTTTTTGCAAAAAATTTAGTTGCATTGTGTCTGTAACCACTAAAACTACCACCTGACTTCGTTTTCGGTCGCGGTCTTGATATACCCTGTATATTTAACTATTGTTTTTGTTTAGGTGACGCTGGGTGTGCGACACAACCGCGCCGACATCCAACCACTCGGCGTGCCAAACGTAACGCCACATACTCACCAACCATTACTCGCGTAAGTTTTCTAACCACACCAACATCATAAATGCAATTATATTTATATGCGTAAACGAAAGTAGACTATTGAGAGTGTTAGTAACAATATGTAGAATTTGTTATAATTTCACTATATAAACATATCGACTTGCTGGTGGCATGTTTGTAAGTGAACAAAATTAACATGTATTTTTATATAGTGCGGACCCATCGGCCCATCAGATGCAAGGTGCGCCTTTCAACATACTACACCCAGCACCAATGTACCCACCGCAAGCACACGTGCAACCTATGTAAGTACCATACATTTTTATTACCATTAACGTAAATAATTTATTTCCTTGGAAAAAAATTACCATAAAATACTAATAAATAATATAATACTTAATATTATAAAATACTGCCTCGGTGGCGTAGTTGTATTACGGTACGGCTACAAAGCTGAGGTCTCGGGTTCGAGTCCCGGGTCGGGCAAAGTGGTATTGGATTTTTCTATTCATTATCAGCCCGGAGTCAGGAATTTGTGCCCGATATAGCGATAGGCTCGCCCCCTATCACATCATGGGACGGAACATACAAGGCGAAATGTGGGTGTCCTGGTGGCGCCTCTGCCTACCCCTTCGGGGATAAAGGCGTGAGTTTATGTATGTATGTATAAATATTACAACAAATATCTTGTAAATAGAAAATAAATACTATGTGTATTGACTTGTCATGAGAGCTATTTAATTGCCTACGTGACCAATAAACGAATTTCATTTCATTAAATATATAATTTTATATTGTGTCATATTATGATCTAAAACGCCCCGGATTGGATAATATTATACTACAATAAACACTACAGTCAATAAATAAATAAGACCGTAAATATATTTATTTAAGTAACCACCATTTTGTTTTTTGTGCCGCGAAGCAGCACTAAGAAATCTCTAGTGGGTGTTATTCCTGATTATAGGCAAAAATGTCCCGTTTGAATGTCGCCATTATGTGACCTGCTCGCATTATCATTCTTACTCATAGAAGTATGTCACAGGTACGGTGTGCAGTATGAAGGTGGTGCAAGCGAGCCAACAGGAGGGCGTGGCTGGGCGGTGCCGTATGACGTCACTGTCACGCGTAATGAGGGGGAGGGCTTCGGCTTCGTCGTCATCTCCTCCACCAACAAGGCCACTAGCACTATCGGTAATTATAATACATAATTTCATATTAGCCTGTGATTGACACCGCTTAGACCAGAATCAATAACATCATCAGAAATTATTCCCATATTTATTTTCACCTTCTGTGAATAAAAAAATATGGTTAATAATTTAATGGCCTGCGTAACGCAGTAGCTTGAATGTCGACTGTGAAACGAGATACTATAAGTACTATTCCCGTACTAAGACTAATGTCAGTTCGACTTTTTTTACGTTTACCTGTTAAAAGTCTCTAGTAGTTTCTGATACTTATTACAAAAGGCATCTATTTTGGCGCAGAGTCAGAACTATGTATGTGATTGAAATATTCATATTTAATTGAGTATGTTGTGTGCAGGCCAATTAATCCCCCAATCACCAGCCGCCCGCTGCGGCGCCCTACGCGTAGGCGACACCATAGTGGCCATCAACGGGGCTGCGGTCCGGAACCTCCCCCACCCCGAGCTGGTCGCCCTCATCAAGCGCTCCGGACCCTCCGTCACGCTCACCGTCCTGCCCGCTGACGCGCCGGACTGACACTTCCGCCCCGCACGAGCCAGCTCCAAGTGGAGCCTCGTGTCGTGTGATGATCTGTTCTAAGGAGTAAGTCTGCCGATAAAAAATTGTTAAATATCTCCGCGAATGTTTAACATTGAAATAAAACTGTTTTTCTGTTTTTGTGTTTGAACCAAACATGGCAATAATTACAAAACAATAGTTTTATTTCAATGTTGTAGGAATAAGAATTGACGGATTTGTATAAAAATTAAATGGATTTGAATGTGCATGAAAAGGTAATGGATTCATACTTAATGATATTGACATATTAGCATTAAATTAACCCACGTGTTTCTCTTCACAAAAATGATGAGAAACATGTGGTTTTAATTAATTTTAATATATCTAAATCACCCAGTATAGATATTTATAAACCATAAATATTAGAAATTTATTTTGTAAATCTATATGTATCTCTGCACATTGCATTCAAATTAATTCAATAACATTGTAAATCATGACAATGTTAAACCATTTTAATAAGTACACAAGATTTTTAAAAATACCATTGTTTTTGAAAATCAATCCTATAATAATATGAAATAAAATGTCCATTGTTTTCTTATTATCTATACAAAATATTGTAAATAAACACCGTCCCCATTTAGTTTTTTTGTGGGTAGGCACAGATATACAATTTTAAATAATATTAGTGGCAACCGCTCCAATCTCGTCACAATACCGTCCTCCTTTGAATAGAAAAATATAGCTTTAATAATATTGTGTAAGTTTTACTGTAGCGTAGAAAAGATTTTACTGCTTGTAAGCGGTTTAAGCCAGTAAAATATTTAGTTAAGGACAATAAATAAAGATGTTTTTAAAACGAGCAGCTGGAGAAATCATTGTGAGACTGATAAGTTTGGTCTCGCGGTTAAATCAAACGGTTAATGTAACTTTATTGTATATTTTTCATACAAATATTCGATGTACATATCGACTGTAAGATATACTATGTTGCTGTTAAAATTCATATTTTAGCATCAAATTATGAAGAAAAAGATGTATACAGTTTTTAAATTTGTATTTCACTACACAAAGACAGATGAATTAGAAAATAAATAGAAGAGGCAACATTCAATTAACTATCGCTCGTCTTTGTCACAAAAGTTTACTAATATAACATGAAATTAGCAGATATTAATATTGGGAACAACCATTGGTTGGCAATTGTATAAAATAAATTAAATGTAATTACTGTTAATTACAAATGTTTCTAAAACTCCAGTCTCATAAATAAAAAAATACATAGCTTTTATAATTGAATTAAACTTCCCATGATCTTCCCTTGGCTTTCTTGTTAATTATAAACTACTTAATAATCTTAAGGATTGTTTACTTAATACTTTTATTGTATAGATTGTTGAAAAATGAAAGGCTGAATAATACCAGCTATATTATGGTAGCTAAGTATTTTGATACGTTATTGTTTTACTGTTGACTACATCCAAATGACACTGATAAAATTAAACAAATGTGAATTAATAATCTCATTAGGTTTTCATTCTGATATTTTATTTTAATTATAAGATTGAAATTATTAAACAAACGGCAAATAATTTGCAAGTTTTCTAGTGTACCATTATATTTTTATCATTAATTAAGGAATCATATATTGGTACATAAATATTTAATCATTAGGAAAGATATTCATATATGGGGCATTTCACGTGAAGCGGACAGCAAAAAAAAAGTGAGGTTTCAGAATTCGTTCATGTTCTGTTTATCTGTACTCCTGGAGGGTATGAACGTGAACACGAAATATTTTTTTTGTATGTGGTATAGTTATTGAGTTATTGGTGTTGAAAGAATTGGAAAAGTTAGTCAAAGGGTTTTTTGGAGGTGATATTTTTAATGGAAAAAATTTACAATAAAATACTATTTATATCAGGTTATGTAGTTAAAATATAGTTCTTTATTATTTCTAATCGAGATTTGAAATTACTATTTTTTTCTTATATTAAACCGGAAGTAAATGTTTCTAATCAGAATTTGAATAACTTGGCAAGTAAATTTTTTTATTATTTTTGTTGTAAAATAAAGCTAATAATATATTAATTTTACATTAAAAATTGTAGAATGTTATCTTTTTAAGTTTAGGAGATACATGAGTAAAAGTACATAGATGCCGCACTGAGCGTGGTACCAGACGCTCACTTAGGTCGCCCAGTCAGCGTCTATCTGCCTTATTCATAGACGGATTTTATTTAGTTATCAAACGAATGTTTTGTCCCTTTCGAAATAGTTTAGAATTCAGTTTGAGCGACGAACACAAAACATTCGATAAGTAAAATAGGTTTTTAATCTGTCTATGAATAACGCCGCATAAGTTATATATATTAATTTATAAAATCGCTTTTATATCGTCTATATAGGCAATCATATTGTCATGTATGAATCCCACAGAGGTAAGCAGAAACAGATTTGGCTAGCATGGGTTTAAATATATTTGAACTGGCTAGGCGTAATATTAATTTTAAAAAATGTGGTTATATTTATAATTATGTATTTTATTATATTATTATAGTAAATAAAACAAACAAGATAATACATTATTAAAGATTGGTAATATTAAATTGAATGAAAAATCAGTGCTATGAGAAACAGCCGTTTATTACTGCTCAAATGAGGAAATTCAACGCCTACGTATTTTTCTCCAACCTAGGTTCAATTCTTTGAGACATATACGAGGAACTCAAAACTCTTTCGTACGACGAACCCTCAACTGCGGGACTAATAATTGGAAAACGTATCAGTTCCGAGGTTGATTCTAATTCTAAAACAGTAAAAATAATTAAATAGTACTAATCTTTAGTCCTCGAAACCGACGAGCGTGTATGCAAAAATTAATGACAGTAGATGAAGTGAAATAGGTATGTCAGGACTGTAGTACTTGGCGCTCAATAGTCTCTGCCTACCCCAATGGGACATAGGCGTGAGTTTATGTATATATGTAATCTTTAATAATGTGTATCATATTTGTTTTATTCGTTATAAAATACATAATTAAAAATATATCCTCATTTTTTAAATTTAATATTACGCCGAGCCAGTTCAAATATTATATTTAAACCCATGCTAGCCAAATTTGTTTCTACTTACCTATGTGGGATTCATACATGACAATATGATTGCCTATATAGACGATATAAAAGCGATTTTATAAGTTAATATATATAACTTATGCGGCGTTATTCATAGACAGATTAAAAACCTATTTTACTTATCGAATGTTTTGTGTTCGTCGCTCAAACTGAATTCTAAACTATTTCGAAAGGGACAAAACATTCGTTTGATAACTAAATAAAATCCGTCTATGAATAAGGCAGATAGACGCTGACTGGGCGACCTAAGTGAGCGTCTGGTACCACGCTCAGTGCGGCATCTATGTACTTTTACTCATGTATCTCCTAAACTTAAAAAGATAACATTCTACAACTTTTAATGTAAAATTAATATATTATTAGCTTTATTTTACAACAAAAATAATAAAAAAAATTACGTGCCAAGTTATTCAAATTCTGATTAGAAACATTTACTTCCGGTTTAGTATAAGAAAAAAAATAGTAATTTCAAATCTCGATTAGAAATAATAAAGAACTATATTTTAACTACATAACCTGATATAAATAGTATTTTATTGTTAATTTCTTCAATTAAAAAAATTACCTCCAAAAAACCCTTTGACTAACTTTTCCAATTCTTTCAACACCAATAACTCAATAACTATACCACATACAAAAAAAATATTTCGTGTTCACGTTCATACCCTCCAGGAGTACAGATAAACAGAACATGAACGAATTCTGAAACCTCACTTTTTTTTTGCTGTCCGCTTCACGTGAAATGCCCCATATTTTGGCAATAAATTATTATTATAAGCTCTTGTCACCATACTGCCATACATTGGTCCGTTCTGAAGCAACTTGAGTGCTATTTTACTAGTATCTTTATTGCACAAAAGGGTGCTCCCTTCTCAATAGAACCTCAATATATCTATGTAGGTAACTTATGCATCCATCCATACTGTTTTTTTATATTAATACCTACTTTTTGTTTCACCAATAAAGAAGTACACTACCCCAAATTAACTAGCATGAAAAAATACCCAGAATTTCACTTAAAATGACGGGAAGCTTGCACCAAACATTGCAACTTATCTGGGTTAATGTATTACATACATGTAATACACCGATTATAAAAAATAATCAATTAATAATCCGCATGTAAATATCTTCCAATTATCAATATTAGTGATAAGTTGATTTATTTGTTCAATATTACTTAATACTTTTATCTTATTAGATAATCATATATTTTGTATTCTAGATAAAAATTGTGACATTCCAAAAATGGAGATAATTTTCAAGTTTCATTTGTGAGTAAATTAAGAATTGAGTATGGAATTGAAAATTAATATGAAATTTTAAATAATTGTGTTTAAAAACATGACAATATGGTTTTGAAAATATGGTATGAGAGTATCAAGTAACTTTTTCCAGCCTATATGAATGTAAATCTACTTAAATTATGTGTAAAGAGCAATAAAACTGTAATTTTGTTACATTTAAATAATTTTTTGATGTCATCAAATTGATTCTATGTTTCATACAGGAATGCGCGATCTATTGCTGTGAATCGATTTTTCGATGAGTAATATCGATATCTTACAATCGATTCTTTACCTTTTTATGCATAAATTATTATTTCCATTTTTGTAATTCAGTGCAGGTATTATAAAAATCTAGAGAATAATTGAAAATATCGATTGAATAATACTTCGAATTTTATAATTTCGAATGTCTCCTTGCTACATACATATAAAATCTATGTAGAAAGGGGTCGTTCCATAATCGACCTTGTGTAAACGTCCTTCCATTTATTATGCAAATAATATTCGCGATCTTATATTTCTGGAAAATGTTTAATGATTGTACTTTTCAATTTTGTCGAATCGATCAATGTCATTGTAAATCAATCGATTTAGGATTTATATCGATATTAATATTGCAATTAATCGGGCATTCCTACACTTTATATATTTGTAATATAGTTCATATTGACTGAAGTGGTATAACATAATTTATTTATATTTAAAAAGATGTTAGCTTTTTCTAGATGGGACCACCGAGATTAAGATGTTACTAGTTATAACTTTGGATGAAATTAAATGAAATTTAGTACTTTAGTCATAGTGCACAATATTGTATTTTTATTTAATTTTTGGCCAATTTAAAATGATATTCCGAATATTATGAATTTAGTTTTAAGATTATAAGGTGTACAAGATGTGAAAAATGGACTTGAATGTTTTTGTTTTCGCCCTTAGATTAGTTACCCTACAGGGTACCATACAGGGTATATCAAGACCGCGACCGAAAACGAAGCCAGGAGGTAGTATTAGTGATATCAAACACAATGCAAGTAAAAATTTTACAAACAAAATCGTTAATTTTTTTTCGTTATTTTTTACATATCGTCGTATTTGAGTGATTAAACATAGTTTTTCTAAAATAATAACGTACATCGCTTAATTTTTAAACACGCAATGGTACGTAAGGGTTTAAATTACTATTTTTGCAAAAACTAGGTATTTACCCCTCAAAAACGACGATTTTTAAAATTAAAAAAAAAATCCGTCGCTTATTTTGCAAAATTTTTAGTTGCATTGTGTCTGTAGCCGCTAAAACTACCACCTGGCTTCGTTTTCGGTTGCGGTCTTGATATACCCTGTATATTGGACATAAGTAAAATTTCATTACTTAATCTTACAATAAAAAAAACCTCAAATGAGTTTTATTATATAGCTCTATCAACATTGTAATATAACAACCACAAAAGTATGTAGATACCTCGACACAAGGCTTGGTAGGTTTCTAGGTTCAGACCTATAATGTGAATGTGGGATGTATTTATTTATTGTATGTAGGGCGAGAATAGGTCCAATTTCTTAGCTTCGTTCACAAATGTACATATGAAATAGACAATGTAATGTTGTATTAGTTTTAATTAATAAAAATGCAATTTATTAGTGCCTTCTGTAAACACGATCTTGCCGCACCTTAATTATATTTATATGATCGAATACCCAAAGATGTATTGACCGGATTTTTACACATAGACTTAGCACTTATTTACCTAGATTTATTAGTTATTACCTAGTTTATGAAATTTAGAGAAATTGAAGGATTGACTAGTAATGTCCATAAGTTTATTTCGCCATGGTATAAATGTATTTTTATAAGTAATATTTGGAATGTATTCAAATGTTAAGTAAGTTTAATGTAATATATGAAGCTTAGTATTGTAGTGACAAGTCTGAACTTAAACTGTTGTGTAAGCCATGTTTTAGATATTATTGATATTTTGATTGAAGTATGTGTTAAAAATATTGTCTCAATATTTGTAGTGTATCTTAAAAAGTTGCATGTTATATGCTTGTAGCATAAAAATCTTACATGCATATCATGCGGGGCCAATTGAAGAATCGGTGAAAATTGTTTTAATGCACTAAAATTGACTATAGTCATCACTGCTCATATATACTTGGTAAAGTAGGTGTAATAATAGCATACAATTATACAAATAGTAAATAATTTTATTTAAGATTTTTTTCTTATAAATAAATAGAGAATCTATTTTTGATTGGCTTTTTTTGCCTCCAGTCCTTTTTATTTTAACTTATAACCGAGAATATCAAATTTACAATTTGTTGGTTCAGCATTTACTGCACCTGAGAAGTGCAGTGCAGATTTAAAACAATATCGACAAGACTGCTTGAAACCAGATCACTGATACCCAATCGCAACATTATAGTCGATATGACGGGTTTTACTTATGTACTGCAACTATTTATACTGGTACGACCTGCACCTGATGGTTAATGCAGTCTACTGATGAGAGATGCTCATCTCACGTCGACACAATTATGCCAGCCTGCTAAAATTACAAGGAGACTGGGGCTCTCCTAGCTCCTGGGAAGGGAACCTTAATATCGCTGCGAGGGGGGACAGCGACAGACAGGATCCAGTTGGTATACTGGTCAACCCTGCTGAAGACATCAGGGTAGACGTCAGATCCACAGTCCTCGTAGTAGGAGGCGGTACCGACCACCACCTGGCCGATGATCATGGGCGCTCCGGCGTCACCGAAGCAGGTGCCCACACCGGAAGCCTGGGCGCAGATCACACCTGGGGGAATTGATGGTAAGATGGTGTCAAAACTTGCTTAAAATTAATATATCGTCTAGTAGAATGCGTATATATTGAAAATAGACTTTCATTCTGTGAAATAAAGTGCAAAAAGTATTAATTTTAATTGATGGAACCGAAAAACTGTCTAAGACTACAAACGTTATCTATGGTGATGATGTATGACAAAAGCTATGACATTGCTAATGTAAGAGAAGGACATAGCTCCGTCTTCTCTTTCTCCTTCGTGACCGTTTTTCTACCAACGTCAGTCTACTATATCTTGGGCGTTCCTGTTAAATATTTCGGAGCAGCATAGGTCTTCCTAGTATAATATCATGTGACTGATTATGCTGGAGTAAATCTACAAAAAGAAGCCATGAAAGATTTTCCATCATGGAATAAAGTAGAGTTACTTACGGTCAGAAATGGAAACAGTTGTGGATCCCTCGTATGCGGCCTGGCATTGAGCCGTGCTGATCTTGGTCTGCTGGATGGTCTTTAGGTTCTCCAATTGAGCACCACCCTCCTGGAAATTAAAAAAAATAGCATATTAAGATTATTATCTCTTTCATAGAATATTATTATCGAACATTAGGGGTGTATTTAAGCGGCTTTAGGGGCGTAAGGGTTCCATCCAATAACTTTGAGGATTCACTTGAAGCCAACTTCCCTAACATGGTGCATATTGCTACCCAATGAACTAACTTCTAAATTCTGATGACCAGCCATGTTAAAAACCATGTTAGAGATGGTCATGGCGTGTTAGTACATACAAATAAAGTCCACACCAAAAAGTCTCCATTTAAAAACCTTCAAATTCCTTGACCTTAAAGTACCTAATAGTTCCCAATTATGGTCGCTATCCTAACCTACATGCCATACACAATCATAGTGTTGCTAACTGAATCTTTTCACTCATCGCGCTACGAGCTATAACACGTACATAACATTATAAATACGATTGGAATACTCCCGCCCGTTTATAAAGTATTTAACGGCCGATTAATGGCTCGGCAGCTAATTTTAATGCTTCTACGCGACCCTGGGTGATAAACAATGTTGAGTAACGAGAATTGTACGCATTGATGCTACGTTTCTTGAGAATGGCGTTTAATTGGTGGTTTTATTTATAACTGGGTGGATTAAATCAACTTCTGTCTTAAATATTGGCAAGATAAATTGTTTACAAATACACCTAATGGTATTTACAGCGTAGTTTAGTCTAAGTCTGCGAGTAATAAATGTAGATTGGTATCAACAATCAAAAGTTCTCCCGTGGTCCTTGAAAATCCCTTACTTTTTTTTATTAAGGTAACACGATTGTCTTGACACATCTTGACATAAAGGGCTATATCATTTCTAACATTATGATTCAACGTGTTTCATTTCATTTCACATTTACTAAACATAATTTTACCCATCCCATAAAATTCAAATCCAAATTCCTTTTTTTTTTTATTTCATATTGAAAAGCCAGGTTTAACATGCTAACCGACATCTGTAAAATCTAAAATCAAAATAATATACTCACAGCCTCGAATCCCCAGCTGACAACCCTAAGGGAAGTTCCATCAGGGATGTTAGTGCCAGCGGGCGGCAGGAACACAACGTTGACATTGCCACTGATACCGAGGGGAGTCTGCAGGAGGACTACAGCAACGTCGCTAGCCCTGGGGGTGGCTGCGTAGTCGGGGTTCTCGAACACCTGGCTCAGGACTACCACGACACCGCCGGAGAGACTGTTGGTGGAACCAGCACGGGCCTGGAACTGGTTCAGGTTGGCGCCGCTGGAAAGAAAGAGAATGTTGCAGAGGTTGCTAGAAACTCTTGTGAAGTAATCTATAACGTACGGGTTTCTGGATAATGTTTTATTTTGTTGCTAAAGTGCGTAATAATTTACTGTCAGACATATTATATCATTCGAAAACTTGCGAGTTTGCCTCGGGATTAGACCCTAGAACAATCGCGCTACCGCGCTAAATCGCGTCCGGATTTTTCTAACATGCAATGTGTATCTCATTCATCTACCTACCTTTATCTCTATCTTTTACGTCTGAATGTAGTTATGTATCCAAATACTTGTATTTCTCAGTAAACGCATAGACGCTTCATAGACCCTGCATTGGGACGTATAAGTACTGGATTTATTATATTACTCACAAGAAGCAGTAGGAAGTGGTGAGCACGTGCCACGAGGAGAGCAGGGAGCCGACGCAACGTTGCACGGTGATACCAGGGCCAGGGTAGAAGTAGGTCAGAGCCACCAGGAAGGGGTACTCCTGGATGGTGGTTTGTTCGCCGCCCACCAACCGCGTGCCGGGGGCCGCTGAGGCTGAGGTAACAATTTTTTTATAATGACAATTCGCTAGGTAGGTAAACTCATAAAATAATAATAATGTAGTTGCATTCATCTAGTAGCAGTGTATTTGGGCTGAGAATCGTGAGGTCCTAAGTCGAGCACTCCACTATAGGTGAGTTTTCAGATTTAAAAAAACTTACATGATTAAAAGGTTGGTAGGTAATAGTTCTGTGGCCGATATGACGATGGACTCTTAACTCACATTCAAATCATCGAATGAAAATAAGCGCAGCACAATGGGTGTCACACAATTGTCTTCCTAACATGATTGAACCTAGTGGTAGTTTCATAGCTGATTTTGAAGATAGTACTGAAAACGACAAATAATCATCATTTACTGCGATTAATTTACTCCATGAAAATTTAAACACAAGACCTAAAACACTCAACAATCAACAAGTTATTTTATAAAGAAAACATTTATTATTTGAGAACATGTTCCAAGAACGAACTTTACATAAAACCCTAACCTAGTCTCGCCAGACATTAGACTTTTGATGTACGAACGGTCCAAGTTTCTAACTATAGGTATTTAGCTCGGAGCTTTTGACTTTATCAAATATTCCTAAAGTCTCGTAACTGTATTAGTACTTAATCCTATCCAACATAGAGCTCACTAATAAGGTCCCTTTTAAATACTCGTAGATAATTAATTAATAGATATCTATGCCTATTATTTAGGTATAGGTACATATAAATAAAATTGAAGTTTTTTATTTAAAGTGAAAATAAAATTTTATTCAAGTAATTATCGTTATTTACAAGATACCCACACCGAAAATCGTTTTGTTTTGGTTGGCTGTCTGTCTGTCGTTATGTTTGTTGCCGCTAATCTCGGGAACGGCTGAACCGATTTTGACGGGACTTTCACTTTCAGCAAATTCTTGGGAGTAACTTGGCTACTTTTATTTCGTAAAACAAATTAGGGTTCCGCATAAAATATAAACTATGTGATGTAATATGGGGATTTTAAATATGAACTTTAAAATACGAAATGTGTCTACTTATCACAAAGAAATAATAAGGTGACTCACGGTCAGTTATGCAACATTCATTTAAAAAATACAAGAAATAGCTGTGCCTAGTATGGGATCCTCTGGTAATGTCTTTGTAACATGTTTAATTGTGTTACTTTAACTAAACGTTATTATTTCTATACATAGGGTCCTGCGCAAAAAATACTCATAAATAAATATTGTAAGTGTAATTTTACGGGAGTGCAGAATTTTTAAGAGTATTCATTCCATATTAAACAGGTACATATTTTAGATAAACTACAAGAAGACCAGTGGTGAATATTGACTCCTCTCCTATCCTAAAATATCTCCACTTAACTTCTTTATACAGACAGGGGGCATAGCACGGAGAAGGGATGGCCGAAGGGAGCGAAAAGTTTTCAAAAGAAGTTCACGTCTTTTTTCCGCACATGGTGGACAGATGACCTGATAAAAATCACAGGGAAGCGCTGGACATAGGGCGCATCCTACAGACCGTTGAGTAATCCATATCCTTCACCAATTTATATCTACAAGTCCAAAAATATTTTGTACATACCGGCAGCCAAGAGGGCAAGCACAAAGAACACCGCAGGAGATGCCATCGTTACCAACAGATTGATAATATTTTGGTACCGTTACTAATTATATACATGCTTGCAATGCGAATTCATTGAGTGAAGTGTCTACTGTACAGGGTGTTTCCGAAAATCATTGTTCACATACAAATTAATTATTAAATATTATAATTTTAAGTGATAGAATTGCAAATATTTATATCCTGTGACATGACCATCAATCTTCTATTTTAAATCGCACTTCTATCTCAGGTAGGGTCGGCCCACTTTTATTGGCCAAATTTTTATAAACATTCGTAGGCTGACCTAATGTAAGAAGAATTGTCGTGACTATGATCCAAAACATCTTTAGTGCCTATGATATGATAATTATGTTCGAGAAATATAATTTGACGTAACTTGGTAAACGGTTATAATTTATAAAGCACCAATTTTTCCTACTTTAATTCTCTGCACGACACCGTTTTGAACGCCGATTTCGTGGATAATGTGAGTATGTAGATATAATAATAGACTATATATAATAAACTAACATTGGTCTAGTTATCAAAACAAGTGAATTATTATATTGTGTTTAGTTTTGGTTCTCCCCACATATCATTTTGGAACACCATGTATAAACAAAATTAGCGAATAGCAACGGAAATACACGATAATCTGGGACCACTATCATGCACGTACACATTATCTAAACCTGCGCAAAGTAGGGCGATAATAATCATTTATAGTAATACGTTAATTTTCAATAATCCTACGTATGGACGCGACGTGATAGTCTAGAGAATTCGCCACCATTTGCTTACCGAACAAGATGATTAGGTACCTATGCCATTTGTTTGTCTGTAGGGAACAGAGGTGCAAATATCTACCTTTTTTTTAAGAAAGCGTGAATAGCTGTTGGTGAGTACTGACAGCAACAGCAGAGACGGTGTCTACGAGTGCTGACCTAGGGCAAACACACACTACAAGTCTACAAGTCGTGAAACCTTCATTATTTCTGTCTGCTAGGCCTCGCGGCCCCAAAAGTTCAAAAATTTATTTTACTCAAGAATATACCGATTTAATTCGTTTATTGCAAGGGCTAGAGAATTTGAAGATTACGCCTCTCTTTAAGCTATAAAAATTTAGCCAAATTCACACATGCTTTCTGAGTGCAGATCTTTCACTAGTGTCGCTGCCGCCCACCACAGCTTATTTTTTATTTATTTATTAATAACAAAAGAATAAACTTATAAGCTACATAAGTGTCCTGCAAAACTATACAAACAGTTTGACTGCAGGATCAATTTAAAGGTACATTTAATTAATTATAAATTAGAGCAATTTGGTCAAGTAGTGCTTTTTAAGATTCGACTTAAATATTATTTTATTAGATCGTTGTCTTATGGCTTGTCTTTATTATTTTCTACAACCTTATACCGCCATCAGAACGGTATCATGCTTAGTGTTCTACCTGGCTAATATTGCCATCTCCCCTCCTGGATAAAAACGAGACAGGGATTATATGGGTATTGGATAATATCGTTGAGTCACAGTCGAGTCCGACATCGACCGCACCTCTTGATATATGTTTTACTCATTAATCATTATCAAATGATAATTATTGAAATTTTTATCTTGTGAAATCCCATCAGCTTAGTACAATGTAACCATATTCTACTAAGCTGGTGGCATGTTATTATCTTTTATATCACTACGTTAATTAAATATCCTAACTAAAAGGTCATTGTAAAACTCTTCTTGCCCACATCAAATCAAAGTATTACGTGACCAGTCGGTATTTACCCCAAGTAAATGAAAGTGATAGTCACTCGCACATTTGCCTGGTTTCTGGACTTATGCCTTACCCGTCAAAATGCGTAGTTGACCAACAATACAAAACTATTGTTATGAGTTCGTAAGATCCCACTTCTTTCCATACATCGCTGTCAATGCCTTTAAATGACCAATCTTTCCAATAGGCGTCAACTTAACAAAACAAATTGTTTTCGAAAATACCTGAATTTGAGTACCGGTAATTTGTGACCGGTATTTGAACCTACGACCACCATCACTCCATTTCAAATCCGATTCGTTACCAAAAGGCTGCCGCGCATCTCCAATGACCAACGAGGCGATATAATTTACTTATTAATACCTCAGTGTGTTGTTGTGGATAATTCGTATCTTACTCCGGTGGCTCGGTGGGATCATTAATCGCTTTGATGTTTATTAATACTTAACTAACTTTGCTTCACATAGATAGTATTTGTTAATTAAATTGGATACCTACACTAATATTTCTGTTATTTTACATTTCATCGCCTATATACCTACCTTGTACATAGTCGAACAAAATATATTTTAGCATAGAAAAGCACGTAATGTCGACCATGGAATCCATAGTGCGGAATCCATTTCATGCACGCTTCCACTTTAATGTGATAGCTCATTTTTAAGAAATAATATAAAGAGTTTTATTATGGTATAATTAAAATTGCCATGAAAATAATATAGAAACAACCCAGTACGGTTCAAAACCTGGTGAACGACAGCCTCCGTGGTGCAATTCGTTACGAAAGGCTGCAAGTTTGATTCTCGCTCCCAATAACGTTATAAAAGTGTCTTTATTCACCTAGACGATTCTTTCATATATAGTATTTTTAATAATATTATGTACGAAGTTAATTATTCAGAATTCTAAGAAACTAAAACGCCTACAGTGTGGCGTTGTAAGAGGAACTCACGATACGCAAATATCGTAGCAGAAACATTGCAAAACTTACTGATCAGGAGCCGTCAACTTATTCATTATATATCATACCCATTAATTATATTCATTTTATCATTCAGATTTTCAGGTGTACGTACAACCACAAGCCAAACTATATTTTAGAAAACTACGTAATTATGGAATAAATACTTTTAACAGGCAACACAGTGTATTAATGTCAAATAGATCCTGGACAAGGAATCCAAACTCAAGGAAGTTTAAGTTAACTTGATCTAAGTAATCTGTGTTTATGTTCCTTGATCTTGAGTACCTAATTTATCGTTGTGTAGATCGTCTACGGCCTTTTGGCGTCCGAATGCGTTGTTTTCATGCTTTTGCCAAAATATTAGGAACAGCTTTTCTCTCTTTACATTTTATTATATTGAACATGTTAATCCTATTAGATCAAGAGTATAAATGCTTGTTTTTATATAAAAATACATATCTCAAACTATGAGTGAAATACATGTAAATTGGAAATTTCATTAATTTTATTTTTAATTCCAAATTTTGCCACATGCCAATAGAATTTAGATGAATTAAACCGGAGCTCAAGGTGACTGAATAAATATTAACTTTACTCGGCTTTGTTTATTTATTTAACTGTAAGTATTGCATAATTAATGGTATTGTATATAACACTTCAACAATTACAATCGTTTTATAATAATAATCTTAGGCATATCATGAAATCTTTATCTACAGACTTAAAAATAGAGCAAATTATAAGCATAATAAATACATGAGTTTCCTTCTACCAACTGGTTCTATCTAGACCAGTCTAGCCTCATTTGCACATTATCCAAAATTGATCCTTTACTTCATGTTGTAGATGTTCTTTAAGAGCCCTTTTTCAAAACAAGATAATTTTACTTGACTTATATTTACAATAAAATATAGTTTCTTCCTCTATTTGCTGATATTCTACACCTTTAGAATTGATTTGGGAACATAAAACCTACAACTATATAAAACAATATTTATTAAGGTTTGATTTGTATTTCTGTCATTTTTCTATTTGAACATGACGAGTTAGAACAACTGTGAAATTCCAGTATCTGTGTTCTTTAAATTATAGTTTTAAAAAATGGGAAATCAACTTGTAAAAAGTAAACCATTTTATCTTGATGATAAGAACTTTAGTGCCGGAGACTCTGAATTTTGTTGTATCCCAATTAAAGAATACCAAAAGACGAGTTACAAAAAAGGTTTAAGAATCTGCAGAAATATGCGAAAAAAGAAGCATCAGCCGAACATCAAAGCTACAACAATATCACACTTGGATTTAAAAAGAATCGGTAGTATGATAAATGACAAGAAGCCAATAATATTAGCATTCATACCTTCTGATTCTAATCACATTCTGAACTACAAAAATTCCATTAAACGTTGTAAGTCCGAGCAGTACAATCCGAAACGCTTTGAGAAGTCGTCGCCGAAACTTGCCTCGAGTTTGTGTTCAAATTATTGTCCAGAATGCAGTAAAACCTCTGTTTAAAAGCTCCTAGAATGTATTTTTATTACGTTGCAAAAAAAGTGATGTTTTCCCATTAAAGTATTTATTTCCTTGACGTGTGACGTTTATTTTGGGGTAAACAAAATAGTATTGTGGCAACACAGTGCAGTGGCGCGCCTTCGTGTAGCGAAGTGTTCAGTTTTCTCGTGTGTCACTGGAAATCAAAGTTTTTATGTTTCTTCTGGAATTATCGCTATAAATCCTCAGTTAATCTTAAAGTGACATTCTTGTGATTATGTGTTGTTATCTTTCGAGTAGCAGAGGCGTATGATAAGGGTAAGATAATACACGACATATTTACTTGTATTTATCGGGAGATGCAAAAAGTAAACGTACAGTTTTCTTTAATTTTATTTGTATAAAAAGTTTTTAAAACTTTTATATGGTACTTAAGGTTTGTTTTTCAGGCTATCGCCGATATTTTTGTCATGAAAATTATGTATTAATCGTGTAACATACGTAATAATTTGTGTATGTTAACAAAATCTTTGACATTGTAGGAAAACTCATGTTTTAGTAATGTGCGGCGTATCTGTACGCTATGCGCTATTCTAATATATTATATTCTTGTGAGAATCAAATTATAATCTTATTAGAATAGCCAATAGTCCCATACGTGGCACATTATTCGCCTACCCACAACTTTTAAAAATATTCCTCATGTTTAAAAATTTTCTGAAATCGGATACCGATTTACTTGGTTATGCTCAATAATATTTAAAATGATTTCACTATACAATGAAAAATGGAAAAAGTAAGTTTAATTCCTGTGAAAAGTTGTTATTTTCACCATACTGTGACTACAGAGCTTGATCTTAATATCTATAATTTGACAGGTTGTTGATATGCAAGTTATTGAATACTTGTAACTGTACATAAACATAACTAAATGTGCATGTATCCAAAGTATATTTTAAATTGATGGAAATGAGTGAATTCTTATGATAATTTTTAGAAGTTGGTAGTTTAAAATAAAATTCACTCTTCATATTTTAGGATATTATATTTGTTGTATAGAAACATACATTATATAATTATTTCTTGCATCACACATAAATGCATAAAACTCCTTGGAAACCCTTAATTAATACTATTCATAGGTGGGGCAAGTAGAAATTAAAAATCAAATTATCCATAACTATAAAAGTTTAATAATCATTGGGAGAGGCCTATGTTCAGCAGTGGACGTCCTTTGGCTGATGGATGGATGGATGGATAAAAGTTTGTTTTCAATCTTTGAATTTATGTACAACTATTATAAGAATAGATAATTGAAATGCCCTTCAGCATGTCAATAATTACAATATTGTCTTTGTAACAATGGGGGTAGTACAATAGTTAATTAAATTGGCAGAAAATGATTACAGCTTGAAGTATAATGTCTAGATACTAACTGAGATTTCCAAGTAATTATTTTTAAAACTTATTATTTATTTTACAAATTCTCACACTTTCATTTGTTAAAAACCCTATAGAATTATTTCTAAAATACCTTTGTTGCCTCTTGAACCATCTTTTTACACTGGACCATTGTTACAATGATATTACTAAATTTATGGAATAACCACATAATCATTAAAAAATAAGTTATTTTTTTCCAATTCTTAAATATTTTTGCTTTGCATAATACAAATTATATTTCATAGAGAATCGGACCTATAAGTATTATATTATATTATATCTTACAACTAAATAACATTAGCATCCGCAGCTTATGATGCATTGAATCCTTATGTAAGCGTTTAATACCAATTTGTTGTTGATCACTATTGTTATTGGGTAACAGATTCCAGTGGACATCGTAACAAATATGAAGTAACTATACATGCCCATATTCCGAACGTATTTACTCTCCCTCTTTTGACAGCCTCTGTGGTATAGATGGTTGGACACCTGCTGTAAAACAAGAGGCCGTGGCTTCAATCCCTGCACCGAGACAAATGTTTGTGAGGTCCACAAATATTTGTCTTGAGTCTGGGTGTCTGTAAGATCGAAAAGTTTCTCGTAGTTCCTGATTCGATCTTAGTGTAGGGTCAGGACCAGGTATATGACTGTTGGGTATATTTGTCAATTTATTGGGATACCAGATTCCAGTGGACATTGTAACAAGTATGAAGTAACAATATACATGATCTGAACGTATTTACTCCCCCTCTTTTAGACAAAACTAATGCGTTACTCACTGTGCATCTATACCAAGAAAAAAATAGACTATATTTCTCCAGTATTATTATTTTTTCCAACAAATTTTATGAAATAAGTAATAATAAATCAAGTTTTAGGAAGACGGATGGACAGATGGAAAAATACGATGTACAGTCTATAATACATGCTTAAAAATACTAAACCAAAATAAACACTATTTGAATAATAAACATTGCATAATATGCAGTTATTATTAGCTGAACAGGAACCATTGTAGATCGTCTGCATGGATATCAGCGCCAACATGCCCAATCACCGCTAATCACTGCACAACAGTCCAGACTCCCATATAAATTTAATTGGCCTCAACTGCTCTCGCAATGTGCACTACTTTGTTTTATTGTCATATTATAGGTATAAATGTTTATAAGTTTTATTTTATTATGAAAATAAATCCCTGAATTAATATTAAATAGTAATTTATGGTGTAATGTGAAAAATTAAATCAACATTATAATAATTTTGTATTTTTTCAATGTGACAATTTTTGAAAATTTTAAATCAAATTTGGAGATGAGTACAATGAAAGATTTTCACAGGAACCTCAAAATAAGTCAAGTTAACTTGTACTTGCCAGCATAGTGGACTAAGGACTATATTCCTCTAAATCATAGAGGAAACTTTTGCTCAGCAATGTGGCATATTATATTGTAATATATTACCATTAGACATTTACCATGCAGTAACGAGTTATTGTAGTAATGAGTTATTAGGCACATACAAACATCAATAGCATTTTGTTTGTGGTATCATCAGCATGTTTGATGTCCATTTCAGGTG
The DNA here is from genome assembly GCA_949752805.1 of Deilephila elpenor. NCBI lineage: Eukaryota > Metazoa > Arthropoda > Insecta > Lepidoptera > Sphingidae > Deilephila > Deilephila elpenor. Next base: position 8,055,776 of record OX457119.1, read on the forward strand.
AGCTACTTTCCTGCTTGCTGTAAAATAAAAAAGAGATATTAATGATCTCGATTAAGTTTTCTTTTTTTATACAGATGCTCTTTTCACGACTCATTGATTCACTGATTGTGCACTTGAATTGTAGACCTATTCTTGATTTTGATTCCTAGTCTGGACAAATAGTAGTACGAGTTCTTTTTTTGACTGTATGTATGCATTTAATTTGAATATATTTCAATAACTAAATACCTACAACTAAAAAAAGGCACCTGACATCAAGTTTACTTTAATCTCATACGAAAGTGTTCCGTTCCACGCCGGTACGAGCGTAATAAAGTGAGACGTTTCTAGATGGGAAGCGTAGTTACTTAGCGTCGGTTGTCGCGGCCCAACTTATTCGTTGGGGCGAGAGCTCTGGGCGAATTTGCGACTCGTCTGTTGTCTCGCCGTGAATGGATAGCTTTATAACAAGGGTGACGGGGCGCCTTTATAGTGCTCTTTTGCATTAGATTGGCTGCGAGTGCATAGGTGGAGCTGGTTATTTAGTTTAATATGCATCAATATAGAAAATTTATTGATTGCGGGGATTACTAATAACCATAATATTCATAGAACCTAAGCTACGATATTTGTATCCATTCAAATATGACCTACCGTATACGTTGGTAGAAAATCTGTCTAGGCCAGATTACGATCCTTCGTCGGAGGATATTCCATTTTCACTTCACTGCTCTAACCATTTTGTCGTGCCAGAGAAAAAGGTAGGATTTGTAAGCTTAAGAAACTTTGATTAATAGTTGCGTGCTGTAAAAAAGATTCAAACTAACGACATACTCCGATCAATACTTTGCAAGTTTAAAAACTGACAGTGTCGCGTAGTGAATGGCAAGCTGTAGTCGGTAACAAGTGTGTTGATGCATCTTTATTATTTAATGGACGCCGTCCGCGAGTCGCGAGTTGTTTGCGATGCGATACGCGAGCACTCGGACGATGTTATATCTTTATTATATTGGCTGATATGACGTATCAAAGATGTTACATCTTCTATTATATGAACTGGATGATTTGAGTGTTAGGTTCTGCTGGAGATGTTTCGCGTAATGTTATAAAATGATGTGACAATTTTATTATCGCCTTGTCAGATAACGATTACGATTGTAGAAAAAGGCTCTTTTACGAAATGACACTGAAATTACGTACTTTTATACTGCATGTTGGACAAAAATAAAAATGGATTGATGGAGGAGGGAAGTAAAAATAAGTGGATAAAGAACAATAATTAGAACAATAAGGGAGACAGAAATCATTATTCGGTTTTCGAAAATCTCGTAGAACAAAATAGAATTAGATTTTAGTAGGAAACACCAGTGACCAGAGACGGCCAATTCCTACAGTAGACCCAAGAAAACTGCAGTGTTTCTATCACTCTTAAAATCACATTTGTCTATCGAAACGTAAAGCAATCTTTCACTTTCCTAAAACTATCCAAATACATCTCTGATCAATCACGCCTTTAACTGTGGCTCTAAATTCTAAAACCAACCGTTAACTAAACCGACAATACCATTAATTAGTACGTTGAAATCAGTTGTGGAATAATTGGTGTGTTTGGGCGAGTGGCGGAACAAGTGTACATTGTAGGCACTCCTAATTGAACGCTGTGGGCTAAGTACGTGTAATTGAACGTTTATTGATGCCACTGTCTTGACTGTGTATATGCAGAGCTATTGTATGTATATGTGTGTGCTAGTATTGTAGATGATAAAATAACTTTCGTAGCTTTTTATGATTAAATTGGTGAACTAGTAATGTTAAAAAAATATAATCTGGAACTACAAGAAGGAAATAGGCTATTCGAGGCTTAGTAACATAATAACAGTATGGGAAATAGGTGTTATTCGTTTCAGAGTCGCCGTGTTTCTACGCGATAGGCATCAATCTTTAGGATATATAAATTTGTTTGTGGATCTCGTAAACGATTCATACAGCTGCTCGACGCAGGCCAGTTTCTGTAACGGCCGCACTCCGAGACGTTTAATGTCAATGAAATTGTTCCCTAGTATAGATTCTCTTCGTAAAATCTACACTAAGTAATTATTTAATTGACATTAAATGTCTCTGAGTTCGGCAGTAAGTCGCGATAGAAATCGTTGGCTAAGGGTTACATCCAATAATTAAGTTCGTGTGATTGAAGATGATGCAACTTATAACATTTCAAAACTGTGTTCTCTCTTTCCACAGTCATGTTATATCTATGAATATTGTTCATATGATAATTCAGTAGGTACTGGTTTTAGTACGTCTGTTATCTGCCAATTATTTCCGCCACTCAATATATAATTGTCGCCAAATATTTTTGTGTTTGAATGAAACATTGCGTGGCTAATTGCGTGGTTCTAAAAATTTTTTTTTGTTAAAAAATATTATTGCTTTTTTTCTGCCATTATTCTACAGTCTATTCAGATTTAAGATCTATTTGAAGCATGTGGCGGAAAGGTGATTTATTATATCACCAGTTTATCGTTCAGTTTTCGTAAAGATGGGAATAACTTAGTCATCTTCACGCTTGTTTTAAAAGACTCCGGATTATAGAAATGAAGGAACACGTGGTCCGACTGTGTTATAAAGTTTGTATGAGTGTTAGTGGGAATATTTATTATTTAGATTGAATTGAAACAACCTCAATTTGACAGCCTCCGTGGCGCAGTTGGTTAGACGCCGGCTTGTGAAACGAGAGGCCGCGGGTTCGATCGCCGCACCGAAACAAATATTTGTGTGATCCACAGGTATTTGTTTCGGGTCTGGGTGTTTGTGAGACCGAAAAGTCTCTCGTAGTTCCGGATACCCACGACACAAGACTCGATCTTAGTGTGGGGTCAGGACTATGTATGTGACTGTTGGGTGTATTTATTAAACAAAGTTTGCGCAGTTATTTGCACACACACGTTCCAGTATACTGGTGCAAACTGAGACTTGCACAGTTGTATCGTTACGTGTGTGGCGGTCATAAGATGTTACTAAGTGTTGTAGTTGTTCATGTGCGGCGGTAATCAACATCAGCTGAGCCGTTTGCTCGTTTGATGTACGTATGCGATAAAAATATAGCATATTTCAGTACCTACCTGTAATGAGAATATTGCATAGTCAATTGCAGAACAATTTATTTAATAAGTAGTGGGTTGAGAACGCAGGTACTCGAATTACCGACCACGAGGATGCAGTGGGTCGGCCCCCCGCCTGCTCAGGGCTGGCTGAAGGTCGATATGCACTATATTCATGCATTTGCGTAATGTAGGATAGATTTTATGGGATTGAAAGAATGTTTGTTATGGCTTGGAAGGTAAAGTTATGTGTATGGAACTTGAATAGCGTCTCGTTCTTTAAGTGAACCCTGACAACCGTCGGAGAACCGTCGTACGATGTACGACATACACTGGTAAAAACCCCTTATAGTTGTCAACGCATGAGTGTTGCGTTTTGGGTTCTGTGTATATCTGATTTTGTCCATGTCCAGTGTAATTGTTTCGACCCGCGAGTAATAGACCCACGTGCGGCGGTCAGATATTCCGTTTCGATCGCATTGTATGTACAAGCAGGCGAATTGTACACTGTGGTTAGGTTGTTGTGACAGAATTGAAAAAAAAAACAGTTTTGCCCTGGCTATGAATTTCTTATACCTGTACTAAAACCCAGGTTTTCTTAAAACTACCTTGTTACTGCATATAAAGTCTAGTAAAGTTTTACTTCTTCGGAAGGCCCATAATTCATTTTGCAGAGGAAATGATCGGTAGTGGCTGTAACACTCGTAGACTCTCATAGGTTTACGACGCTATTACAAAGTCAATTTCTTATATTAGCATCGAGTATCGTGCAACACTGAATAATTCACTAAACGATATTATATAAACACATCACGATTTATCTCGCCTCTTCTAGACTTATAAGAGTATAATAATACACAGAAATGTAGAAGGAAGAAAGGAAATTAGGTTCACGGTTTAAAATCAGAAAAAATTGAAGCTAATTTAAAGATTATTAAGAAGATTTATTTAATGGTGATTATAAATGGTCATTGGCCATTTCTATCTTCAGTCTTTTCTACCAAGCATGAAAAGCTGTCCCGGCCGGCATTATTGTTTCTAATGGTGAGTGATGCCAGCACTCTGTATTCTATCTGTTTAGTAAAAGCAAAGTTAGTACAAAAAGTATCTCCAAATCTCTTCCTATTTCCCTTCTTAATCCACACCCAAATCCGCATAATCGTGTTTACAAACCTTTTTATACGCAGATAAGTGTTATCAAGATGAAGCTGCTCCTACTAGTATAATGTATCGCGTAACGAGCACATGTTGTGTGCTGGTGTGTGAATGAGGACAACAATAGACGTCCTTGGAGACGCGTAGCGCCTGGAGGTACCTTTGCACAGGACTTACTGAGATAACAATTTATACGTAAGGATATTATGACATTTCAAATGACTTTGCGGAGATATTTTTTAAATTTGTAGTTTTACTCGTGCAAAAATAATATTTAATTATTTATTTATTTACTTCTGTAATGTAATGTCCTCCAAGATTGTACAGTTTGACTGCAGGGTCATATTTTACGTTTGTTTATACGTCAGGCCATAGGGTAAGAAGGGTAAGGTTATGAAAATTAATAAAATATCGTTTTGTGTAAGATTTTGTGCTGTGTATGTTTGTACAAAGATATGCATGCATACATTTTACATTGGAACAAAATCTGGTGACCAAATGTTTATCTATTGGGGAATGAATATTCTATCTCCGACGCTGAAAGTCCAATGCAGAGTGGGTGCCTACATCGGTGGGTGTAATTAATTTAGGATTAATTTTCTAGTGGTAATTGTCAAATGGTCGTTACATAAAAAGTTGCTTTAATGAAGTCGCAAAATAAAATGTTTCAAACCACCCAGATTTCGGATTGTTATCTGAAAATTGTGAAATGACACTGCACTGTTTTAATTTTTATTGCCACCAATTATAATCTCCATGTGTATTTCTCATCCCTATTATAAGTGTTCAATCTCACACATGTGCGACATATAACACTCGTATTTATGAGTAATAAAGTAAACTTATTCGTATTAATGTGTCTTACTTGCAAATTATAACAAATGAATAATGAACTGCTCTGTTTTAAACCAACTTGTAATTTTTGTAATAACCACTATATTGTAAACTGGTTTTGAGAAGAGCAATACTAGAGTTTCTTGCCCGTTCTTCTCTAGTGAAAAACGCTTTCCGAACCGGGTGGTAGTTCAAAAAAATCACTGAATCTAAATAATGTTATTTTAATGGATTCAATAAATTATTTTCATTTTAATTTTTCACTTTCATGAATACTTTTTGAAGCATCTACTATAGCTACTATAGGTCATGCGAAGTTAGCCGAGGTTAGTATCTATTGTGCGATGCGCATTATATTTTTAACAAAGATAAAACTGTCTGTTCTCCCGTTTGTAAAGGCAGAAACAAAGCATACTGCGATCTAACAAGCTACCTTACGACGTCAATACTTTTGTAAAATAACTCTTTTATACCGGTCTATAAATTGCATAAATACACAGGAATCTATTTTAGATTCAACATCATAAACTATGCTAGTTGACGCATAGCTTTTATTTTCATACTATGGTCGGAGTCTTTCTCGTTAAAATCTATCTATCTATCTATATCAGCCCATATACGTCCCACTGCAGGGCACGGGCCTACTCTACTATCGAGAGAATCGATTGAGAGTGGTTAGGCCATATAGTCCACCACGCTGGCCTAGTGCGGGTTGGCGGACTTACATACCGTAGAAATTCTTTAAAATCGCTACGGTATGCAGGTTTCCTCACGATGTTTTCCTTCACCGTTAAAGTGCGTGGTGATTGACTCGTTAAAATAGGTTTTGATGATATATTTTTTCTATTGCGTTGATTGGCGTGACGAGCATGCTATTCACCTGATGGTAAGCGATACTCTAGGGTACTCTTGATTGTAGAGGAGGCCTGTGCCCTCCAGTGGGACGTATAAGAGCTGATACATAACATGGTAAATATTACTTATAAGGTTTTTCTCGAGGTATCACTGCCGAACGGTGGCGTTCGAGACGTTAAAACAAAAATTACGTAAAAACATTATGTAAACAATGTTTGTAGGTTAACGTCGGCGCGGCCCCGACTGCGCGAGTACCGACCGAGAAACCAAAGGTCACGGTTCATTCCCGCGGGGACGTGTTGGTATTGTGGAAATACTATTTTACTCTATACTATATAGTTTATAGTCTTGTCGGTTGTAACTAATCATGCATATATGTCGTCCGTAAGCAGTTGGTTCTGATTGTAACTTGGTAACTTGATATTAGGAATTGTATAATCAAGTTGTATTTATAAGTCTGACTGTATCATTTCATATACTCCCACTGCTGGACATGGGTTTCATTTGTGGTAGACAGAGATAAGGTTTTACTTTATTACACTAGAATATATCTAGATTGTCGTATTTTACACTTTTGAAAATGGTGAAGTACTATCAAGTAATCAGATATCTTTACAGTGCTTTCATTAAAGCGAGAGGTAACAAAATAAAGAAAAATGAAGCATTTAATTTCACGAAGTCAGAAGTGTGTGCTTTGAGCTCGAGCCTGGCACTCGTCTCGACCAGGCTTGCCAGATTTTGAAAAAAACTAATGGGACATTCGGAGCCCACACAAGTTCGGTCTCCAGATGATTACGTATCTGTAATTTGTGTTGGTAACTGTCAAAAGGCGGTAATGGAGGATTGGTTTAGGAAGAAATTTATCCATAAATATCTTTTAAAATTTAGCCTTCCGGAAAGTTATATTGTTGTAATGGTTTCTTAGATTTACGCGAATGTTATACATTGAAATAAACCTATTTTATACGGATTTTATCGCGATTTGGTTTAATTTTTAGCAGCTTTCATGGTCCGTCCGTCCGCCCCGTGACCACGAAAGCTGTAAAGTAATCGAAACGGCGGGAAGTTAAAAAATGTAAAAATTAAACCAAATCGCGATAAAATCCATATAAAATAGTTTTATTTCAATGTTATATTGTTGTTATAAAAAAAAAGAGACAAAATCACAATATGTCATCGAGCCACGGGATGATATAATCGATATCGAGACTATCCTAGCTGACTTGAGACACTTGACTTGTGGCTACTCTGGCTTCGACAGTCCGCACCGCTTCCAATTACGTCTCTTTCATTACGACAAATGGGGATATAAAAATAATATGCCAGGTTCAGTAGCTAACAGCTTCAATCAAGAAGTGTTAGTCGTAAATTTCATAGAAATGTTTTTATTCCGAAGTTTGCGTGGAGCAATATAAACATACTCTCGCGACGGAAATGTTTCTGAACGTGCGCACGTCTCTCCAAGAATGTCTTTTGATCTCTGAATTGGTTATCTGAGCATTTTCTACGTAACGTATGCTGTCATTTTATCCGCCTTCTGAGATGGTGCTTCCGTTGTGTGATATGAGAGAAAGTTATTACTGTGGAGGGAAGAAATGTTATGATGGCCAAATGTTTTGCGGATTTGAAATGGCACAAAAAGTTGCTTTTTTTCCTCGGAACTAACTAGACTTCCAGTTCACCTGTAGTAATGTAAATACTTTTTCACAGACTTAAACAGATGACTATAATTCATAACAATATTTATTAAAATAACAGTGAAATGATGAACGCGTTATCATACCATTAATTTAAATATAAATAGTGTAAAGTTTCACACGTATTTATGCCATAAATAATATTATATGTATACAGATATGATCATGCTGATTTTCACGGTGCTTCATTAATGATTTAAAATGACCTAAATAAAATGAGCTGCTCTCATGATGGTAAGTGGTCCTATGTCCGTGCACAACTATGTATTCAAAGCGCGTTACCTGAGTTGTAAAAACCCTTTTAACCCGGTCCCTATGTAATGAGTTTTCTGGGACTACACCATACCAGCCTGCATGTACCGGAATGCTAAAATAATGTATGTATATTTCTGCCGACCTATATGAAAAAGTAAGATGTAAAACTAGTTGTTTTGTTTTATGTATAACTCATTTGGTATTCAATTGTTTTAGTCTAGAATAAACCAGCGCTAGAATCTTCCGAATAACGAATAAATGTAATATTAGTAAGTAACGTACAATTGAAAAACCATTAGTTTTTGATTCCCACATTAATTATAACTTGCTATAATGCTGAAAATAAACATTGAGAGGAAACCTGTACATCTGAGCTTTCCACAAGAATGTTAAAGATGTATCAAGTTTATCAACCTGGTTAAGACAGCGTGGGGAAATAAAACGTTGATTTCAGGCTGCCGGTCATAAACTTGTCACCCAAATTATTCTGCAACATCAGTCATGATACAGCCCATTTAAATGTGGGGTGAGAGGAGACACGAGGAGATCCCGGGTCGGGCAAAGTGATATTGGATTTTTCTATTCATTATCAGCCCGGAGTCGGGAATTTGTGCCCGATATGGCGATAGGCTCGCCCCCTATCACATCGTGGGACGGAACATGCAAGGAGTAATGTGGGTGTCCTAGTGGCGCCTCTGCCTACCCCTTCATGTTTGAGTGTGAGTTTATTTATGTGTGTATGTATGAGAGGAGACACGTGGTACATTGGTTTAAGCAGAACAATTACATCATTTTGGAATAGTAGGTATGTATTACGTTTAACCAGACCTGCATAATTGCGTCGACTCAGAGATTATAATTTTTGACTGACAAAAGTAAATCATGATTTTTTGTTTTTTTATACTGTATTTGTCTATTTTGGTAAAGAAACGTTTAAATTTTGCATAAATACTTGGAATTATCGCTTTGAAACCTATTTCTGGAGAATGAGCGACGTTTCTTGGACAGAATGTTGAGTACTCGACATTACCAAGCGAGTTGTAATGGCCAAAGGAAATTAGTCCTTAAATCCAAAAGGAATGAGGTGCGAATTCCGTCTAATATCCTCGACTTATTAAAAAATATACCAACATACTTGTGCTAATCGGTCTAATTTTCAATCTTAATCATTTTAATAACTAGGTTAATGGTTATTTTTTTTCAATACTGCCAAAAATACTGCCGAAACAAATGTTTGTGTGATCCACAGATATTATCCACAGATTTGTTTCGGGTCTGGGTGTTTGTGGGACCGAAGTCTCTCGTAGTTTCTGATATCCATGACACAAGACTTGATCTTATTGTGGGGTCAGGACTATGTATAATATGTATGTGACTGTTGGGGGTGTATTTTATTTTTTGGTGATCCATTTTTCCTACTACAAATGACTATATTGCATCTTTTGAATAGTGCAATGCCGCCCACATCCAACTGACTTAAAAAGTAAATTAAATTATACTATTTCTCAAAATCTTAACTCAAAATTCTTATTACTTTATTGATTGCCCACACTTATGTGTTAATGTGTGCCAGAGTCTGACGGATTTATTCATAGACAGATTTAAAACTAATAATAGTTATCAAATGTTTAGTCCCATTCGAACAACTTTAGAATTCAGTTGGAGCGAAGAAGACAAAACATTCAATAACTAAAATGAGTTTTAAATCTGTCTATGAATAAAGTCGCCATTCTTGGGCCACTATTTACCGATCCCATCGCTAGCTCATAATAATACACAATGATTTAGGATCCTCATATAATTGAATTGTATTGTGTCTTACGGAAATAAAAATACTTTTCTGAATCGGAACGCAGAATCGCGCGCTGTAATTTTACGGCCTATCATAAGATTATATAAGCGTCCGTAATAATGTTCCATGTCTGTGGATCCCCCTCGTAAAATGGTATTGTTTACGATCTTGTATCTTTCAGATTCATACGAGGATAAGTGTTATTGTGTAGTGATAATTTGATCATGTTGAGTTTATGGAAGATTATCACTATATCTTAGAGTAATGAAAATTTGGCCGTGTGATCAAAGAGTTGGATGTTCGATCGGTTTTTAAAGATATCTGATATACATCAACATATCTTCATCAATAAAACGTTGGTTTAGTATACTTGAAATGCTGTTAAAATTTTACTGGAAATAAAACATGTTGAGGATGAAAAAAGTTCAGTTTATATTCCTTGTCTCTTAATTTTGCTCTCGTCTTTTTCTTAGCTTATCCACCCATCCATAAATTTTTATGGATTACGTTGGTTATTCACCATCAAGTAAAAGGTTTGTTCTTTTGCTAGAATTATCTGTGTCAAACTACAATCGCCTGCTATTGAACATAGAACGTTAGATTGAAAAGGCTTAGACCTTTGTACATAACGTTCGCCTGCTTCAGATTCGCGGATTTCGGGCTTAATCAATAAACAAATAAAACGTGCGAAGAAATTCTTAGAAATCTGACGAAAGTAGAGTCTCACGCTCGGCGTTGACTAGCCTGGCGTCGATCACACGATTAACTATAATTAGATCGACTACAATCAATTACGGAGTTCTAGGAAACGCCTAGATGTCATGAAATAGTGGTGGGACATGTTTTGTATGCTAATTAATTTGTAATTATCGATAATGTGTAAACACCTTGGTGCAGGCGCAGACACCTCGCTATGACGTGGGATTTTATTCCAACTTAATTATCTACTTGATGAGTTAATGTTTGTTGTTGATTGCCAGCCTAATATAATTTGTAAGCTATCGAAATATTAACAATTCCTAGTAAATAGTTGATACCGACATAGCCCTTAGGATTAGCAAGTTGAAGTGGCAGTGGGCACATAGCACGTAGAACTGATGGCCGCTGGGGCCAAAATGTTCTGGAGTGAAGGCTACGTACAAGCAAACGAAGTATCAGACGCCCACCCAAAAGGTGGACGGACGACCTGGTTAAGGTCGCAGGAAATAGCTGGATGCAGAAAAAGAGAGAAGAAGTTGATAGTAACCAGCGTCATAATACATGTAGCTATCGTAACACAATGTGAATAGGGATTTTAAGAACTTCAAGGAGTAGGCCACTCGTCTGTACTCCGTATAGTTAAGTAACCAAAGCAATGACCTATCCAAAATTGGAACACAAATCAAGATAGTGCAGTCGTATTTTAAAAAATCATACCAATAATATCTACATTTGATGGAGCAATGGAGTACAAGCGGCGTAATTTATACCTATTGTTTTATTTCTATTTGTTGGGTAGTAATTGGAGCGGCGATACTTAATCTATCTTGCAATCAGGGAAACACTAGATTAGTTTTATTTGAACTACTAGCAATGTAATTAATACCAGATGTAATTAATGAGTTGCAGTGGTGAGACGAGGTTGTTCGTCTTACGCCTTCTCATAAACAGGAGCAACACTGAACACTTACCACAACGTATTACTAACCACTGCACCAAACTGTGATAGTCACTTCAAGATATTAGGTCCACTTTCTTCATTTCTAGTATTAACTGGTATTTTAATTTTGGAAACCTGTGAAAACCTGTGTTTTGAAAAAGTGGGCATGAAATAAATAACCGTTTACCACTTAAATAAATAAGAGCACATGTTATTGAATTCCGCGTATCACTATCCCTAGTTGTTATCATAGGTCTGGTATCGCAGATGCACAATCTCTGGCGTCGCGACCGTGCAGTATTGTAAATAGCCATTAATGGTACTTGGCTCGCTGTTTAACTGATAACTACTCGTCGCGAACATTGACTCATAGTGGCGTCGGGCCTTTAAAACTGTTGCTGGGTGTAAGCGGTTTTTATTACGCGTTTTTATTAGCTTCGCCTGTAATGTACGTATGTAACGGAATCTTAGAAGTCCATTTACGAGCACATCAAAACGTCAGATTGACTTGAAATTTTGCATACTTGTGAAGGACCGATGACAATATAATAATTTAAAAAGTATGTGACATTAACAGTAACCAGAATCTTCAGAAATTAATTTTAATCTAAAAAATGTTAGAAGTGGGTAATTTGCGCGCAGATTCCTTCCTTTGATAAAAAGCCCTACATAGACGTTTTTAAATAAAATAAACATTATTAACTGGGCCATGGAGGTCGTAAAATAGTGCTCAAGTTACTTCAAAGTAAGGTGACTATAAAAGTGAATACATACGAGATCTGAATAGATATAGAACTTTAATCTCTCAATTAATATTGTGTAAAGCCTTACAGCTCGGAAAACTCACTCGTGAAGCGCGGGTAAACTACTTAGTGAATCCAATTTTTCTGTTGATAGTGTTCCGTTTTCTCGTTTCGAACTATCGATAAACTTAACTTTAGTATCCATTTTATGTTTACTACTATTTTTTGGTGCTCTGTAGCGTTACACCACTGCAGTAAAAAGCATAATATGTAAGCTTATACACTAATCTGTGTGCGGAATCTATATCTAGGAAAGCATTAAGCAATTAGGTAAACGATGCGACGACCCGAACTCGATTAATCTGATGGAACGTGAGGTACACCGGCCCGAGATTAAATAGGATAAGGATAGGCACGGACAGATAAAACTAAATGTAGCAAGCAGCTTTAATATCACATGAATAGGACACTGATCTACGCACAGAATAATAACACACTATTTCAATATTTCAATGGGTATATCTCATTTGTTTAAATAATCACAAGGAAATATTTTTGCTAGAAATAACATTAATTTATCATTTAAATATTTTTCTGTGATCTTCATTTAAATAATTTATATTTATTTACAATTGTGGCGGTTTTTGTACTGCTCTGCTGCTTTTGACTGCCTCGGTGGCGTACTGACTGCCTCGGTGGCGTAGTTGTATTACGGTACGGTTACAAAGCTGAGGTCTCGGGTTCGAGTCCCGGGTCGGGCAAAGTGATATTGGACTTTTCTATTCATTGTCAGTCCGGAGTCAGGAATTTGTGCCCGATATGGCGATAGGCTCGCCCCCTATCACATCGTGGGACGGAACATACAAGGCGAAATGTGGGTGTCCTGGTGGCGCCTCTGCCTACCCCTTCGGTGATAAAGGCGTGAGTTTATGTATTTATGTAATATGTATGCGGCGGTTTTTGTAATAGGTAGTAAAAAAATCAAGTTCTGAATTACAATGCGTTTCATACAGAATACATTTCAGTAAACGTTTTCTGTTATGACTATTTTTTAGATAATTTACGACTCTTTTTAAAACATGTGAATTATTTCAATGATATGAGCGAGTAACGCGCTGTTTTTACGGCCCCACTTGTAAGTGTTTGTTCGGTTTACGAGCGGATAGAAGGCAGCCGGATGTAAAGCGCTCCAATTATAATGTAGTGTTTAGTTTCATGTATATCACTGAGATTCTAGAGAAATTGTGTTATACAATATTTGCTTTTTACCTGTCTTTAGTGTATTTACCTGGATTCAGTGCAACATGCCTTTTTATTTATGTTATACGATGGTTTCACTTGTAAATTTACAGCTTGCTGATCTGCATGGTTGATATATCATGATGTATATATATATATATATATATATATATCAATAAATTCAGAAGGTAGTTTTACTGTCTCCAAATCGCATAACTTCTCATTCACATATTAGATACTGGAAAATGAACTGACAAATAATCGGAGAGTTAAAAATGTGAAATAACAATTTATATAATAATTTCCAGGGGCTCTTCACAAAAGCATGTAAACGTTAAAACCTCCCACTGGAATATCTACAATGATCTGCTGGAAGCAAACTGCGTCCAGCGCCTTTTTAGAGTCAGTATCAGTTCGTCCATCCACTTTGTATGTGGACGTCTCATGCTGTATTCGCAAGTACAGTTTCCACAGTTTCCACTTAAGAACTTCGTGGTTCCATCAGCAATTACATTAGTTAATATTTATCAACAACAATACTGGACTTTTGATCTAAAATATTTTTATAAGCGATAGACGTATGGCCTAGTTTCCTAGAACAGTCCGCGCACGTCACAGGAATATTTTTATATTTATTCCCGGTATAAGGGATTCGCGCGTGGTGACGGGACGTGTGCTCGAATGACGTCAAACTACCGTCAGATGAATAGGAATAGTATACCTTATTGTACGTCACTATGGCTATGCTTTTGGCCAAAAAAAAACAAGCAAGTGGGATATGAATATTACAAAAAAATACTTTTTATGAGGTAAAATACTTTCATACTTACACAGTGGTAAAACACGATTTTATTAAACAGGAACAATATGAGTCAATTACATAATTTAAGATTCATAAATTAGGTGCCATATCAAAATGTAAATAATATTCACGATTTAATATATTCAGTAAAAAAAATGGTCGTAATGTTTTGTCGTTCAATTTTCGACCTGTCTTTACCACACCACTCGGCATACGATGAATCAAGGGGTTCACACATTCGAAAATCAAATATGTACGCCACAGGATTACACCCACTTTACACATATAAATAAAGGCTAATATTACACAGCATTCGTATCCGAGATGCGACCGTTTGTGCCTGCGTGACTTTTCATCTCGCTCTAATTGGATTAGATCCCATTCAAGTCACGTATTTATAAAATTGAATTTCTGCGGGCGAAAGAAGCCTGCACAATAGCCGTCGTTTATCTTTCACGAGATCTCGGTCTGTGTGCAACTTGGAGTTGTGTCCCATTTTGCGCGAGTTTCTTTTGTGTAGATAAGTTCTTTTGATAGTGATTAGGTCTGTTGAGGTTTTATTTGAGATGCGGTGTATTGGGTTCATAAGGAATTGTTGCTAATATACGACGATGTAAATAACTGGCTATATGTATATTTAAACGTAATTATAATAATATGTAAACCTTTAAAAAATGAAACCTTTTTAAGATCTAGAGTTCATATTGTCTATAGGGCACCGTAATAATTATTTTACGAAATTACTGTAGTAACCTATACATGATAGGTAATGACTAATGTGGCTTCTTGTTATTACAAACAGATGATCAAGAACGTTTCCATGATACCTTATTTGTCAAATTGCGATACACAGAAGTAACGCGAAAATTCATCGTATACACGTATAGATAAAGCCACGTTTAAGGAGATCCATAGGCAACGTATTCTGCACAATGTAGGTATGTAGTGCACTTAAGTGTATCACTCGGGGCCCAAGCGTCCCGTTCAATAGTCTACTGGCATTTCTGAAAGCTCTTACGTCCGGTTTTGTGGCTGACGGCGCCTTGCCTTGAGGTAGGCGGGACGGATTTGGGGAGCCACGAGGGGGACTGACCCCCAATGAATTAAATTTTAAATTTGACAGTATTCATTTCCGTTTTAATTATGAAGTATATGATTATTTGGTATATTTTTAATGCCTTTCTAAAATATTCTTTTTAAATTGTGTTCATCTTCATATCACTTTTAATTATTTAAATAGACACAGAGACAACATTACGTACTCGCTTCTAAACTGTAACATTAATTTTGTACATATGCTTATAAATATTACATGTACATAAAATATAATTTATGTTCGTGCTAAGCCAGATTGAATAACATAAAATTTTTAAAAGAACAACAAAGGAAATTACTAATTTTACACACAAAAAATGTTACGAAAAGACTTGACTTGTGGACTTGAACCACCATTACGTAGAAAGTAATTTAAAAATATGTCAGAATTTTAAAGGAAAGGTTAAAAAAGAGCTTTCGAATTTTAAAAGGCTTTTTAAGTTCAAATAAAAGTTGAAAGCTCAACCGTACTTTCGCCAAAACAATGTGCTTTTGTACGTAATACGTCGGGGTTAGAAAGTTTTTTTTTTACTTTGTGAATCTCCGTGCCCTCTGTGTTCTGGTCGGTTAACTTTGCTCAACTTTAATTGAAATCTAAAATATTCGCTTTCAAGACATTTTTCATCGAAGAATTTAACGAGTTTTTAAAGAGTATGCCTTTGGCTGAAACAGGCTATGTAATAAAGAAAATGTACTTTTCTTTGCCTACTGGGGTTTCAAATTTCAATGGTAAATATCTTTTATTAAAATAAGTCGCAATTTTACACTCTCAATGTGCCAATTTATAACAAAATTATCATTGAATTATTATAATTATTGAAATAAACTTCAGCGTACTCTGATAAAACTTTTAATTAATAAACAAACCGCACATTATTTATGTTTTTCCAGAAATATCTAATTAACTAACCGACCTGAAGCATCAGTAAACCAGAGCTTGTTAATGAACAATTTACATTATTTTATTGCGTTCCGAAGCTTAATAAAGCTGACGGTTTGCAATTCAAACGAGCCCGCGAGTCTGCGAATTAATTTAAGAGATGTACGTTTTATATTGAAGTTTTCAACCAATCTAGATGCTAGATAGGAACACCTTTACCAACACTTTTACTTACCATCACTTTTAGCTACTTAACTGTAGAGTTAGATTTTTCATATTGTCACGGCAAACTGTATACAATACACATTAATAGATAAACAGATACATATATCTAACTGTCTCATACATAGTCCTGACCCCTACCGCTAAAATCGATTCTTGTGTCGTGGGTACCAGAAACATTTGAGAGACTTTTCGGTTTCATAAACATCCAGACTCGAAACAAATATTTATGGTTCAAACATACATTTGCCTCAATCGAAACCGCGGCCTCTCGTTTCACAGCCGGCGTCTAACCAACTGCGCCACGGAGGTTGTCAAATGATGTTAAAGTCAGTATTATTCAAATATATTGTCGACTGGCGACAGGTAATGGACAAAGAGAGAGCCCAATTCAGGTGAATTTAATTATAGCCTAGTTGGTAGCGAGCCGGACTGACATCAGATATCGGAGGCTGTAGCCCAAAGCACACACCTCTGACTATTCGAAGTTACATCGGTATTACTTATTGCCGATTTATTTATCATTGAAGGAGTATACGGAAGGAAACCTGCATATCTGAAAGATCTTCTAAGGTATATTTAAATAGTACATCAACCTACGCTATCCAAGGTCCATTATCCCTTTCCTGCGCTCCTTCTTTTTCCTTTATTTTCCTCCCCATTTTTAAATGGCTGGCAAGGCCTAAGATACTATCCAAGTGCATAGATGTTCATGGGCGGCAATGATCTTTTACCATCCAATAAGTCGGCTCCTTTGCCCTATCTATGCAATAAAAAGCTAATAGCCCTGCTTGGTAGGTGATAAGCCTTACTAAATCTACTTTAAAGATTTGTAGAGGTATGTATGGGTGGTTATATACTATTTTCTATCACGCCAACCGCTTGTTCGTAGAACGTGCCAACACAAAAATAGCCTCCAATTTACACCAAGCCTCATTAAAATTATGAGCTGATATTTGAGAGAAAGATTTTTCGAGAAGCGCCAATTTGCGGTAACTGCCTAGCTTCATTATAACTTAATGTTAGTGAATTTTTGGCATTAGTTCAACTTGTCTGAAGTATGTATTTAATTTTGGAAATTGTACAAACTGTTTCAAGACACAATTTCAGGAATACTGTCATACATACATACATAAACTCACCCCTTTATCCCCGAAGGAGTAGGCAGAGGCGCCACCAGGTCACCCACATTTCGCCTTGTATGTTCAGTCAGGAATACTGTCATTATGATACTAATCAAAAAAAATCTTAATTTTCGATATAGACTACACAAAAAGCATACATACTAGGGTTTTCGTTTGAATAAGTAAGTATGAGAAATTAACTTTCAACAAAAAACCCTTGTCCCTGAGATAAGTGCCGTTAAAATAGCTTCTCATCTTTTATCTGAATGAATTGAGGTCACCCACTTTTTTAGTAGAAAGGCAATCTTTTAAAGATAATCCCGGAATTAAACGCTGCATTACCTTCAAACTGTTTTGTTGGAGTATTATTCGAGTTTTATTGGCACCCAACGTGGTGGTTTCAGATTTATCCGTTCAAATTGAAACGATGAGAAATAAGGGGTTTATAGCCTGAGAAACATTAAGTAGTATGTACATTTACAATGTTTTGCAACATACCAGTTATTTCATTAAATTTTTTTGTTTACTATTTTACTTGATTTTTAAATAGGCATATTGACAACAGGCGTGTGCATTTAATGTGTGGTGTTTTTTAAATTTCCTTTTATATTTTAACATCCGTAATTAGAACAATCAGAGTATCCGAAATAATTTCATATCTATATCCCTGGTTTGAATTATATAAATTGAAACTTCCAAGTCCACCCCCGGGCCATACAATGGTAGCGAAACATACGCGGCCGAGACTGTGTCGCCAAACATCACTATGATATATGGACAAACAAACTGACTGTAATGTCCGCTGGCTCCGGGACAATCAGTTTGTACCCGGCTCTTATTCCGAACTGTGGACGGTGTGAACTATAGTGTATGTGTGATGTGTTGTACGAAGCAATTGCATATGAATAATTTGTGATATTAAAGTAGTGGCTTACCGGGTCGGCCGTGGGGGTGTCTGAGAAGTCTTAAACTGAAAATTCCATATTTTCAATTTAATTATTTACTATCCTGCTTACAATTTATCACCTATATTTGACTTATTGTGCAAAAATTCAAAAGCTGTACGTAATGTTCGTTTACATTTGTAAAAAAATCTTCATTGTTAAACTACCTGTTGCTTTGTCAGTTATTAGAATTTTACGAATTGGATTTTTTAATATACTTTTTTCACGCTCACGCCTGTATATCTTTGGGGAAGTAGGCAGATGCGTGACCAATTGCCATACAAGCCGCCGAGATTTTTTACAACTCCTGTCTCGATTGGGGGATAGTCAGACATGCAGGGCACAAATTTCAACAACGGGCAACTCGTCAAATCGTCGTAAACTAAAATTATTCCAGGAGCAATTATTTTCCCCAATAATTTCCACTGAATAGTTTACTATCACGAAGACAAAATATCAAATTCGCTAAAGCAGTCAATGTTATTGATCCCCTTTTATCCGGCCAACCTACCCCCGTCTGTTCGACGTCTCCTCGTCCTAATTAATCATTTATTTCGAAGCTGAAGTTAATTTAATGTCATTTTGAGATGACACGCTTGAAATTGGATTATTTGCGCCATCGAGAAGGTTTAAAAGCAAATTCTGAACCGATTTCTTTAAGATTATTTCGGGGTATTGAAATTTGAAAACATTCTAATCGCTTAAATGATTTTGTGCTGCTACAATCGGGCATGCGATGTTATGTTCGCAGTTTGATGGAATTTTAAATGTAGTAGTTTGTGTTCTTACAGCAGTATTTTATTAGTGTGATTATTGCTATAATTCTGTGTCTAATTTGTAAATTGTAAGTATATTTTTAAAGGATTTTTTGTTATTTTATAGTCTTGATCACTTGTATGAGATTCACACATATGACCATAGTATAAGATTAAAGGGGAAATTTCCTAGAAGGATTGAGATCAGACAGGACCCGGTCATATAGTCGCGGCCCATATCGTGTTTATAAAAACACGCGATGGGCCGATGCATATTTTGTCCACACGTATTATGAATCATAAAATGAATATTGACAACTCCTGTGATATTAAGGGGCCATGGCGAGAGCTTATCACCCAGTAATCTGTTCGTTTTTGTCCTATATCATGAGAAAACCTTCCAAAAATTGAAATCAGACCACTGTAACGTTCAAGATCATTGAGATTCATTCTAGTTGCGGGGAGGGATTCGTGCATATCTCATTGATTTACACTCTCTCGCACAGATTGAATTACACTATTCGCTTTGTAATGTGTTGGCTTCAGTGAGTTACAGGCATTAGGCGGAGCGCCAGAGTGGACCTATTTGGTTCCTCGAGAGTCGATTGAGTGGTTCGGCCATATATTCCACCACGCTGACCTAGTGCGGGTTGACGGATATTTGAAAGCTTTGTGGTATTTCATTCTGATTCGCGAATATTAATATGTAATGCTATATTGTACGGGTATTTCTCTAAGTTTCTGTCTTCTGATAAGTCCACTGCTGAACATGGGCCTCCTTCAAGAATATCGTAAGTGATCAGATAAAAACTGCCTGCATCCAGCGACTTCATTATTATTACATAGCAATGTTAACAAAAAGCATAGTTTAATAAACAAACATTATTGTTCCCATTCTAAATATTTTTCCGAAAAGCGTATATTTCTGATTCAGGAATATGAATGTTAGAATCAGTTTAATGTGTCCTATTTGTCGCTGGTAGGTATATTAAAACAGAGCTTATCAAAGTTTTTACGCACGTTTTTCCTCATCTCGTATCACACGAACAGTAGGTGAACATTTTAATGAAACGTCCGAAACCGGCCGTGTTCGCGTTTCGAGATAATTGTTGGGGCGCTAGCCGCTTTAGTACCTTTGTATAGGCTACCTTTAGTTTGTACAAGCCTACATTTTATTTTGTAGGAGATAATGATGAAAGAGCACATCTTTTTATATCTTGAACATTATATTATTTTGTTGTAATTGCTTATTTTTAATTGTATTGAATCCGCTCATCCGACGTCCCATTGCAGGGCGCGGACCTTCCCTACAATCGAGAGAACGATTGAGAGGGGTTAGGCCGTATAGACCACCACCTAGTGCGGGTTGGCGGACTTTTACATACCTACCATAAAAGTTGTTCCGAATTGATATGGTGTGCAGGTTTCCGCACGATGTTTTCACATCACGGTTATATTGCGTGGTGATTGACTATCAATACACACATGACTCTGAAAAGTCAGAGGTGTGCCCTGGGATGTAAACCCGCGACCATCGTTAGCATGTTGGCAGCCGCATCTGATCCGTTACCAACAGTGCACCAAGAACTTGCGCGTTTACACACACCAATTCCTAACATCTGCTTCACGTTTCTATCTTTCTTTATCTAAATGTTTTCTTAGATCTATGTTACGAATTGAAATAAAACTGATTTTATTTCTTTATCTTTTACCGTGCGGGTATCAAAGCAGCTACATTGAACATAAAATAACTTAATCTGTTCCTCGGTATTTAATAATCATATTATTCTACATTTTAAGTTACCTATAAACGAGTAAATGAGATTGGAAAGTGAGATGGGTCTATCAACATCAAATAAAACTTTACTACCATCTCCGTATTAGATTTGTGCGCGATACAGAGATCAGTTTGCCATCGCGGGACGGAAATAAAGTTTCCGAGATCCGGAAAATTTCGTTATAACTTCGCCTACAACGTGGCTGTTGAAGAGACTATTTAGAAGGAAGGAATAACATATTTCTCTATAAACTTATGTTGGTAAAAGTTTCCTCGAAATTTTCCGTCGCCATCATACATGGGAAGTTTTACACAGGCGAA
The DNA here is from genome assembly GCA_949752805.1 of Deilephila elpenor. Lineage (NCBI taxonomy): Eukaryota > Metazoa > Arthropoda > Insecta > Lepidoptera > Sphingidae > Deilephila > Deilephila elpenor. Next base: position 8,076,985 of record OX457119.1, read on the forward strand.
GCTAATATAAAACATGTAAGTTCTGGGTTTTAAGTAACTGGATAAATTATGGAGTAAATCAAAATATTAAGTATTTATATTTCACATTGAGGATACGATGATATTACAAATAAGAAAATTGCAAATAGCGGTGTCTTACCTAGCAATTTCTTACGTAATGAAAAAGCTCTACGACAGAATAAAAGCCAATAGAGTCGTCTCTGTACACCCCCTTGGGAATACAGGCGTATTTTAACATTGTATTCATATTACCCAAATATGTAAACGAACTCAAAAACACTCCCGATACAATACAATGTAACCCTTAACTTTACATTGTTAGATTCTGTCGAACCAAATTACAGGGTAACTTTGACCCACTCAGTTAATTTATAGTCAACACTCGGAGTGAAGGGTTGAGGTTGTATTGTATAAAAGCAATGTTGAACAGTCTTGGGTATAGTTTTCAAAGGTCTGTTCACGAAGGGTTTGAATAGGGAGGTTATGTTATGCTATCGTATAAGTTTTAGACTAAAAGCACTGGTATGTACTGAAATGTTTTGGGTACATATGTATGAGTATTTTTATATTTAAAATTATTCGATATGATTAATCAAACACATTCATGTAATAATTAGGCAGAAATAGATTACAAAAATTGTATGGTTAAAAGTTGATGTGTTTCTAATTAGATTAAAAAAATCAGTAGAGCTCATGAATTAATTGAAATCAGGCGACGACGGACAGAGACGCTATACTAACGAAATACGAAACCAAGTTGAGCCACCTGAAACCCTTGTAATACATAAAACTCACTGATTACCAATTAAGAAGGATTACTGGTTCGTCGGCAAGCAAGATCTAAAAGCGTAACAAACCCTGAACATGCATTCTCACTCAACAATAAAAATCCAATCTGGGTCAGTAAGCAAAAAAGGAAACGTTATAACGCTCCAGAGCCTTGCTATGTATAGCCGAAGTCCCTCGGTGTGACGGCTGGTTGCCCATCACGCACCCACTCATTCTCCGATATCGATTGCTTTTATCTCTGTCAGGGCTTGTGTGGAATTTGCTAGTTTAAGATAATATTTCTCACCTAATGGCCGGCTTGCCGTTCGCCGTCGGAAATATATAAAAAATATCCCCCGTGGTAATAAGTTCATGTTCAAGTTTTATTGTCAGTTGTGCTCGTCGGATTGATTGGAATCCATTTGTAAATTTGTGTAAATGTTCCATCCACTCGGTATTATTGGCTCGTGAATAAATTCATGAATTTGTCTCGAATTATGTCAAATTATGCTAGGTGTTTTATGAAAACGTAACTGTTTGCGTACATAAATGTTATCAACGCTCGAAAAGTTTGTCGAGCCATCAATTTGATTGACGAATTCGTCATTCAATCCGTTTGATTACTTTTAATGGGTATGTCAATAGATTTGATCTTTTATCTCAAAATGTACATTGTCATTCAAAGTTATTTTATATTTTTCTGATTAATAACTCTGCATGATTCTTTAAGCTTTTATATTTTATTGAGAAAGAATAAGCCTTATTGTTTTGTGAAATACACGAGGTTTCAAGTTCTGCTAAATTATTCCATGATATTTTTTATATCGCAGTATTGACTAATATTACTTTACGTCAATCCATCTGCGCTAACATATTAATGTATTCCTAACAGTCAATTTGAATTTCGAACAGAAATTATGTAAACGATATTCTTTCTCCAATCCTCCTTATCATTATTACATGACAATAAATCTTGAACGTGTAATTAAAAAGGAAATTATCAGTCGTTTTCAGATGGTTATAAGTGTCAATCGTAGAATATGCTATTGCTTCATATGTTTGATTGTGTTGGTATTGAGCTATTTCTTTATAGACTTAAAGCGATTGTGGTATAAACTGATACTGCATATGTTCTACTTCGTGTGCGACATGCTCAAGTTGTTGATGAAGCTTGTCGAACTGTACTGAAGATGGATTGATGTGTTGATTGAGGTGAGTTCTATTAACACAATGATTGAGAATTAGGTACGTTTGTTTTATTCTCCTTAATGATTTAGCATTGCGTTGGTTGAATTATCCTCATCGATATTCTTGTTTTTCCCTTCCCTTTCTTTTCTCCTTGTGGAAAGTCACAAACGCATCGATATCTTCGGATTCGTACACACCTATTGTTCTTAAGTCGTTAAGCTCCCTTTCTAATATCCCAGGGGAAGCTCAAAAGGGTATGCTAGTGTCACCACTTTATAGCCCGGTACGCTTGCAAATATTGCCGCCGGGGTTGATCCCTAACAATCCTACGTCAACATATTAGCTCAGCTGAATTTAATAAGTGACCATAATCGCTAACTATGGATTAATCCCTACAATAAACCAATTAAATAGAATAACCAATAGAATGTGGGCGTGTCGATAGTTTATTCAGATTTTTAGATGATCAGTAAGTATTTTTAATTAATTTCGATCGTCAAAAGCTATAACATGATCAACGGTAACGGCTACCAACCAACGGCTACCAACGGTAGTGCCGCTTTTTCACAATCTAGGTTTTAAAAACTTATGCAAATAGAATATCGGTATTACACTGGCGCTGCTAACATGTACGCGAGCATGGCTTTTCAGCAGGCTTTAGTTTTACAAAAACGTCTAAGTTTATTATAATCTAGAAATCTTAAGAATTGGAGCCATGTTATTGATTATGGTCATTGCCAGCCACAAAACCTATCGTCAACGTTAAGCCTAAAAAACTTTATCCCACCCTTTTCCTATAATATTTTAGTGTACTCAAGAAAAATTGTATTATAACCCTAAAAGGATGAAGGCGTGATTGCTCCTAGAAAAGTTCGGTTCAATTAATGTCATAATCCATCACCAAGGAGGAAAGTAAGCCCGAAATTACTTTGTTCGCGTTTCACCGCCAGTAATATTGTAGTATCGATTAATTTCGGTTGTGTAGTTATGACTTATTTATATTATTCGATTTATGTGGGGTGCGGGAGGCTTCTTTTACGTATGCTGGAACATTAGTCTATGCGGCCCAGCATGCGTAGTGCAGGAAGGTTTTGTTTAGGATTCCGTCTGTGTATATTGGATTACAAAATACTTTTTTGTAATTGAGATACATTAGTATCTATCTTAGTAAATTAGCTTTATAAATCGGTTACTGTAAAGAATTGTAAATAAAAATTAAAAGGGCACTTGTAAAATTGGCAAAGTTATCAAGAAATTTGTTCTTGATTACGAAGTTCCGCCAACTTTCCGACCTAGTTTGTATCAAGAGATCTGTCCGAGATATCAACATCTGATTAGCTAATTTATAACAGCTTCTGTGGCGTTGTTGGTTGTTACGCTGGCTCTGAAAGGAGAAGTTATGGGTTCGAATCCTACAGAGACAAATCTCTAAGAGATCGATAGCTTTCGGATGCAGAAATTTCAGGCTTGGGTGTTGAGATCGAGATGTCTCTAAGTTGGTGATACATTCAACATAATGCTTGCTATGCTAGTGCAGTATCAGGACAATGTGTAATCGTTTCGATTACCAAAAATATACTTTTTTGTCAATCGATTCTCCATAGGGGTGGTATAGCGCTTATCTAATGCAGTGCAGACAGACTGCCCAGCCAGAAAAAAATTGTTTTTGCATCAAAGCTACTAGTGGTAGATCTTTCATGTGTGAGAGGCCTGGGTAAGTACCACCGCAATGTCTATTTCTCCCGCCAAACAGTAGTGGAAATGCACTGTTGTGTTCCGGTTTGATGGACATTGTAGCCAGAGTCACTACAGGATATGGATGTTGGATACTCAATGGAATGCCATTGAGACTTAACATCTTATGTATCTGAATGGCGAGCGCAGTGGAGTGCCAAGCAATGCTTTGTACTTGCTGATTGGTTTTCTACTGTCCATGAGCGGTTACCATCAGGCGAATGGCAAGCTCGTCTCGTCATTCAACGCAATAAAAAAATTATAAAAAAAGCTCTCAACTCTACATTTATCGACCCCAGGACTTTGCAACACACCACCAATCTGCATAGGCTCTGCACCTATACAATTTCTTGTATACTGTACATTCGTATAAGCATATGTACATATATCAGATAACACCATTACTTAAGTGGTGCCCTAAAAGCGTGCCTGACAGTGTGATGGATCGCGGTAGAATTGATTTGCTTTGGACGATAAATTATGTGCCACCGATACGGTAGGCTCAGGTAGCTTGCTTGTTTGTTACTATTGCGTTCTCTTTCTCTCTTCAGCTATAGGAAGTCCACTGCTGGAAGACCTCCCCAAGATCTTTCATAAAAAGCTGTTGGAACCGACCTGCATCCAACGACTTCTTGTAATTGATTTATTGTAAAATTGGTAAGCCAACAGCTTTTTACATGAACCCTTCCGGTGTCCAAAATGCTCATATGAGGTTCGCTATCAAAATTTATGTAACGTTCTCCATTGTTCTCCAATTGTTCTCCATTGTGTCGCATCTGTCAAAAGTCTAGTATCTGGTCTGAATGCAAAATATTTAATGTGCAAACAAGATATAGTTAATTTATTACCAATCGATACACCTGTATAGTATTACATTTAAATTCAACTGCAATGCAGTTACTGCCGAGTCATGATACCGCAAAATAATAATGAACGCAATTCATTAAAATTGCAATTAAAATACTTCAATTATAATTTTAAATTTTAGCTCTGCCTCGGTGGCGTAGTTGTATACCGGTACGGTTATAAAGCTGAGGTCTCGGGTTCGAATCCCAGGTCGGTTAAAGTGATATTAGATTTTTCTATTCATTATCAGCCCGGAGTCAGGAATTTGTGCCCGATATGGCGATAGGCTCGCCGCTATCACATCGTGGGACAGAACATGCAAGGCGAAATGTGGGTGTCCTAGTAGCGCCTTTGCCTACCCCTTCGGGGATAAAGGCGTGAGTTTATGTATGTATGTATGTATTTTATTCAAGTATTTGTGTGACCTACTATTTTGGGTCTTGTGTTGTGTGGATGAAAAGTCCTCCATAATTACTAATGCTCGTGTGTAAACTTGAATAAGGAACATGTAGGACCATTACTATAATAATAAATAGTTTAAATTTAATAGTAAGCCTCGACAAACATCTCCAGAGGCTCTCAATGGGCCGTTGGGTCAAGAACTAGATTAAGAAGGCAGTATTGCTTGACACGGCATTTATAGTGACGACTGAGGAGGTTCCTCACTTTAAGGTCCTAACCACCGGTGGCTTGGGTCTCGAGCCTCGCCATTGTTGGGCGAATCCCTTTTTTATGTTTTTATTATGATTTTTTATAATATATGTAAAAAGGTAAAAAAATAAATAAAGGGAAATAATAAATAATTTATTTGTTTAAAAATTAATTGATTCATTCAATTCACAATGTGATGACAGCTAGAATAATTTACAATTGTGCATACTGTATTCAGTATTGTATTACATAAGCTTATACGAGTAATCTCCCTCTGCAGAGCACGGGACTCTGTGGTCGAGAGTTCCACTGAGAAGGCGGAATTTAATATTATTAAGCAGTATCAAGTACGTTGTTTTCTCCAAAATTAAATTCAGATATAAAATTAACGATCATTCAAAAAGCTGTATATATAAAACTACTTTCACTTGTCGCCCTCCATTTTGTAGGACGCGTTTAAAGATATTTTGTATGACCACAACGCGTGGACACGCATATTACGATGTTTAGGGGAAATGGCACTTACAGCGGACCCTTTTAATGGCACTTAAGTAATTTTATTTTGTTAAAAGAGGTCCTAAATAAGTTTATATTTATATATTTGTTATTGTTTGCTGGTGTAATAATACCTATAGGAAAAGGTTGTGTAGTTCGTGTTGTATATGTATGTGTACAAAATACCTAAATTCCTGTTAGTAAATTAACAAATTTCTGATTTGGAAAATGTTAAGCTTTTACTGAAGTAATTATGTTTGGTATTTCTAGTTTATACGGCAATCAAGAAAAATATTCAGATATTGGCTATTAATGTGTATGTAATGTTTTCAACAATAACATACGTGAATGCTTATTAAAGTTTATCAATGGCTGCTGTCGGCACTAAAGAATATTAATACTATAGTTTTCAAAGCTTATATTCCCGAATATCACAGCACCCATCTATTCAATATTCTGTTCCAACGTAACTCACCGAGATTCTCAATAGTAACTTCCATACCCAACTAAATTAATACCATTAATGAAGGATCCGATATTCATGAATGTCTTAGCCGTACGGGAAACTAGAACAAGACTACAAGTCTCAGTCGACACTTTGGGCACTCCTGTTCCCAGAGAGCACTTAACACGAGTACTAGATAACATCGCAGCTTTAAATGGACTGTTGTGAAGCATGCTTTTGGAAAAAAAAAATTGAGTGTTAGAAACTTTGTCAATTATTTTCTATCAAAGTATACTTTTGGAATTAAATAAAACTATGTCGGATTTTATCGCGATTTTTTTTTACTTCCTTACGTTTTGGGGACTTTAAAGTTTAAAGTTTAAAGTTTAAAGGTTAAGAGGCGGACTATATTTTTAGCTTTTTCGGTCTGGTTGCATCAAGTAATTTGAACCAGAAATTTAAATTTGATGATGACAATATAGTTACTTGTACTCCTCAGTATGGCATAGAAACTTAATGCTAGGTTGCTTATTAATATTTTGCTTTATCAAGTTATCGACTTAAAGGTGTAGTGATGGATGGTTTTTTTCATTTAGCACGTAATTGGGTAATGTGAATATTTTGATGTCAGTCGGCTGGTTGTGATATTAATTAGGTATCGTTATCTAACCGCAGCACCGCGTAACCACGGGATGGGGTATGTAAAAATACATAACAAAATAATTTTTTGTTAATACATCTAAATACTTCATTTTTAGTGATTCAAATTTTAATTTAATACTCGGCTCTTTGGCCTAGTGTCTGCATCATAATGTGGCATGGGCTGTGATTAATGAAGTCCTACTTTCCATATCCAGATTTAGCCCTCTACTTTTTGTAAGCTTTTAATTTTCAGAAACCTAAATGGTATTGCAATTTGAACTACGTCTGGCGTGCCCCGGGGGTGGGTTCAGTGCCTATCAGTTCTTGAAATGGAAATAATCTCAGCTAAATGTCATTGGCACCTCCCTCAGCCTTACACTGCCTACCACATTTACGACATAGGTTTAAGTGTATATGTCTATTTCTAGTACTTATGATTATCACTACACGCAGAAGAACAGAAGCTGAGTTAGTACCGTATTAACATCAAAGTGGCTGTAAATGAAAATATCTTTTGTTCTGACGTTTATGGAAGAATGTACTTTAAACACAAGAAATAGATTCTCTTTGAGGATCATCCAAAAACCACAACACTGGGATATTTCGTTACGTGCATTTGAAGACTAACAACCGGTATTTATGAAATTGAATATTAATAGTCTCCGTACTTTATTAATATGATTTTCTTCCATGTTTGAAACTTATTTTTACAACCTAATTTTAAAATTGGTATTGGGCATAAATCTCTGTTCTATTTAAAGATAATCGTACTATAAAATATGCTAAAGGTAGGCGCATTAAAGATATCGAGCAGGAAAACGGACCCTACCACTGACGGAGTAAAAAGAAGGTATGGGTAACCAGATATTCATTGAATATATGATTAGTGCCTAGTCCTATGGTAAAACTTTCAAGCCATATGACGATTTACTTCATAAAAAAGTTGGTATTCCATGAATTATATTACACTTTCAGTTTCCTTGTATCATGCCGAAAGCACTCTAAACTAGTAATCTATTTACAACCTCAGAAATTACAAGCGATTACGAGCCTCAATAGGTGCGCCTACCTTATCGCGAACACGTCCCAAGGCCGAAACTTAATGAACTGTCAGTTGTTCTAATAATGCTTATCTGATGTGTCCATTGCGGTTTGAGTTGTACGTGTAGGACACGCATGGCAGTATTGAAATGTCGATAAAAGTTTCCTAGTTTCTATTATGTTATGACCTTTCGGTTTTCAGCGTTGTTAAGTGTCTTATCAAAGTATGCTAGCGCCTGCAAGTGTAGCGGTTACCTTGCTCAGCCGTGAAGCTTGGATCTCTTTTCATACAACCAATAGTTCTGCCGTGGCAAAAGCATTTATCATACTATGTATATCGAGATACAATAGGGCTAGCATAATTGTGTTGACTATCTCGCGTCGGTGAACGCTGTATCTCGACTGCTTTGCTCTTTTCATCTGGAGTATTTCAATGACTTTCATGTCAATATAAAAATGCGTTAGGCAGTGTAATTCGAATCTTTAGGGATTTTTATTGAGTAAAATGGGCGTGATATCTTTTAGGAAAGTTTGTTCAAACCAAACTTGTTGTAAAGGAATATACTTCAAAACCTTTGCGTGTAAAACATATTAAGCTATAAGTATTTTGTGAAATATTTATAATACTTATAAAATAATAAAATTATCTGTTACGTGAAAAAGACGCAAGCAAATTAGTGAAGAAAGATCGTATAAACACGGAGCTACAATTGTAAATATTTTTTTTCTGCAACTACCAAACATAACAAATACAACGCCGTCTGCCAACAAACTGTCTTAATCTTCACGTATTATGTAACACGAGGTTTCTTTGCTCGTTGTATGTTTGTTCGCTTGTATGTCGAGATACAACAGTCTGATTGTCATAATTCTTCTTTTGTTATGAAAATACGTTGAATGGCTAAGTTTTAGTAATAGTTTCGTTATGATCGACTTTTAAAAAGTTCCTGTAGAAAAAATAGGGAAGACAGTTAACAATATACAAAAAGGACGGGTAAACAAAATGTATTTTCCAACGATTAAGCTTGAACTTATAAAGGGTTAAGGATAGAAAAAGAAAACAAAAGAGGCACTTAAGCATAATAAATAATTCAATTCAAATGAAGTCAGCTCGAGCAGCTAGCTCTAACGCAAGTAAAAAAACTGCAAAAAACAATGTTACACTTCGCAGACTTCTGACCCGATTGACGTATTGTATCGACATATCACAGACCGACCGAGTGCGTGGGAATATATAAATCGAATTAACATACGAGTAAAAATATACTCGAGCAAATAATGGAATTAGGCAACGAATTGTATGTTAAGTTATTTATAGAATACGTTTCGGTTGAACGTTTTTTCGGACACACTGCGATCTTGTCTATTACTGAGGATTGTATTTTTTGTGTCAGTGTGTCAGTTATTGATTTGGTACCTGAAGTGTTTATATACCTATTTGTTATGAGTAAGCAGTATACGTATCTACTCCTTCCTTTTGTTCTTTACCACTTCTCTACCTATACCTTGGCTATTCTGTTTTCAAATACGATTCTTCTTCCTATCTGTCTAGATGGCTCCTAATTCCTAAAAAAATATATAGTAACTTTAAGTTCATTATCATTTTCATTGTCTCCTTTTAATATTTCCAGACCATTCATCCAACCACCTCCTGCTACTTTTATGATCCTCTAAAACCGTGATAAGTCCATGATCTAAGCTGTGACTTCATATCGTTTCCCGCCCTTGGTCCAAGTTCGCCTCTAGTCTGAAATCTGAAAATAGAACTGGTGTTAATAATTATTTTGTTTCAGGTGTCGTTGCATGGTGGGGGTGCGGAGACGGCGCGAGGATGGGAGACAGCTTCTTGCACCAGGGGGACATCGTCTCCCTGTATGCGGAGGGGACTGTTTCAGGTTTTCTCAGTACTTTAGGGTGAGTTCAATTGACATTCATAATATGCTAAGTAGGTGTTATTCGGGCGGTGAACTGTTGGTAAGCGGACCAGACGCGACTGCCAACATATTGACGGTGGTCACGGGTTCAAATCCCAGAGCACATCTGACTTCTCGGAGTCATGTGTGTATTGGTAGTCAATCACCACGCACTATAACGGTGAAGGAAAACATCATAACCACACGTAACCTGCATGCCATAGCAGTTTCTAACAAATTCTATGGTATTTAAAGTTCGCCAACTAGGCCAGCGTGGTGGAGTATATGGCCTAACCCCTCTCAATCGTACTCTCGATTGTATAGGAGGCTCGTGACCTACAGTGGGACGTGTATGGGCTGATATGGAGGTGTTACTCACAAAATAATAAAGTTCTATCGAATAATTGAAATATTGACACCTGCTGAAAAAGCTATCTTGACGTTCGAGAAAGAAGGTTCCGTCACGTAATGTCCTTGTCATTAAAACAATAATAAATAATAGTATTGGCAATTTTAAGTAACATCGGTCATGGGTAAAACAGGAATACAGCGTCAACTAAAAACGTATCAGCTTAGACCAGTTTTGCTTTTGATTTTTCGGGTAATACTAAATTAAATATACAGTATTACTGAAGGTTTAAGCTTGTTCCGATATTTATACTAAAAATAGTAAGCATTTCAGTTATTCAGTAGAATATAATTCTATAGTATTACCTGTTAAAAGACAAAGATGGTGGTGGTGGATGGTGGACTGCCTCGGTGGCGTAGTTGTACTACGGCACGACTACACAGCTGAGGACTCGGGTTCGAATCCCGAGTCGGGCAAAGTGATATTGTTTTTTTTTTATTCATTATCAGCCTGGGGTTAAGAATTTGTGCCCGATATGGCGATAGGCTCGCCCCCTATCACATCATCATCACATCATGGGACGGAACATACACGGCGAAATGTGGGTGTCCTAGTGGCGCCTCTGCCTACCCCTTCTGGGATAAAGGTGCGAGTTTATGTATGTATGTATGTATGTAAGACAGATATGGTCGCTGGTTGACGGACATGACCGCTCTGCTCTCACGTGTAACATAATAAAGGACTTCAAGGGAAGTTGAAGAAAAGGAACGTATGTAAGCATGACGCATCTCAAGAAAATAAATGATGATTTCTCCTTCAGGTTGGTCGACGACAGATGTGTAGTATGCCCCGGAGCCGGTGACCTGATTGTTCCACCCAAAAAGTTCCGTGGTGAGTTGTTACATATTTTATATCTGACACGACAATGCAGCTACACTATATTTGGTGTAATTTTTACTTTTTTTTAAATACAATGTTTGGAACTTACAAGCTAATCTTAAGTCTTACAAAACTACATAGTTTGCCTGTAGAATCAGCCATTTAAACAATGTAACTTAAACTAATTAAATTTTTCTACTGTGGTAAATGTTCATTATAATTCCATTCAGCTTAAGGCAAGTTTTCTATAAGGAATTTCTTTAACTTGTATTTGTACAAACACGTTGTAGATTCACGTCTTATGTCCTCGGGTAAGGAAGCCGTGTACTTAGGGTTCTATCACCATAAATATTGTGGACTTCTCGAGGGTTTTCATTAAGACAGTGGTGCAACCATGGTCAAGTCCTTTAGTTTTTATTTATAGTCACATACGGCACGGTGACCACACTGGCACCTGCTGGTAAGTATATGTGGTCTAATTGGGTATTTGACTATCATCGAATTTTTGTATTATTTTGCAGACAAGCAGAAGTGCCATTAAAACAAAACATTCTTGTGAAAACAGTGATAAAGTAGCTTGTAACATGAGGCAAATATTAGTATTTTAAATGAAAGAGTGGGGACGTAGTGGGGACATCTTGCCGTCTCTTTCACACCCGCACACTACAATGCATATTAAGAATAGTGACGTCACTAATTTTGTTTTGCATCCCTTTTCGTTTACCCCCACTACAAGATTTAAAACGTTTCTAACTTTTTAAATTCTGAATGGATTTACAAAATTCTTTGTTTGTTAGATTTTGGTTATGGATACTTTTTGACGAATACAATAAAAAAAAATGAGTCAAATACCCAATTAGAGCATCGAATTGTCATAAACTACGACTGTCTCTTCAGAAATAATTTTGTCGGCTTATTCGGATATACACAGGTTAATCCCGGAACGCGAAACATTTTCATGGCTCGCTATGGAGGGCTTTGCATCTATACGGTACTTTCAACGACCTAAAGGAAAGTTCCGCCATTCCGAAAACAAAATAACAATAAATCAGCTACAGCGTTAGCAGTTATTCGATATTAAAAAAGCAAAGGCCATTCAATATTCTCTCTGACGAGATTTCAAAAAGCGCTGAGCTTTGTGCCGCTCGTGGATATTGCTTCGCGATTTCCCGGGTTTTCGATAAAATCCGCTCTCTTTTACCTTTGTACGTACATATTGAAATGTATCACAAATGCCTGGATTTCCTACTTAGGTTTCCAATGGTTTTAGATATTTGGTGTCTAATATTTTTCTTCGTCGCACGAATTGTATGCGAATGGCAAAAATAGAAATGTAACTGCAACTGCCTATTTTTATTTGATGTAAAAAAATGCAGTTAGTAGTTTCTTTTTTCTTTATCTTTTTTAATTTTTCTTTCATATTTTTTTTTCTAATTAATAAAATGGTAATGAAAGAACCAGCGGCAATATTTGATAGAACGTAGCCGAAACGTAACGAGCCGTATTCCTCTCTTTAATATCTATAACAATATATTTTTTGTAAAACTAAAAAAGAATTCATAAGTTACGTAATCAAATCCCTGGCTATGAAAATTATTTTATCAATTAAAGAATCTTGCTCAATTGTACTTAAAATGTAGAAAAATATGTCGGCATTTTCAGTATAATTTAACTATTTCCGCTAAAAACTATAGTACAAATAGATTCCCTATCGTCTGGTGATTCAGCTGCCACGGGGAGCCAAGAAAAATCCTATTGAAAAACAATTTATGCACATATAAATCAGGATTAAATCGAAAACTTTTGCCAATAAAATCAACCTATATTTCGTTCGTGAAAACCATTAGTCTGCGCCATTGAATTGTTTTTGCTCTGTCCGATAGATTTAAAGACGCTTAATGGTATTGTTTGTACTGTCTTCATATTCATTATTACACAATAGATTTGGCGATTATTTAGATAATATTCCATTTGAATAATCGATTATTTCACGCGTGCGGTTCTTTCGATCTCAGATTAATGATGCCGAAGATTGTATAGTTTCTTGATTGCTATTATTCACGTTAACTGATGAAAAATAGTTATATTTCATACAATGCGTCTGAGGACTTTGAGAGTGGCAAAAGGAGTAGCGAACGGGATTTTCGGGCCTCTAAACGAAAACGAAATATTACATTGCTTCCTTGTGAAAGAAATCACATGTAATTGGTAATTAATTACTGTTTAAGTTTAGCTTTAGTTTAGAAGAATGACTAAATAATTTAGGTAGACAACATTCCAATCAAAATAAATACTGCATACAATAACCAAATAGGCAACGGCTTTGTTGTGCTGGACCCCTGGCACTGCGAAGGTCTATGGGCAGCGGTAGCCGCTTACCATCAGGCGGGCCGCTAGCTCGTCTGTCTATAACGGCAATAAAAAATAATGTGTGTATTGTTTATTTTCAGATTGCCTATTTAAGATATGTCCTATGAACCGTTACTCCGCTCAAAAGCAATTCTGGAATACAGCGAAACAGTCGGCAAACTCCAACGCAGATACCGGCCTGCTGAAGAGGTTACATGTAAGTATACTATATACTGTTCCTAGAAATCCTATTTAGTTATTGTTTATTACACATCATGCGGTCTGCCAGACATGAATTAAAGAAGCTCATAATATTGGGACGCATAGAAGGCAAGCATGCCGGAGGCAGAACTCCAGCTAAACGGTCAGACATCGTGAAGAAGGCAGTTGATGGTAGCCTACACCCATGGCCGAACATCACATTTGGCCGCGGTTCTCAGCAGAGAGCGAACGATGAGAATATACTAGGATGCTGAAATTACGAAGAAAAAAATCTTATTTGCATTGTATTATTCTTTTGACCGCGGTTTACTCCAAGCTATATAGACATAGCCCTCGGCATCTGTACGCCTCTTACTGTCTCTTGATTATAATCTCTATGATTACGTTATCAAAACCCGATATTAAAGTAAAAAAATATAATTAAGAAGCGCGGTTAGACCATGTCCCATTTTAGCGCCATTTTAACCATGATCGAAATGATCGTAGAAATCACAGGCAGGCACTTATTTTCATGATGCGATATTCACAAGCAAGTGATGATATAACACCGTAAGCTCTAAAAGTTACAGGGAAGTGTGCTGTGAGATCTACATCAAGACTTCTACCTTGCCTAGTCCCTTCCCTGGCAACTATGCCATTCCTTATTCTCGTCTATACAATTTTGAGTGTATGACAAATCAGATAAATATCTATGCATAATAATATGTCAAAGGTCAAAGAACTTACCGCAAAAAAACTGCAACTCGTAGCAAAATTGTCAGACAAAAAATGGTAACAAAAAATGTACGTAGGTGACCGCGATTGGAACAAAAAATGCCTCAAGTAATGGATTTAAGATGGTTTGTTAATAACCCAGCCACTGTAGCCAGAGTAACTACTGGACATAATGAGACTTAACATCTTATGTCTCAGGATGGCGCGCGCAATGGAATGCCCAGCATTGCTTTGTAAATCATGGTGTTGTTTGGTTATGCTACTGTCCATGAGCGGTCGTGTCGCTTACCATAAGGCGAATGGCATGCTCGTCTCGCCATACATCGCAATAAAAAAATCAAAGAAGGTCGTTGTCTTAAAAAATTCTGAAAATGCACAGTCTAATTTGACTGCCTCGGTGGCGTAGTTGTACTACCGTACGACTACAAAGCTGAGGTCTTGGGTTTGAATCCCGGGTCGGGCAAAGTGATATTGGATTTTTCTATTCATTATCAGCCCGGAGTCAGGAATTCGTGCCCGATATGGGGATAGGCTCGCTCCCATCACATCATGGGACGGAACATACAAGACGAAATGTGGGTGTCCTAGTGGCGCCTCTGCCCACCCCTTCTGGGATAAAGGCGTGAGTTTATGTATGTATGTATGTATGTAATTTGATAATGTTATGTGACGTTAGAAATGCGCGGTTTATCTTTGACGTTCGCGCGTGATGTGTTTCGTGACCATTGATTTAGCTAAATCTCAGAGGTAGATTAATACGCGCCGTCTGACATACTGAATAATGTAATAAGTTGCTGTTTTCGCGTTTATTAAAGGGAAGAGCAGCCACAATCCCTGTTAATGAAGTCAAAGGGACTAATGAACGGTTAGACCCAATGGGTTACATAATCACGACCGTAATATCACTGTGTCGTAGATGCCACATTTTCAAAGGGAATAATCCCAGAACACCAAGGCCTGAAACAAACACATACTACTAAAATATTGCCAATGAAACTATTAACTTAACAAATGTATATAGTATGTTATTATATGGGACTATATTGGATATATGTATTGTGAACATAACACAAAAATATAATTCTTCTTCTTCTTCGATCGAATCTATGGCTCAAAATGATTAGACTGTTATTATTTATTATTAAAATATAATTAAGAACCTTTTTCATTTTGAGGAATTAAATGTTGTATCTCCAAAATCCAAGATTCAATATAAATGAAATTAAGTCGGGACCTACTTTCGAAATCTTTCGATAAGTGGAGAAGTTATGCTCGAACACACAAAAGAAAGTAAACCAATTAAGCCTCAAAATATATTGCCATTTGATTTAATATTTACTAAAAGTAATCTATAGGAATATTACTTTTTCATCTCATTAGGTAGGCTTAAGTCTAGGTTCTCATTACTAGATCGTCAGTTCGTGTAACAAGTTCTGCAATAACCTTTTTCATATTCAGAAACTTTTCCGCGTCGGCAAATTGCTATCTTGCTCGCTTTTAGAATTCATAGCAGACGCCCGTCGCAAAGTTTGCCGATAAACAGCTAATGTAACTTTCAAAAGTCTCTTGAACAGGTGAACCTCCTTTCGTAAGATAAAAGACTTTGAATATGCCTGCAGCGTTTTTATAAAAGTATTCTATTGATGTTGTAATTTGACTTTCTGCGCAAAGTTGACTAAAAGATATGAATGCTAAGGATGTGTACATACGTTCGCGACCGTAACCCTGATTAGGCAGGCAGAGGTTCCACTGATGGGGAGAATATCTCGCGACAATATTGCAAATAAAAAATAGCAAATTGCTTTGCTTCCCAATATGTGATATGGGGCGATAGTGATAAACTTGTCGCTATGTTGTGTCCATCCATCTATCAGCCAAAGGAAGTCCACTGCTGAACATAGGCCTCTCCCAATGATTTCCACACTGACTTGTTGGAGGCAGCCTGCGTCCAGCGACGTCCCGCGACCTTTGCCAGGTCGTCTGACCATCTTGTGGGTGGACGTCCTACGCTGCGCTTTCCGCTACGTGGCCTCCATTCGAGAACTTTGTGGCCCCATCAGCCATCAGTTCTCCGCGCTATGTACCCGCCCATTGCCTCTTCAACTTACTAATCCGCTGGGCTATGTCGGTTACTTTAGTTCTCCTACGGATCTCCTCATTTCTGATTCGATCTCGTAGGGAAACCCCGAGCATAGCCCTCTCCATAGCCCGTTGAGTGACTTTGAGGCCTATATTGTGTACAAATTCCAAATTATGTTGTGGGCAACTTATGCCGTGGAGATCGAACCCGTAGACGCTTCCATTAGAACAATGAGCTTCCTCCTTAGTTATAAAATAATGTCTAGCATATGATTTTGAACCGCATTATGGACGCCAGATTTTGAAGTGTCAGTCACTTCAGAATACAAAAGCACTCCACGTTTTGGCACTTCGTCTGCAGTTGACTATTGTTCTCGATAAATAAAAGTTCTTCATTAACAGTGAAGACAATGGTTTATGGCGTGAAATCTTATTCGTTTGATATTTTTGTAAAACTAGTGAAGTGTTGTTTGACATAAAGTCACGTGTCCTATAGAGCTGGGTTGGTGTAATATAATATTGTTCAATTTTAAACATATATAAAATAAAAACACGATTGTACTCGTACTAATTTCTTAAGGCTTTATTTATAGACATTAGACATATTTAAAACATATGTTACTTATCGAACGTTTTGTCCCTTTCTAACGGCGTTAGAATTCAGTTTGAGCGAAGAAGAGAAAACATTCGATAACTTACATAAGTTTTAAATCTGTCTATGAATAACGCCGTTAAACTAGACAATTTTTTTTTGTATATTTATTAAAAGCTTTCCTAGTATATTCTCCGTATTAGTCTTAATTTTAACTAAATCTTTTGTTTTCTCTGTCATCATCGGTTTGCGCAAATATCAATATAAGTATGTAAACAATGGCTTTACCCGAATGGCGCCTCACAGATAATAGGCATGGCTTTTCACGGTATTTTAGATCTTATAAAAAACATTAAATTATGTTTGTCTGACTGTCTTTGATGCTTTTTATCATATTTCAACCGTTTGAAAATATATTATCTGAGACTACGGTGAGATTGGGGTATCGCATGGAGTCGTCACATTGCTCTCAATTCTACGAATAGGTCCTGCCATTTAAAAATTTCTGGTTTAGAATCTTTAGAGACGTGTTAAAGACTACATTTCGACGTCATTGAATCAATATTTCAACACCATACTGCGGTGTCCCAAATAACAGGCCATGGCGACGCATTAATGTCTTAGAGACTCACTACAATTAATTAAGTGTAATAAAACTATAAAGGAAACTAGCTTTTATTACTACAGACATAAGGTATGTTTGTGTAGACAATATTTCCACGATAACAAATGTGCGCACGGTTTTTAACGACCGTTTGGGGTTATAAACAACATTGTATCACATAGTAAATAATTAATTTGTTATTTTTAATAATTAATTTACTGTGCCTGTGTAGTAAATATTTTATTTTAGTTTAAATTTCTAGTTGTAATCCCTTGGAAATAAACTGAGCGAACTATTGCAGGGTTTAAGTGGCAAGTTTGTGTAAATGACATACATACATAAACTCACGCCTTTATCCCAGAAGGGGTAGGCAGAGGCGCCACTAGGACACCCACATTTCGCCTTGTATATTCCGTCCCATGATATGATAGGGGGCGAGCCTATCGCCATATCGGGCACAAATTCCTGAATCCGGGCTAATAATGAATAGAACAACCCAATATCACTTTGCCCGACCCGGGATTCGAACCCGAGACCTCAGCTTTTGTAGTCGTACCGTAGTACAACTACGCCACCGAGGCAGTCTGTAAATGAAAATTAACATATACGTCTGAAATGAAAATGTACGTAAAAAAACAATGTACGTGTCGGTATAGGCGTGAGATTATGCGTGTATTTATAATACGCATCCAATTATAACGTGCTATATATTTTTTGCTATCTTACTCGCCGAACGAAACGCAACAGCAAAACTGCTACTTTACTATGGGTTGTTGTGGTCAACCTCCCCCATTTTTAATGAGCGAACGAAGAGCAGTTAAGCTCCCCTTTCGGTGCCCCGGAAAAGGTCGAACGGTATATTCCAGTGTCAACGTCATGCTTGCGAAAATAGTGACTGAACTGGGAACGCTCTCCTTTCTTTCATTTGTGAGAGTGTGTTTAAATATCTGTGTTTTGGTTACAGCATGCCGCTGAAATCGAGAAGAAGCAGAATGAGTTGGAAAACAAAAAGCTGTTGGGCACGGTCGTGCAGTATGGAAGCGTCGTACAACTGCTGCACGTCAAGTCCAATAAGTACCTTACTGTGAGTATCTTACTCGTACACCCAAATACACTGTCACAGATATAGCTCTGCTTCAGATACCATGTATTGTGTCGTGAGAATCAGAAACTACGCAATTAGTTTTGAAGTCACAACACTTAGACTCTTAACAAACATTTGTAGGCCACAAAGTCTTCAAGCCCATGGACACATTCAACGCTTAGATTGCAGGTGATTGGTGATTGGTGGTGGGCTTTGCAAAGAGAGACAAAAACAGAACACTCCGACGGTCACTTACCAAATTGAACATAACAGCAAAATCCTCGCGTTTTTGAGTAAATGCTACCATCCCGGTAGAGTCGACTCGTTCCTTCAAGGTGTGTGTGGTGTCAATTACAGTGTGGCTTAGCCATTTGTATTTTGCAAGACAATTGGCTCCCATATCATCCAGCCAAATACCAGCAAGGTTTACTAGCATGCCTAATTTTTCTTTCTTTTTTAAAATCTGGCACGGCATAGTGACTGCATTGCACCTGGTGGTAAGTGCAAATGCTATCCAGATAAAGTTTGAATGGTATCAGACGGTAGTCTCATACCATTCTAAACGATCATGCCGGCCCGCTGAGATGCCTCTTCACGCTACGGCGGAATGATCCAGGATTATAGGAAGGAGGGAACACGTGTGATGGCAAACCGTTCCACAGCTGGACTGTGGGGCAGAAAAATGAATTAGAGAACCTTTTGGTACGCGCCGAGATGAATTGAACAATCAAGCTATGGCTCCGCAAGCCAGCACGCGTGGTTCTGTTAAGGAAAGGAGAGGAGGGGATTAACTTGAACAATTCACTAAATTAAGTGCTTTCATAAACAAAGCCACACTATTTAGTTTTTAATTGGCTTTTCAGGTCAACAAAAGGTTGCCCGCGTTGCTGGAGAAGAACGCGATGCGGGTGCATCTAGACGCTAATGGAAATGAAGGCTCCTGGTTTTATGTTATGCCTTTTTATAAACTCCGGTCGACTGGTATGTATTGTGGGATTTTAACTTTTTTACCTACTTAATCGTCTTGTGTGCCATAGGTAACATACAGTAGCCAAACAAGAAAGTGTGGGCCCGATCCAGGGACTTAATAATTCTCACCCTTAATTGAACGTAATAATAATAAATTGTAAGTCCTTGTGTTGGAATTAAAGCTATGTACACAAGAGACGGTCTTTCAAGTGTACGACTATGCTGTGTATTTGGTTAATACTGTACATACAGAAATTCTTGATCTTGAAACGACTTACTTATTTGCGTTAGAAATCGCGAGGTATCTTCTTCGATATCTAAGTCAAAATCATATTGGCAATACCAGATCAATGTCAAGTCAGTCTGTAATTAATGTATTATTTATTTATTTAACACTTTATTGTACACCAATTAAATTAAAAGTAGAGCATAGCATAAAAAATGTATGTATGTTTAATGTCTGTTCCAGGCGACAACGTGGTGGTTGGTGACAAGGTTATAATGAACCCTGTCAACGCCGGTCAGCAAGTTTTACACGTTTCCTCCAATCATGAATTGCCCGACAATGCTGGATGCATGGAGGTGAGATTACACAAATATTTTGCAGAGTGTTGCAGTAGGTAGAAGGCTGTATTTGAAAATTTGGAAAATTTGGGCTGGAACATTTTTGATAAAGTCTTACCAATTTTGCTTTCCCTTTTGTTGGTACAGCTATAGAGGCTCATAAGTTATTATTATCATAGGAAAAATCGTTGCAGGAATTTTCTGGCGTAAAATCCTTTTGTGAGGCCAATTGCATTAGACTTCTTGCAGTTTCGGATAATGTTAATGTTTAAGTATCGTTTCTTTCTCAGGTCAACGTGGTAAACTCCTCAACATCATGGAAGGTGACCCTATTCCTGGAGCACAAGGAGAATCAAGAAGAGATCCTGAAGGGCGGCGACGTGGTGCGGCTGTTCCACGCGGAGCAGGAGAAGTTCCTCACCATGGACGAGTACCAGAAGCGGCAGCACGTGTTCCTCAGGACCACCGGACGCTCCAGCGCCACCGCCGCTACCAGCAGCAAGGCGCTGTGGGAGATCGAGGTTCGATTACTATTGTAATAGCCAATGATGGGGCTATTTGTGGGTTCGCTTTATAAATATTTACTTCTATGAACGTGCATGGGCAATTCATTGCACCTAGGCGAAGACACATCGGGTGGCTATTGGGGTATAAGATGTAGAATGCAATTGATACTTCGCAGGTAGTTACTTATGCCTCGACGCTGTGACTTAAGATATTTATACATTTATAGCCTTTTATTAAACTTTACATAGTTAGAGGGTAACATCTGGGACAGAATTGTGTCATCTCTAACTCCTGCGGGGGTGCAGGTGTAAAAGTACAGTAACAAATATTTTTTTATTTAATATATTTTAATGGACTTCCTTTGGCTGATGGATGGATGGATGGATGGAATATATTTTAATACAATTTGTTTGTTTCCAGGTGGTGCAACACGACCCGTGCCGCGGTGGCGCTGGCCACTGGAACTCCATATTTAGATTCAAACACCTCGCCACGGGACACTATTTAGCTGCAGAGGCTACGAGGCCGCCGTGAGTGTATTACAAGATATTCCTTTTATTAGGGTGGAAACATGAAATTGCTGTGGAAAGGATTAATAATTCTATTAAATGAAAATGAACTAAAAATGAATCTGAATCATGTAAAGATTGCTCCCAAAAACAGACCAATGAGGTTGAAGATTAATTAACACATTAACATGTTTCTTACTTGAGGACCTATCTGAATTAGGAAAGGTTAAAATAATAATAAATACGCGGCCACGTGACCACAAAAGCTGTAAAGCAATCGAAACATCGGAAAGTAAAAAAATGTAAAAATTAAACCAAGTCTCGATAAAATCCGTAAAAAATAGTTTTATTTCAATGTGTAACATTCGCGTAAATCTAAGAAACCATTAGGATAGGTTATTTGAGTATAGTTTCTGAGGATGTGTGTGTGCAGGGAGGAGCCGGGCGAGCCGGGAGACGGCGGCGAGCGCTCGTTCCAGCTGGTGTCGGTGCCGCACTCGTCGGAGATCGCCACGCTGTTCGAGCTGGACCCCACCACCATGACGCACTCCGACGCGCCCGTGCCGCAGAGCAGCTACGTCAGGTATCTCCTTCACAAACTACACCCCATAACCGTATTATTTGAAAATGCTTAGGCATCCACGGTTAACAAAAAAAAAACACCCTGTATATCGAAAAGTAACACCCAGAGCCGAGCAATCGCTTGGTAAATATAGCTGAGTAATAGCTTAGGGGTCAGACCATCTTAATTCATACATTTATTATGACGAATATCATGAATTATTCATCATTAAACATGATTGTGGCATTAGCTGTGTCATTGTCGATGTCACCCACTGTCTATTATTGCGGAACAACCAGAACATACTTATTTATTTATTTACTATCGATTTGTAATGTAAACGAATACGAGTAGCATAATAATATGTCAAAAAATATACACCATTTCTTTACATCTATTTTGATAATATTTTTTGATGAGGGACATTATGAAATCAAGTTAACAAAAAGTAATATTCATTTAATTTGATTGGTAAATCTTAGGATTTGCCACTGTTCGATATTTTAAAGAAACAAACATCATTAATATTTTTAACCAGTCATATGTAATACCAGCATTGGGGCCGTTTATCTCAGCTGTCGTAATTTTCTAAAAAATATTTAATTATATGTAAAAAGTATAATTATCGTGAAAAAAGTATTTTTAAACCATTTTATGTAACTTAAAGCTGAAAATAATAAAAAGTATGTAAAAATAAAATACAAAAAGAGATGCATCGGCCGGGAATCGAACCCGGGCCGCCCGCGTGGCAGGCGAGCATTCTACCACTGAACCACCGATGCTTGTGTGTGGTTCGTCAAAATAGCATATCCAATGGAACAGTGTGATCATTATTGATGTTACAAAATAAATTAAAAGTAAATATTTTTAGCAAAATTACATCAATTAAAGAAACTTACCATTCAATTTTTTTTACTGATTAATACATAGTACCATTGAAATTAAAGGTTTATTGTAAAAATATCGGGAGTTTGTGGAATAGTGCAAATATTTGTACACAACAGTTTTACTGCGATTTTCTTATTTAGCCTTTGAAATATTTCTCTAGGAATTTGCACTCCTGAAATCTCAAGAAGCAAATATTATATTTTAGGGATAAAATTTCATTTCAAATCCATTTCTAAAAAATGTTGAGGAAAATAAAAGAATTAATTAATTAATTTGTCAACGTAGTCAGAGAATGTTAAGATTCGTTAATATTAAAGTAATTTATTATAATTTCAGGTTACAGCACCTGTGCACGCACACGTGGGTGCATTCGACCTCCATACCCATCGACAAGGATGAGGAGAAACCCGTCATGTCTAAGGTGAAACATTATTTCTTTTATATCGACAGCCTCCGTGGCGCAGTTGGTTAGACGCCGTTATTTGTTCCTGGGTGTTTGTGAGACCGAAAAGTCTCTCGTAGTTTCTGATACCCACGACACAAGATTCGATCTTAGTGTGGGGTCAGGACTATGTATGTGACTGTTGAGTGTATTATTTATTTATTTATATTTAATTTTTAATTATTTTCTAAAGGCAGTGTATATGGGATTATAAATTTTGTCTAAGTTTCTACCTGTATTCGTTTCCCAGATAGGGTCATCGATTGCTTGAACTTTTATATCTGAAATATCACATATATACTTTTTTTAAATTTCAAAATGTGCCAAAGAAAAATTCTTATAAAAATCCGGTGCTTTGTTTATTCTGGTAAATTTAAAAATATTTTTTTTCTTTTTTTATTAATTTACGAAAAAATTGCCTAATATAACGCTATATAAATGCTGTGTTGCAGGTGGGTTGCTCAGTAATAAAGGAGGACAAGGAGGCGTTCGCGCTGATCTCGGTGTCCCCGAGCGAGGTGCGCGACCTGGACTTCGCCAACGACGCCTGCAAGGTGCTGTCCGCGCTCTCCACCAAGCTGCAGCACGGGAACATCGAGATCAATGAGCGGAAGTTAGTTCTTATATGCTGTTAGGCTTTGTAGAAGGTGTATGGGCTTAGTTGGGACATGACCTCACTGTCCAAATAGAAATCGAAATTCGTTTGAGAAAACTCTTTCAAGTGAGGTCTGTACATAGCAAATAAAAAAGTATCATTTTTTTACAGAGCTTTAACCTGTCTGCTGCAAGACATAGTGTACTTCATAGCGGGCTTTGAGAACGAACCCAATAAGTCGGAAGCCCTGGAGCTGGTCGTGGAGA
The DNA here is from genome assembly GCA_949752805.1 of Deilephila elpenor. Lineage (NCBI taxonomy): Eukaryota > Metazoa > Arthropoda > Insecta > Lepidoptera > Sphingidae > Deilephila > Deilephila elpenor. Next base: position 8,100,882 of record OX457119.1, read on the forward strand.
ACCCTCACCGGGACCGACAGAAACTGCTCCGAGAACAGTATATATTGCGACAGCTGTTTAAGATACTACAGGTATAAACATTACCATATAAAATGTGTTCACTTTGACTTTGTTTGACTTTCTATACGCATCCAAATTACATAAGTGATGTTACTAAAAAGACATGTTATTTTAAAACTAAAAATAAATACAGTTGTTTTGGTGAGAAAATCGAACTTGCAGGCTTGGATTTCTCACTGATCTGCTAGTCCATTAAACCGCAATATCTATCTTATTATAATTTAGTGCTTACTTTTAAATTTCCCACTCTTTCCAGGGCCCATTTCAAGAGACAGCGGACGGGGAAGCGTTCCTGAAGATCGAGGAACTCTACGACTCTCGATACGCGCCCTACAAGTACATATTCCGGCTGTGCTACAGGATATTGAGGCTCAGCCAACAGGACTATAGGAAAAATCAAGTTAGTGCTATTATCTATAACTTTAATTTGTTTTGTGATCATTTTCATGGTGGTTAGATATATGTACTCGATTGGAGGGTGAAAATCCCGTCATAATAATGTGGCATATGTGATTTAGCCTCTGTATATGAGATTTTGTGCGGCCCGGCATAATAATGACGTCTAGCGATAGGCAATCTCTTTGCATTGCATTAATCACCAGTGCCCCAAGCCGGAACATTTTGAAGTATCGTATAGTAATTCTCGTATAGTATCGTATACGTTTCCCGCTGTGAAATTTTAGTTCCAAATACGCTCACAATGGCGCTGTTTAAATTCCCATACAAAATTTTACTATTACTATTCTATTACGATACTGCAAAATGTTCCGGCTAGGGGCACAGGTTAGTTTTAGTCTCTTTGTCATGCCACCAAAAATATAAAATCAATTTGATTAACATCGACTTAAATTATGTTTTGTCGACAGGAATACATAGCGAAACACTTCGGTTTCATGCAAAAACAAATAGGATACGACATACTGGCGGAGGACACCATCACAGCGCTCCTGCACAACAACAGGAAACTCCTGGAGAAACACATCACCGCGTCCGAGATCGAAACATTTGTCGGTAGGTACACATTTTGCCATACCTGAAAAAATATATCAAAATACATGAATTACTATGGTTCATATTTAGTGCCGACTGTTGAATCTCTGTCAAAAGTTTACTGTTCTCTAGTAATATATATGTTAAGATCGTGTTTATGAATTCGAAAAAAAAAGCTAAGAGCTCCGTGGAAACTAATATCAACTACCGCTACAGATCTAGCCTATTTGGGCTTTGCTTTGTTATAAGTATTTTTGACCTTGTTTATTATTTTATTTTATAATCAATACGACGATCACTAATCAAAGGATCTCTCCAGAGATTTTCACAACGACGTATAAAAAGAGGCATATATCTAGCCATTCTCTTCCTTGACTACGACCTTCATAAAAATCTGGCTCACAGGTCTGGTCCGCAAGAACATGAAGACGTGGCAGTCCCGTTTTCTGGACTATCTCAGCGACCTGTGCATCTCTAATAAGAAAGCCATCGCGGTCACACAGGAGCTCATCTGCAAGAGTGTGCTCTGCGCCAATAATTCCGATATACTTATAGAAACTAGGTATGTATCGACACTTCTGAGTATATTTTATTATGGTAGTAATTTGTATGAACTTCGAATTACGATATGTGTGCTGTAAATACAATTTATGAAATACTTCTCGGTTTTAAAATATCGATGGCTATATTAAAATTTTTGACACATCGATATAATTCTAAAAATCATTGAAGGTACACTAGAAATTGTATTGATTTCGAAATAAGATAGTGAATTGTGTGAATCCTTCAATTTAAATTATAATCGAAACAAAACCCATAAATTACTTTAGATTTGGTACCAATGTTTAGTACGCAGGATGTATTTTTTATGTCGATAATATTATCAGGATTGTTTGATTACAATTCATTCTTGCAGATTAGTATCGATAAAATACGAAGAGAAAGGAAAGTCCTCCGGAAGCGAAGACACGAATAAACATTCGATAGAACAAAAGGTCATGTTGCTGTGGAACAACAAGAAAGTGAGTCTTAACTGTACTTTTTTATTGCTTGTTCGTATATACTGCGATAGTTTTTGGCAGCCTCCGTGGTGCAGTTGGTTAGACACCGGTTGTGAAACGTAAGTCCGTTTCGATCCCCGCACCAAGACAAATATTTGTGTGATCGGCAGGCATCTGTCGTCGTCATCAAATAAGATATTTTACTTTTTGTCTATATTTATTCCAGAACAAATGCTACCTCTCCGACTTGGCAGCAGAGGCTCGGCTAGAACCCAGCAGTGAGGCAGCCGCCATCCTGGACTACTACCGGCACCAGCTGGATCTGTTCAGCAACATGTGCCTCAACCGCCAGTACCTCGCGCTCAACAGCCTGTCGCCGCAGCTGCACATCGATCTTATATTATTGTTAGTAATCATTTTAATACATCAGCCTAAGCTGTCGTCCACTGTACATAGGCCTCCAAATTGCGCCATTTTCCCCTGTCTTTGGCTTGTCACATCCAGCATCTGCCAGCGATCAAACTAACGTAAACAATACGTATATTATAATTAATTCGATTTTGTTTATGGTTTCGTATGTCCATAAGATTACTCGAGGATAGTGTTTTTAACCGACTGCAAAAAAGGAGAAGTTTCTTAATGCGATTGTATGTTTTTTATGTTTGTAACTGTTGTTCTGGGTGAACCGCTTTTTTTATGGATACATACATACATACACTCACGCCTTTATCCCAGAAGGAGTAGGCAGAGATGGCCACCTGGACACCCACATTTCGCCTTGTATATTCCGGCCCATGATGTGATAGGGGGCGAGCCTATCGCGATATCGGGCACAAAATGACCAAGGCAGTCATTTTGTATTTTATTAGGTCGGTAAACAAACTAGGTCGCACTGACAACACTTTTTCAGAGAGAAAAGTGCTCTATGTCCTATTGTAACAAATTTGTATTCAAAGGAGTTGTTTAATATTTATTTATGTGTTGTATATTGTGTTTAGATGCATGTCAAACGCGTCGCTATCGTACGAGGTGCGCGCGTCGTTCTGCCGGCTGATGCTGCACCTGCACGCGGACCGCGACCCGCAGGAGCCCGTTACGCCCGTCAAGTACGCGCGCCTCTGGACCGACGTGTGCGACCGCATACACGTGCACGAGTCAGTATACCGCACCGTCATACCACACCGTCATACCGTCATACCACACCGTCATACCGTCATACCAATGTACTGTATAAAATTACCACCGTATCATTAAACTAGCCACGTTGCAGCTAAGATGTAGTGTGAATACTATTGTGTGTGCGATTTTTGTAATAGCAACTTGTTGACCTATCTTACGGTGCGTTGTCACGTGTTTCAATGACGTTTAAGTACGCAGACTCATATTTTACGGGCACGTTGGTCTTTAGCCTTGCACCCTGAATACACGTAGTTACATATTATGGAGGTAGAGTTTTTTTTTTCGGGGATACATACATGTTTTATTATTATTTAGATGGAACTGTTTATTCAACATATCCTAATACAAGGACGAGTTATAAAATAATCACATGTTTCAATACTTAAGTATAAAAAAATGGACTTGCTCAGACCCAAGTACTGTTAGAACAGTGTACTAAACCTACATCTAACTTATTTAGTCCTCAATGACTCCCGTTTAGAGCTGAAGATCCAGGTCTTTATGATGTATGTAAACTGAATAAATATATTTATATTCCAGCTATCAGTGCGTGAAGGGCGGTCCGGACGCGAACCGCGAGAAGGTTAAGGAACAGTTCGCATCTACTATACGCTTCGTGGAAGACTACCTGTGCAACGTGGTCACCAGGACGTGGTACTTCAGCGACCACGACCAGAACAAGCTCACCTTCGAGGTCGTCAAGCTGGCTAGGGAGCTTATATACTTCGGGTTTTATAGGTAAGCTTAAATGTTAAAACTGTTTCGTTGGGTATTGTTATGGGGTGATAGAAGTATCCTCTAGAGATTAAAAAGCCTTTAGCTTGTGAAGCACAGGCAATAAGCAAGCGCTATGGATTAAAAGCTCTCAATCTTTGTGGGGTTCATGCTCTCGTGGAACTTATTGCGTCTTATTTGTACGATTTGAATCACTGGTGCCCATACCACAAGTTAAATCTTTATTTGGGCTTCTTTTATGTCTGTAAAATAGTGCAAATATATTATTTCTATTCTATTTAACCTGATGCGTATCCAACACCGTCTCCCATCATCATCCATGAATTCAAAAGAGTTCCAAGCGCGTTATTTGCCATTGATATTTCAGAATGTCATTTTAAAGTATCAGAACGCTCGAGGTGTGTAGACACCCGGAAAACTTACCTGATTGATATTAAGGCGACTGTGTGTTTCAGATAATTCTTAGTTCTTAGTCTGTTCACTATAGCGTAACTCTATTGTATCGATATATTACTAAATATTGAGCTGTAAAATAAAAAATAACGTATGTTATTTTGTCGACAGTTTCAGTGACTTGTTACGTCTGACTAAGACGCTTCTGAGCATCTTGGACTGCGTCACCGCAATGGATCTGCTCAACGAGACCAACGCATTGTCCGGAGAAGTTGAATGTAAGACTACGTCATTATCTGTTTTAAATGTAGATTGTATAAGGAAATAATTAATGAGTATGGTTTGAATGCAAGCAGCTCAGGAGAAGGAGATAAACAATCGTAAGTTTTTATCGAATTAAGGGAGGATAAAATATGGTAATAAAGCAAATAATAATTGGTAACGGATCAGCTACGGTTGTTAAATAACCTTGGACTGAGAATCTTCTTCTTTAATATCTTTATCATTTACTCATAAAGTATCCGAGCCATGTCACGAGACCCACCTTTTTATATTGTACAGTTGGTGTGTCGATAAATATGGGCTATTAAATAAAAGCAACCTTGGGTTGAGTCGTTGAGAATCTTTTTCCTTAATACCTTTCTCGTTTACTTATAAAGTATGGGAGCCATATCACGTGTCCCGCCTTTTTCTATTGTACGATTGATGTGTTGATAAATATGGGTAGTATTAGCAACTATATTTGATTTCAGCCGAAGGAGGTGTGCTTCGGAGTATAGGCGACATGGGCGCTGTTATGACCTCCATAACATTGGGCTCTGTCGCTAGAAATGTGAGTTTCGAATACATTCCATCTATAATTTAATGAGTTTGGCGTAATGTTTTTGCAGATGACATCCTGTGACACGATGAATATCTCGATATTTGTCTAAATATGGGTGGTTTTTGCATTATCATGTTTTTTTTTTTTGTATAAAGGTCGATAAAGTAATAATTCTATTGGCTTCATGTATCTTATTTTTCTCGAATATTGCTTAGAATATTCATTACTCATCGTTAGTCATTACTAGCAATTTTATTTTTTGAAAGTTCGATGTTAATGACATATTTTCTAAAGTTGTATCGATTCTGTCACACATATCGTACCAATGGTTAGACTTATGGCTGCCATACACGCTACGGTCCATCGGAAAGGTCCACCTGTGCAGATATGCCTGCCCAGGTATACCGTAATGTGTGTGGGAATAGACATGTGCAGTTTTTTGAGCCTGTGCAGGCGACCGGCGCAGAATCGAAAATCAATTCTTTCGATTGACACCGTACGGCTTACCTGTGCGTGTGTGCCTGTACTCCGGTCGTCTGCGCAGGTCGCGTCAGTTGTTTTCTAGCATGATCAATCAACGTCCCTTAAAACATTTACGAACCTTTATAATCAATGCTTAATATACCATTACATGACATTAGCAACCCCCAAACATACCCCGCAAAAAATTTACATCGATTGTATTATTTTGCTATTTTTTTATGCATCACACTAATGTGTTACAAAAGAATTGGCAAAATAATAAAATCTATGTAAACTTAGAAATACTTACGCCTGTGGCAAGGCGTTCCAAACAAGGCTGAATGCCACCACCTTTGCCTGACCCCGAACAATGTTAAAAAAAAAAGAGAAATGTTTTTGTTTTTGCATCTTTTATCTTTAAAATTAAAGCAAGGCCTAGCAATGCCAGTGCGTCATCGTCCTCATTCGATGCCATCGCAAAAAGAACTGAAGACCGCTCCGGTACACCGTAACATTCCCATATGTAAGCCATACACACTACGGTCTACCGGAGAGGTCATCTGTGCAGGTATGCCTGCGCAGGTAGACCGAACATCGGTACCGTGTATGGGAATGTTACGGTGTACCGGAGCGGTCTTCAGTTCTTTTTGCGATGGCATCGAATGAGGACGATGACGCACTGGCATTGCTAGACCTTGCTTTAACTTTAAAGATAAAAGATGCAAATACAATGAAAAGGAATCGAAAAAAGTGGTGTAAGCATTGGTTATTGAAAAGAAAAACATATAGTCATGTTAATTTATTGAATGAATTAAAATTTGAACCAGAAGATTTTAAAAACTAGCGACCTGCGCAGGCGACCGGAGTACAGGCACACACGCACAGGTACGCCGTACGGTGTCAATCGAAAGAATTGATTTTCGATTCTGCGCCGGTCGCCTGCACAGGCTCAAAAAACTGCACAGGTCTATTCCCACACACATTACGGTATACCTGGGCAGGCATATCTGCACAGGTGGACCTTTCCGATGGACCGTAGCGTGTATGGCAGCCATTAGTAATAAGTATGGTACGAGGTGTGCGTGCAGTAGTGACGTGTGCGCTACAGCAGGTGGGCGGCGCGGGCGCGGCGGCGGGCGCGGGGCTGCAGCGCAGCGCGTCCGCGCTCGTGCTGGCGCGCGAGCACCCGCTCGTCATGGACACCAAGCTCAAGATCATCGAGATACTGCAGGTTAGTCATTACTGCTGGATTCTGTATGTAGAAAACTTCTAATTTATGTGGTAGGTTGGATACATCAAAAAAAGGGTTTTCTATAAAATGCATAAATATACTATCCAGCAAAGCGTTAAAAATAAAAGCTGTATACAAAACATTACCCAATAAAATTAAATTAATAATGATAATGTGGCTTCTGTTGTACAGCTTTAAGCTAACTCAACACACACTTTATTCAATAAAAAAAAATACGTTTCGTTAATAAAAACATACAAACTATTGTCTTATTAAAATTTCATTTTTGATTACACCTAATTTCAATAATATATTTGCGAGCTTTAAAATATAAGAGCTATATTCTTATGCACATAAAATAGAAACGTAATAAGTTGCTTTAAATCTCTACTCTGAAACAGTTCATCCTGGACGTCCGGCTGGACTACCGCATCAGCTGCCTTCTATCCATCTTCAAGAAGGAGTTCGAGCAAGCGGGGGAGCAGGCGGCCGAGCGCGGCGCTGACTCTCTCGCACGAGCTGATGTCGAGGCCATCGGTCTGCAAGCTGAAGGGATATTCAGCTGCAGGTCAGTTGCACCATCCCCCTTAAACTGTACTCTTAAATATTATTAAACTATTTAAATTGTTATAAAAGAGAAAACCAGCTCTTAAACTGCAACAAAAGTACAAGTTAATCTGAATGAGATATTTAAGTTTCGTTACGGTTTAAGGACAAGTTAGTGGTTTTAAGAGATTCGCTGAGTTTCTATGCTCGGTGTTAATTTGTCTGTGTGCAGTTTATTACCAGCCAGGCAGCAACATACTTGGCAGGAGTTGAAGCGGTAAACGTGTGGATGAAATTGCCTCTAATTTTTTATTTATGTTCAATATGAGAATGTATGAAAAAATAGATGGCAGTGGATGAAGCGAAAATATTGTCAGAATCGACAAAATTGTATATCGTTAAAAAAAACTACATCCATTTTCAGTGCCGTCAAAAAGATATAAGAAAAATATTTTCCATATTTAGTTTTAGTTTAAAATATATTCCATTTTTAAAGTCTTTTCAGATATCTTCACGCAGCCATTTCAGATCTCCACAATCTTATTATATAATATATAACTTAGTTACCATTCAAGTCATATGTTAATAGACTGTCATCTGTAAATCTATGATTATGTAAATATATTTATAATATAAAACTCCTGTATTGTAAAACTTGATAACCCACGTCATTAGCTTAGTTCGACATTGTTAGCACAATGATATATTATGATCATTACCTTTTAAATAAATAAATACACCCCACAGTCACATACATAGTCCTGACCCCACACTAAGATCTAGTCTTGTGTCGTGACTATCAGAAACTTCGAGAGACTTTTAGGTCTCACAAACACCCAGACCCAAAACAAATACATGTGGTTCATACAAACATTTGTCTCGGTGCGGGAGCGAACCCGCGGAATCTCGTTTCACAGCCGGCGTCTAATCAACTGCGTCACGGAGGCTGTCGAATGTTTTATGTCACCTGATTGTACCACTTACAAGGTTAAAAATCAATCTTTCACATCACATTATCAATTACCATTATAAATAAATTATATTGTGTCCTTATCGATTTTACCGGAGATCAAAATTAATTGGAAACTGTCAGATTCTAGCCCCCGCTATACCCAAACTATGAGTAAGACTCCTTACACCTCTGTTTAATATTAGAGGCAACAACTTTGTTCTTACATGTATTTGCTTAAATTTAAGCATATGTTCTATTTAAAATAAACAATTTAAATTTTCAATCGACTTAGCTAAAATTAATTGCCATTAAAACGATCAATTTACTACCATTCATTAACTATTCTTATAATTGAGCAAAACATTAAAGATAAAGAACAGCGGACTAAGCTAATGACTTATCGATATCATGTAGTAACGAACGCATGATGTATGGTGATGGGAAAATATTTATATTCTACTTTATTAGGTAAAATATAATATGTAAGAGAGCATTATGTCAAAAATATTTACTAATAAAGTAGAAAAATGTATATTAAAATTAATTAAACATTGCTTTTAATACACAAATATGTTCTCCACTAGAATGGAGTTTGTGGTCGATATTTTTTGTCGATTAAAGGCAGACAAAAATTCCCGGCTCTTTACTAAACTGTTTTAAAAAAGTTTTTCTAAGGTAGACTAAAGTAGACTACTATAATTTACCAATTACCATCGATGTTTTTAATTTATAATATATCGATATTTTTATAATAGCCCTAAGTGTAAAAGTACTGATGATAATTTCAAAACTATCGAAACTCCAAATCCGTAGTGTGAGTCAAAAATATATTTGTGTATCGAAAGCAAAATTATACTGGGATACTATCTTCTGTTTACTTCTGCGGGACTCTTCCATAGGTGTTTACTAATGTAGCTAAATTATTTCAGAGCTATACAAACTGTGCCCGAGAGCTGTCTACCAAAAAATGTAGATTTGTTAGTAAGAATACATATAGCATGATAATACCAGGAATGATTACTAATAGACGCATGAAGGAATGATTTTAACGTGTTAAATGTCGTGTTGTGCGTCCATTGCGGCTTCGATAAACGGTGGCAGTGCGCAATGTACTTATAGGCTACGCAATGGAACGAAAACTCACGATGTTTAACATGTTACTGTACTAACCTTTGATATAAATTATGTAGCTGTTTTTGTCGACTTGAAAACCTATTATTGCTTTAAAAGAAGGAGGTAACAGGACATAAAATCGTCTTTACTCACTTCCACATTCTACAAAAACAATGCTGAAAAGCTTAAAAAAATTAGTGATACTTAAATTTTTTATCGACAATGACGGCTCCAACATGCGCCCAACCCCAAACGCCTAATGATTTCTTCCCTAACACAGCTTGACATTAACATAGAATGGTATGGGAAATGGTGAATGTACTACCATAGATTTAATAGCATGTCTAAAAATAGACCAGTCTACCCTGATATACCAACATCCCCCTTAATTTGCAAGAACATTAGGATTAATAGTATACACGAACTCCTAGCCCCAAAAAATACTGCAAAAAGTCAATTGATACTTGATCTCAGTGTACCTAACCTTTAGTTGTGAAAAATCTAGATTCTAGACTGTGATAGACTATCGATGTGTGTATTTATCGACGCCTAGGATGTGTGATGCCGGAAAACTGCGACGATTTTTTAAGTGCTTTTGGATTCGGTTTTGCTCAAACAACGCCTTATGAGATGCTTATTAAAGTTAATTTATAAATCCTGTTGTTCGTTGCGAAATGGACATTGTTAAAATAATAAAAAAAATCATTTTTTTTAAATGAATTAAAAATTGACTAGAAAATTTATTTATCCTGAATTCGATGTTGTAGGATATCTTTAGTCAAACCGGACTCTAAATAACGAATTGTATCATAAAATAAATTTTAAAGACATTGCATTAAAAAATAATTAAATCATGTATTACGTTTTCTGGTAGGGCTTTTTCTTAAATTATATTTCTTTATTATATGACAAGAAATCATTAGTTTTTATAAATACCCCCGGATATTGCCAATAATACAAATATTAAAGTTTTAAATTCGACGCCTTTTGGAAAAATCCTTTCACAATTTACTGTTTAATCAACATTTGTTCCCCTTATTTAGCTCTTGTTAATATTAATATGGTGGTACACAAACATTCAAACCACGTCACGATTTCCTTTCAAGCACAATTTACAACCAATCTCAAATCTTATACCCTTTACTATCCCCACAACATCGCATTCTGGCACCGTGACGAGCAACAGGAAAAAACCAGGATGGCTACTACAAACGACGATATTCTATATATCCTGCGATTCCGCGTGTTAAAACCTGCTTCTAGTGCCTTCGTTTTCACTCATATCGAATGTTGAACTATTCAACATTGTTGGCATAAAGAATATTCATCGATAGTAAAAACGAGGATAGGAGTATATTGAATTAAAACTATGTTTTACGGATTTTATCACAGTGACTGTTACTCACTGAGCGGATGACTAATACCTCAGTCCGCCCCGAGACCACGAAAGCTGTAGAGTAATCGAAACGTAAGGAAGTTAAAAAATGTAAAAATTAAACCAAATCGACGATAAAATCCGTAAAAAATGTTTTATTTCATGTTTAACATTGGCGTTAATCTAAAAAGCATTATAGGAGTATATTTAAAAACGAAGAATCGCATATATCGAATATCGTGTTTTTCGTAGCCCCCTGTTTGTTAAACCTTGGGTACTTTATCCCCGAGTGGCCCAGGGTTATCCCCTGTTCCTATTGAACCGTGGTGGGTGTATAGGGACGGGCTGGACCTGGACGAGTGCGGCGGGCGCATGGTGCTGCGCGTGTTGCTGCAGCTGTGCTCGCAGGGCGCGTCCGCGGCGCTGGTGTCCGGAGCCCTGGCGCTTCTGTTCCGCCACTTCAGCCAGAGGCAGGAGGTGCTCGCCGCTTTTAAGCAGGTGAGTGGTATTACAGTATAAGGGAGGTTGAGAAATTGTGGCATAGAGCTGGTACCTAGAAAATGTTAGGTAAGTTTTGGGTTGTTTCAATCAGATTTAAGTTTTTATTGTAGGTTTTCTCTTCTACTGAATACGTTGCAAATATAACTTAACTTATAGAAGTTTGGTGCTGGATTATTACTAGTAGTATTTTCCTTTCTCAAGGTTACAAAATAAAGATTTAGCCGAGACAGCGTTGCTTTTTTATATCGCTACAACTTGTTGACGAGCAAAAATAAGTTTGCAACTCTACCGTACTTTATTACGTCATTCGAAGTTTTATATTAAATATTAGGCCCAGTCAGGGAAGGCAACGAATTATATAAGGCCCCTAGCTCCTCCTTGTTAACGCCTAATCCACTGCTAACTAAGAGCATACCATATCTTCGGAATCTAGGTGCAACTGTTAGTGTCAGACGCGGACGTGGAGTCGTACAAGCAGATCAAGGCGGACCTGGACTTGCTGCGCCAGAGCGTCGAGAAGTCGGAACTCTGGGTCTTCAACAAGGGACGCGCCGTCATCATGGACGAACATACCGGTAAACCACTAACATTTGTGTTATCCGTAAAATAAAATTAGCACTGGTTCGGCAAAGTGGGAATCTGAATTTAACTAAAGTGCTGTCCAAACCAATTATCGACAGATAACAAAAAAGCAACAATTCTGCTGGACAACTCCATAGATTAACCTATTCAAAATAAATCAAATTGTTAGCTTATGTAAATAGAATATGTTAAAAAAAAATTACATCTTGCACAAAAGTTTTGTTTCGTTCTGGTATTACATTACAGATTTCTTCATGAGGTGTAATCTTGGCGGCCTGTTTAGTTTCTGCATGTTAATAATTGAATATGATATCGCAGGTTCATCAGGCACGGTGGGTCCGGGCGGCGCGGTGCTGGAGCGCAACGCGTCGCTGGACAACGTGCTCGACACCTCGCGCGCCGCCAAGCACGACCACAACGAGTACAAGAAGATTAAAGAGGTAATATTACGCCAACACACAAGCCTAGCTGAGTTTGGGGTCCCCAGCTCAAATTATATGTATCGGTGTTCTTGTATCAGCCCATATACGTTCCACTGCTGGGCACGGGCCTACTCTACAATCGAAAGAATCGATTGAGAGTGGTTAAGCCATATAGTCCACCACGCTGGCCTAGTGCGGGTTGGTGTGTTTAAAAAATATGTTTTTATTTAAAAAGCATTGCCCACTACATTCATTTTAGATTTAACATAAAAAAAGAACGACGCTTTATGAGATTTACAATAGACACAATTTCTATTTCTATTTCAGTCTAGTCTGTCTAGTCTGTTTATTTCAGTCAAAAGGGGACATAACCAGCTTTTTTAATGGAGCTGAAAATAGTATCTCAAATATTGGAGTTGATTTTCGACTACATTATTTTATATCTTTAGAGAAATATAAGTATATTCTATACTGATCATTAATTGATTCCTGACCATCTTGCGAAATGGGGTACGTTAGAAAAATTGGGAGGGGATCTACAATAAACTTTATGTAATAATGAGCAAAAAACCACGATCAGTTATGCGTCTCTTTTCCTATTTTACGCTAAGATACAAGGAAGTTTACTGATGTTGAAAAATGTGTGTATCTAGTAATATAACCTCCTTCTAGCAAAATTCTATCCAATATTATTTGTTGAGCAGATACTTCAGCGCATGATAAAGTACTGCACGCAAGGCAACAGCGGCGCCGGCGAGACGGGCCGCCCGCGCCGCCACGAACAACGACTACTCAGAAACATAGGAGTACACAACATCGTGCTAGATTTGCTGCAGGTACGCACATCCAATATTGGTGATGTCTTTTTAACAATATTTTTTGTTTGGTGTTGGATCCAATTTGGTCAAATGTTTGGTGTTATTGGTTGAGCTGTTTTTGGTTTGCATATGTTCTTAAACTGTAATTTGTAATGAATAACGACTGAAATAATATACGATCCTAATGCCTGTATAAGATTTGATCTAGAAAGTAAACCAAAATAAGTCAAATGTGGGCGTGGCGATAAATCATTGTTCCCATTGGTCTATTTTCGAGATCGATCCTTAGACAACAATCAAGAACGTTTATTTATTTCGGTTGTATAATAACATAGAATAAACTGTTTATTTGTGGTCAGGCTTTATTCAAATTTTACGATGGCGAAGGCAGCTGGGAGCAACTAGAATTAACCGACACTACAGAAAAATATATAGAGCGAAGTGCAACACGTGTTGTAATTATCTAAATTATGCTTATAATGATATACAGGGTGTAAAGGGACGGCCACCAGAATAGAAGTAAAATACCTACCAGCTTATGTGGAAAATAATATTGAGATGTTGATTTTAACATTTTGCTAAAAAAACCACAATGTAACGTCTACACAAATCTAAATCTGCGCGATACAAAGAGTTGTTAAAAAAAATCAATAATAAATGGTATGTATAGTTATTGAGATAAAATGCTGCATAGTAGCTAAAGAAAATGATTCTTGGACTTACACCGTATCTTCATTTTTGGTAGCAGTCCGTTTACACCCTGTATCATGCTGTTCAATTCGTGATTAGCAACCACTCGGGCGCAATAACCGCACGGCTACGCTTTGCTAATTATGCTATTCGAATATCGTACATCAATTAATTAAGACATTTCGCTTATTGAAAGTACTCAAAGTAAAATACGTATGTTATATCCTACAATCGGCCCTGATTTTTTTTTTGATAATTTTCTTTAAAACTTTTTTGATCCCGCAGTATTTTACTCATTCCAAGATATGCAGATTTTAATAGACATTTGTAAATAATTTTGAGACAAATAATTGACTCTGATGATCGTCCCCGCAGCGTCGTTTCACAGCAAGCTTTTCGTCCACTTCGTCACGGAGGCTGTATGAATTCGACGACGGCTTAGCATGTATCACTCGATCGCAGTGATCGTACTACATACAGGCAGACATTATATGTAAATTCACATACGAAGATTCTGGACTACGCAAGGGATACATAACTGAATCGAGAGACAAAGCGATTGTTCTTTATAGTACAAGACACTGTGTAAGCAGATTAAACATTTGTGGTCTACTTTAAAGAACTATGTAGCAAGTGATTACTCGGCATTTAAAAATTAAGAAAAATAAAACTATCAAGATAAGTCAAATGTGGGCGTGTCAATACATCTTTGACCCTATTGGTTTATTTTCGGAATCAATCATTATAAAGAGATCAAGATTGTCAATAATGTTTCTGGACAACGATAAGCAATAATTGTTGCTGATCTTGTTTATAGGAAGACTTACAATTAAGTTAGCTATTTGCTTGTATCGTCATGCTCAATAATAAAATAAAACGTTTTCAAACTGCAATATATGCTTACGATCGCTTTGTCTCCCTCCATTAGTTTGTGCCACCCAACTGCGCAGTCCAGTGCAAGTCTTGGTGTTACCCCTCCCTTCCCCCCAGGTGCCTCACGACGAAGACGACGCGGCGATGGACGAGCTGCTGGCTCTAGCTCACGAGTTCCTGCAGCACTTCTGCCACGGCAACCAGCAGAACCAGGCGCTGTTGCACAAACACCTGGACCTGTTCCTTAATGCTGGGGTGAGTTTTTATAAGGTTTTATCGTCATATAGATGCCCTAGAAGTTAGACGTCAGGATTATTCGTCTATAATCATTGGAGTATAAGAAAAACTGCACAAACCAAAGGAAAATGCAGTGAATCATTTCCACGTAAATATACAGGAAGAGAAATTAGGTGACGACTGTCTGAATAGATGTTTTTAATAAACATTTACCGAGTTTCGCTAGTTTAAAAAAAAACCCGTTCGGTGTATTCCGGGCATTATGATGTACCTGTTTTAAGCGCAAGGCTTACGACAACGTTGACTATACGGAGTGCCGCGGATTGACTGTATCATCGATACTGAGAAATTCTATGATAGTATACGTTGTCTGTAGGAGACTGTCCCGCCGTCACACCCGCCACTGCAACTCCTGTAAGCCAGGATCAACAGTGGCACGCATATTAATGACACTGAGCATTGAATCTCAGCGAGTCTCCAGGAATGTCTAACTTGTCTTTAACTCGCAACGAAATAAATCAAAAAGTTAAATTAATAGGAGGAGTTGGAAATAAATTATTGTCCACTTCCCTCTTTAATAAAGCGGGTGACAAAACAATGAACTAAAGAGGTAAATAACCTCGCATAAAGACATTTACAGCCAGAGAAGCCAGCTGTCTGTAGGTAAAAGCAATTGTAGATGAGTGAATGTTAATACTTGTCCGCAGATACGAGAAGCGCAAACAGTGTGCGCGATATTCAGAGACAACCCGACGCTGTGCTCGCACGAGGGCAACGAGAAGGTGGTTGGTCACTTCGTGCACTGCATCGAGTCGCGCGGCCGGCGCCCCGCCTACCTGCGCTTCCTGCAGACCATCGTGCACGCCGACACGCAGTACATCCGCCGCAGCCAGGACCTCGTCATGCAGGAGGTACCAGGATAAACATTAAATAAATAAATAAATACACCCAAAAGTCACATACATAGTCCTGACCCCACACTAAGATCGAGTCTTGTGTTGTGGGTATCAGGAACTACGAGAGACTTTTTTCGGTCTCACAAACACCCAGACCCGAAACAAATACTTGTGGTTCACACAAACATTTGCCTCGGTGCGGGGATCGAACCCGCGGCCTCTCGTTTCACAGCCGGCGTCTAACCAACTGCGCCACGGAGGCTGTCAACATTCTTACATTATATCACGAAAATAAGTGTTGTTTATCTAATAGTGTTTAAAGCAGTTTTAATGATGATGCTTAAACTCTACCCTCCCTCTAATTATGTGTATAGTAATAATATATACAAAGGTCGACCGCGCATCTACTACTCTTATTGCCCACGTCTTCATTTAGTATTATGCACATAATAGTATAGAAAAGTATGCTATCGTCCTAAATCTTAAGCAAATCGGTAACTCCTAAACTAACTTACCACAACAAAATTTGATTACTACCAAATCGCCAAATTTGGCAATTACTACCATGAAAATTGCCCTTAGTAACGCCAAAGGTCTACCTTAACCTAAGGCTAATCAAACTAATAGATATAGCTACCATTTATGCTTTTTTAGATCAATTAATATGATAATTATGAATATTCTCTCAGATGGTAAACGCTGGCGAAGACGTTCTGGTGTTCTACAACGACAAGGTGTCGTTCAACTACTTTATCCAGATGATGAAACAGTACAAGGAGACCAATGAAATGCCAGAGCCGTTGACGTAAGTGTTTTTCAACTATTCCTATTGTCTTTAGTAGTAATGTTCCTTTTTACAGCTAATATTTAATCCCAGCTGTTTGATGATAGGCGAAAGGATTTCTAAAACTTTAATTTACAAAAATATTAAAATAACAAAAACAACAATAATATTTATAAACTAAATTCTATTAAATTTTTTTGTACGATTTATCTTATTTATTTTGTATTTTATTTTTTGACACAACTCTATACCAACCTTTAATTCAGCCCCTAAAGTCTTTTGTCGAATATACCCTGATGCAAAAATGTGGTTTTTCTCGTTTTACTTTTACCATCATAATTCCTAGAGAAACGACCCGATTTTAAAGGAAGTTTTTTGTGTTCAGCTACCACATCCAGCTGGTAAAGCTGCTGACATGCTGCACGATGGGCAAGAACGTGTACACTGAGATCAAGTGCCACTCGCTGCTGCCGCTCGACGACATCGTCGCCATGATCACGCATGCGCACTGTATACCCGAGGTCAGTGCTTTTTTATCCTTTACGTGCTGGATACTTGTCTTTTGAGCCGGTGTTGATATAATGTTTTATTGGCTGTAATATGTTTAATAATCCAGTTTATATACATCCCACTAGGCACGGGACTCTTCAACAATCGTTAGATCGATTGAGTTGTGTTAGGCTACAGTCCGTCATAGGTATTTTTTTAGATTTGACACATTTGTGTCTCTTATTAGCAATTAAAAAATTATACATCTGTATTGTTGTAATAAGGACTGCCTTAGTATAACTATGTCGCTGGGCATATGTACTCATCGTGCTCCTATGTTTTCCTTGACTTGTTGATTATCTAGTCTATATTTTTTTTTAAGGTGAAAGAAGCATACGTAGGGTTCCTGAATCACTGCTACATCGACACCGAGGTGGAGATGAAGGAGATCTACAGCAGCAACTACATGTGGGACCTGTTCGAGCGCTCCTTCCTGCAGGACATGAACGCCATCCTGCAGAGCGACACTGCTTGTGACGGTATAAAATGTCATGACACAATAGTGAGATAGAAAACTACAAAAATTTATCTCTCTAACTCTTTCTTCAGCCACAGTGAGTCGACTGCTGAACATCCCATAAAGATAAATAAATAAATACACCCAACAGTCACATACATAGTCCTGACCCCACACTAAGATCGAGTCTTGTGTCGTGGGTATCAGAAGCTACGAGAGACTTTTCGATTCTCACAAACACCCAGACCCGAAACAAATACCTGTGGATCACACAAATATTTGTTTCGGTGCGGGGATCGAACCCGCGGCCTCTCGTTTCACAGGCGGCGTCAAACTAACTGCGCCACGGAGGCTGTCAAGCCACAGCGACCTCTTAAATCTTTACAGATGTTTATAATCTTACAACACACCTGAAAAAAATATTTGTAAATCTCACTGACGTATTTTATATTAATGCGGAAATAAAACCGCGGCACCTCATTTTCACATTTTCTTTCTATCATTTTATTCATTTTCACCTTTTCATTCAACTAGATCAATTTCATCTTACTACTGCCCCCTTCATCTCAAGGTTCTCTCTCCAGGGTCGAGTGAAGGAGCATCGTCATCCCGCAAATGGTCTGCAACCAACTGCCAAAAAGCTTGGGTGAATTACGTCACAGATGTCCTGATGCATACCATCTGCACCTTCTTCAACTCACCGTTTAGCGACCAGAGTACCACCGTGCAGGTGAGCCCACCATCTACCCTTATACATTGTATCAACCCATATACGTCCCACTGCAGGGCACGGGCCTCCTCTACAATGCAGAGAACGATTGAGAGTGGTTAGGCCGTATAGTCCACCACGTAGGCCAGCTTGGGGACGTGGTGCGGGTTGTCGGAATGTTCAGGTTTCCTCACGATGTTTCCTTCACCCTTATACATGCCTCTTTTTTTTATAGGGAGCAAAATTGAGGAATGAAATATGTAGAAATTCATTCAGTAATTATAGCGTCATACTGCTTGAAGCCTGCTTTAATTTTATATTTAACCAGTCTACCATTTTTAAAATATATTAGAAGTGGCAGTTTCTTGAATATTTACCGGTCTTATGCAATAAAAAAGTATTTATTATGTCTGTGTTAATTATTCAATTGTTTTATTGCTTCATATGGAACTATTTTTGTAAGTACTGTTTTATAATTATTTTACGATACTTTAAAAAAATATTGATAGATGGATATTACCAAAGTATACAGGGTATATCAAGACCGCGTCCGAAAACGAAGCCAGGAGGTAGTATTAGTGATATCAAACACAATGCAAGTAAAAATTTTACAAAAAAAATCGTCAATTTTTTTTTGTTATTTTTTACATATCGTCGTATTTGAGTGATTAAACATAGTTTTTCTAAAATAATGACGTACATCGCTTAATTTTTAAACACGCAATGGTATGTAAGGGTTTAAATTACTATTTTTGCAAAAACTAGGTATTTACCCCTCAAAAACGATGATTTTTAAAAAATTAAAAAAGAAATCCGTCGCTTATTTTGCAAAATTTTTAGTTGCATTGTGTCTGTAGCTGCTAAAACTACCACCTGGCTTCGTTTTCGGTCGCGGTCTTGATATACCCTGTATGTATGGTTATAAAGGATTCTTATTGTTACATAATCCACCATATGACTATACCGCGTCTCTGTTCAGTTCTCGGTCATTTACTGAAAAAAGAACTATCCAGTTGAAATTTCTAATTGCCACCGGAAAAGTTATCACTTCGCTGTCAACATCAACAATAACCTCAAATATTAACAACCTTAGCTGTCAATGAATGGAATAACGCAATATTAACCTTATTCCGCAGACTCGACAGTCGATATTCGTGAAGTTGCTTCAGACGACCTTCGGTATCTATCAGTGCCCTTGGCTCACTCCACCACAGAAACTGAACGTGGAAAAATGCATACGGACTTTAAGCGAAGTTGGTGAGTATATTATTAAAGTTTCATAAGTATGATTCAAACGGGGAACTTAAACATTAAATATCTTTCTGATTTAATTCTTCTTCTTCTTCAGCCTATGTATCCACCCAATGCTGAGTGTAGGCCTCTTCCAATGCAGGCCAGGTTGTTCTGATTTAATTACACTTAGCAAAATTATATATAAAATATTAATCTAATTACTGTTTATGTCTTGTCTGATTAACTTTGTTTGTAAAATATATTTTTCTATAAAGTATAGGTTTTCGTATACAAATTTTACAGTCATTAACTCAAATCACGATAGATATCAAGCCATGTAAATATTCGCCTTAGACAAAGCTTTGTTTGGGTCAAATATTTACGAAAGTCAAGCATTTTTGACACTCAGTTACCTCTAGAAAAGTACTATTAAAATTCTTCCTATAACTGAAGATGATTATGATAAAGAATATTTCAATATTTAAAATAATTGAATATATTTTGTATTTTATCAGCCAAGTCCCGCAGCATCGCAATCCCGCTGGAGCTGGAGGCTAAGATACAGACGGTGTTCGAGAAGGCGGCGGCTCTGTCGCGACAGACCAGCAAGTGGCTGCTGGCCTCCAAGACCTCCAAACTGGAGAAGATGGCTTCTCAGGTACTGCCTATTATAAGTCAGTTGTGTAGTCGTGTTAGGTAGGTAGGGGTCGTCCTCACCGTACCTACACCATCCAAATCGGTGATACCCTCAACAAGGGTCAGGTCAAAAGTACCCTGAACCGACGAGAATGCATGAAGAGATTGATGAAAGTTGATGAAGCGAAAGTAATATGTCAGGATCGAGCAAAGTGGCGATCCGTAGTCTCTGCTTACCCCTATGGGATACAGGCGTGACATTTATGTATGTATGTAGTCGTGTTACCTTGATAAAACTTAATTTAAAATTTAAAGATATCAAATGTGGGTCCTTTTCTTATATTTTGGAATAATGAACGCTAAATTTAGGGCAACAATATTATAACTTACAATTCTTTTTTTTTTATTAATTTTATTTCATTATTTCAATGTCTCAATACATACCATTCTTCTGCAATAAAAGACTCCAAGACTCCTAAGTATTGTCTTAATATTCATACAATTTAATAATAATAGCCAGAGTAACTACTGGACATAATGAGACTTAACATCTTATGTCTCAGGATGGCGCGCGCAGTGGAATGCCAAGCATTGCTTTGTAATTCATGGTGTTGTTTTGTTTTGCTACTGTCCATGAGCGGTCGTATCGCTTACCATCAGGCGAATGGCATGCTATTCTCGCCATTCACAGCAATAACAAAAAAAATATTCTCCCTAGTCGAACCTCCAAAACGACAGATCCGTGATGGAAGGTCTGCAGGAGATAGTGGCTCTGCTGGAGGAGCAGCTCCGTCCTCTACTCCAGGCGGAACAGTCGCTCCTCGTGGACATCCTGTACAAGCCGCACCTGCTGTTCACCAGCCCCGGGGAGATCGGACAGCCGGATACCAGCGGGATATTTATATCTAGGTATTGGGTATTGTTATTACCCCTTTTATATACTAAATGCAAAGTGTCTGATGTAAGGTACAGATACAGGGTATATCAAGACTGCGACCGAAAACGAAGCCAGGTGGTAGTTTTAGTGGTTACAAACACCATCCAAATAAAAATCCAATCACTATATTGTAAACTGGTTTTCAAAAGAGAGAGTTTCACACTAGAGTTTCTGCCCGTTATTCTCTAGTGAAAAGTGTCTGATGTTAAATATACATATGTACATCAATAATCACTATATTAAACTGGTTTTTAAAAGAGCAACACTAGAGTTTCTTGCCCTTTCCTTGCTAGTGAAAACCGCTTTCCGAACCGGGTGGTAGATAAAAAAATGACTGAATCTAAATATTGTTGAACATTTTAATGGATTCAATAAATTATTTTCATTTTTTTTTCTTTGAACTAAAATAAAATGTCCACGCGCGAGAAATGGTTATATCTAATTGGGACAATTGTGCTAGCCTGCTCGAGTGTGGATTTACAAAAACGAATACTGGAATGCTACTCTCATGGTTGCTCTATTGTTACACTAACGATTTGTTGCTTAAGCCCAATTATGTGCATTGTAACGCTGTAACAACAATACTTTTCTTTTAACATTTAAAATTTTAACATATCAAATCTTTTCGTAGACTTATACGACATACGGAGAAACTTCTAGAAGAAAAAGAAGAAAAGTTGTGCGTAAAAGTATTACGCACATTGAGGGAAATGATGGCGGTCGATCCTGAATACGGCGAAAAGGTAAATACCAAACAGATTTGTGATTTCCCACAGGAAATAAGCCATTATCACCAACACCCTTGGCTATAGAATGTCTCCTATGACAATATGTCCATCGAAATCGTCCACAGCAATCTGCATACTACAAACTTTACCCCTGGATAGTCGCCTAGCACCGACCTAACGTAACGCCAATACTGAAGGAAAACTTTATCGAACCAATTTAATAATATTATTGATGGATAAATATTCTTCCTCCAGGGCAATCAACTTCGCAACAAGCTCTTATCACAGTACTTCATCAATCGCAAATCAGAGCCCAAGATACAGCCTCCACCACCCTCCATCGCGGTCACACATGGACCAGGCGGTAAGCAAACATATTATTGGATGATTTAAAATAATAACTCCATACTTGTAGACTGATAAATTAGTAAAGGATTCTAAATTGGCCAGTTTGATTATGTGCGTGCTTGTGGTGTGATGGATATCCATATGAATTGGTTTTGGCTATATTGCGAAACTAATATGAATATATAAAGCAGAAGTTAAAACCTTATTTTACATTAAAATATTCCTCTTGGCCAATTAAACAGCCAAGATGACAAGTTCTTAGATCTATCAAATAGGTTAACCACCACACAAAACAGTGGTTTGGTCCGAAACAGTATACTTAATATCTTATTCCGAGTGATGACTTAAAGAAGTGAAGTCTAGATATAATGGCATGTGAATTTACCACTCATTTTCTATACAAAATTAAATAGAATATTTGTGAATCCGTCACACCACTAGCGCGTGCGTACTGTACGTGCGCGCACGTAGTTTAACGTGCGTGAGAACGTATTAGCTTGTTTAACACCTTTCAGACAATATAATTTTAACAGTAATATTTAATTAATGATACTTATAACACTTCTGCTTTTTGTAACAGAAATCTTTGATTACAATAATTTAGTTAAAATAAGAAACATAACTGAAACTAATGTGTTGAGTCTGAAATTAATAACTGTTTTTAAGTGAAAGCTTAGTAACAGCTCATCCAAATAATAGATTTAAATTACCAAATTATTTAAAATACCAAATTATTTGCCAAATATAATTATTATTAATCATCAAGTCTGAACCGTGTTAAACATAATTAAAATTGGAAAATAATAACATAGAGATAGCATCACCGATCACATATAGTTTAGAGTAGAAAAAACAATGTTTTTCTTTATTTCACAATAACGCATGCGAGCAGAAACTCATCCACATCAGCTGAAGACAGGTGCGTGCCATCTATGTGACGTGTTCTGTGTTGTCGCCTTCTGTATATACTTATGGTTTATGTGCATTTATTGGATGTATAATACATTGTTCTCTTATTACGGGCATTATTAATATGAAGATGCATAATTTTGCTGTTAAATGGCGTGTGAAACTCACATACAAATAAATTTCGTTTTACTTATTTAAAAACATTAATATAACTGATGAGAACTTGACCGTCATGTTTCGGCAAAATTATGCACGATTACCCTGATTTATCGCCTTCAAGAAATAAATATAATTTAAAATCATAATTTCTTTGTTTATATGTTTATTGTCTTTTCACATTAAAACGAGGGTATCTGAGAAACTCTTCATTCATAATAACGATGTCTTCTTAACTATTTATCACATGGCTCTTCGATGATATCAGAGCTATGTTTTGGTGGCCAAATTTGGTAATCTCGTATCTCTAACGAGGTAAACTTTACAAGCGCATAACTAATAAATTATAACCCAATATTATATTGTTTCTGTGGTACTAAAACATTTAATATCAAGTATGTTATACGCTTTGATAACGAAAAATACACTTTAGAAAAAATAATTAGTGGTCTAAAAAGGGAGTTATGAGTTTTCCTAATTTAGTCGTCTATTTCTCAATATTATTTTTATATACGTTTATTGCTTATTATATATGTATGTGAATTATATATCGTATCTAACATGCCTCGTGTATGTCTGCCTACACATATACATCTTAACCACGTTTATGTGACCTCACTATGAAATGGTATTACAATGACTTTTATATATTTATTTTTGTATGTATATAGCAATTATTATCAATGGGCTTAAGAGGACACTCCTGAAGACGAAGATTTTTAGTCGACAATTCTTTTCTTTTTTACTTATTATCATGATATTAAAAAACAATCAGTCCTTTATTTTTTTTAACAAAATTCTATAAGGCTTATACTTGGTCAGGCCTTTTATGGAAACAAAGTTGAAGAGACCTTGTATTCTGTTTTTTTTTTTTATTTATATTATAAACACACAACGAACAGCATCAAAAACCACTAAGCATGACACGAGTTTATAACAGACATTTTGATTTAATGAATATAAATTTTTATTGTGGCATGATTCGAAATGACTTGATGTTTTGCCCAATTTTTAATGTATACCTTAAAATAAAATTTACATTTTATTAATGCAAATAATGTACTATATTACTATACTTAGCTTTGCACGTCCCAATAAATGTTTTTTTAATAAATTACAATACGTGATTTTACTGTTATATTCTCTTTTTATTAATTTCCTATTTTACTTCTATGTTTCAATTTGCAGTAAACTAAATAAGGTTTTAAACAGACAGTGATTTTTTTTAATTATGATGCATCTCATCTCAATAGTCATATATGTTACAGCTACCTATATCGATTAATCCAAGGCAAGAATCATCGAAATAACAGCCATGTTACCCATTTATTTGTGTATGACATTAACTCTCCTATCTCTCAATAACCATACTCCCATAGACAATTTTATATAATATCTTCCTGACGCTCACAGTTCTCAGGCAAAAGCACAATAAAATGTGATTAAAACCCAATCCTAAACAGTGCATAAAAGTTTTTAGCCCTTATCCTCTCATATAATGAAATATATAAACATACAAAAAACGCCGCAAAAATCGCGGACACACTTAAATCACATTTTTGTGTGGGCTTTCAGCCCATTATAACTTAAAACACGCTGGACAATTATAAAAATCTGAATTTAACTTTCGCGCCAGGAGGATATTCAACCTCAGTTCACAATACTAACATGATGATATTCCGTGCAGCTAAAGTGCTGATGCGCACGGGGCAGACCCTGGCGCAAGTCCAGGCTCATTTGGACAAGGAAGGAGCATCTGACCTCGTGGTGGACCTGGTCATCAAGAGCACCAACAGACCCGCCATATTCCTGGAGGCTATACAACTTGGTGAGTTGATGAATAAATACACAATGAAGTGGTTATATTTGTCGATCTCATGCTGTCTCATCGTGGAAATCGAACACAATGCTTTTAATTTGAAAGCCGACGTCTTCAGGTATTTGTTTGAGTGTTATTAAGCAATGACGGGTTACTTTATGTAGTACTTAGCATTATATTTGAACTATAATATGTTTTTAATTTGTTTTACTACAAATTACCATGTATGTAATTTAAAAAAAAAGGAATATTCAATTTTTCAAGTTGACTTATCTGTTAATGATAAAGTTCTAAAGTAAGCCAAAATTATAGATCTTTGTGCTCATACAAATGATTTTATTGCAGGCATCGCTCTCCTAGAGGGCGGCAATCCAATAATTCAACACAGTATATTCACAAAATTACAGAATGGCGAGATATCTCAAGCTTTCCTCAAGGTAAGACATTTAAAGTCCTTAATTTGATGTGTTACAAATACAATCATACAGGGTATATCAAGACCGCGACCGAAAACGTAGCCAGGTGGTAGTTTTAGTGGTTACAAGCTCGATGCAAATAAAAATTTCGCCAAAACAGTGACAGTTATTTTTTTAGATTTTTTAAAAATCGTCTTGTTTGGGTGGTAAATACCTAGTTTTTGCGAAAATACTAATTTAAACCCTTACGTACCATTGCGTGTTTAAAAATAAAGAGGAGTACATCTTTATTTTAGGAAAACTATGTATAGATCACCCAAACACGACGAAAAGTAAAAAAATTGCAAATTTACTTGCATTGTGTCTGAAGTCACTAATACTACCATCTGGCTTCGTTTTCGGTCGCGGTCTTGATATACCCTGTATATGCATTATAGGAATTGAAAGTTGATATTAAGTAATAAATAAACATGGAAGATTGTCTGAGAAGTGTATATCTCATGGCCAGTTGTTGCTTCTTTCTACAATTTTCATTGGGGTGAATAAATGAAGAAAATAGTGACGTTACCGCTTTATTTACATTGTCAGACAGTATTTAATATTGTTTGGTGTTTATAACATAGGTGTAAATAATATTTCATGTATAAATAAACTACAAAATAAAAATCTATCCCTAATATATGTTTTTGTGATGATGTTACATTTTTCTCTGTATTATACATATACTATTTATTATAAATTAGTGTGTAACGTAATTGAAATGTAAATTTGAACTGTACGCAACAGGTATTCTACGACAAGATGCGTGAAGCGCAGCAGGAGATCCGCTCGCTGGCGGCCAGCAGCACCACGGCGGCGAGCACGGACAAGCAGCGCTCCAGCCTGCCCGACAAGCACAAACAACCCTCGCTCGACGGAAACGGTACGGACTAGTGATGGCATAAATAGCTATAGCAGTCAAGCTAAGCAAGTGAAATAAAATATAACATTTCACAAATTATATACAATCGCTAAAGTTTGCTATCTGGCTAAATAAATCGCATAAACCGTTGGGTTATAATATTTCGTAAAGCACGATGCATAGTACGCGGTACGCGCCGGCCGGCATACATAAACAATGAAACAGATGTTAGACAAACAAAAATTACCTGAGCGAGTGTTCAGTAAATGTTGGTTTGCTCACTAAGTCGCATAATGAATCTTATATCATTAAATATTTAAGAAGTTAGCAATAGCTGCTATGTATAACTTGCTACGACTTGCAAATTCACAAGCTGATGTTATTTTGAAGTTATTTTGAAATAGCAATAATTGCCATTACTAGTACGTACTCACTGAGTAGTATAGGGAGTACTTTACTATTTTATCCCTTAATATTACTAGTGGCCGCTTCGCCGCCCAGCGGTCGAAATTCGACCGTAATTTTTAAATACTCTCGACTACCTCGATCGCGTAGTCGCACTACGGTATGATTACAAAGCTAAGATCTCGGGTTCGAGTGTCGGGTCGGGCAAAATGATATTGGATGATAGGAATGTGTGCCCGATATGATAGGCCCGCCTATCACATCGTGGACCGGAACATACAAGGCGAAATGTGGGTGTCAACCTGGTAACTCCTCTGCCTACCCGTTCTGGGAAAGGCGTGAGTTTATGTATATATATTTTTAAATACTAGTAATATTTAGATAGCAATCAGTTCTATAGCTAAAAAGTTAATAATTGCTTCTACAATTCACATTTTTTTTGCATGAATAGTATCACAATGTACCTAAGTATACCAAGAATTCGAAACAAAAAAGAATATCGATTGAGAGACCGATGAGAAAATGGTACCTACTGAACTATTTTGCCTAAGACTATTTACAAGAGAGGACTTATTAATTAAAGCTCTATGTTCACAACAGGCAAGTCGACGCCAGGACCGTTAGTGGTGGGCGAAGAGATGGATGATGAGGTGTCCAACGCATGCGGGTCTGCGGTACACGCCTACTCCGACATACACACCATGTCCCACGGTATGTGATAATACAATATTTACCACTGAAATACAGACTTGTAACGCATATAGTACGTTTGTATGTCGAGCAAAGTTTATTTTGAACAGAACAGAACAGAATTTCTTATAGAATGTGAACTTTAAAAAATCAGGAACAAAATAACGCCAACGTGTATGCCATGATAATGACAGCCTCCGTGGCGCAGTTGGTTAGACGCCGCCTGTGAAACGTGAGGCCGCGGGTTCGATCCCCGCACCGAAACAAATATTTGTGTGAACCACAGGTATTTGTTTCGGGTCTGGGTGTTTGTGAGACCGAAAAGTCTCTCGTAGTTCCTGATACCCACGACACAACACTTGATCTTAGTGTGGGGTCAGGACTATGTATGTGACTGTTGGGTGTATATATTTATTTATTTATAATTAATTGTTTACCGTGAAAAACCTAATAACAGTATAATTTAAGACAATATTCACTACATACAAGAATAATTAATCTTGTTTTTCCGTCTACTCTCATTCCACACATATTATATTATGTATTTATCCATGTAGTTTAAAATTGTGTGGCCGTTTCTCTCAACTTCGAAAAAAATCTAGAAAAATAAATTTAAAGCTGATGCAAATTTTTGGTCCCAATCTATAAATTTCCGCCAAGGCACGACAGTCCTGGAAGAGATAATGGCGGAGAAGAAGCGCGAGGCGGGCAGCGCGGACGTGCTCCCCGCCAAGGTGGCCGTCATGCGACCCATCCTGCGGTTCCTGCAACTCATGTGCGAGAACCACAACCCCGATCTACAGGTAACTACCAACACTCCTTCCAAGGCAACGCAGTCCTGGAACAGACCATGATAAAAGCGGATCAATTCAGGGAAACATTGACATTGTTTCGTATACCTGTAGAGGTATATAATCCGATGATATAAACTTTTAAATGAGTCCTAGACGTCTGAATACTCAAAAGCCATTCAAATATTAAGTTTATTTTATTAATTAGGTCTACTAACAATCGCACACCAATACAATAAAAAATCAAAAGAAAACATATAATAAAACTATGTCTAAATACATGATTGTACTGAAGCAGACAAAGCATTAAATGCTAGTTGCACTTCACTACCCACATCCTACTTTTTCAGTACATTTAAGCGGGACTTGCGTAGTTAAGTGAAACATAATATTTGAGTAGCGTTTGAGTATTCGAAAGAAAATGTATCAATTTAGGGAAGCCGTCGATGTTTCACTAAATTGATACACGTTTAAACTCACTTGGACAGTTATATCATCAGATTAGATATTTACTGGTCTTTGAACCTGTCGTTGATAGCTTTGATAAAGTGCTTTTTGTGGCCTTTTTTTAGGAGGCGAAACAGTATCTGAATTCAATATAATATCTTGAGTAATTCCCATAAAATTCATCTACTCGGAAAAATAGGTGTATAGTCTTCATTTACATGTTAAAATTGTATGGAGTCTATTCTGTCTGGACTAATATGGACTTACCATTAAATACATTCTAATCTATTTGCCAATCAGTGTAAAATAACGTATAATAATACTTATATTGTTACAGAACTTACTGCGCAACCAAAACAACAAATCTAATTACAACCTAGTGTCGGAAACCTTGATGTTTCTCGATTGCATATGCGGTTCGACAACCGGTGGGCTCGGCCTTCTGGGTCTGTACATCAACGAGGGCAACGTGGCGCTCATCAACCAGACCCTGGAGACCCTCACTGAATACTGTCAAGGTACTTTCTCTTATTACTGCCTCACATAAGCTCATAATACAAAGACATAGGAGCTACTAAAACACCATTTTGCCGAGCTTATTTTTGTCTCAATAGCGGATAGAAAATTTAATTCATCGTCGCACTGGGCTCAAGCTCCTGTACAATCAAAATGAGATTTCACAACACTCACAAAGTGGAGTAATTGCGGTGGAAATCAAGACTGTTCACAGCCGGTATGGTGGAAAACGCGTCATTATAACCCACGCAAGTGGGTTATGTTACGGATTCAGACTACGTAAATCCGATTACGAGCATCACGCCATGAGACGTTAACTGGCGAGAGATCAAACACATCTCACCACTAGATACTGTATGTAGCATTACACTTACCATTTGGTGTATGCTCTTTGTCGTGCTAGTATTAAAATAAAGTCGATATTTTAAAATAAAAAGTGTACTTATATACTTAATAATCTCTCCCCCAGGCCCGTGTCACGAGAACCAAAACTGCATTGCAACTCACGAGAGCAACGGGCTCGACATAATAACGGCGTTGATACTGAACGACATAAACCCGCTCGGCAAGACGCGCATGGACCTCGTACTCGAACTAAAGAACAACGCTTCCAAACTCCTTCTCGCTATCATGGAGTCCAGGAACGACTCGGAGAACAACGCCGAGAGGATTCTGTACAACATGAATCCGAAACAGCTGGTTAGTATCCCTATTGTTTGTACCTTGTATCAGCCCATATACGTCCCACTGCAGGGCACGGGCCTACTCCACAATCGAGGGTACGATTGAGAGTGGTTAGGCCATATAGTCCATCATTCTGGCCTAGTGCGGGTTGGCCGGCATTACATACTATAGAAATTCTTAGAAGTCGCTATTGTATGCGGGTTTCCTCACGATGTTTTCCTTCAGCGTTATAGTATCCCTATTACCAACCCCGTAACTGCCCTGTAACCCTTACTGGTACTTCCAATTGGGGGGTAACGTTGTCCCCCACTTCCAACTGGTTTAGACGCCCGTAAATGTGTTATGGGCGTCCACGACAGATACGAAGACGCGTGCTTTGTCGTCCATCTCGGAATCGATGTTAGTCAGGGCTCACCGTCTCAGCCGTGACTCAGACGACCCTTTATGGTCGTATTTTACGACTGGCAGAAGACCGTGGTGGAATTCTTACGCAACCTAACCACAAGGCGGATCATCCCGCTGCCGTAACCAATGTTATTTAATATGAATCTAATTTAATTGCAGTCTGAAATAATTATGAATTCCCAATATACTTGTAGAACTAAAGATTTTTTTTCTTTGTACAGGTTGATGTTGCGTGTTCAGCCTTCCACCAAGAGCAGGGCGCCGACGCAGACTCTGACTGCGACGACGACGCGCCCGTGCAGGGCGTCTCGCCCAAGGAAGTGAGTCGTATTCTCATTAATCACTTGTAGCTTGTCTGGAAGACAACTATACATTTTCACATTTAGGAGAGACTATGACATGTTCAGCAGTGGACTTGCTGTGGATGGAAAAAGGGGGAGGGAAAATTTATCTTGTGAAATTTGTGAGATTTCTTGAGACAATGTGCAGGGCACATGGTAAAGGAAACTGATAGCCGAAGGGGCTGAAAAGTTTTCGAGTAAAGGCCTCGCATCTGAATAGAGAGAAAGAGGGGGAGAGAGATAGAAGTAGCAAACGTGTTGTGTTGCAGGTGGGCCACAACATCTACATCCTGTGCCACCAGCTGGCCGCGCACAACAAGGAGCTGGCGGCGTTGGTGCGCGCTGCACCCAGCGGCGCACACGCGCACGCGCTGCAGTACTACCGGACTCACACGGCGCAGATAGAGGTATTCCATCACTCTACAGTGCACACACTATAATTGTAACGTACACACACGTGCATGCATACGTACAAAGGAACGCACATATACGCACACGCTCACACGTATACATACCCAAACATGCTTACAGTCTCGCAGGCACACACGCATGCGTGCGTTGCGACGCACAAGAACGTATTCAGGAAACCATCACAGTAGGAATCACATGACCGGCAAGTTCGTATCTCAAATGATTGTGTTTGTGGTGTAGATAGTGCGAACAGACCGCAGCATGGAGCAGATCGTGTTCCCCATCCCCGAGATCTGCGAGTATCTGCCGGCCGACAGTAAGCACAGAGTGCTGCAGAGCGCCGAGAGGGACGACCAGGGCAGCAAGGTCGCCGATTTCTTCTCGCGGCTCGACAACCTCTTCCACGAAATGAAGTGGCAGAAGAAGTTACGAGGTAACGCCTTTTACTCCTAAAATGACCCAAGTTTTCAATGTAAACATAACTTCGAAAATAAAGTATATCACTGCCTCGGTGGCGTAGTTGTACTACGGTACGACTACAAAGCTGATGTCTCGGGTTCGACTCCCAGGTCGGGCAAAATGATATTGGGTTTTTCTATTATCAGCCCGGAGTCAGGAATGGGACGGAACATACAAGGCGAAATGTCGGTGTTCTGGTGGCGCCTCTGCCCACCCCTTTTGGGATTAATTCGTGTTTATGAATGTATGTACGTCACATTGCACTAGTGGCATCCTTGTCTATGACTTCTACCAGCTTCCACTTTTAATTTATTTGGTTGTTTGCAGGTCAACCTCTTCTGTTCTGGGTGTCGTCCTACATGTCTTTGTGGAGCAATATATTGTTCAACTTCGCCGTTCTTATCAACGTCATAGTAGCATTCTTTTACCCTTTCCAAGATGAAAACCCAAGTGAGTATGTTGTTTTTTAAGGTAATATAATGATGAAAATAATTATTGTGAATTTTCATCTTAATTATACCTACTATAAAAAATACCATACCCCAGTTTCAAAAAATGAGAATACAAAAATTTGCTTGCACTTGAAATCTAAAATTTTATATTTGTATTCATAAAAGTTAAATTTACAAAAAATATTAACACGTGCTATGTTTCTAGTTATTTAAATTTGTTTTAGTGTAATAACATAGGTATTTCAAAATTGTACAAATTATATTACTAGTAAATTACGTTTGAGTATTAGATAACCTATTTCGACTCACTATACACCGGCCTCGGTGGCGCAGTAGGCAGCGCGTAAGTCTCATAATCTTAAGGTCGTGAGTTCGATCCTCACCCGGGGCATATCTTTTTGTATGGTATTCTCACTTTTTAGAACTGAAATCATACACTAGATTTAAATAAAAAATATTTTGTTAAAATTACACATAAGAATGTATTTAACTACTCTTAGTAGTCACCTACTTTATTATTGACTTATACAGTTCGACACCATTGAGATGTACTGGAGGAGACACGGCAAATAAAATCTATGAACACTGTCTAATTAATATTTTATTTAGCGGAACGAGTAGGAAGGTATGTAACTCCGGAAGAGATATAGAAACAAATTAGCGCCACTTGTATAATCCTTTTTTTACATATTTTGGTTGTCGCGTCGTCTCTAATATTTCAATGTTTACGTTGTGTGCGCCGCAGGAAACACATTTAAGACTAATTATTTATTAAGTAAAATAAATATAGCTAATTAGAAGCCTTCACATATAGATACTAATTACAGTTGCACCAAAATAATAATAGTAATGAAAAAGGAACATACAAAATAACAATACTTGTATAAATAAACAATTAAAGCTCTTTGAAAATGACAGAAGTGTTAAAAAATGATGTATTGTGTGTGCAGAGCTAGGGCAGCACTTGTCGCTGGTGGTGTGGTGCGTGTCGGGCGTGGCGGGCGCGCTCGTCACGTGCCTGCCGCGCTCGTCCGGCGTGCGCGCGCTGCTGGCCAGCGGCATCGTGCGCCTCATGTACTCCGCCGGGCCCGAGCCCACGCTCTGGACTCTCGCCATGCTCACTGTCAGTACCACCGCCTACCATCACACCTATGTCAACTACAACACCACCCATGTATGCGTCGTGTGGGGATCTACCAATTTTATTGTCAACTGTTTTAATATTGAAGTTTTTCTTCTACAAGTTGGCATTCGAACTAAACTATTTGGGAGTGGAGAAATATAATGACCCTTTTTCCATAGGACTTATGATAATACACTTTGGCGTTTATTTACTCACAACGCAAAGTTTTCATCATTGTCGTCCTCGTAGTAACCAACTTAAAAAAAACTTTCAATGCAAAGGAGATGGTCGAAAAATGTATGGACCTTGGGCCATAGTGCTGTACAGTACATGAAATATAGTTCGCGAAATTGACTTTCGATTTCCGTATTAATTACTGTTATGCGTTGCTTATTAACTTTATACAAAAATAAATATCAAGCCAAGAACAGCAACACTACAAGCAATATGGCGACAATAACGGCCATATTGTTTTGGAATTGCAGCATGTCAAACATTTTCGTTCTTTAACTGAAATCATGAAATATAAATATATTAATAAAAGTGACGCTTTTAACAACGTATATCATCTTTTGACAACTTATGGACTATAGTATCAACAGATAAATAGATAGAAAACAATTATAATTAGTAGCGGGTTTTTAGAAATAAGACATATATTCAAGTTAAAGATAATGGGTTTGCGCATTTTTGAACAAAATGACAATAAGGCATCATGGAGGACAGATTATAATCGAAGAAAATATTGCTTCTGTACTAAAACAATCATATTTTTGTATAAAGCCCCCCGTTGTCCAAGAAATCTAAATGTATTTTATTTGATTTCCACATTTTTTTCTAGTATTTGTACTAGACGTACACAATACGGCCCAAAATCAAACATCTCCTTTAAATATATTACTTTTTCATTTCTCGACTGAATGGCTCATATCGGCAAACGTAGTGTCAAAATCCTCCTGAATTACTGCGTTCATCAGTAGACTACAATGTTGTGAAAGTAGACGAAGCGAAAGTATAATGTCAAGATCGAACAAAGTGTATGTATAACACAGAGTAGATGATGTGTGCCTTGTCCCACAGATAGTGGTGAAGGGCATCCACTTGGTGAGTATAATGGGCAACCAGGGCACGCTGTCCAAGTCGACGCGGAACGTGATCACGGACCCGGAGCTGCTGTACCACAGCGTCTACCTGGTCTTCTGCTTCCTCGGGATATGCTGCCACCCCTTCTTCTTTTCGGTTTTGGTGAGTTACTCACATATCTATCTTCAAATTAGTTTTTGGGTTTAATCATATTCAAGAATGTTGTTTTTAATAGCTTCGTCCAGTTGCCAGGTTTAGGGGCATTATTAGAAATCCATTAAGAAAATTAAATACTTGTTCTTTAATGAGAATGGAAATTTAAGTGCTCTTTTATATCTTATTTTATTTTGTTACCCCTAAGTGAATTTACATTAAATAAATGGTGACATACAGCAAGACGACTGTATGCATCAGATAAAAAGTCTGTTGCTTATTTTAAAAATTTTAATCGGTAGAAATGAACACAGGTTCTTAAAAAATACACCGATATTTTACATATATTTTATACCTCTGTTGAAAAGAATTGTCTATGTATTAATATTGAATTTATTTGTCGCAGCTCCTCGACATTGTGTACCGCGAAGAGACGTTACTAAACGTAATGCGATCAGTGACACGCAACGGGCGGTCCATCCTACTGACGGCCGTACTGGCGCTGGTGCTGGTCTACATGTTCTCCATCGTAGGCTACATGTTCTTCCGGGACCACTTCCTCGTCAGCGTCGATAGGCTCGACGGTGAGTGTGCTCATCACATCTGTATAGGATATCAACAATTCTGTCTCTCTCTTTCCTCCAGCTGGCCTTTCTCGTCCCCTCGCTTTTTCCGGCTGTCGCTCTCAGTCATGCACCTTATGTCGGTCTTGCGTGATTCCTTTTTTTTTTCTTGATTGTTCCTTTTTTTCCCATCTGATTTTTCATTTATTGTCCTTGTCCCCCTTTCTTATTCTCCTTCTAGCTCTTTCACTTTTTGCATTTCTCGCTCGTTTTTTAATGGATGAGACGAGATGCGAGGAAAGGTAAAGGAAGTTTATGTGGTGTTTTTTTTTGCGTATTGTCCTTCAAGTCTATATAAAAATTCAGCCTCGAACCGGATAGTACCTAGCTATATTTTTGTTGCCCTTAAAGAGGTAACAAGCACTAAAGTTGTATTTCCAGACGACGACGACCCTCGCTTCGAGGCGGGCGCGTGCGCCGGCGACCCCTCGGCGAAGTACCTGCAGGGCGCGGCGTGCCGGCGGCCCGCGCGCTTCGTGTCGGTGGGCGGCGAGCTGCGCGAGCGCTCCTGCGACTCGCTCATCATGTGCATCGTCACCACGCTCAACCAGGGCCTGCGCAACGGCGGCGGCATCGGAGACATACTGCGCGCACCTGCTAGCTTTGTACGGGACACTAAATACTTCCTCACATTTCGCTTTCTTTCGTTCTACCCCTCCCTCCAATTCACGTATTTTTATGTTCGCTGTTCCATGTGTCAACTAAAACACACCGTTATAATTTTCTCTGCCATTTGTCAATATACAAATGGCAAGTATACGAATACAAGTATATAACTTTGATTATCCAATCATTATCATCGCCTAAAAAAGCAATTATTGAGGACGACATAATCGGATAAAGTGCTAAGAAATAACAATTGCCAATATATACTTTATCTAGGCAAAACATAGCATTAGGTTAACCAACTCTACTACAATGACTTTTAAGTCCATAATACCCCTCAAAATAAGCAAGTTATCCCTACAAGTACAATATACAAGTCCTTGATCCCCAGGAGCCGTTGTTCGTGGCGCGCGTGGTGTACGACCTGCTGTTCTTCTTCGTGGTGATCATCATCGTGCTGAACCTTATCTTCGGCGTGATCATCGACACCTTCGCCGACCTACGTAGCGAGAAGCAGCAGAAGGAGCTCATATTGAAGAACACCTGCTTTATTTGTGGTCAGTTATATGGTAAAAAATATGTTGAAACAAGTAAGCGTTGATAGTGGGACAAAATATTACTATCAATTAGAAAAATGTTAGTTCGCATTGGAAATGAATGTAAAAAAGTTAATTCGGATTATTTCTCAAAAAATGATTGTGGCACAAAGTTTCCCCTAAGGCATAAACTATACCATTGTCAAGACCTGGAATTTTGACGAAAATCGCGAGATGTTAGTATCTCGTCTAATTTATTCAGTGTCACTACTCCAGTGCAGTTACTTTTTATAATATTAGAAAAATGAAAACACCCTTAACACGATTGACACATTATTGCAGGGTTGAACAGGTCAGCCTTTGACAACAAGACGGTCTCATTCGAGGAACACATAAAGAGCGAACATAACATGTGGCACTACCTTTACTTCATGGTGCTCGTCAGAGTCAAGGACCCCACGGAGTTCACGGGGCCCGAGAGCTACGTGCACTCCATGATTAAGGTGAGTTAACATAAAATTGATCTTATATAGTGGTCGCCAAAATAAAATATATTTTTTTTTCAAGCATCTTTTACTCAAAGTGGACGAAACATCTGAACTCAAAATGAATGAAGTTTGACGAATAATGTAATAAGTTAATCAATTCACCGAACTGCAATTGTGTATTGTTAACAATCAGTAATAAAATAAAGTCGAAAAATAAAACAATTCGAAATATTAACCCGACGAGCTCGCAAGCACTAATTGCACGCTGAGGAAGTTCACTGGCACGCACACGTCGCAAGTGCGTGCGCGTGCGAACGACACATCTCGGTCACACCGTGCTGTTGTTTTTCTCACTCAACGCTTAACCAGCAAGCGTCGCGCTAGACCGTCATGTTGTCGTATTAATATTCAAGCATGCTGTATTTGTTTATGCCTGCAGTCAAACAACCTAGAGTGGTTCCCGCGGCTGCGCGCGCTGTCGCTGATGGGCGGCGGCGAGGGCGAGGGCGGCGAGCTGGAGGTGCGCGCGCTGCAGGCGCAGCTCGACCGCGCGCACCTCGCCGTGCGCACGCTCACCGACCTGCTCACCGAGCTGCGGGACCAGGTACCCACTGTCTCTATACTCTATAGTACTGATGCGCTATGATATTGCCCACATGTTCTACAAACTCGGCACAATAACTTCTGAGAAACCAGGTCTCACTGCCACACAACACTCAATACTACATATTTTTTTTTTTTTTTATTTATATTCTTTATTGTACACAAAAATGTAACAACAGATATATATAGACAACAAAACAACAAAGTACAAATGGCGGTCTTATCGCACTAAGGCAATCTCTACCAGACAACCATTGGATGGATTTATGAGAGGGCGAAAGAAAGGGCAGTGTATGATAAAGGCAATAAAAGCTCAAATAAATAATACTATTTATACATAAATTTACAAAAACTACATAATTAATGTATATAGACATACATAAATACATTTATATGTAAATAAACATACATATATAAATATATTACCAATATATTTAAATAAAGGAAATAATATTAATCAGTAAATCTGTTTAAGAAGAAAGGTAGTGCTCTTTTACTAGCTTCTTAAAAGATGACAGAGTTTGAGCCTGCCTCACCACAACGGGTAGTGCATTCCACAAGCGAACAGCTACGACACCGAAAGATTTGTCCATAAATGTTGTAGTGTGGGCGGGCATTCTCAACTTTAAGTTCTCGGACGACCTCAAGGACCTCGTATGTACATAATGGGCTCGATAAGTTCGGAGAGTAACTTAGCTAAAAGATGGGGTTAGTCACGCTACATCATATATGAACACCCTGCCTGTGTTACATTTTAAGTAGCGAGCAAAATTTTTAAGTTGTACTTCTAAGATAGCGCTATGCAACAAAAAAAGCATATTGAAAAGAAAAATTTTGAACATTCTTTTTATAACCAAGTTAATCACCTCGCTCTCGAATGCATATCTCGCGCCTTTATATCTTTACAGCCATAATACCTCACTAACCGGAGTAGGTGTTATCGATAAAATCCTATAAAAGACTACTTAACATAATTAACCCACGGTATTCTTCGACAGATGACTGAACAGAGGAAGCAGAAGCAACGCATCGGCTTGCTCAACTCAACTTCTGCGTACCTCCAGAACTTGCAAATGAACCTGCCTCCGTGAGCGACACCCTTCGCTTCAATCCGGTGGCATGCGTCGCTCCTACGCACTTACATGTATATTCTACCCTTTTTTATTAAAGCTGTAGTGACACTCCCCTAAGTAGACTTAAGATAATCGAAAGCGCTTTTCCCATTACAATATTTTCACCGTACATGTGTCAAAATTAGTGTAGCTTATTTTTCAATACACTCGGTATGTATACACAGAATTTACGGTGTAAGTGTCGTATTGTGAACGCATTAAATTTAAATAATATTTTTGGCAAACCTTTATACTTTTTATCAACTTTTCCAGATTTTTTAAATCTTTCTTTAAGATATTGGAAATAGTACAAATGGGTGAATGTGTCTCATTGATTTCATACAATTTGACGTAAAATTGTTTTTTATCGATTTCGATAAATGATAATTTTTCTTCCGTTTACGAATCATTTTATAGTTATATATGCTAATAACATACTCTTCTTCTATTTTCTCGAATCTTTCTATCTCTACCAATAAATGATCATTCGATATCGATAATACCTGAAACAGTTTTTGAAAAAAATCATTTTAAATATAAGGTTTTGTGATAATTTTAATAAGTTTCTAAAGTAAGGAGACGCGTGTGTCACTGTCAACACATGTACGCTTTTAGCTCGGAAGTACCTCGTGATATGTCGCACAAAGCGTTCGCTAACATATTTGACAATTTTGATCCTTGTATGTGTCTAAATTTCACATTGATCAAGTATCAATTTTTTTTAAACCAAAACTAAACAATAGTGGTTTTGAATATAGTTGTGAACGCAGCGAACGCAAGAAAACTTAGATTTCCCCTGACACACTATGACGTAAATTGTACAATCGAAAATCTACTTATTTATTTAATGAACTATTTTATAGATATACGTAACGCTAATGTAGGTATAGTGTCCAAAGTTTACTATTTACATGGTTAGGAGTAGGCAGCGTACATATCTTGCATCATAGAGTAGTGTTAGATTTGAGCGTCGATACGCCGCGCCAAGCATGTTATGAACAAATTAGCTTTGTTCGTTTATTGTAGTGGATATGGGATTTGGGGGAGATTTTTTATAAAGTATATTTTTAGTTATGTTGTCATAATTCCATAAAAATATTTATAAGAAGATTAAAGTTTATTTAGACAATGAGTCATGAAAATTGTGTATTGTATTTTTTAAAAGTAAAAAGATATCAATAATGAAATTGG
Source organism: Deilephila elpenor (assembly GCA_949752805.1). Taxonomy (NCBI): domain Eukaryota; kingdom Metazoa; phylum Arthropoda; class Insecta; order Lepidoptera; family Sphingidae; genus Deilephila; species Deilephila elpenor. Next base: position 8,140,462 of record OX457119.1, read on the forward strand.
CTATGATTTTCGGCATATGCATTACTGAATTTAATTAAATCGACTAGTCAGATAACTTGGCTCAGAATTTATTTAACTCAAAGTTTTTAGAATATCCATGGGCACTGGTCGAATACAACTACAACTCTGCCAATCGTGTCAAAGAAATATCCCAAACAATCTCCCCCATTCGTGACGAATATCTAAAGTGCAATATTTAGCTCAAAAAACCCGTTACCTATTTACAGTAGTTAGAGAAATATCGAATTTTATTAGAGAAATTATTGAAAATGAATCTTTATTGATCTGAACGCGTTGTTCTCAGTGTTGACGTGTTGTTGTTTCCGAAATGTTTTTAGATTTACGACGGGTGATTGTTACTTATTGCGTTATGGTTCTGCGTGTTTATCGACCTTTTAAGGTAACATTTATCGATATTTCTGCGAAGTACCGAAGTTTTAGTTTTCGATAAATAAATAATAAGTCTCATTTGGACATTGCCAAAAATCGACAATAAATTAAAGTAATGATTTGATTTTACACAATTTTGAATTAAAAATATATCGAGTTTACGTTGTTATTACACGCCTCAATAAAAAGAAATACTAGCTAAGAATATTGTCTTATTCGAAATAGACATAAGATAAACAAAAATCAATTTTACAAGATCTTATATAAAACGCGCGGAACCATTAGCAAAATATCCTAATTAGTAAGTGTATACGTTTTTACCCGACAAAAAACAATGGTTGTTTTTTAAATGACATTTTAATTGTTAAACGACGATACAAATCGGTAGCGTTATACCAGAATAGAATTTAATGCCAACGAGTGTGTGAATGATTCCTGTTTTGTTGGGCATATTAGAATTTGTTGCTTTTGCACTGTCAATGTATAGTTTGTTTATTTTCGTCGCTTATAGATGGCGGTGTATGTCGATGAACTAATCTTAATTAATAATTATGTCGGTTAAGTAGAGTTGTCTAGATAATTCCAGAGCTTTTGATGTCACCGTCAAGGTGATTAGGGCTACAATCGATTTCAAAAATATGATGTCGTTTGAAAAAAAAATGGAAGGTTATTCTTATAACGAATCTTCATACAAAACAGCTCGCTTATTGCTAAAGACAATAAATCATATTCAGAATCGACAAATAAGCTTATGTTAGCTGACAGTGTGTAAACAAAATAAATTCTGATCGATTGAAAAATAATTGTATAAAAATCATGTTGATAAAAAATAATTTATTTCTCTCTTGGAGAAATAACAGAATTTGATAATTTTTCAAGTAATCCTAACTGCATTCCTTATCCTCCACATACATTTTATGGAGAGGGTAGTTTACGTCAAACTTTAAACACACGATATTAGCGTCCTCTATGTAGCAAAAAACGAACTTATTACTGTTGTTTAGTGATTCCTTGTACATTGTTCACTCGAATATTTAAGATCTGTTATAGTAATTCTAAAATCTATCTTTGATCTGTTGAATTTGTTATCTAAACATCTTGTATATTCGGATTATATTACTGTACTTAAAATTTAAATATTTGTACATACTAAATATTACGCAGGCGCTCTTTTTGGCATTTAAAAATCTTGTTTTTTATGAGGTAATGTAAAGTAGTTTACAAGTAAACTTCTGTACTAAACGTAGATAGCATTGGCTCAAAATTTGAAAGTATTAACGGCAATGTTGTATTTCATATCTGTCAAAATTAATCTATAGGCATTAAGTCACAGTTTTTGGAGACGTCCAAAAACTTTAAAAATATTATTTTGTTATTATTTTGAATTTAAAATTCATGCTCATTATGCTTTTATCGCCATTTATGTAGGCTCCATCTATGGGGAGAATAGGTCAACTTTATTAATGTAACTAGCGCCATCTATTGAAATCGAACTTACTAATCTTACTGTTTCATCGACCAATTTGATCTTTACTATTTCTGGTTTCACAGATATATTTAAATAAATATATATGGGATAACGTTTTAATCTATTTATCGCACTATACATTCCTAGTGTATTTTATATTATTTACTATATATTTTGTATAATCGTTGCCTGGTCGTGTGATCGTGACAAGATTATTTTTAAGTCGTGTTTTGATTTAATGTGTTATTATTTTGCACTCATTCTGTGAGTTTTTTACTTCGCTTGGATTGTGCGAGTTGTACCTATATAAAGCGACGTGTTTAGTCATTTTTTATCCAAAAGACTCGAAACAGAAACGCCATTTAATCTTGAACTTATGAGATTTCCATACCTAAAAAGTCAGAGTTGTTTTTTATTCAAAATAAATTGTATTTTATAGCATTTGCTTCATATAGGAACATAGTTTGAAAGCTCTTTCCAACGATATTAAAGTAACCGACGATAGTAAATCTCACATAAGTTAATGGTACGTAATCTGCGGATTATGTTGACGGGTGAAGATAGCGTGTTGTACTTGTAAGTAATAGCCGTTCTCTATTTTAGATATATTGTACTAACGATATTAGAGATATGAACGAGGTGGTGTTAGCTGTGATGGCTGCAATAAAAATGTGTTTTGTTTTATTGAAAAATAAATTTATGGCACAATTTTTATCTATTATTTTTCCCTTAACTTTCATGTCTATTTGTTATCCCTTAGATTGTGATTTGATTGTCAGAATTAAATCAATTTAATATCTACTTCCGTCACATCCAAAACGCTCGAGCGTAGATGCAATGCATTTTAATGCAATTATAAATTTTAATAAACATACATTTTCGATATATTTTATTAATTTAGTTATATTCTATCGAATTTACATACAATATTAAAACAAGATTTGTTTTATAATGTTTTTTTTAAACCGTGGGTAGTTGTCGATTTCGTTCTCGCTGTTCCGAGAGCTGCCAGTCTCGTGTACGCATCGGAACACAGCGCTCGTGTTCCGTCGACGCGGGAGATACAGTTTAATTTCATTAGTTTTGTAGACTATCTGGTGTAAGTGGTGTTAGTGGTACAGCAGAACATTCTGGTCGATTATCCAGCTTCGGGAGCGGTATTCTGGTGAGTGGAATATATGTTTATCTGCATGTGTAGATGAGCAGCTTGATTGGTTTTTGCATAGCTCTCGGCACAGTGAAGTCGCTGCCTACCGTGAATAAATTTACTATATTTTTTCTTCTTGATTAGGTACCTATAGGTTTATATGCGTACAAAATATCATGAGTATATGCAAGAAACAGGATTTTATTAAACTACCTCACTATTTTTATATCAGTTAATTAAAATACTTCCAAAATGTTAAGTAGGTGTTACATGACTCACGTCGAAGTTAAAAAATGAGTGTATTCATACAAACTAAATCAAAAAACAATATGGCCTCGACAAATCTTATAGCAAAAATATTCCGTAGGTACCGTTGAAGATCATTCGAACGTTTTTTTCCTAAGAATTAATATGGGCTGTATTTCAATTAATCCTTTACGTACCAGAAAAGGAAAATACGCATTAATAAAAAATATCACTTTATTTAGTCTTAATAATATTATTTACATTACATAAATTATAAATAAGATATCTTTGTGATTCCTGCGGTAGTGAGTACTGAGAGGAGTAGTAACAAGGCGCTGACGCTCCCCGATGGAGAACTCGCGTTGTATCGTGTCACCTGAAAACAACATTATCCACTTAATGATTTATCCTACTTTCTATTAATATTATAAAGGCGAAAGTTCGTGAGTGTGTTTGTTACTTCTTTAGGCGCGAACGGCTGGGCCAATTTTAATGAATTTTGGCATTGAGATAGCTAACGCCCTGGATTAACACAAATATACTTTTTATCCCGAAAAAAATGAGTACGCACTAGTACGCAAAATGTTTCTGATTTAAAGTGGATTTAAAACGTATTTGTAGCCGGGCGAAGCCGGGCCGGGCAGCTAGTTTACAATATTATTCGTTGCTACACACTACGTATTTTAAAATACCATACTAATCTACACAATACCATAAATACACAAGCCAAAGGTATAGACAGAGGGAGTCCTACCCACATTTTAACAAGCTTAATTCCTATCGATCAATATCTGCAGAATTCCCACTCCTGGGCAATTGAAATCTCATAAATACACTACACCAACAAAGTGATTATTTACTGAAATTAATAAGCAATCGTATCTATATATAGATCGGTTCCTAAAACAGCCCAACTACATTTATCTTAATCGGTTTAATTTTAGGATAGGGATCGCTTATCAATTCTGCCTGTGAGTTATTATTAGCAGGGAACCTTGTTTACCCTAAACACCCTCGTAGAGCATTTGTAAAGACACCGCCTGTGACACGAGGGGTGGTGGATTCAATTTCCACACCCAGCCAAAGGTTTATTAAATAAAATATATAGCGGGTCTAGGTGTAGTGTGATCGAAATCTTGCATATTTTCTCGACAGCCTCCGTGGCCTAGTTGGTTAGATGCCGGATGAGAAATGAGGCAGCGGGTTCGATCCCCGCACCGAGAAAAATGTTTTTCAGGCCCACAAATGTTTGTCTCGAGTTTGGGCGTTTGTAAGACCGAAAAGTCTCTCGTTTTTGATACCCACAACACAAGACTTAATTGATCTTAATGTGGTGTTAGGACTATGTATGTGACTGTTGGATGTAGTAGCACAGAATACTATTCTATGGTAGTAGTATGATTTTTTTCTGATATCCGCCACACAAGAATTGACTTACTGTGGGGTGTGGCGAGTGACAGTTGTTCTATACTTATGAAGAGAGGTTATTGTGACTAAGTTATCACATAAAACTCATGCGAATTTGTTTACGATGGCATTAAACATAAAAAGGGTTTAGATACCGTCCGATAAGCCTTGCGATAGCACTTTCATTTACGGATTATTCCCTCGCGCGGTTTCGTTTACCTGCGTAATGCGATGACAGATAAATAATTCATTTATCTTTCTATACTAATGTTAGTTATTACGCCCGAATACTCAAACATCCATTTAAATATTAAGTTGTACTTAACTAACTACGTCCCACTCAATCAGTCCCGCTTAAATGTAGGTACATTTAAGCGGGACTTGCGTGAAACATATTTTAGTGGCGTTAGATAAGTAAAAATGTATGACCAAAATAGACATTTAATTATGAATGTTAGCAAATTAGTCTTAAAACTAATACCCACCGAAGTCACTACCTCGATTTTGATGAAAAATAAAAACTGCGTACTTGGATTTTGGATTAATCAATATTCCTAGCGAGGAATCTATTTGAATGATTTTGAAAAACATAACACTTGCTGTGTTATTAAGCTATTTCATAATGTTGCTAATAAGGATCAAATCCTGGGAAGCATTTACATACGGCAAACTAAAGTAAAGCGCTCATTTTTAGCATAATTCATTTTTTTTCTTCCGTTGCCTTAGTAGGTACGTCTGCTGCGTTGGGAGTGGAATTATCAAGAAATAAGTATATAACACTTGATATATTTGTTAAACCCATCACAATGTACCTAGTGCGATACTCGTTTTAGCCTGTGTTTAATCTAGTTTGATTTGGCCGACACAATGTTAGGAGAGACAAACATATTATTAAGTAAAAAAAACACTAGCTTGTTTTTACTCAGAACGTCGATAAGCAAAATAAAATACTAGGTAAGTTTGAAAAACCAATTAAAAGCCAACTTACAGTATCATTGATCCAGTTGGTGTAGCTGGCGACCCTGGCGTTGACCCCCGGGTATCTCGGGTCCCCGCAGCCGTACCCCCACGACGTAATGCCCACTACAATCCCGCTGTAGATCAGGGGGCCGCCGCTGTCGCCTTGGCATGCATCCGCCCCTGCACAAAAACAAATTATAATAAATACACCGAGCACATAGTCCTCGGCCCACATTAATATCAATTGTGTCTTGTGTGTCAGAAACTACGAGAGATTTCACTCAAACATTAGACAAAAACACGAAACAAATACCTGTGGATCATACAAATTTATCTGGATGCGAGGACTGAAACCGCAGCCTTCCATTTCACAGCGGGCGCGGCTTCTAACTGTGCCACGGAGGTTATCCATTAACATCACAATTAGTAAAGGGATAACTCTGAACCATGGTTATCGACATAGCCCAACGGATTAGCAAGTTGAAGTGGCAGTGGGCCGGTCACATTTGTCAGAGAACCGACAACCGTTGGGGTAGACGTGTTCTCGAGTGGAGACCGCGCCTCGGCAAACGTAGTGTAGGACGCCCTCCAGCCAGGTGGAGCGACGATATTCGTGGGGTGGCTGGTAGCGGTTGGCGACGATGGGCTGAAGATCGAGCCCAGTGGCGTGCTATGGGAGAGGCCTATGTCCAGCAGTGGACGCAGAAGGGCTGATGATGATGAACTCTACTATCGTGTTCCGTTCGTGAGATTGGCAGAGGCAAAATATTTTCTTTCTGACGGATATCTACTTTAAGAACCCGTCATGACCCATGTAGCTGTCGAGTTTCGGGTTCATCCTGTGTTATCCGATAGTGCTGAAATATTTGTGCTCGTGTCGATGATACTCTATCTACAGGACACTGCAATTACCATTAGATGAATAATTATGGTCACTTTGCCACTTAGTATAAAAAGTGATACTGGCGATATTTTTTATCCGAAAGGTAGCGTCCCTTACCCCCAATATCGAGAAGACCCGCGCAGATCATGTTAGTGGTGACGGGGAAAGGATAGCCGGTTAAGTTCTGGAGCAGTTGGTAGCGGTAGGCGCAAACGTTGCGGTTGATCTTGCGTATCGCCACTGCGTTCAGGACCGACGAAGGCGACTGGACTTGCGACTGAAAACAGATGTATTTGATATCACTTTTAATTTTTTTCGAGTACCTACATATACTGGTGGAATATTCGTTTCCGCCTAGATAACCATCGTACATATACCAAGCATTAAAAATATTAAAATCTTCTTTAAGACAAGTGCCGCGTTCTATTAACAAATAAATAAGCACATCGTGTGTACAAAACGGTCGCCTTCCAAGGTAAGTAAATAAATATTCAGACTAGAAGCAAATACCCCCTATAAATTCACCCCTCATACGTAAGTGTGTCGCTATGCCGGTTATTCCAGTCAGTCGCATACTATCCGGCCGGCATAACTGTGCCAACGAGATCGTCGTCTCACGTCGATGAACACTACTACACAGCAGTTAGGCTAGGTAACATAACAGGTTGTAGGTAACATCAGGTTCTTTTAGTCAGTTTGTTTCACCTTCTCATTTACACCAGGGGGGAAAAGGTCCCTCATATATATGAGGATTCCTGGATAGGCACCACCGCAATGTCTATTTCTCCCGCCCAACAGCAGTGTAGTGTTCCGGTTTGAAGGACATTGTCGCCAGAGTAACTACTGGACATACTGACACTTAACATATTATGTCTCAGGATGGCGAGTGCAGTGGAATGCAAAGCATTGCTTTGTAATCCATGGTGTTTGGTTTTTAGTGTCCATGAGCGGTCGTACCGCTTACCATAAAGCGAATGCCATGCTCGTCTCGCCATTCATGGAAATAAAAAAAAACTTATGGCTAGGGGTGACAGTAATACTCACATCAGTGCGTCCCCAGCCGACATGCACGACAGTGGAGTTGTCGGGCACCTCGTCGCCCAGGCGCGGAATGGCGGCGACGTCGACAGCGCTGCCCCGTGTCACTGACGACGACAGCAGCAACACCGCCACGTCGTTGTCGCGGACCGGCGAGTTGTACCGCTCGTGCACGATCACCATCGACACCCCGTGCACCGAACCACCTGAGGATAGATAAATTGATGGAAAAGTTGTCAACAGTGTCGAAAATTTGCCGTGCATAAGTGCGGGGAATATGAGGCGAGTCTATCGTATGACGACATACATTGCCATGTCTTTATTAGTAGGTATGTTTTTATGGTATTTTTGTAATAGATACAATTAAACAGTTTCGATACTGGAATGGCCTATTGTTCCAATATCTATATTCTATTAGAACTCGCTTTACGTTAACTAACTCTATTGCAAACATTATTTCCACAGCATTTTGTCCGAGATTACCCGTTTCCTACTTCGTATTTGTGGCATCTATTATCGCAACCAAAACCCTGCAAGGAATTCCCGCATATTCTACAATCAAACCACTCTACTCAGCTATGAAATTGGGCTATTTAGCTATCGAGTATCTAGTGTTATAAGGTACTCACCGCCGCCAAGCGTGGCGCTGCCTGCTCGGATGGAGAATATCCTTGGGTTCATCACGTTCCCTGATCTGCAAGCACGTACTATATTATGTAAGTTTTCTGGGAGACATGTGAAATGACTAGTCAAGCCTTTTGATTTTTCGTATTTATTCCAATACTTGTACCGTTTGACTTTCCTTCTTGTCTTTCGTGATTCTAGCCTTTAGGTTAATCCCAAGGGGGTACTCTGTAGGATTTTTACAAATAAAAAGATAGATAATTTTCCTCTTGTTGGTACAGAACCCTATAAATAAAGATTAGTGGTAATTAATACAGTAATCCTTTTTACTGGGAGACCGTTTTAAACAAGTATCAAAGAAATAGCCCTGAAAAGATAATCTCTAGCGATAATATATCATCATTAATCTAAAAACACTGACTAACACATCATACCGATATGCTGAGACACGTGACGCACAGACGTGACTCATTATGGTTGGTCAGGATTCCACCTCAAAGCGCAATTTACACGGGGAGAGTTTCTCGTGGCGAGATTCGTATGCCATTATCGCATGACAAAACCGCCATAAAGCCATAAAGGAGAGTTTCTCGCTTCGAAGATACAAATTATAAGGATATAAAAAAGTTGCATCGTGTAAACATTTGTCAGAAATAATTAATGATTAATTAAAAGCAGCGTTATCATAAAAACATTCCAATAACATCATTTACAATTTGTAGGTCATCATTGATAGGAAGGATTAAATATCGATTAGGAATATTATTGTTTACATATGATATTTCGATATTTATTAATAATATCATCAACAAACCTCTTATTAGGAGGGAGAGGGTTTAAGTGCAAAGGATACTCAGAAGATCAGATATCAGTTGTAAAGCCTTGTAGTTAGTAAATCTACCTACAGTACAAATCGGCCGGCTGGACAGGGGTTGTAACTGGTAACCCTGACAGAATCGAAGTTTTGTTAAGTGAGATTGCCAGTGAATAGAGATCCAGAAGAGGTTCGTAGAATGTCCGTATTCGCCTAGATAAAGACCATTACAAGATAATGGGAAATTGTGTGTGACACACGTGCGCGTCCGTTCCGGGTTCAACCTATATTTGGACTGGATTATACAAAATGTATAACCAGGATTATACTCTCTTGTAGCGCATTGTAGTTGCTTAGTCATAGGTATAACATAAAATAACTTACGTGTCAATGAAGCAGTGTGCTGCGGAAAGGACATGACGAACCGTCACCAACGATCCGCCACACGACAGCTGAGAGCTTCTCAACACCTGTGTACAAGCGAATAGTAAAAAAAATGTGTGTGTGTATTAGTGTACACACGTAAGAAGTGAAACTTCTTTATGACATCATTTTTCGAAAAATGATCTACTATTTACAAATTTACAGAATTGGTAAAATAAAGCTAAATTAAATAAAGTTTAAGTTTAGGAGGGGGGAAATTTTTGAGGGAATTAGGGATTTCTATCGGGGCCAATTTGTAGCCCTCACCGAGACGGTTCCGAGGATACCAAGCTCGGTGGGTCCACGACCTTTATTGGCCGAGATAGGTTTAGGGGGGGTGAGGTAAAAATTTTAGGTGGGGGTAGGGGCGGGGGGGGGGGGGTTAGGTTTCGTGGGGGGGCTATTGGGCACCTTAAAATATTTTTGGGTGGGGAAAGTTGTGGAGGGGGAATTCGGGAATTCTGTTGGGGCAGGATTGTAGGCCTCACCGAGCCGGTTGTAATGAACCCAGGGTCGATGGGTCTACGATGGATATTGGCGGAGAGAGGAATAGGGGGGGTGAGGTAAAAAATTTAGGTGGGGGTAGGGGCGGGGGGGGTTTTGGTTAGGTTTCGTGGGGAGGCTATTGGGCACCTTAAAATATTTTTGGGTGGGGAAAGTTGTGGAGGGGGAATTCGGGAATTCTGTTGGGGCAGGATTGTAGCCCTCACCGAGCCGGTTCCAATGAACCCAAGGTCGGTGGGTCTACGATGGATAATGCCGGAGATATGAGTAGGGGGGGGTGAGGTAAAATTTTTAGGGTGGGGGTAAGCGGGGGGGGGAGGTTTCGTGGGGAGGCTATTGGGCACTGTTTTGGATTTAGGGTGGGGGAAGGCCAGAGGGGGGGTAAGGATCAAATTACAAAAAAGTGGGTGGGACTTAAAATTTTGGGTGGGGCTTGGAAACGGTTGGGGGTGTGGCTTACTGAAGTGGGTACTATACTGTTTCCATTCGTTTATTTTATTTTTGACAGTTCACGCCTATAAAGTACGACATTACAGTAGAACAATATTTTGAAATAAAAGTAGATACTTTCTTGACGGGTAACGCCCACTTAGAGTTGTGCCATTCGTAACGAATGACCACAGATAACAAAAACGATTTTGAATAGAATCAATCAATCGGAATCATTTGAAATAAAATTACATTAAAATGCTAATGAAAACAGTTAAACGTAATATAGTACCCAATATTAGGATCGAATGTATTTGCTGCAAATTAATTAATATGAATAAAGGTATACGCATGGGTAAGTTGTCAAATGCGACATCGCGATCCCAATCAGACATTATTTCTTTCTTCGTCTTATCTACGACACTCGCCCAGTTATGAGGCGTCACATTTTCACACGCATTTTTAAGCAACTCCAGCATTTTGTTTGCGGTGAAAGGAGGAGTTGTATTTATTCTCGCAGCATATCCTTTCACTTGCGCCCATATTAGCTCTATGGCATTATACTGGCAATGATATGGAGGAATTCTAAGGACGGTGTGCCCATGTTCTGCAGCCATTTCATCTATAACGTATCGTTTAGGCTGCTTCCTCATTTTTAATATTTTAAGTAACTCTACTTTTAATAGGGACTCGTCCACCTCCTCGCCATTGTTACGGAGCCAGTTTATTATTTCATTTTTTTTACTGGCTTGCGTTGGCATTTTGTTAATTTGCCGAGAGTGATAGGACGCATTATCTATAAATATTGTTGATGGCTGTTCGAGTGACAATAACATTTCCCGAAACCATTTTTCATATACTTCGGAATTCATTTCTTCGTGGTAATCCCCTGTTTTCTTTGATTTAAAAGCTAACATTTTGCACAAATCCTTTTGCGGTTCCTGCATGACAAATTATAATTCTTTCACCTTTTCCCATTGGCACTGCGGTCGAGGAGCTAGCAGTGTTGTCAGTCCAAGTTTTTGATACCGTGTGATTCGCATTGAGCCAAGTTTCATCGGTGAAAACAACATTCGACCAGTCTTCTATTTTTTTAGCTTGTCTTAAAAATTCGCATCGATACAAAGCAACATCATTGCGTTCCATCAATATTTTTCTTTTGTCACATTTTTTGTATTGGAATCCAATCCTATTCAATACCTTCGCCAAAGAAGACTTTTGACCACGGAACAAGCCACTAGTTTTCAGAGATTGTACTAGGTTATGTAAAGTAGGAATCTCTTTTCTTTGGTAATAATCGTATATATGACGACGAATAGCATCACCATCAAAACTGTCAATTGCTGTCACTTTAAAGGGCTGACGTTTTTTCTTAGGTGTAGATGGCTTGTTTTGTTCCATGCCACTACTGCCGTAGCCTTCTTTAATTATTTTTGAAACTGTTGGAGCAGTAATACCTAATGCTGCTGAAACACGGTCTCTGATTTGAGTCACTGGTATAAGAGGTCCACCATTACGGCTTTCCCTTTCAAAGTACTCATGAAGTCGCAACACAAACTCCCTTGTTTGTCCTTTAAGCACCTTTCCTTTAGGCATTTTGAAAGTGATGAAGGCAGGTACGATGTTCTCAATTCAACCAAATGTAGGAATTCACGGGTAAAACAATACGGAGGAATATAAATACTCAACTCGACGTATGAAAAATGTGAATTAAAATTCAGCGAACGGAAAACACTAGCACGGGCGCGGGCGTCTCGTTGTGAGTGACCACAAAATGGCGGCGCGCGTCACCTGTCTGCCCAGTGTTGCCGTTTCACAATTTGTTTTTAACAACATTACTATTGCCGACGGAAGTGATAAGAATATTAACTTAACATGAGTAAATGGTTTATTTTAATATAATTATTAAATCAAGTAACTTAAATATCCCTGAAGTTTTATAAAACAATGCATGGAGCAAAAAATAAAATATGTATTAAATCGATTAAAACTTGTTCAAAAATAAAATCGTTTGTTATAAAAAATTGATTCGATAACGCATCAGGCCATCACTATTTGATTCAGTACTCGATGTGTCAAAAATAAAATAAACGAATGGAAACAGTATAATTTACTAAATAAAAAAAGATGGCGCGTAACGGAAGAATGTGACGCGTAACGAAAAATTTTTTCCAACCCCGATAAAGAAGTTTCACTTCAATAATATTACAATTAAGTATATTATCGCCCAACAGTCACACAAGGTCATGACCACACAATAAGAGAATGTTAGGTCGTGGATTTCAGAAAGAACGGGAGACTTGTCTGTCCCAAAAACCAACATATATTTGTAGGGATAGTGCATGGAACCATTTCTCTTTATGTGGGGATCGAACACGGCCTCTCGTGTCAGTCTCTCGACGTTTATTTCAATAATATTTTTAGTTACTCCATCGCTCTAGAGTTTTTGTTCGTTGGTGGTTCCTCCAAATAGCGAACCCTATACACAGTGATGGAAAACCCGTCTAAGTATATCTAGCAAGTGTTATGTAATGTGTTTATCCCACTTCGATTAGGACGACATAGCTATCTCTCCACATTGGATAGATGCTCAATATAGATTTTATTTTGTAGGTATCCTTATAATAATGAAGGAAACCTGCATACCATAGCAATTTGTAAAATATGTTATGTGAAGTCCACCGACCTGCTCTAGTCCAGCATGATGGACTATTCGGCCTAACCCTCTCAATAGACGTGTATGGGCTGATACAGAATAAGGTCCACGTTGTAACACGTAATACTCACTTGCACTGTGTAAGGATATTGCTGTATGGAGACAGGGTTGCCGCCTATGATCCGTGACCCTGGGTCTGCTGTGTTGTTTAAAGAGACTATCTGCAGCCTCACTTGTGATGCCTGACCTAAACATAACGAGAAGTATATCAATAATGTCGCAATGTTCTTATGGTATTTTGCTGGCTGGATAACCGTAATTACCAGTACAGCAATCACCGTACCAAAAGTGTTAGATCTAGTATAGTGATTCACTCAAATGCGTCGTGTCCGGAGATATTATGCAGATAACGCAGGCTGGCATAATTGTGTTGACTGGCAATATATCTACTGCACTGCATTTACTATCAGGCGAATTGTACTGTGTAGTGTACATACATACATACATAAACTTACACCTTTCCCTAGAAGGGCTAGGCAGAGGTGCACCAGGACACCCACGTTTCGCCTTGTGTTCCGTCCCACTATGTGATAGGGGGCGAATCTATTACCATATCAAGCACAAACTAGGGGGCTAATTATGAATAGAAAAATTCAATAGCCCTTTGCCCGACCAGGGATTCGAAGCCGAGACCTCAACGTTGTATACGTACTGTTAAACAACTGCCCCGCCGTAGCAATCTTTGTAGTGTCAATGTTAAATTTGATATAATCCGCCGAAATATAGATATCAAGGACTTATTAATAAATAAGAAATCAATAGACCAAAAAGTTGACCCTTTGAATTAACAAAATATATCAAACCTGCTTCTAAAAGCACTCGTTAAAAAGGAACTGTTTCCGCCCGGGATCGAACCGGGGGCCTTCTGCGTGTTAGGCAGATGTGATAACCGCTACACCACGGAAACTATGTACATAGTAGACGAAAAAGCTGTTAATATGTGTATCTGTCAAAGGCGCAGTGTGTAATCTGCTGTATTACAACAGTGGGTCAGATTGCAAAACGTCGCTGTTTTATAATACGGCTTTCCAAAATTCAGGCATAGCCATTCCCCTATTCTATATAGTAAAATACCACTTCTATTGAGTTTGTGTGTGCCTGATATGGATTTAACATTCCGCATGAATTGGTGTTGATATCGATAAGTAGATAGTAAAGTAATAGGAATTATGGACGCAATTAAACTACAAATATATGATACTAGCTTCTGCTGGCAAACTTCGTCTGCGTGGTTAACTTTACTTGAAATCTCCCATCCCGTCCCGTCCCATTATATCCAGCCCGCCCCGTCGCATTCTCACTAATGGAATGTAATCCAGTCCCATCCTATCCTTTTGAGTAAAAAAAAAGTAGCAAATAATTCGGAATTCATTCTTCATCCCACGTGAACACTAAACTTTTCGGGATAAAAATTAGCCTATGTTACTTCTAATACCTCCAAGAATATGTGTACAAAGTTTCATGATGATCGGTTGAGTAGTTTTCGCGTGAAAGCGTAACAAAGAAACTTACATTCACATTTATAATATTAGTAGGGATTGTAATTCCCAGTCATTACAAGGTAAATATTAACATGTCTATACCGTATCTTTCGTTATTTATAGTACCTACATCTGTTAATGTTTTATTATTGCCTAAAACACCTGTGAATTGTTTTAATATCGCTTTACAGGTGGGATTTTAGATTCGAAACAATATAACCTTAGGTACCTACATAAATATTTCTCAAATATTACCTAGAATTTAAAAATAACTAGTCTTACGAATTTCCTCACGGATTAGGTTAATGTTTAATGTTTTAATGTTGTTTAATTTTTTGCTTCCTTTACTTTCATTTCAATGTGTAACATCTAAGAAATCATTATTACCTGGGATTCCTAAAAATAATCCACGAAAATGAGGCTGGCCTAATTGCGAATCGAAATCAAAATGTCTACACAAATCATTTTGTCACATAGTTTAGAACCGGAAATACCGACTTACGTGTGGTAATTTAATTGTTTTAGTGGAATATCCCATAAAGATATGACAATAATGTTGATTCACGATCACTTCGCCTGAAGTTTACAGCTAATACTTTTGTACTTATCTTATTGTTGCGAAATATTTATTATGCGCTATTCAGTGACGTAGCATGACTAAAATTTAATATATAGTAATAAATAAGTGTATACAGTATACACCTTACCCCACACCCAGGCACAAGTCTTGTATTGTAGAAATCTGAAACTACGAGAGTCTTTGCGGGCTCACAACACCCAAACCTGGAATATATTTATAGGCCGCGTAAACGTATGTCTCGATGCAGGAATCGAACCCGCGGCCTTATGTTTCCCAACCGGTATTCAACGAAACGCTTAACGTAGCCTACGTTATTACGTCAAATTATATGAGCATTGAGCCGTAAGCTACATACGTTTGGCAAGGTCTTGCAAGAAAAGTTATTTTACTCTCAATAGCAGGATTCTCCAAATTATATGTCGCAACCCACTGCTGCGTCGCAAGGGCATATTAAGTGGGTCCAGAATAGATATTATCGATTAGAGTCCTTTTACCATTCATATGTGAGGCCGGATTTTCTATGACCAGCATTAAAACTAAATACCGAAATAAATTGGACGTATCAAACTTCAAACTATCAAACTGCATTTAAAAGTAGGTAACTATAATTGAAATTGGTAAGTTGCCAAAGCTGTAATGGAAATAATAGTTGTTTGACCATACATACATACATAAACTCACGCCTTTTATCCCCGAAGGGGTAGGCAGAGGCGCCACTAGGACACCCACATTTCGCCTTGCATGTTCCGTCCCATGATGTGATAGGGGGCGAGCCTATCGCCATATCGGGCACAAATTTCTGACTCCGGGCTGATAATGAATAGAAAAATCCAATATCACTTTGCCCGACCCGGTATTCGAACCCGAGACCTCAGCTTTGTAACCGTACCGTAATACAACTACGCCACCGAGGCAGTCACCGAGTTGTTTGACCAATAGGTACTTTTATCCATCCTTTACTGCCTAATGGTGACTCGCAAATTTTGCAGGTTTTGTTAGATGAGTCGGAGCCCAGTTGAGTTTGGGAGCCACTGCTATATAGTCGACGTGCGAGACACCATGACTCTAGGCGGTCGCCTATAATACCTAACCCATTTATAGCTCCGCCTCTAGCGCTATTCATCACCACCTTTTAGCTTGGCACGAATTAAGACATATTTTGTTTTTATTATAATCCTTAGATTATTAATAAGATACCCTGTTAGTTCATTAACACTATTAAATGTACGGGTGAACTGTAAGCAAAACACTGATAAAAAAGTTAAATTCAAAAGAACTGTTTCAGTCAAGTTCCTCCATTGTTAGTTTAATACTATTAGAAGTGTTGCATGCACACAGACTTATTGACATAGATTATGGGAAATATTGATTCGCTAATACAAATTGCACTATCTAACCTAATTATGAGTTGCTGATAACCCAAACCAACTGACGCTTGAGATTTGAGTTGCTGACGACTCATTATTGACTTACGGACTTACTGACCTATATCTCAATAAACAAAATCTACTTACAGCATGTCACAGATAAAATTAAAAACACTAAACACAACATGTCTGTTGTTTGAGGTATGTGTACTGCCCGCGCCCCGCTGATTTCAGAGTCTATCAGTCGATAAAATCGTTATCAGGACAGTCGAACTGTTTGATGATAAACCATTGTGAGAACAAATAAGTTTAATGTTGTAAGAATGTTTGTTTGTATAAACCGTATATGATAAAGTACAATGATTGATTTCAAAAGTGATTCCACGGTCAAGCCGAAATACGGTTACGTGGGACCTATGCATAAACTTGTATAAATAGGTATATTTTTAATTTTTAATATATAAATAAAATAAATATATACAACAGTTTAGTTTCGGTAATACTTTTCTGGTCTTTATTGGAATTTTCCATGCTAAGTAATAATTTCTCTGATTTATAACGAGGTGTCATTAGTCTTTTATTATCCTATAGTGGGAAGTTTATAGGGAAATTTATTTATGGCTCATCACAAGCGCTATACATACAGTTTGGAAACTGTCACTACATTGTCGCTTTTTCTATGAATTTATTAACAAACTATGATCACCATGATCACCATCGGCTATGCAAAGTGGTGCAAATTGCAGCCAGCTGCCCAGTGCTGCGCGAAACATTACACTGCGTCTAGCTCAGCGCTGAAGTAAATATTACCTCAATCTCCCCTATTTCTATCGCCGAGTCTGCATCGTGTATTATTATTAATGTGAAGGAAGTGACTTGTTAAAGGAGAGTATTAAATATTCGATTCGTTGAATTAAAAATATGATATAATACATGACCGTAATTTTGACAAAATTTGCTTTTAAATTATGTACATTATTACAGAACACTGGTCAACATTAAACTTAAGTAGCGCGGGAAATGAACTTACGGATAATGATCTCAATACAGTAATAACTTACTTATTTCGTGTTGCATAGGTCAGCCGACTGCATGCATAACTAACCGATGCGCGAGAGAATGCCTCTTGCCTGCGCATAAAGTTCATTGATACGTCTTGCGCGCCATACAATAGATCAAGTAAGATTTAGGACGTAAAACAATACGAAGTGTCTTTTAGCGAAAATGTGTTATGGGGAAAATGGGAAAAGGGTTTTTTCTGTTATCAGTATACTCAAAATTCAAGCATGAGCTAATGCATGACCAATAAGTCCTGATATAAAATTTTCTTTTTTAGTTGTTTTTTACCATTTGGATTTCCCCAGACAATCAAAAGACGGTCATAATAATTATATTTATCGCCATATCTACGAACGTGCTGCCTTTATTACCCGACTTGTATTGACTAGTAATCCAGCCCAGGTTAGCTCGGATGCGTTTCATTTTGTCACATATGGTACCCTCTTTATACTACATCCATGGTGCCATCAAGGTAAAAAAAAATACTCCCGATCAAGGCCTCTTTTAAACAATAAAATCTATATCAAAATTGGCTCCTTCGTTCAGAATCTATGATGTCATACTTCTTCAGTCGGAGGTTTAAACAATTACTTCTTCAGGTATAGTTTACCTGCCTCTCATTTAATAGAAACCAGCACAATATTTTCGTCTATGTACATGCCAGTTGTTTCCGTAATTATAATATGGCTGTTGGGAAGGCCGTAGATAAAATACAAGTGTATGTTCATTATAGAGTTCTGAAGTCTTTGGAAATATTACTCATTCTATTTCGTCATATAGCAAATGCATTCTTATATTTAATCTTATAAATTATCTTACTACTTACAAATAACAAAGTAATTATAGCTATAGCGGTATCAAGTTCTAATCTTTATGCACTGATTAGTGATAACCGGTGTATTCCAGTATTTTTTTTTTACTGCAATGAATAGCGACACGAGCATGCCATTTGCCTGATGGTAAGCAATACGACCGCTCATGATATTGACCATTTAACACACTTAGCAAGAACTTGCAGTTTATTTTTATTAAATATGAAGTTTATTATCGTTGCAGACGAAAGTGATAGTAAATATTCAGACTAACCGAATAAAAGCAATCCTTGCATGTTATGACACTTTTTCTTTCAAGTCTGGGTGTGGAATGTCTTGTAGTTTCTATTATGTAGAACTGGGACTATGTATGTGTGTGATTGTTGTACTTATTTATTTAAATTTTAAACAGCATCAGTTAGATATCACATGTGAATATTTTATTTAGAGTAATGATATATATGTTACACGGTACAATAAATATAAGGTACACGGTGATAGGTTACACATGTCATAACAGCGCCGGCCGCACAGACACCAGCACCACCTGACGGCACAATACTGCAACACACATACATACAGTATTAAAAACATGTTTTATAACATTTTAAGTAGTTAAATTAGAATTTATAAATTATGTAACGTGATGCCACGCAGGTTTAAAGATGTCGCCAAAGAGCGGGCGGGGCGCGACGGCGACGCGACGCTGACGGGTTGTGAGGAGTTGTAATATAAGCAGTTAATGTAGACACACACAGAGCAGCCCCGCCGCCATGGCGCTCGACGGGATGGTGCTAATGACATGTTAATACCAACCAATACATTACAACTGATCACGTCCCGTCATCCTCGGGTCCCACCCGTTGTTTGGCCTTTAGCCGCTGGGTACATTAACGCGACGCGTATTGCGGTGAATAAAATAATATTCGGTTCGCCAGGATTGTGTCACTGGTGCTCGCGGCGTGCGCTTGCGAGCGACACTCGCCAGCCGAAAATAAACGCTTTGCCACACAGATCGCACGTACGTAGCGTGGTTACTTTAGCGCCGCGTACTGTTATCATAGCATCGCGCCGGGTTTCAGTGTACCGAGACTATCAAACAGAACGTGAGAGCGACGCAAGCAGCTAGTCACTGCTCTATTTGACAGTGTAGTACCGTTTCATGACAACACAACGCGGCGCTAGATTACGGTTATAGTACGTGATGCGATAGCGACTTAACGAGGCGTTACGTACGCATTCCTCGTAGCAAAGCGTTTATTCTCAGCTGGTGACTCGCTCGCAAGCGCACGCCGCGGGAGCTTGCGATACAACGCTATCGAGCCAAATTATATTCCCCGCTCAACGCACACGCAACACGCGTCGCGACTAATTTGTGAGTATAAAGAATTGTATTACCTTTATCGGTGTAGGCCTCGTCGATGAGTATGTCTGCGGCGAGCCCGTGCGCCGTGTGCGTGAGCGCGCGCAGTGGCGGGGGGTCCGCGCCCCCCACCGCCGCGCCCCCCGCACCCCCCGCCGCCTCCTCCACGCCGCGCCACCGAGACAGCTCCTCCGACGCCGGCACCACCTCCCCGCCCTGCAACACGGACAACAGATAAGTTAAATTTTATGTTGTAGAATGTTCACTGTCGACAAGACATTAAATTGGGGAGGCATGTCTTCACTTAATAAAGTGCCTTAAACGCCTTAAACGGGTGCCCAACCGTTTAAGGTTTCAAAGGTGTCTACGAGAGGTACGATGCCACCGATTTTACGCCCATCTCAGAATCCCCGCAGTGTTCCCATAGACCGTAAAGGGCCGTTTAGGTCGCCATTTACGCCGGGGATTCTCATACCTGCTAACCAAAAGGCGGAAGAAGCTTTCTAATCTGGGTTAATGGTTTCGCCAGACATCGGGCGGGATGGAATGGCGAGGCGACGTGGGCGCTTCGTGGATGGGTCATTTGGAGTTGTAATATGTGGGTTGGTATGGAACACGGCAGGCTGCCATGGCATTCGGCATGAAGGCTCTGTGTGACATGTTTCATACTAACTGATACATTACAACTCCAAACGAGCCGTCTGCGTTGCGTCGCCGTCCGCTATCTAGCAAAACTATAAGTGTGTATTGAATAATGCTTACTGTGTGTACGTCGGGCGCGGGCTCGGCGGCGTACTTGTGGTCGCGGAAGGGTCGGAAGGCGTGGTCGTGGTGCAGGCGCAGCGCGTGGTCGATGACGCTGCAGGTCATGTCGCGCGCCGGGTCCAGCACCAGGTAGCTGCACGCCGAGCCCGGGGACTCCGACCTCCACGACGGCCTCTGTGAGTACACAACACATTTACATTAGTATTCTGTTTAGACTTAAGCTTGAAATATAATGCGTATCTAGCGCCGCATGCTGTTACGGTGCTATAGCGTCGAGTTTTGATTTATTTGGATGGTATTACACTGTCGAATGGAGAGAACACTCGTGTATAGATCACGCCACACAATGGGCGGGACGGGACGGCAACGCAACTCTGGCGGATGTTGACGGAACGTTTGGTAATGTAATAATGTAATGGATTGACATGGAACATATCACACAGTACCGTCCCGCCGATTGCGACGGCGGTGCGACGGTGCTGTGAGACTTGTGCCATACAAACCAGTACATTCTAACTATTCACGTCCCGTAAGCGTTGCGTTGCTCCGTCCCGCGTACTATGTGGCGTCTTTACACGAGCGTCCTCTCCATTTGACAGTATAATACCATCATACTAAATCAAAACCACGCTATAACACCGTAACAGTACGTAGCACTCGGTACGCGTTCTATTTCACGAAGCCTTGTACGTTGAAAATTATAAACACGCAGCGCACATCTTGGCACTACTGGCGCCAAAATACTATGTAAAAGAAAAACTACTTTTAAAAGCTTTGTACACGTTCTATGCGCCACAGCCTTCAATGTCTCGTTAAACCGTGGAGCGAGGGGACGGTGGCGCGACGCTGACGGAACGTCGACAGATCGTGATCAGTCGCAACCTACTAATTGATATGGAACACGTTACACAGCTCCGTCGAGCATTTGCGCTTAGCGTGACGGCTCTGTGTGACGTGTTCCACATCAAACCATATATTACAACTCCTCACGACCCGTCGACATCCCGTCAGCGCTGCGTTGTTGTCCCGTCCCACCCGCAGTTTAGCGAGGCATTTACGGCCCTCCAACACTACAGCATATAGAGTAATGTATAGTGCGTTCTCACCTGCAGCTGTCGGCCGGGGTGGATGAGCGTGTGCGTGGTGCCGGCCAGCGCGTCGCCCACCAGGTACGTGGCGGCGCGCGCCTCCGTCACCACGTACGTCTCGCTCCCCGCGCCCTCCGCCTCGCACTCCCCCTCCGCACCCTCCACGTCTCCCTCGCCCTCCGCCTCCCCCTCGCCTTCTTCGTAGCCGTGCCGCTGCGAGACTAGCTCTTTCGCTGCGGAAATAAACACTGGGTATGTTCCGAATATCACTTTTTAAGAAGTTTTATTAAAACACAACTAAAGTAAAATTTGTGCCAACGTAGAATTTGAGCCACAAAAATAAAATGTACAGTGTTTAATGATATGAGTCTAAATTCTAAAAGGGCAGTAATAAACAAAATGATTTAATTTTTTTATATGGCTTAACAAGTGATAAAAGTAGTGTGTAGAATAATTATATAAATGTTAAGGGCTGTGTACCTGTGCGGTGGTCGGCGAGCAGGCGGCACAGCGCGTACCCGTGGCAGGGCGCGGCGCGCGCCACCACGAAGCGCCCCTCGCACGCGCCGCCGCCGCCAGACACGTCCGCCGCTGCAACACGCATGTACGTTGAAGAGGTAGTCAGAAATATCAGTATTTACTAATGGCAACCAACAGCCACTGAGATTATTTACTTCTTCAAAATATAGTAAATGGCCTTGCGGCCATGTGGGCAAGCCATAGGAAAATGAAAACACTCAGTATCTGGATTTTTCGGCCTGTAGTACGAAACGAGAATATGCTGCCACTAGATCAATGAGGCAACACATGCTGCTACTAGACCCATTATTAAAACCCATGAAAGACATCGACGTCAACCGGTCGTTGTAGACATCTTCCAAAGCAGCCTACTACATTCAGTAATCGACATTCCGTACATATGATAGTGATGTAAAAGGTATGTTACCTTCGTAGGTGGTGACGGTGGCGTCGTTGATCGTCTCCGCCAACATCTCGTGCTCGTCCGGGTTGTGCTCTATGAACACGTCCTGCAATAAACAATATATTGTTCTACTGTGAAACAAATACATAAATGATTTTAATTTCGTTTTAGTTATTAATAAAAAATCTATATGAAATCTGTTTAATATTAATTATTACTATAAAAAAAAATTAAATGTGACACTGATATGTTCGTAGATAAATCTACAATAGATGTGAAGAAGAAAACCTTAAAAATATTGTCTTGTAAAAGTGTGCCTTAAATCGTATGAGGGTACGTACGCGCGTGTGGGTGTGCATACGCATATGCGTACGTACGTGTGTGCGTGTTTACTTATGTTCGTGCGTATGTGTGTATGTACCTTGGGCGGCGCGTGCTTGTAGTGGAGACTGATCTTGCTGAGCTCGTGGTCCAGCTCAGCCAGTTGCGCCACGTGCCTCGCCTTCTCCGCCTCGGCGCCTTCCGACTGATTACAAAGAGTTTTATACACCTGATAAAGTGGGTACTTATGTTTAAGAATATTTTTTGCGATTTCGAAACAGCTTTTCATTGCGGTTTTATGAAAATTTTTACATTTTGGCGGCATAAAAATGGCACAAACATAAAGCAATATGGTAACTCCTTCATACGACCAGATTTTTCAAAATTGTTCCAACCAAGATAAGCTGCAATAAGTGTACATTCTACCATTTTATCGGAACTATTATTTAAAGAAAGAATAAGTTCAAACTTCAAACTTATAGGATTTACCAACCCGTAACATTTTAAGTGTAAGTATACAAAACAATGGTAAAAGCTTACCTTCTGCATGGCATGTCCGAGCGAGGCGATCTGCCTGTGTGTGGGCGACAGCGCGGGACTGTACTCTAACGGAGACTGTGGCGACACCGGGCCCTGCAATACATACGACAATTAAATATCCATTCTAACATTTAAGATAACATAAAAATTTATTAGTGTTTGGTTCTTTAAGCCGGATTTTAACAATTTAATAATGGTCAAATCTGATCAAACTTTATTATTTTGTTTAACTAAGTTATGAAGAATTAGGAGTTTCTCATATTCTGTTACAAATACATGATCTTAAAATGATATTTATCAGTAATTATAAAGTCCAAATTATTAAATGAAATAAATAAATACACCCAACAGTCACATACATAGTTCTGACCCCACACTAAGATCGAGTCTTGTGTCGTGGGTATCAGAAGCTACGAGAGACTTTTCGGTCTCACAAACGCCCAGACCCGAATCAAATATCTGAGGTTCCCACAAACATTTGTCTCGGTGCGGGGATCGAACCCGCGGCCTCTCGTTTCACAGCCGGCGTCTAACCAACTGCGCCACGGAGGCTGTCAATATTATAATTTAGGTTGTAAGATAATATACTCACGCTGTTGGATATGGAGGCGAGCTTGTGCTGTAATGAGAGCATGTACTCGCTGTACGAGTGACTCTTGTTGGGCGTGCTCGGTTGCGACGAGCCCGTCGAGTTCACGTTTGTCATGCCTGTATAAAAACACACTGGTGTAAACATCGATAAACATGCTAGTCTTCAGTAACACAAATTACTACCGATAACATTTTCTTTAAATATGATAATGATGTGGAATGTTCAAGTTATGTATAAGCAGTTCCCCTTAAAATATTTTCGGGATTAAAATAAAACATGTATTTTCCGCTAACAGTCCAAATGACAACCTTTATTATTTCTATAATATCAACATAAAAACTAGTTACAGTAAACAAAAAAATAATAAAACCCCCGCATACATACTCATATCAACTTCAATAGGTCGCCTGGCGAGGGCGTGGTGCACCGCGCGCTGGGCCACGAGCTGGCCGAGATTCTGCCCCACCAGGCCCAGGCTCTGCCCGCCCAGGCCCAGGCCTTGTCCGCCCAGAGACAGGTTCTGGCCCGCAATGAGATTCTGACCGCTTAATCCTAAGTTTTGACTCGCTAGACCTGCCACAACGGTGTTATAAGTTTTAAACGCGTGTCTTGCACAAGTATCTTTTAACAATATTTTTTAAAATATATTGAATGAATATATTAATGATGTTCTTGATAAATCATATGATGAAATAATATGAGAATTTGCCGTTACCATATTCGATAACAGCTAGATATTTCAAACTATCATAATTGCCTTTTATCTGATCAGTCCATATACAGCCACTGCAGGGCACGGGTCTCCTCTACAATATAGAATACGATTGAGACGGGTTAGGCCATAATAGTCCGCTACAGAACGTAGGCCACCTCAATCGTTTGGTCAACATGTGGAACCATAGCATCCACTCAAGCTATTTTCTGTTCTACCTCTTATATCGACTGAAAGCACTGACCTAAGTTTTGTCCAAGATTCTGTCCCATAAGATTCTGGTTGAGCGCGAGGTTCTGTGTGGCGAGCCCTATATTCTGATGCTGCAGCGCAAGGTTCTGCGCGGCGAGGGGCGGCCCCAGCGGGGGGAGGGGCGCGAGAGGCGTGGCCAGGCCGAACCCCATGCCGAAGGCGGGGCTCATCTGCTGGCCCGCTAGATGGCTCACTGATGTCTGCAACGCTTGTTGCTGAGCTGCTGAATACATATAACACCATTAGCCTCATCAAGACAATATAATTTGATTCAGGTTTTCTATAGTAGTTCACAATACTATTTTTACATTTTCTTTATACTGACTTTATCATTTGACATTTATTTCTTTCGTAATTCTGTTGCTGAATAAAGTATCCTTTTTTTTAAGTCGTTTTTTTTTACGTAAATTAATTGTGCGGTGGTGTTTGGTTTTAAAATTATAATCCAAACAATATTCAAAAAGGGTTTAAAAATTATGTATGCAACCTCTACACAAATGAATTATCCGCATACGTAATTTATGATCAAAATTATAAGGTAATATACAAAATATCATAATGCTCATTGATATGATATCTCCATATATAAAAATTACCTGAATGTTGTATGAGTGCAGTAGAAAAATAGTAACCACAAGACACATACAGCCATCTGTTATTACACAAGTGAACAGTACATAGCAACATACCTATGAAGTCGTTGGCGGTGGCCAGCATGGGCTGGTAGTACTTCTGCTGCGGGTACTGCGGCGGCAGGCGCGCGCCCATCGACGACGCTGCACACACACCGAATCATGCACACGCACACACAGGGGTCATGTTAGACACATATCGTCGGGGTTAATGCAAAACGTGTACCTTTAGAACGAAGCCATATTTTATGGCAACTATTTTTCAGTTAACTGGCAAATACGTCCCGTGTTTATTTTTATAAAATAGGTCCGGCAAACGAGTAAACAAGTCACCTGATGGTAAGCTATCTCTGCTGCTCATGAACATCGACAACGCTGAGATTATAGATGTTTCGCCAGCCCTTTAAATCGGGAGGGGGAGGGGGGGAGGTAAAGGATAAAAGAAGGAGGGGATATTGGGCATCCAGCAATCTCACTCATCAAACGAAACGCGACATCAAAGCTGGGTATTTACGTTAGATAGAGACATTCAATCATAAACACTATGGTATGTCAAATGATCGACAAATGTGTGAATTCTCTATAACCAAAGGAATTTTATTTAACACTAGCTTTTTGTCAAATCCTCTTTCTGGACAACAATGTGATTTTACCAGCGGCCCAGACACAGTTTAGTAGACAACATCAATAGTAACACGTTTAAACATTTAACCTGACGATATAATGATCACACAGTGGAATATCAGTCACTAATGAATGAGGGGAAAGTATGTTGAAATACATCTAATTTGGTTGACTTCATGAACATTTATTAGGAGTATATATCATGCATATTGGAAGTGTTTTTATTAAAAACATTTACTATTTGTTAAACAATTTATAGTTTTAATTAATTCATTATAGTTCTATATGGGTGTTTCGATTAAATTTTACTAAAGCTATTGAAGTGTAAAAGTTCAGACACAATTTTTGAAATACTAACTTTTTTGAAATACTAACTTTTTTGATATACTAACTTTGAAAATAGGTTTCATACTAAAACATAAAGTCTCATTATACCTAAACTGTTACGAGAAGAATTTACTAAGTATTAATGTTTTTTTAACTTTATCTAACTTTAATAGTAAAAAAACACTTCCTCACATATGTAGTAAACATTGAAATCAAGCTAGGTATAACATTGAACACTGATTCATGCTATAAGTATATGAGCATTGGACACTCACGAGGCTGCGCGTTGTTGAGTATGGTGTTGTGGAGGCCCAGGTCTGTCTGCGGGAAGCTGGGCTGGTTCAGTAGCCCCAGCAAGTTGGGGCCTGAAAGGTTCTGCTGCTGACTGGAAGAATATTATGGAGGTATTAGGTAGGTTCATCTTATCTTATTTTACTGGTTAGGAATACCACTTTAATACAAATCACTGCCGAAAAATCTAGAAAAATAAGTTTTTTTTTAATGAAGTAAACTCGAGAGTAATTGCTATAAGACATAAGACGGCAAGACTGGTCAAGACATCAATCAAAATAAAGCCAAAAATAAATTAAGGATAATCTACTATGATATCTTCGTTCATATTTTATCGTTGCTGGGCGGTGCGTAAACCGAACTAAAAAATACCGCGTCAGTGCTTTTCGAATGTCCATTTTTTTTCTATGACCATCCCTGCCGAAATGACCCCTATAGAAAACGAAACTCACTTGATAATATTCTGCTTCAACAGCATCCTCTGTATATTCTCAGCGTTGGAGAGCGCGTCCGTCCCCACCGGCGTGGGCGTGAGCGTCTGCTGCGCGGACAGCGGCAGCGCCGGCGCCAGCACGTTGAAGCCCAGCTCCGCGCCCATGGGCGTGCCCACCTGACTCAGTCCCAGCAGTGGGGTGTCCGTCGCTATTTGTAGTGGGGTTGTTAGGTTTGGCTGGATTAGTGTCTGGTTAATGACGTTCTGCATCGGCATTGTAGCTACTGGCATCGTCATTGGTAAACTGGTGACCAACGGAGCCTCTTGCATCACCTCAGGAGGCCTCTCAGGCGGTCGTTCTTGTTGAACTTCCATCGGTCGTTCAGAAACAGTCTGCGAGGTCTGCGACTGCGACTGCACTGAATACTGCGTAGGAACTGGTGCGGGTTCTTTGTCGGGCAAGCCGTTGACTTGCGGCTCAGGCTTGTCGGGAGGCTTGTCCTCGGCCGGCTTCTCCTCGGGCACGTTCTCGCCGCGGTCCACCACGGGGCTGACTAGGAAGCGCGATATCTTGCGCGTCGGCTTGGACGGCTTCTTGTCGCCGTTCTGCGACTCCGTGCTGCCAGAGCGCTCGTGCAGTATCGATCCGCCGTCGGATTGATTAGAACCTGATAGGATAACGGATTCAGTCAGTTACATATATAAATGTGTCCACATATTTAAAAATATAGTGATGGTGTATGACGGGCGCGGCACACACAAAAATTATGTAAATCGACGACTGTTGCGTTTCGTTCAATAAGTGATACTGCTGGACGCATTCGTTCTTTTACCTTCCGTTGAAAAAATAATCCAACCTGCTGTGCTACCTCCTGCAAACCTTTGTACATGACCATAGCACTGAAGCTCCTACACACCCTTACCTATAGACGAGGCCGTGCTGATCTTCCTGGCGACCGTGTCGATATGGGGGTGGCGCGGCGCGTCGGCGGGGGTGTCGGCGGGGGGGTCGGGCGGCGGGTCGTACGCCAGCTCGGCCGCGATGTTGTCGTGGCTGGCCGTGGGGGTGGTGCACTCCGAGTTGTCCTGGTTCGAGTCCGTCAGGTTCTCCTCGCGCTCCGTCGTCTCCGAGTCGTAGTCAGTCTGAAATATAAAATTACTCATTTAGTTTATATTACAGAAGAGAATGCACTAAATAGTATCATTGTTTTAATGAATCTATCTATCTCTATTGTAGAGTAATCTGTTCATACATATATATCGTCTAGATAAGTCTGCAACGTCAACTTCCAGAAAATTATGAAATATTAACAAAATCATCTTTTTCTGTTGAACGAGCTCCCTCAGTCTACATTCCCACTGACAACTCTTAAAAAGACTGACTAAATGAAACTGATGTCTTCATCTAATTAATTATATCTCTAAGATAGTGGTACATAGAGACCACATTACCTTATCAATGTTAAGCCTGAGTGCGGAGTGGTGCGCCGGGTTGAGCACGGGCGTGACGCCGGGGTTGGTGAGGAGCTGGTTCACGATGTCCTTGATCAGCTCCATGAATGTGGCGCTCTGCCACTCCGGGAGAAGGTTGTTCGACACCTACAAAACAACCAAGAAGATATTAGGGTAGTGTGATCTTTCTTTACACAAATAACATTGAAATAAAACTAATTTTAAAACCCATTTTAGTTATCGAATGTTTTCTTCTTCGCTCCAACTGAATTCAAAAGTCATTCGAAAGGGGTAACCTCCCACCAGGTCCCGAATTGCTGGATCTGTGTTAGATGCGGTTCAAGTGATGTGTAACATAATTTAATCATAATTGCTCATGCGTTTTTCACAAAACTGTAATTATCGAGTCATTTTTGATGTATTTATGCTAAAATAAACAATTGTGTGGTAAAATATATTATACTCGTTTCCTCACCAGATTGCTAGCGATCTCCTCAGGATTGACATCAGTGACGTCGAACTTGAAGGTCACCGTCTTGGACTTGCTCTCGAGCTGGCACTCCACCACGTTGGCGGCCTCGTTCAACTCAAGCACCGTCAGCTTAGGCAACTTGTCTTTCTCCCGGGAGCGCTTTTTGGACCCTCGAGAACGCTTTTCGCTTGTGATTGGTGAGGGGATCGCTGTGCCGGCTGTGAAATCATTATTATTTATTTATTTGCTAACCAAAAGAATAATAAATAACATAGATGAAAATATGATGATAATGCTACGTACGTTTTGAAATAAAACCATTTATTCCCATTGTTTAATGTATGATAACGGATAGAAGCTCAAGACAATAAAACCTTTGCTCGAAAATTCAACGTCACCGAATACATGTACATCACCGAATACATGTTTTTTCTAATGCTTGACCTCATCTACGGTTAAAGATGATAATGTTGATAATGAAAATGTTGATATTAGTTTATACAAGGGCAACTCACGTTCAGCTTGTGTCTCAGCCTGTTTCTCCTCCACAGAACTCAGCTCTGGTGGTCGTACCGCCTCGGGATGTGCCGCCGCGGACGGGTACTCGTTCATCGGTGTTAGGAACTGCTCCTTGCTGCCGTTAGTTTGATACCCATTCTCAGCCTGCTCTGGCGGCAAGTTAAGTTGCTGCAAAGCCATGTCCTGGGATTGAGGATGTGACGGGATCGGCTGCGCATGAGCCGTCGTGGGATGTGCAGGTGCCGCCGGGATGGACTGGACAGGCTGCGGGACCGGCTGCACAGGCGGCGGCAGTGACTGTTGCACCGGCTGCACTGTCATCGGGATCAGCTGCGGTTGCTGCGACATCGTCTGTATCGGTTGCTGTTGGGATTGCATTTGCTGCGGGTGGGAGCTTATAGGCTGCATTTGCATCTGACTAGATTGTATGGACTGCACGGGCTGCGGCATCGTCTGCTGCGGCATGGCTTGCATTGCCTGCGGGAGCGATTGGACCGACTGGGGCATCGACGTGGGTTGCTGGATCGATTGCGTTTGCTGCGGAATAGTTTGTACTGGCTGCGGGATCGACTGCACCGCCTGCGGTATCGTCTGCACTGGCTGCGGAACCGACTGGACTGGCTGTATCGATTGCATGGGTTGCATCGATTGAGGAACTGAAGACATCGAATGCGGCATCGATTGCACTACGTTCATATGCTGCATGTCTTGTTGCATGCTCTGCGCCACCGACGAGGGTACGGACTGCATCATCTGCGCGGGCTGGCTGTGCGGTGGGTACATTTGCAGGGGGTTGGCAGTATAATTCTGAATGGGCGTGCCCTCGTGACTAGATATCTGCCTGTCCTGCTGCACCACGCTGAAGTTTTGCGCCATCTGCAGGTTGTGCGGGAGCGACTGGCCCTGCATCTGGTGCACCTGGTGGTAGTGCTCGTCCGATTGCAGCGACTGTTGCTTCTGCATTTCCATGTACTGGTTTTGATATTGCATCTGGTCGATCGACATTTGCTGTTGTAACGGCGGTTTCTGATAATCGGCCATCATCATCTGGTCATGTACGTCCGTGCTGCTGATCTGACTTTGTTCTGATCCCTGCCTTTGGTAAATGTGTCTTTGTGCTCGCAACATCTCCTCTACTTTCTGTTGTTGCTGCCCCATCAGCTGCTGCTTCTGCGCCAATAACGCAAGGTTTTGTTGATCTATGATGTTCTGTTGTGTTTGAAGCTGTAGCTCTTGTTGCGCTAAATACTGTTGGTGTTGTAGATTCCTTATGTGCTGTGGAGATAACGTCTGGCCAGGAATTTGAAGTTGTTGTTGCGTCAACATTTGCTGCTGGAGGGCTAGTTGCTGCTGGGCGAGCATTTGCTTCTGCATGTTGAGTTGTTGTTGCACTTGAGCTACTTGTTGCTGAGCTTGCGCTACTTGCTGTTGCTGTGCCAATATGGCAGGATCCACGGCGGCTGTTAGAATGGGCTGTACGTACTGTTGGCTCTGTTGGTAAGCTAAATTTTGTTGCTGCATATGCGCTCCCACCAAATTCTGCATTTTCTGTTGCATGTCTTGCTCTTGAGTCTGTTCGACTTCTGGCTGCATTTGCGAGACAGGCTGCATAGATACTTGTTGTTGCGGCTGCTGTGGCACCGCTTCAGACTCCGACTCCTTCCTCGACTGCAACGAGTCTGGCCTGTGTATAATCTGCGCTAAAATATTTTGAAGGTTCTGCAACGATGGATCTAGGATCTGATTAGTGACCACGGACTGCGGAGCCGCCATGATGTTATCCTGGGCCGTCAACTGTTCTTCTAGTTGTTTCTGCTGTATAGCTGCCGCTTGCTGCGCGATGATGCTCTGTTGCTGTTGGATAATCTGCTGCTGCAGCACTTGGTTCTGGTTGCTGATCTCGGCAGCCGCGAACTGCTGATTAAGAAGACCTGGTTGGATTTGCGATTGGGACACAGCGGGCTCAAGTATTTGCTGCGCCTGTTGATCTATGAAAACTTGACCTTGGACGGTTTGTTCCAGCATGTGCTGATTAAGGAGATTCTGTTCAATTAAAGCCTGCGAAATCAAAAAACTCGATTGAATATACCGCAGGTACAGTTTCTAAGCTACCAGGGCCCAACTACTTAACTATTACTCAGACAACACTAAACATACTACGAGATTATTTTCTATTAAATATGTAAAAAGTATTGCAATAGTAACTGCATACCTACCTGTTGTTTTAGCTTATGCTCGAGTAACACCTGTTGTTGCTGCAACAGATGCTGCTGGTCGGAGGGCGACATCCGGGCCTGCATGAAGTTGTGCTGCAACAGCTTCATTGCGGTCTCCTCGTTGTTCAGCTGGTGGATCTGCTGCTGCAGTAGTTGCTGTTGCGCCTGCAGGAGTTGGGACTGTTGGTCTAGCCTATCGCCAAACAGAACTGTTTTAACCACTCGCTTTACGGCCCTAACCGCTAATGCATTTAATCGCGAGCGGTGTGAATCGAAGGGAGACTAAGAGACCGAGTATATGAGGAGAGTAGTAGATGAGAGAAGTAATTGAAGTACTACTTACGGCACATTTGCTAGAGGCTGGGGTCCAACTCCGTTTAGAAGACCTGATTTTACTTGCTCCACAGGACCCGGCTGCTGGTTTTGCATCATCTTCATCTGAACATACACGTATAATGTTAAGCCTCTCGATTCCGTACTACAAAATCATTACGCATATAGTACAGTTGATGTGTTTTATTTACAGTAGACCCGACCTGTCTCAACTGCTGCTCGAACAGCTGTTGCTGTCGGTTCTGCTCAATCATCACCTCCTGGTTGAACAGCATCTGCGCTTTCTTCTCGCTCCTCTCCCTATGGACAATTACAAACATTTTGTTAATTGCTAATTTTTATGACTCTCACGACTGAAGGTTTTAATATTATATTCAGCTTTGATTTATAAGGTCTGTGTGTAGCATCGTAGCTCCTAAACGAATGGACCAATTATTACCAAGAGCAAAGCGATCAAGTGCCTGTTGTGATAGCCCGATTAAAACGTTGCGGGAAATATTTGTTTGACTTAAAAGTACTTATTTCGGTTTTCAGTACACACGTTCAATTTATTTATGTAAACGTATTTACACTATACATGTACGTTGGTATTATTTTCTGCTATAACCATACAGATAATATCAAAAGGTACGTGAAGTGCATTAAGCCGTACCTACTCGGTCACCGTGATTGACTCGTGAGTCGTGTGCCTGTCGACCATAGTGGGAGTCAATGCCCAGCAGTGAGATTTGTGCGATGAGTGTACACGATGTTAATTTGAATCGACATGTAAATGCATCCGTAGTGGTCTACTTTACACAAAAAAAAATGAAAATACAGGGTATATCCAGACTGCGACCAGAAACTAAGCCAGGTAAAAAAAAAATCTATTTTGCGATTTTTTTTATCGCATTGTCTGTAATTATTAAAACAAGCACTTGGCTTTGTTTTCGACCGCAGTCTGGAGATACCCGGTATATGTTTATTTTCATAACGCACCATCCTCATAAAAATTCGGCGATTAGATATTCAGAGTTCAGTAATAT
This sequence comes from Deilephila elpenor, assembly GCA_949752805.1. Lineage (NCBI taxonomy): Eukaryota > Metazoa > Arthropoda > Insecta > Lepidoptera > Sphingidae > Deilephila > Deilephila elpenor. The sequence goes on from OX457119.1 coordinate 8,173,689, forward strand.
AAACCAGGTTAAAGGCGCATTTTGTGAGTTAACCGCAAGTTTTATTACACCGGAACTGTCGTTTACCGGGGCAAGGTCAGGAAATTGTAAGCTTACGCTATTTCTAAGTTAATTTGTGTTTTTACATTTCATTGACAGATCAGTACTAAAGATTAACAAAAATAAAACCTTAAAACCTCTCTCAATATTAAGATTCAACTACAAAAAGAAAATAACAGTGAATATGCCATAACAATCTATCAAATAATATAAAACAATGAGACAACACGTAAGTAAAACACAACTTAAAATAAATTACTCAATAAAATAATGAGCAATACGCTCACTAACAGGTAATTAATTAATGGTTTCTTAGATTTACGCGAATGTTACACATTGAAATAAAACAATTTTATACGGATTTTATCGCGATTTGGTTTAATTTCTACATTTTTTAACTTCCCGACGTTTCGATTACTTTACAGCTTTCGTGGTAACGTCGGGAAGTTAAAAAATGTAAAAATTAAACCAATTCGCGATAAAATCCGTATAAAATAGTTTTATTTCAAAGGTAATTCATTTTTAAACATTATGAAAATGCGCACTCCTGAATTCATGTCGTATGCTTGTAAAAAACTTAATTAAAATTAATACTTTTAAGTATCTCGCTTTAAGACTAGAACAATTAACCGTTTCTAATTACTTATTAAGTCACTCTGTGCACCGGTGGAAAGGACTTTACGATAATTATAATCATCATCATCTTCAATCACAGAAAGTCCACTGCTGAAGCAGTCTACATTCAGCGAATTGCAATAATCTCCATTCAATCATCTGTCTATCATGTGAATGGAGGTCCGGCGCCGTAATTGTGAGTACGTGGCCTCCACTCGAGAATTTTACACCCCATTGGCACTTAATTTCCCGCGATACATATTCTATATATTCTTGTTTTCCTTTTCTTATATCCATCCTAAGGTTGTCAGTAAGAAATCGCCTAGAGCGATAAGACCGCCATCTGTACTTTTTTTTCTGTTAATCTGTAATATCTCTAAGTGTTTTTTTCCCCCTTTTTTTATGTGCAGTTGAGAATAAATAAATAAATAAATTCTATGTAGTACCTACTACTACTTATCCATAATAAAATAGTATTTTTAAATAATTAAACATCACAAACCTCGTAACAAAAGATTTCCAAATAAATAAACGATTCCAAATTAAAATTCCCAATTGCTCACACCATATTTTAAAATATCCAATTTATAAAAAGTCATAATAAAACTTAAAATTTCTAAAATTATTAAATTCAAACCATTCGAAATTTCATAATTCTCGCTTTTTAAGAAGCAATTACACTTTCTTTCCAAAGTGCAAAGTTCACGGAAACTCTTTCGACCTTGACGGAATTCTTTCGTGCAGCGGGGCCAAATGTTGTGGGCGCTTTCTTTCGATGCCGTGCCGAGACTGGCCGTATCAGAAATAAACACGGTATTGATATCGCGGGGGAACCACGCGACTCCGAGGTCGAAGGTTACTGGCGGATGTGGGAGTCATGGCGACGGTAACCATGGCAATTGTTTACAAATCTCGTTGCAACCGCTTTGCCAATCGATTGGGCATTGCACTGTTTGTCGTGACTCGTGGGTCAATGTATGTTCCAAGCTGCACGGAATACCATGTGCCACGACCAGGTAATTTATAGTAATATAAATATCACCTAATAGCTATAGTGCTTTGAAATCTGAGATCTTAGGTTCGATTTCCAGTTCATTCTATATATACTCTATGTGTCATGAAATATAGATAAAAGGGCATGAACCGGAAATAGAATATCAGGAAAGAGCAAAGTGGAGATCTATAGTATCTGTCTACTGCTATGCGGTGATGGTGTGAAGGTTACATTATGTATCATACTTATTGACCAGCGCTTGCCCGGTATTTGCAAAACATTCATTTATTATAATATTATAAGTATGCTCACCTCAATTCTTGATTAAACGTTATTCACAAAACTCACAGATAACTTGCCTCCACAAACACAATCACTAAAAATTACTATTTTTTTACATATTTCGTCAAAATTCATTGCATCCGTTGGAAAGATAAGATTATGACCCGCCATTCGACACAATTATACCCGCTTATAGCTTTCACATTTAACTAAATTCTACTGTTAACAAAACAAACTAGATTCGTAATGAAAACAAACACCAGACGACCTTGTTGCAGCCAAAATAACGTCGGAATTAAAAACTTGATTCGGACATCATTGTCACAGAAATAGAGGATTTTATCAGATAAGCGCAGTTTAATCGCCGACATATTCTACTTATATTATCTGCATTGTACGAATATATTTAAATGTATTCATTATTAAATACATCAAACGTAATGAGCACAGCTGAGCCATGTATAACAAATAGAAAGTTGTTTCTTCGGCGCGTAAAAACTTACTACGTAGAATTCTTAATGACCTACAGATATTTTCAGAGTGTGGGTGTATGATAATGCAGTTTGATTACATTAAATGCATTTTACAAGGGAGAAGTCCCGTTGACACTAATGACATAATCTACAAGTACTTGTTTCAGGTCGGAGTATTCTGAAATCCAAGTCTTTAGTATATGACCCCAGAATTTTATCTTAATCTCATATCTGTGTCAGTCCGATTATATTTTTTTACATAAAATTTAGTGTAGTTATAAGCATAAAATCAGCAATCTAACCACAAAATAGATTCATAAATAATCAAAGACGATCATGAACACCGACAGTTAAAGAGAAATCGTAATACATTTAATACTATTTACAAAAGAGCCTCGACCAATATCTCGTGAGATTCCCAATTAGCTGTTATATCAAGAGCAAGTTGCAAAAGGCAGAATTGATGGACACCTTACACACCGTGAGGAGGCTTTTTAATCCGGTATCATAGAATGCATCTTTAGCTTTGCCATCTCAAGATCAATTGTTTTAATTTTATAATTTATATGTGAAGACTGATAAAATAAAGAGTTATTGATCATCAATAAATACATAAACACACATGGCCGACTAATCTTTTTTTTCTAAATTCATAAATTGAATAAAATAATACTTTGGACGTTTATGATTGCTTCGTTTTTGAGAGAGACCCAAAAGTTTATTTCAATACGCCAATCCTCATTAATAAAACCCTGCTTACCTCATGCTAACACAGTCCAAACACAAAATAAATTGACTAAACTTTATCACAACAAATAACGATTCACTTAATCACAAAAACATTAGCACTACTTTCGCTTTTACATATAACTATAGCACAAATAGTCGCAATATTAAATAAATTAATATACAAATAAACAACAGTAAATAAAGTTTATAACAATAAATAAATAAACAAGCGCCGGGCTGTAACGTATTCGAATAAAGCGTAATAATAACTGACATAACGATACGTGTGCACAGTATTGTGAAAACAGTATGGTAACGCATTTGAATTTTTGCGTCATTCGCCCGGCGCTATTTGTTTTGTGGCATTTAATGTCAATATGGTTATTATTACAGCGTAATTTTAACCATTAACTGATAATTTTTGTTTGTATTCGTTAAGTTTTCCACTAGATAAAGCCTTTAAAAATAGTTTTGGTGTAAAAAATTGCGTAAAGATTTGGCTACCGAAAATTGAGCTTGTAAAGTAATAATAATAGGGATACAAAAGTCAACAGGAAACTGTACAGAAAGAACAAAAGCAGGAAGCTTTGTTTAGAATATTCGACCGCTATATTTAACAAATACAGTCAACCATATTAATAAACATATCTCCAAAGGAACAGGAAATATCAACTAAAATATCGATAGTTAAATATTCCGTTTATAATGTGATGTTCAAATTAATAAGCTTTTTATAAAACGTTAATAGTATCATTATTTTATCACATTTCAAAAACACCGGCAATATGAATGTTTTCCTAAATAATAAATCCATATTTCTAAGATAACCTCACATATGACACATTGATGTGTCATACATTTCATACGAAAAAAAAGGACTATACCCGAGGAATTATGCCTTGCATATCGATTGCCAATCCAAATTTCAAAATCTACAATAAACAGAAGTCGCGGGTAAAATATAGTACTGACTACTGATCATATAAAACCTATTAGCGTTGTGAAGAGAGAAAAACTAAAGTATCTTAATATTATGATTCGGCGACAGAAGATCGTAGAGGACCTTTCATACATATTTGAAAGTTTTTAATTGTCAAGTACAATAAAGCTAGGGATATCGGGGGTAAAATATTTACTTAATATTTCAAAGTATCCATACTGCATCTCCTCATACACGGCACCGCACGAAACGCGATTGCAATAACGGTTGCGTCAGCGCAATTAAACGTCCGCAATGAGCCGTGCGATACAATGCTCCGCGCACGTTGATGAACCGATACCCAATATCATCTAAATATTCATGTCTTTAATCATAGATAATTTTTAATATTCCATTACTACGCATACGAAGTTCTTAGAAAATCTATTTTTCAGTACCAATTTTCGACGCGTCTACCATGCCACTGTATGATTTCGGACTCATAAGACCACTGTTAAAAAATTAAGTTTTCTAAATTGCAACTTTGATTCGATTAAACTTTGAAAGTTCCCAAAATCAGATAAGATTTCAGAATCCTTCCACCCCAAGTTTCTGTTCATGAGCACTTTGCATTACAGTTTTAGAAAACATTAAACAATAAAGACTGCTGTAGACTTTGGTCAAAGTATTATCGTGTAATATATGAGGCTCCATTTTCGCCCAACATCAGTGGAACACATAGGTACTAACAGGTGTAGAAAGTCGATAAAACAAAAATTTCGTAAAAACATTTTGGTTCATACATTAGGTACGGAAATAGACTTGACGTTTCAAGTGCATACGGATGGAACCATTGAGAAATTGTAAAACTGATATCAATTTAGCAACATTACTTATCAATAAATTCTTGGCAGAACCGATGTGGATGTATTTCGCGTATCTACGAATGTTTTCAATCAATGCAGCCTTTTAGGTCGCAATCAAATGGAAGGGGGTGAGATATGTTGGCTTTCGGCCATATTGCTATACTTTATACATTTGCGGCGGAACGTGAAATAAAAATAAAGTTAAAGATTTTTTTTTTATAAATGACTTGAAAAATGTTTCATACAAAAAAAAAAACATAAATAATCGTTGGACGGTAACGTGGCTATTGAATGAATATTAGTTTTATTGCAAAAATGAATACATTTTAGGTTATTTCATTCTATCCATAGGGGGGCCCACATTGTATTATAACTTTTTGTGATGAATATATTATAACATCAGAAACGAATTGAACTTTAAACCACAATATCCACATTTTACAGCAGTAAAAAAGCACTAAACCACTCAGGCAACTAGAAAAACATTTTTTCAGTTTCTAGAACCCACTAGAACAATTACAAACGTAACATCCACGATTAACATATCTCGTGCGAACTGTAGATATTTGCATGGCCCAGAATGTAAATCAGTTATTTGTGTCCGACACTACGGTTCATCCGATAACTTTGCTACAGAAATACACGATATTATGTTGCTAAAATATCGATACGTAGAGGCACTAAAAACGGATATTGGATATTGATACCCAGGGTAAGCAATATACAGGGTATATCCAGACTGCGACCGAAAACGAAGCCAGGTAGTAGTTTTAGTGGTTACAAACACAATGCAACTAAATTATTGCAAAAAAACGACAGATATATTTTGGCATTTTTTTTAATCATCGTGTTTGGATGGTAAATACCTAGTGTTTGTGAAAAAATTAAGTCTTTAAAAATAAAAAGGTGTATATCATTATTTAAGGAAAACGATGTATTTATCACCCAAATACGCCGAAAAGTAAAAATTCCTGTATAACGCAATTTTTTTTCTGAGTGTTGTAGAGATAAAAAAATGAAATTTTTTTTATTACATTGATCATGGAAATCAAAAACGGATAGTGGTATTGGTTTTGATTGCAATTCGCAAATTTTCAAAATATATTACACTCACTTTGGTATTGATCGTTTTATCGACCACATGAGCCTTAGCTCTGTTATACACCGTGCTAAATCTAGGTGTTCTTTATTGGTTCAATGAGATATACAAAAAAGTCAATGATTAAAACTAGATTCTGTACATTGGAAATTGGTTTCGACAATACACTTTGTTCCAAAAGTGATAGAATAAAAGATTATCAAGAACTGATGAAATAATTTACATAGTAAGTGACACATTACTATTATTTTACATCATCAATATTAAATTCATATTTTCATACACTTTTCATCAGATATTATTGTAAATAATAATTATCTTGACCTCAGTCACTAACGACCTTTCGTCATCATTACCATACAGAATAATGCTAATATTATGCAACGAGATAAGAATGATTGAGCAAAAAATACATTGGATGCTTCACACAGGGTCATTCTGTGACCTTGACCGGTACAATGTGTGTTCTTTTTAGTATCAAAAATGGTATTTTTGTTTCATCTTCAAACTAATTTGAATTGATTTAATTACTTACAAAGTAAGACAAATAATTATCGATAATTAGATTGTCTGTGGCGTTGTGGACGGGAAGACGGATGCCAAGCAAGAGGTACAATGTTTGATAACGGAACCGCGAAAATAGTTATAATAACCAAGTTCTTTTTTTTAAGTGCAATTGTTATGAAACCGAAAAATTGTTTCCACGGTTTCTGATGCCCACCACATAAGCAACGTAGGACAGTGTTGTGTGCAAGTATTTTAATTTATTTACTTCAATTAAGCCCACAAAGTGTTTTCCCCACCTTGAAGCCGAGAATCCCAACCACGCACACCTACACATTACACACTAACTCTCTTTAAAATTCGATAAACACTACAAACAGTACCCAGACATAGCAATTTTTTTCGTTAACAAGCCGGTTGGAAAACAAAACACGAAGATAAATTACAATCAGACTGTCGCGTGCGGAGCGCGCGTTTGTCCCGCCGCCGGCTCCGTACCGTTTTGTTATTCAAACTTTTCACGCAAATGTTCGTACAAAAAACTACTTATCGAATAGAGATTGTGTTTGTATTTTTAGATATCGTTTTTTTTAATTTACATAAATAACTCGTAGTTACCGTTACCGTTAGTTGTTCACGGTGGTCGCGGGTTCAAATCCGCAATTCAAATCACACTTCTGACGTTTCGAAGTCATGTGTTTATTGGTAGTCAATCACCAAGCACTATAACGGTAAAGGAAACCATCGTGAGGAAACCTGCATACCGTAGCGATTTGTAAGAATTTCGATGGTATATAAAGTCTGCCAACCCGCGCTAGACCAGCGTGGTGGACTATATGGCCTTACCACTCTCAATCGTGCTCTCGATTGCCGATGAGGCCCGTGCCTTGCAGTGGGACGCATATGTGCTGATACAGAAGTCGGAGTTACCGGGATTCCAAAATTCCCCTCCCTAGACTCTTCTTTTCAATCTTTCCATCTACGATCCCTAAATATATTAGCGTTTGCGAGTGTTGAATTATCAGATAAGCAATTTGATTGTGTTACAGAAACAATATTTAATACCGTTAAATGTTGCGTTTGGATTGGGTCCAAACTTTTTTCATAATGTAATAGTCCTGTGTCTATTGTCTCACTGCACTTTATGGTCAAGAAAAGTATCGATAATTTTTAATCGTTAGAAACATCACCATTGTCGATGTCGCAAATGTAACGTTTTCGTTGTAACTACAAGTGAAATGTACACAGTTTTTGTTTCGGTGCAAATAACTTGCGTGACGTCAAATTACGTGCTTTGTATTTTCTATTTGTATACAATTACCGGGTTGGAAAATTAGTAATGTATAGTAATGTTGTTTTATGACTAAGTGATATAGAAATGCCGTTAAAATACAGATTGTTGCTCCATGGCAAAAATATTTGCAAGGTGCACAAATAAAGTAATGAAAAGGCAAAACATTTAGGCTTCAATCATTAAATGGTGGTAACGCGCCATTGTCTATTCCTCTCTTAGGCTTCGACAATAATGTAGAGTTTAATACACAGCAAAGATCATTTATTATCGAGAGACCAACATAAAATACGTTGTTCTAGTTTGATTCTAGTGTCGATATTTTGTAATATTTTAATGCCATTTCGATTACATTTCCTTACGGCGCAAAACTAGCCGACTATAAAACGAGAACACATTAAATTAAGAAACACTTGTGTAAAATAGTCGCTCCAGATTCAAATGTTATAAAACATAAAGTTACGTGGGTCCAACACACAGCATGGTATCTTATGAAATACATGAAAACTATAGAGACTTTCCCGCCCACCACTGCAACTCCTGTCAGGATCATCAGCACGCAAAGAATTGGCACCGAGCTCCGAAGCGAGCCGAGTTTCTTAGGGACACTAGCTAGTCTTACTATTCTATCTATAATCGGAACTAATATCCTATGAAACTGTGCATATTATAAAACAGCTGCACTAGTTAGCCAAAGTGTGAAATGTAACTACTCCACACCTACTATTTTATATTCGCCATTATCACCAATTCCTAATCTCTCTCTATCTCTCTTCAGCCATAGACAGTCCACTGCTGAACATAGGCGTCCCCCCATGGTTCGCCATATAGACCTGGTTGGAAGCAGTCAGCATCCAGCGATTTCCTGCATGTTTAACCAGGTTATCCGTCCACCTTGTGGGTAGGCGTCCGGCCTTCGCTTGCTTGTAGGTGGAATCCTCCCTAATCTGTCTATATCCAATCTATCTAAAGCTGAAGAGTTTGTTTGTTTGAACGCGCTCATCTCAGGAACTACTAGTTTGAATTGAAAAATCATTTTAGTGTTGTATAGACCATTAACGGTGAAGTGCACTTTAACGGTGAAGGAAAACATCGTGAGGAAACCTGCATACCGTAGCGATTTTAAAGAATTTCTACGGTATGTAAGTCCGCCAACTCGCACTAGGCCAGCGTGGTGGACTATATGGCCTAACCACTCTCAATCGATTCTCTCGATTGTAGAGTAGGCCCGTGCCCTGCAGTGGGACGTATATGGGCTGATATAGAATAGAATATAGAATAGACCATTTATCGAGCATGGCTATAAGGTTATTTTTATCCCGGATATAACGGGACATGTATCTCGAAACCGCGAGCAATACTAGTTGTTGATAATCGCAATATTAATACTGGTAAAGTAAGCTAACTACTGATGAAATTCTTCAGAAAATATTTGTCGCACTTCAAATTCAATAGTTCAATACTATAGTTAGCATGTTCGGGTGTATCAGATAGCTAAAGAGTAGAACGCAACTACTCAACACGTACTATTCCCACATTACTGACCTGTTGAGGCTGATGAGCTGCGACTTGAGCAGTTTGAAGACGATCCGCGCGTCCTCCTCCATGATGAGGCCCGCCTTGGCCATCTCGTTGGCCACCTCTTCGCAGTCGTCGCTCTCCACGTCGAACTCGAACTGGATCGCCTCGTTCTCCTTGTGCGTGTACGACCTGGGTAAACAACAACAATGTGTATAATCAGGGTATTATAAGGTAGTTTTATACGATTACTGCTCAAAATATTTAAAATTCCTACAAAATCCAATATTGAAATAGAAAAATAAAGGCGCCTGCATATTGTGCTATATTTATTTGATTTATTTTATTTTAATAATTACGGTTAAAAATATTTACGTAGATTACTTAAAATTAAGGTACTCTCTGTCAATCATCTTGCTCGCAGAACCTCGAAAACTCTGTTAATATTAATCCGCAAACAAAACACATTACTACATCGACTTCATGACGCATATTGGATGATTCTGACATTAACATTTTATGCATGTCAATGAATGACACTGCTACACACAGGAAAATATTAAAATCATACCATTATGCTAGGCATATGCAACGCTTTTAGTGAAAGTATGATATGTGGTGCATGGAGTAACTTACAAACAATATGGCTGAATCTGTGAATTTCATTTCTCAACAGGCAGTAATGTTTACGGATTTTGCGCCTTGCGGATATGTTGCAGCAGGCAGTCGCCTTAATATTATAAAGCCGAGACTAAGCATGTCTGGACTGGTAGAGGATGCATGTTCCAATATTTTTTTTCTTTTCATTTATACCTTAGATTTTATTCTAGGATCTGTTAAATACAGTGATTGTGTCCATTCTGACTACTACAGTCGTATGAACATACTGCGTACTAACCGTTTCTTAGGGTCGATGATCTTGAGTCGGAACTGTATCTTGGTGATGTCCGAGGAGGTGACTAGGTCTCGGTCCACGATCTCCAGCCGCAGCCCGATGTCCTCGCCGAAGAACTCGTGATTCAGCAGGTCTTTCACTTTCGGCCTGAGGAAATCAATTATTTGTTATCATTAAACCCGCACTAGGCCAGCGTAGTGGACTATATGGCCTAACCACTCTCAATCGATTCTCTCGATTGTAGAGTAGGCCCGTACTCAGCAGTGGGACGTATATGGGCTTATCCAATACAATCATTAAACAAACAGATATAATAACATATTACAACCTAAATAAAACATTGTTTCATCATTTCATCGTGACATACAAATTTACAGATTATAATAGATTTAATATAAAAAAATGTAATCTTAACAATAATGTGATTGATACAAAATCTGCCGTAAATATGAACTAAGGTTATTAAAACGTAATTACTTGTGACTGACCTGTCAGCTTTGTCGGGTCGTATGCAGGACTCAATGATGTCCTTCACTTCTGGTATCGTCACCTTCTCCAAACTCTGTGGCTTCACACCCTGAGAACAACACACTTCATTAAATGAGGAGAAAAAAAATAATGGACAGTAAATGATGAAGCTAGTAATTTAAAATAAAATCTCAATGAAAGGTCAGACAAAGGAACTTAAAAAATATTTTAATTTTTCTGTTGAAATATATTTACTGGTTATAGGATATTGTATACACTTACATTCCGACCATCTCTTATTATGGAAACGCCATTATCAGCGTGTCTTACAACAAGTGTTGTTCATTTCTTATTTAACTAACATATAGATCCCCACATAATTGGGTATTCTACCCATTTTCAAAAAGTCTTTTAAGTTGTTCCTAAGATTAAGACAAACTATTTAAAAAAATATCAAATTTTTATTCGCTCGGCAAGTCCAATAAAAAACCATTTAAAATTTAAATTTTAAATTTATGCGCGCAAATATGTGAAAACGCTAGGCGCCATGTTCCTTTAAAATGATACGTCACTCAACCAGGAAACAACCTGTGTTTGTATGAGCTCTTGGACACCGGAGGGGGTATTCTACTTACGGAATGACGTAGAATCGTTATCCATCATGGCGGCAGCCGTTTCACATATTTTTAGGACAGATAAAAAAATTGAAATTTTCAAAACGAATTATAAAATTTATTCCTTGGAAATAAAAACTGAAATTAACATATACTTATTGCTTAATGCTCTACTATATACATTTATAGTTTTTAGATTTTTTCTTTCTTATAGTAAAATACCCAATTGTGTAACCTCCATTGGTTTCATATAATTTAACGTAAAATGTAAAATTCACCATTACAATAATCAATTACAATTGCCACTTTTATAAACTCTTCATAATCTCCAAATCTATTGCCAATTTATGTAAATATCGGGCACAAATACCTGACTCAGGGCTGATAATCTAATATCACTTTGCCCGACCCGAATTCGAGCCTGAGGCCTCAGCTTTGTAATCATAACGAAGTACAACAGCGCCACCGAGGCGGTGGTATGTAGCGAGTAGATGTGTGTACTAACGGAGACGACTTTCTTGTAGATCTGCGCGGGTCCGCTGCACTCGCTGTAGGGGTACTCGCCCGTGGCCATCTCCAGCATGCACATGCCGAACGCGTACACGTCCACCGACTCGTCGTAGTGCTCCTCGTACATCTCCGGCGCCATGAACTCCGGCGTGCCTGCACACACACACAGACACACATTCATTAATTAATAAACAATTGACTAAAATAACCTTCGTGCACACTGCTCCAGCAACTTATAAATATAGTCCTCTTTGTAGAGAATGTGTCACCTTTATTTTTATATCAGGCCACATACAACTTACTTCCAGATAAGTACCTCTCACAAAACAATTATATATCGCTACCCTTCTCTTTCCCCCTCTTTCTTCATTTGAGGTTTTCGCAATAAAGAAAGTGATCATAGGTAGCGATGACAGCGTAGCCTACCTTCAGGTTAAGCAATTTAATATGCAAATCCTATTATAAAACATGTAATTTCATTGCCCATTATATTCAGATTAGAAATAAGCTTCTCAAACTGCGAGTGTCACAACTGTTCACTCCATCATGTTTTCCAGCAATAAAATACATACATACATAAACGCCTTTATCCCAGAAGGGGTAGGCAGAGGCGCCACCAGGATACCAATTTCGCCTTATTGTTCCCTCCCATGATGTGATAGGGGGCGAGCCTACCCCCATATCGGGCACAAGTTCCTGACTCCGGGCTGATAATGAATAGAAAAACCCAATATCACTTTGCCCGACCCGGGATTCGAACCCGAGACCTCAGCTTTGTAGTAGTACCGTAATATAACTGCGCCACCGAGGCAGTCAATAACGACTTGAGTTTATGCCTTTATTTAGTTAGTACTATCAAATGTTTTGTCGAATCACAAACACACATCGTTCACACGAAATATCTTTGGAACTCACCAATAACAGACTTGGCGAAACTCCTGTTCTTCAACGTGGCCAGCCCCAGGTCGCCGATTTTCACGCTTCCAGTCGTGCCCGTGATGAAGATGTTGTCGCATTTCAGATCTCTGTGGAGGAAATCGATCTATACAGAGACAGGCTGAGACTTATTTTACTGGTCGGAATTATAGGATATTTATGTCCATACATATTGACAGCCTCCGTGGCGCAGTTGGTAAGACGCCGGCTGTGAAACGAGAGACCGCGGATTCGATCCTCGCACCGATACAAATATTTGCGTGATCCACATGTATTTGTTTCGGGTCTGGGTGTTTGTGAGACCCTGATACCAACGACACAAGACTCGATCTTAGTGTGGGGTCAGGACTATGCGCCTGTTTGGTGTGTTTATACATATAGCAACAGCTACACACAGCGATAAGACCCGCTGTAGAGAACCGCGTGTATGTATGTATATCTCTGGCTACAGACTTGAACTATTTTGATATCATAGATTGTGAAAGTATTACCTGTGTATGATAGGCGGTGTCCTCGAGTGCAAGAAGTTCAGACCCTTCAGAATTTGTCGACACCACGACTTCAGAACCTTGGTCTTGATCTTTTTAAACCTTCGGAGATATCTGCAAAACAAAATAAAAATAGTCAATTTACAAGATATTTTAATCTATGTTAAAACAGTGATACTAAGGTCTATCATGCGCGAATTATGCTAAAATACTCTATATTATTACTTTTTGCGTTTTGGGCTACAATTTCAATTCAATCTTAATACTTTTATATGCACTGATGATTCGTCTTCCCATTTTTAATATAACCCCATAATTTCTACAGTAATCCTCGCCAAATCTACTAGTCAAAACACAAAATGTCCAAACATATAAATATCTCACGCTTTCAGCGTCCCGGAGAGCATGAGTTCTGTGATGAGCACGATGTTCTTCTTCTTCGCGACGGTGCCCTCCCAGTAGTTGTAGAAGCGCACTATGTTCGGGTGCTGCAACTTCTTCAACATGTCCGCCTCTTCTCGAAACCGCAGACGTTCGGTTTTGTTTAGTTTTTTCTCCTAGAAATGATGAAGAGGAGATTAGAGTAATGTATTTTTAAATGGTATTTCAATAGTGGTAGATACCCTTGCATCACAAAATAAATAATATAAAAACATCCCCCACAGTAAATCAAACAGTACTGATCCCGTCAAGTCTTGAATCGTGGGTATCAGAAACTATTGACTCTTCGACGAAAAAACACTTACTAAAACAAACATTGTGAATCATACAGTCGCATTGTGGGGATTGAACCCACGGAATCTCGTCTCCTGTAGCCGTTGCGTAAATTAACTAGGCCGCAGAGACTGTCATACTATAACAATAATTAATAGGTGACAAAGACAGCCCTTGATATGAAATACGTATGTGTGTGCGTGTGCGTGTGTGTACGTACGAGCAGCTCGCACCACGCGACGGCGACGCCGGTCTGCGTGTCGAGTCCGTGGTACACCGTCTTGAACGACCCGCGACCCACCTCCTTGTCGTACTTGAAAAACCTACACAACAAATTATCACAATTCAATGACGCACTTTAACGGTGAAGGAAAACATCGTGAGGAAACCAGCATGCCGTAGCGATTTTAAAGAATTTCTACGGTATGTAAGTCCGCCAACCCGCACTAGGCCAGCGTGGTGGAATATATGGCCTAACCAATCTCAATCGATTCTCTCGATTGGTAGACCCGTGCCCAGCAGTGGGATGTATATGGCCTGATACAATACAATACAATTACTAAAATTTCACTGATTTATGAAATGGCAGAGTAATTATGTAGATCAAAGCTGCAGTATTACGAGTCGACTTAACCTCAGTAGTACCAATGTTACATTATAAATCGGCGTGAAGTAAAAACTTCGCTGTTGCGTTTCGTTCAGTGTGTGATGTTTGTATTTGCTCAGATATCAAATTACTACAAACGATGAACAAACAGACATCATGACACAAGCAACTAGCAAGTCTGTCGCATTTTGAGTTCAGTCTGTGCATTTGTGCTTGAGTAGTCATAAATGTGTCGACAAGTCGGCAATAGACAAATTACTCTACAAGCTTAGCCTGCAGATTTAGCAAGCATGCATCGCTGGTATAAGATGGCGCTCTCACCTGCCACACGGCGAAACTCCGATAGGTTCCTCCTCGTCTTCGTTATCGTCCTTCTGCTTGTCTTTCTGCTCTAATTTGTCCAGCTCGTATATTGGACCGTACACTAGGCCTGGAACAAACCATGTACCTATTGTTAACAATTATATTTCTAATGCAGTATTGTGTGTTTAATGTAAATTGTACTTACATACATACATAAACTCACGCCTTTATCCCCGAAGGGGTAGGCAGAGGCGCCAACAGGACACCCACATTTCGCCTTGTAGATTCCGTCCCATGATGTGATAGGGGGCGAGCCTATCGCCATATCGGGCACAAATTCCTGACTCCGGGCTGATAATTAATAGAAAACTCCAATATCACTTTGCCCGACCCGGGACTCGAACCAGAGTCCTCAGCTTTGTAACCGTACCGTAATAAAACTACGCCACCGAGGCAGTCTAAATGTCAATGTAAATTGTACCATTTCAAATATTGTATATAGACACGACAACCTGAACTCACACCGCAAGATATAACTTGGGGGATTTTTTAAAACTATATGCCATCAAAACACGCAATCTCTAAACAGGAAGTATCGATCACATAAATATGTATTAATTGTGTAAGCGCGGGAACCAGACTCGCAGGATTTTGTGTTAGTAACGGGCACTACATACCATTTTGCGGTTCTTGTGGTTGTTCTTCATCAGTCGCATCGGGAGTTTTGTGTCCCTTCTCCGTCGCCGTCGCTATTTCTATATTTTCTTCCTGCAAACGCACACAATGTTTCATGAATGAATATTGCAACTCCTGACTTTCTAAAACTAACATTAGATCTCATATTATCTACAGGCTGATTGGCTTAGTAGTTAAAATATTGCCAACAATATACATACGTGACATTCCGAGTTTCCAACCTACCTGCCATTTTGAAGCACTGGCAACAGATGTAACATCCAACTGATACTTATTAATAGGCGGCGGTAATTCCTTACTGGCAACTAAGCCTTTACCTATTTATGAATACAATTTTAAAAAGTAATTAGAAGTATAAACCAGTCCCTCACCAAATCCTGTTCGGAGATGAAGGCGTCGTCCTCGAGCCTGGCGACCAGCTTGTTGCCGCTGTCGTCCAGCTCGGGGTCGCAGATGGGGCCCTGGCCCGAGCTGCGCCGCCGGAAACCACCCACCACTGGCTGACTCGCCTAAAAACGTAATAAATAAATAAATAAATAAATACACCCAATAGTCACATACATAGTCTTAACTCCACACTAAGATAAAGTCTTGCGTCGTGGTTATCAAGAACTAGGAGAGACTTTTTGGTCTCACAAACACCCAGACCCGAAACAAATATTTGTGGTCGGAGGCCGTCATACATCTTGTTTATCAGTGTAAGGGGTGTAAGTCTGGAAACCACAATGACTCGGGATGACGAGCGTAATGTCGTTGCCAGGTAGTCCACAGTGATCCACGCTGCAGTTATTTTTGTTTGAACAACGTTTCCAAATGTTACTCAGCATCATCTGATAAAATGTTGTTTATTGTTACTACATACATTGTAAACACTTGTGGGCCTCACAAACATTTGTCTCGGTGCGGGGATCGAACCCGCGGCCTTTCGTTTCACCGCTGGCGTCTAACCACTGCGCCATGTAGGCTGACGTGTTGTCCAACAATGTTGGTTCACAAAAGGTAATGCAGTGTGGATGCACTATGAGTGGCGCTCCGGTTTTTGGACAAGCGAACCAAGTATACAGTTATATAGATGGTACAACACTTACAACACTGGTGGTGAGCGAGTTGAGCATGTCGAAGGTGTTGCTCTGCTGCGTGTGGATGATGGCGAGCGCGTTGTACGGCCGCGGGCCCAGCACCGGCGTCTTCATCACGCCTACCTCGCTGCCCATCACCACCTGAAACAATACGTATAATATTAATGTTGTTGCGCTTGCAATGGAATATAAATACACCCAATAAATACACCCAACAGTCACATACATAGTCCTGACCCCACACTAAGATCGAGTCTTGTGCCGTGGGTATCAGAAGCTACGAGAGACTTTTCGGTCTCACAAACACCCAGACCCGAAACAAATACCTGTGGATCACACAAATATTTGTTTCGGTGCGGGGATCGAACACGCGGCCTCTCGTTTCACAGGCGGCGTCAAACCAACTGCGCCACGGAGGCTGTTAAAATATGCACAACATGACTTCCTCTGAAAGCCAGCTTAAGTTTAAAAACATTGGATGGTAAACGGGAAAGCAAAAGATTGGTGATGTCACCATGCTACAAATCAATTGCTAGCAGTCTATCAAAATTATTTAAAGAATTAAAATAATTGTCACGTCAAAATTCGTGAAGGCAAAGTACCTCCAAAAATGTGAGAAAATGAAAGCACTTATGATATTTTTTGGAGGTTTAGTTTGGATATTAAAAGTGATTACGAAACCAATGAAAAGTTATAATGTTAATGACACAATATGTTCCTTATTAAACAGGAAAAGTAACACAAATACCTGATAATACCGTTTGTGATTCAAATAGAACATCACATTTGATGTCACAACAGATATCAGAAGACAATTACATCTGACGTCATCAAAACAGTCAACATTAGAAGAATATTACGCAAACTGGATAATTCCAGCCCACGCCTGTATTTTTTTTATTGGGATTCTGTTTGTATTCCTTCTGAGTTTGGTGCCAATATTGCCACCAACAATTCACTGAACTAATTTCTTCCCTAAGATATGATCATAAATTGCGGTTCTGCTTAAATCATGTAACATTGTTACATACATAAACTCACGCCTCTATCCCAGAAGGGCTAGGCGGAGGCGCCACCAGGACACCCACATTTCGCCTTGTATGTTCCGTCCCACGATGTGATAGGGGGCGAGCCTATCGCCATATCGGGCACAAATTCCTGAGTCAGGGCTGATAATGAATAAACAATCCAATATCACTTTGTCCGACCCGGGATCGAACCCGAGACCTCAGCTTTGTAACCATACCGTAGTACAACTACGCCACCGAGGCAATCTCATACATGTAACATATTTCATACAAAAAATACGCCAAATGCATAGCCTTGGAACTGAAATCCTTAACATTAAGAACCTTACGGTCCACGCTTCACAGCCCATATAAATATAGCTACCAAACCAACAGACATAGCAAAGAACATTTAGAAAATCAAAATGAATCCGGACACGAAATTCAACATAACAACCATTAGGTATTTATATGACACGGCAACAGCAAGACCGATTTAGATAAATGTCGAGTGGGTTGAACAATTTGGGGAGAATTTGAGACATCTTTATCTGAGGCGGTTATCGTGAATTGATACGATTCAATCTTATTATAGACGCTTTGTCAAGTGTCACTGAATGAATTATGATGCTTGTATTTTGTATAACTATACTAGCAGTCCCGCCCTGTTTTGCTTAGGTGATGTGTTTCAAAGTAAAGAATAGTTTCCATTACATTTTTTTTATTGCAATGAATAGCGAGACGAGCATGCCATTTGCCTGATGGTAAGCAATACGACAGCTCATGGACGGTAGCAATACCAAACAACACCATGAATTCCAAGGTAATGTTTGGCATTCCACTGCGCTCGCCATCCTGAGACATAAGATGCTAAGTCTCAATATGTCCAGTAGATACTCTGGCTACAATGTCCTTCAAACCGGAACACAACAGTGCATTTACACTGCTGTTTGGCGGGAGAAATAGACATTGCGGTGGTACCTACCCGGGCGGCCTCTCACATATGAGAGACCTACCACCTTCTTCACATTTCCCATAACAACTGATTCTTATTGCTTGGCTCCTAAGGATCGTAGCGTGAAGCTATTATCCTAAAACTGTCTCAAAAACCAACAATAGCAATAAGAATTTTACAAAAATATTTCCATAAATACATATTTTATCAGAGCAGAGTACGAGTAGATTTAACAATAGAACTAAAATCAAATGCCGAAGTCTACAGTCAACTGTTTTATTTTTACAAGTCTAAATCCAGTATAAAGAATTTCCATTGCACCACCAATTTTTAAGGAATTTTCGTATAAACATTGAAGACGAATAGGACGTAGTGCCTAGCTATTCATACATTCGAAAATGCATTTTAGGTACGTACTAGAGTTTACAATAACATACGTATACTGCAAATTGTACCAACCACATATGGCCATACAAATGAAGCTCAATTTTTTTTACAGTATAGCCACACATGTAAGTGTGGGAGATATACAGGCAAAAGAAGATATTTTTATTGAAAACGCATTCAATAATATTTGTCACGGTACACAGTGATTTCTACCCAGGCAAAACCATGTCTGTTCACTAGTACTCAGTGTTTGTTGTTCACGTGTGTAGTTTGTCGCATCCCGTCATTTAGTTAACAAGAGTGGCTCCTCGCTTTGTAACCTGGCTCGCGAGGCACAATTTTACAATAAAGGGCCAATTGCTTGCAACTGCCTCGGTGGCGTAGTTGTATTACGGTACGGTTACAAAGCTGAGGTCTCTGGTTCGAGTTCCGGGTCGGGCAAAGTGATATTGGATTTTTCTATTCATTATCAGTCCGGAGTTAGGAATTTGTGCCCGATATGGCGATAGGCTCGCCCCCTATCACATCGTGGGACGAAACATACAAGGCGAAATGTGGGTGTCCTGGTGGCGCCTCTGCCTACCCCTTCGGGGATAAAAGGCGTGAGTTTATGTATGTATGTGTAAGGGCCAATTGCTTGTCAAATGCGTAGTCACGAATTCCGTCGGGATTGATGGAGGTACCAGGTATTCCCTGTGGTCATGACGTTTATTAACAATAACAACCTCGGGTGCGCAGTGCGACAAGTCGCTTAAAACGAGAAGCTACAAGTTCGAATCAGTGGCGGCGTAAACGGGGGGCGATGGGGGCGGTCCGCCCCGGGTACCAAGCACCAAGGGGTGACAACCCGACAAGCGACAACAAACGAAGAGCGTGGACCACGATCGTGGGCGAAACGATCCTGCTCGCCGCCGCCTACAAAGAAGGAGTACCTACGCTTACTCTTGAACAAAAAAGTCTGATCTTATACGAGCACGAAATGTCCGGAGTAAGCATGTATAGTATTTGGTATCATATTTTAGGTAGGGGTGCTCAATACGAAACCGCCCAGGGAGCCAACCTACCTCACGCCGCCACTGGTTCGAATACTGAACCGAGACTAATGAATTTTGAA
The DNA here is from genome assembly GCA_949752805.1 of Deilephila elpenor. Taxonomy (NCBI): domain Eukaryota; kingdom Metazoa; phylum Arthropoda; class Insecta; order Lepidoptera; family Sphingidae; genus Deilephila; species Deilephila elpenor. Next base: position 8,193,791 of record OX457119.1, read on the forward strand.
GGAATAAGAAATTCTTTCCTTGAATTTCGGCGGCAAGATCAGTCAATAATCAATATAGTCAAAAATCTCGATGAGACTGTCAAAAAAAAGACAAAATGGCGTCTTATAAGAGAGGCCTATACCCAGCAATGGAACCCTAAGGGGCTAAATGCTCATGATGACGACGATTTTACATCTGAATTGTGAGGTGGAAAAATTCCTCACAAATTTTAATACTCATGACACATCTTTCTTAATGCGAAAGTCTGGATAAAATAAAAACAGAGGTGTTAATATGAATAGATCGATGTTGATTATGGTTCAAATCCATCTAACTATTAACTATAGTGAATACTGCAACAAATCAAGTAGATGTAAGCGTACCTTAAAGGTCTTTTCCTTGCCGTGCACCGTCTTCTCCTTGGCCGGTATGACTGTGGCTGAGTCCAGGTGGTGCGCCGGCGGCTGCGAGATCTGATGTCCGTGACTGTGCAGGCCTGATGTCATCTGCAAACATCAGAAGGTTCTAGATTCAAGTCCAGCTGGAAGATAGCCCATTTTTTGTCGGGGTAACATAGGCTACTTTTATTTAGAAAATAAAAGGAACATTAAAAAGTCAATGAAGGTCGCACATCGTTTCTTAGTGTAGTGAAACAAACAATTCTTCATTGTTGTAATTTTTTGAAATTCGATTTTTTCCTTCGTCTCTTATGATATCTAAGAGTTAGACGTAGGAAGAAATACTACAATTAAATAAATAAATAACCAAGTTGAAAATTATATTGTACATTTACATATTTTAAGTTCCCAAGTTGCCTATTAAACAGTAATTAGTTTAACAAAACTATCACAAGCAAGAAAGTATAAACATATTTATAAACTTTGTGGTTGATTTTGGATTTCTTGATCAAATGTTCTCAGCTTTATAAACTGGGGATAAATCAATTGATCAACATCATATACAATCACAAGTCCACAGCTGAACATGGACTTCCCCAAGGATCTCATCATCGAGCTGTTGGAAGCTTCCTGCATCCAGGGACTTCCTCCAACCTTCACTAGGTCGTCCGTCCTCGCACGTGAAAACACGTTCGTCAGTTTATAAGGCATGTATTTATATTAATTTTCGGGTAATTAAATAAATATTTTACGTTTCCTCGTAATATACAAACTCACCAACTATTTGTTTTTATTTCAACTAAATAGTTTCCATTTGTAAGGTAAATACATCGTGTATACCGGACGATATTAAAAAAAAATAAAAAAATAAACAGATTAAATAACAGTAGTTCTATTACACAACAAAATATTTGCTTCATTTCGTAATTGATTTATAAGCTACATTACATAAAATTCAATATTTAGAAAACGTATCATCTCTTTCTATAGAAACTATTATTTTATTGCCAAACTTCAGATTATATACCTTCTACGCAAACAATAGACAAATTAACACTTACCAAACGAAAAAATCACGTATCCATATAAAATAACAACAATATAAGTAAAACAATAATTAACACAAGTTCAACAACAAAATAATTCCGATACTTTATTTCTAAAAATAACACGACAGTATCACACGGCAATTTATTACCACTTAGGTTACATCACTGAGAAATTATCGGACTCGACTGTGGTACAAAACCTCCTTTTGACACCAAAAAATCACAATCCTCTTTTTGCCACAAAAAACAAAATCACTATGTCCACAAATAATGGTGTTCGAAATTTAAAATAGCCACCGGACACCGCGCAGCGGAGAAAAAAAATCCCAACTGACTTCACAATTTCGCGCGGCGCGTAAACAAACAAAGCCACAATTCAAAATAAACAATGAGTAACGCGGATCCATTCACAAATAAATAAATTTATTTATACGCTGTAATGTGGATAACGTTACGACATAATCTCGACTGAATGGGAAGAGTGATAAGGCGCCCTGATAAGGCAGAGATGGCGGGCGTTCACACGCGCGCGCGCATCTATGGCCGCGCTCCCATTGTGCGGCGCGGGCGGTGCAATCACTCTTTTGTGTACAATTTCTGCCAATAACGATCCTATCATGTGCGGGTAGAATGGAAAGTATTAATTTATTAATTTGTTTAGAAATGCCCCCACTAACTTATTTATATACCTACTTGATTTACTTAAGTTTTTTTTACTGTAACCCTAGTAATTTAGCCAACATTTGGCACCTCGTCAAAAATGTAATTTTCAACTTTTAATTATTTAAATAAAAAGCATCGGACTTAAGGCACCGTCGAAATATTGTTTGTAATCACAGAGACGAGTTGTCTGGCGCAATATACCAATTATGTTACTAAAGTCGCACTTTTAGCCAATTGTTTGCGTTCAGTCGACACCACTCGCGATTTCTTACACGTGGATCATCGATATATTCGTATTGTATCTTGATATAAATATATTAGTAATTTCAATGCATATCATTTGAATATTTCCACTCAATTTCGCGTATAATATTAATGAGATTAGATATTGGAGATAAATACGTAACATTTGGAAAGGGGCTGTTTTAAAAAAAATCCTATTTTCGTAGTATTTCAATATAACTAAATAGGTTATGAATACCGGCTCCTTATCCGACGTAAATCATTTCGTAAAATATCTTATCAACAGTAATTGGAAAAATCTTATAAAATTACCGTCGACTTGGGAATAAAACCGAAGTCTTAAAAGTTACTACAATACCCAAATTGTAAATCCAATGCTATCCACAAAGTCTACCGTATATTATCTTTCGCATTAGAATTATGCCGTCCTGGTCGGAACCGGATGTACACAGACAGAACCCGTGGCACGGTGTATCACTACAACAGATTTTGCGAGATTAAGTGCAATGCTATGCCGAGCGACTTCTTTATCATTAGGCCAATTGAGGTCTTCGTCAAATTTATAAACTTATTGCGTATACTGATTCCTAATGTTTTAAAATAATTCGATAACTTACTACTTTTTATAGAATCAATTTCATTAGACATACCAAGCGTGCAGCACAGAAACAAAACTCCAAAATCTTATCCATGAATCTCGAAACTTCACTAAGTATGTCCCCGACGTTCATTCTGCCGCGGCTTACAACCAACTACCCTCACCATGACACAAGGCCCTTCACACCACAACGCAATGGGATTTTCACGAGAATCGATCCCCAGACCGCAGCACGATGGATCTCAAGAAAACTCCGGTGATTCACACGTATCAGATATCACAATGATTCATGCGATATCATTTAATTGGATTAACCTAGTTATGGGCTATTGGAAATACATTTGAATTCCTTGAAAACATTTCGTATTGACGGGAAATTATTTATACTCAGGTTCATAATTATTATCTTCAGCGACAGGAAGTCCGCAGCTAGAAATAGACTTCCTCCTAGAATCTAGACAGCGGAATATTGTAAGCAGTCTATATCCAGCAATTTTCTATAACCTTTATTGTCATCTCAAAATTGATACAGCCATACAAGACGCTCACGGAGACGAATTTTTTGCTGTAACTATGTAAAAGGGGATTGTCACCCAAAAACTGGTGACATAATATTACATATATATTAGTTTATTTTTTACGGATTTTATCGCGACTTGGTTTAATTTTTACATTTTTTAAGTTCCTGACGTTTCGATTGTTTTACGGCTTTCGTGGACACGGGGCGGATGAAAATAAAACCATAATATATTATTAGTTGCCTGGCTTAACATATCTCACAAGTAAACTCCATTTTGTGTCTCTTATCATCAAGTGCACTGCTCGCATTTTTGCCGGTACGAAAAGCAATTGCTGACGTCACAAATCGACCTACAAGTCCCAATATTTGGATTCTGACGGCAGGCTATCTGGCGCCGTTTTAGGCTGTGCACTCGCTGGTGACGAAGGCCGTAATGAGAGTAATTAAACATTATCAACCGGATTGCGGCGAGATATTTTTAGATACCCACTGTAACACGAGAAGACGTACGCGACACTTGATAATGTCACCGGTTAATTGTGTAGTTATTGTGTTTTAATTTCACGCCAGTTTAAAGGTTTTCGTTGTTCGCTAATCGTTGTATAATCAACGAATATTTGTCTCAAGTAATTTGAACTGAAGTTATCCTGTAGTTTCTCAAGTGACAGGTCACGGGCCATAAATTAAAAAAAAAATTACATTACAAAATTCTCGTCATATTCGCAATGATTAATGACGTATTTTCTACCTAAGTAATAAATAAATAATAAATAAATAAATCACCCAACAGTCACATACATAGTCCTGACCCCACACTAAGATCGAGTCTTGTGTCGTGGGTATCAGGAACTACGAGAGACTTTTCGGTCTCACAACACCCAGACCCGAAACAAATACTTGTGGTTCTCACAAACATTTGTCTCGGTGCGGGGATCGAACCCGCAGCCTCTCGTTTCACAGGCGGCGTCTAACCAACTGCGCCACGGAGGCTGTCTAATTGAATTTAAAAACCAAAATGCCTGACATAAATGAGAAGTGAAAACATAAAAAAATAAATTAAAGTAATATATTTTACTTACATACAACACGCTGACCAAATTAACACTAATATCATGAGCAAAGCGATCATTACGAACGCACCCTCACGAGAAAACACATTTGAACTCCTGTTGAAAACTTGTAGTTTTATAAAAGTTTTCAATAGCACATAAATAATCGTTCAAAATATAACAATATTATTCCACTTATTGAACTGTTTATTTTTATTAAATTCAAAATAATCACTGCACGAATAATTACAGTTAAAAATCACTCCAATAATTAAATGTCAATTTAAAAATCACCCGTCTTTTAAAGTCAATTAAGAAATTACCGTAATTTATTTTTATTTCGTTGAAAAATCACACGTAAAGTAAACAAGGAGTGCACTGAACGGTATCATTCAATAGAATGCCATAAACCAAGAATTTTTATAAACAAGTAAAGGAAGGGTGATTAATCCGGTCAACAATTCCAGGAATCATTGATCCTGCGTGACGATTCGAAAACAAACTGACACATTCTTACTATTACATGACTTTTTACATGTAGGTGAAAATATTTCACCCACATTTGAAGACTGGTAAACCCTAATGATTAACTTTAATCCTTTGCAAGGACTTCAAAACATATTGACACATTGTTTCTCATACATTTTTTTTAATTCTTCGTAAAATGTTTCATTCATGTGTCAAGTTTTTGATAATCCCTATTGAACATTGTTTTTAATATTTTGTATTACGTTTAAAAATATATCCTATTGAATATGTATAACACATAAAAGGTACCTAGAGCGACTGCGATTTACGTATGGGTTTCGCACAACACCATTCCTAACGGGTCACGTACGAAGGAAAATGTCCCGACGGACAATAAAGGAAACTATAATTTAGGTTTTTTTTCTTCACTTTAACAGAATGACTGCTATAAACTGCTGACATTTATTATGTCGGCGCGGCGAATGAATGTATGCGGGAATAGCCTGGAATATAGCTTACTAGGACAAACAACAATAACCGTGTCCAGAAAGGTATAAAAGTATTGCACAGCCACCAAATAGTTCACCCAAAATCACAAAACTACTTATCAATAGGAGCTCGCTATTTCACTGTGCTAGTCTGAAAAAGTCATTTGTTTTGTTAAGTTCGAGCATTATAATGGGTTATTAAAGACAGTAATGAAAGTAAATAAGGAAACAACAATAATTATCTACCGAAACTACAAGATAACGAAGACTCACCGCTCGGGTTATTAACTGATGAGTTTATAAAATCCCACTAATATAAGGAGGAAATTAATGACTCATGTCCGAAACGCATTTGTTTACGATCATTTCCAAAAAAGAACAATTTATCAAACAATGATACATGTAAAAACTAAGAAATTAAACTGGTCACCAAGAAAAGCCTGATGATAAGTTTATGATTGTTTAAATAAAAAATTAAAACCATTCCTCCCCCTACCGCTTCTTCCCTTTTCCCATCTATCTTGAAAGCCCGGCAAACTACCTACCATTAAAAAACATGCGAGTGTTTATGGGCGGATCTTACGACTTTGCATCAAGATAAGCGCTTGCATTTTCAATAGTAAATTAAATTGATTTAGACCATAAAAAATACACGACAAAAGAAAACCGATAACCTTTCCCAAAATGATTGCATTTACATAATCTACTTAAGCGACGCGAAGCAAAAAGGATAATGTTATGGTATGTAGGACAATCATTATCTTGGTTTATTTATGAACCGACGGACGAGTTCTAAGGAAAAAATCATCCGCTTAGCTGTTGCGTAATAATCTGACTTTAAACTTATTCCAATGAAAAGTGTCATACTACCAAGCACCAAATGTTGGCGCCAATGCTAAATAGCTACTTTCCAGATCTACAGATAGTAAGGTGTTGGAGCAAACAATGTGGTTTGTGTGAAGACGTCGGTTATGAACCATTTCTTTCGATTTTACTTTTCTCGGGACAGCCGTGTCACTTGGTCAAACTTGATTTTTTTCTAAATCCACATGCTGAACGACTGGCATTGGAGCCAATTCGTGGATGCGTAAAAGTCCCCTGTCAAATTGAACTTTACCCAGGCATTATACCATGTCACAAAATATGTTATTACCAGAAATCTATCAGTTGGTATTCAATTGTCGTCATTGTTAATGTTAAGCTTAATTAGTTGTAAACACGTCACAATTTGTTTGTTTATGTTAATTAATTATCTCGAACGCCGTTATAATAGGGATAACAATTAAGAAGTCGTCACAAATCCCCCCTATCGATGTCTGGTAGACATGTTGTTTGGTAGACAAACATGACGAGTGCTATATTTGATTAGTAAACAAGAAATGTTGTGGACATGTAATGCATTGATTATCAATTATGTTAGCCGTTGGACTATTGTATCTCTAGTGGCAACGAGTATGGGGTCTGAATTGTGAGCTTCAGTAGCAGATTCTCAGGTCGGAAACTCGGATAAATATTTTTGAGCGTCCCGAGGGTGAATTTTGAGACCGATATAGTAACACACTATCTATATCACCGTTATACCAACATCTGCCTACCCCTAGGTGACATACTGGTGTCAGTCTATAAACATCCAAACTCCATTGACGTCAACTCAAATTTCTATATAGACCCTTTGATTGGACTGTATCTTGAACACCTATCAAGGAGGAAAGCACATGAGACAGTCAAGTATTGAGAAGCAAACCCTCCCATAAATAAAAATTAATAAATCACCAAACAATATTAATCATTTGGTACTTATTCCTTGACGTAAATTGGCGTCAAGTTTAATTGCTTTTAGTATACTTAACGACTTGACGTCAAGTGTTCTCGGAAACTTATTTGTGGGCACGTAGCGCCAGGCGGTCGGCAGATAGCTCGGACCAGACTGGTCAACAAGATGCGACAATACATCAGTACTAAATTATTACTAGTAGTAATAACCTAGTTGGCAGTGGTCCAGACTAGAGGTCGGAGGTCCGACCCCGCGGTATACACCTCAATTTCAAAGGAACATGTGTCAATAATATTCTCTAGTATACTATTACATAATAAATACGATAATCTGTGTTGCAGACAGCATTGTAAAAACATATAAAAACAAACGTAGCCCCAGATCAGACCCTGACTGATATCTTGAGACATTATCTAAAGCACATAAGCATATCGTGTGTAAATATAAAGAAGACATTTAGATGGAAATCGATGCTAAAACATTCAAAGAGGAAATGATAAAAAAAAACAAAATCAGTAGCTTTAATTTCAAGTTGTGAACATCACGACCGGTTCCCACAATCTAGACATTAGGAGATTTTAATAAAACATCCTTTAATATTATCAGGTTCGATATCCATACTGATATTATAAAAGCAATAACAATCTCCGTGGCGCAGTTGGTTAAAACGTCGGCTGTAAAATGAGGAGGCAACGGATTTGACCTGCGAGGAGACCGATGTTTGCGAGATCCACTAGTATGATTAGCATACGTCGTAACTTTTTACACTCACGACAAAAAACTTGTATCTTACTGTGGAATCAAGACAATATCTGTGACAATTGGCTATTTTTATTTATTTTTCACACCTGCTCGAAAGATTGGCGTTATGAGCCTTACGACTTATGCATTCAGTAGTACTAATCAAAGAAGCTCCACCAATCTTCGGAGTAGGATCTTCAATCTAATAAGCTAGCGACTAGCTGGCAGACTAAGGGCTAGAGAAGTATTTTATTCTCCAATCATCCGCTCTAAGATACGTTACTAATGATATAGTGCGTGTTTAATATCGATTTCAATGTGGTTTGGTCACGTTTTGAGGAAACCACAGAAATACACCGGCTACAAACGTCTGCGCCAATACAACACCGCAAGGATCTGTAGTCCTTAACAACTCGCAACATCATTATTGTATGTAGATCTAATTCCTAACATCTATAATTATAAGGTGAAAACACTTTCGTTCATGAATGCCGCACCGATAAGCAGTGATGTACATTCCAAGTGATGCAAAATTTTCTCTCTATTTTATCTTATGGAATCAGCGCTCTTATGCAAAGGGAATCTTAAGGCAGTGCGAGTGGTGGGCACAGGGAGCAGTCCCAGATGGGGCGCAGAAATAACTAGACCAAACAAAAATTTGGTTAATTAGGGGCGCAGTTATAGAAGCTCGCACCGGGCGTACAAAATGCTAGTGCACTACTACGATTTCTAGAATTAAGTGTTAATGGTCGGCAGTGACTACTTCGGCAAGTACCTCGCTTTTTACTCTTTAATTGCCCGTGAAGGCAGACGAGCTACCAACCAGACTAATGACCAATAGACCTATGGTAATGCTAGGAGCAATGTTATTGAGACACCACATTCCGTCAATGCGGTGCTAAGGCATAGGCCATAGGGCGATGACACACGGCTCGGTGCGACACCGCTACCGAACAATTGGGTCAGGTCACTACCGTTTTGTGACGCAGTGGAAAAAATCTTTATAGTTTTTCCCTAAGCTGAACAATGCATGTATTGCCTATGAGTTCTTGGATGTTTACATGAGAGGGTTGAAAAACAATTCAAATTGTCACCTGATGGAATCATATCACCGCTGCCCATAAAAACATACGATTCCTGAGGATTTGTGGGGCCAGGTTTGAAAGATTGAAAGGCTATTGGCAGTACCTGACCGAAATGCGAAGGGAACACTTTTACTCCATTAAAATTTTCTGAAAGACAAACAAGGTGAACATTACGGGAGGCAAAGCCAGCTGTTTTCTTTGTATAAATATCACTGGACCAGAATGAAACCACAGCATAAACTGAATAAGATTTAAACGCCCCGTCTAGCAACACCCTTATCCAGATAAAAGAAACATTAACGTCACAAATGAAAACACGACCTTGGCAACACAGTAAAAAACATCAAACACGTCGATCAAAACATCCCAAACGATATCTATGCAATTATTTATCCACACTAACTTTAGACACTGTACACCCATCGCGGTTTGAATAAATTTATTCAGTCTAGTGCGCCGCCAAACATCGTTGTTTTGAGAGCTGTACAAATTATTAATCTTTTGTAATCGATATTATGCAGCAGGCAATGTTTGGCGAGTCAATAACGACGATCTATTATAGATTGTTTGCTGTAATTACATAAAATCACGTTTGTGCACCGTCAGCTGTTACGTAGCGGTCACAGTTTGGCTTTAATGACATAATACGGCCATATCAATATTGCAGCCTAAAAAATAGGAATATGTTGTGATGAGGCTGGGTCAAATGTAAACCAACTGATGTCTCAATTTTTTTTGTTTGTAATTTGAAGTTTCTTAAAAAAGTGGATTCTACTTACCAAGTATGTGTTTGGAAATACAGAGTTCAAAATACGCGAAACTTCAACTGACCCGTTCATATGTTAGCCAATCAATTCTTAAGTTAAGGAACTTAACTCTAATTTTCGACTTTAAGTTCATAAAAACCAGCACTTACAAAACGCGCAATTAATGTTAGAAAAACAAAGAATTTAAAAAGATAATCTGGCCAGTACAATTATAGGCAATAAAAAAATATTTGCCTGTAAAGAGGTTCTATTAACTTTTAAAATAAAAAAATCAAACTCACACTCATGATGCTGAATCTGCGCTCTCGTATGGCGAAGTGATCAAACATTCCCCGTTAACATTAAGTAGGTGAGATGTACAATTAACCTAGGCAAGGAGTCCCGCCTACGCACCGCGTTGCAACCGACGTGAATTTATTGTGACCAGATTCGAACACATTTCGGACGTGTACAATTATTACACGGGGGTGGCAGAAGTCAGCTAATTAACCTCATGATTTTTAATTTGGATATGACAGGCGATTTCGTTCAATTAGATCAAATCAGTTGTTACGATGTCGTTCATAGCTGTTAATTGACGCACTGTAGGTGTACCGAAAAAAGACGCAAGATATTAAGGAAACCAAATATTGATAATTTTATAAAAAGTCAATGGGAGTGTGACAATTCGCTGTAAAGATATGTTTAATCTAGCCAGTGAGATAAACCAGTTCGTTGAATCAACGAGATCTCGTACAGAAATTCTACAAACTGTCGGTTTACGTTTTGTCACTAATTTTAAGAAATGCCAACAGGTTTTTTTTACAAAAACAAACTGATATTTGTAATATTCCACGTATACACAATCAATAAGTTAAATCAATATAAGACAACCTTAAAAAAACATATTTGCTATATCGGAAAGAATTCACAATTCAGGAAATTTGTAATGCAAAAGTATTGAGAAAGACTCACCTGGCCATACCGGGACGAAGCTATGTGAACGTTTCTATTCTTGAGCGAGAAGTCCGGCCGCTTCCCCAATCCATAGTTGCTTTTGTTCTGCGATATGAATTTCTTTGGTCTGTCCAGTCTTTCCGTGGAGCCGGTCTCGTCCTCGTCCGTCCTCTTGGACGTGGACGGGATGCCCCGGTACGCCCCGCGCGTCCCCCGTATAGTCTTCTCCGGCGACTTGTCCTGCTTCCTCGTAATGAGATTGTCTTTCCTCTGTTTGTTGCTCCGTAAAGACACGTTGGAAGCCATATTGTCCATATTTCGTCCATCAAACACTTTCAATCAAAGCTCCATTATCTCAATTATAGAATAAATAGCAATTCCATTTGATATCGCATAAATTAAATTCATTAATATATTCCTTTAATATGAGAGTATAGTGGGGTAAAATCTACGAAAAATTAATGGATTACACTAATTAATAATAAATAAATAGCTAGTTCCGTCTTTTTATTCTCTCTCGCTTTGTTGGCATCCTTCTCTGTGGCTACCGCTCCGAACTGTCTTTATGCTAGGATGAAAAAACTAAATCTAAAAAAAAATTAACAGTCTTCAGGAAGATTTTGGAAAGTTTTCTTATGCAGGTTTTTAGATGTTATCTGAAACAAGGAAAAAACTGTGGTTACAATAAGTAAAATCTTTAAACCATTTGAATGTTAATACGTAAACAATATATTTTCTTTAACAATATCAATATTGCTTCATTTTTTTAAATTTGAAAATATCAAAATGTTGCCGGGAAGTTACATTTTAAAACTTATAGTTTAAATAGGGGTACAGGGTTACTTATGTTTTTTTAGAATGCAGTAAATCAAAGTATTATAAAAGCTATGACAGACAAGTCTTGCTGAAGTTCATTATCTACAAAATACCTAGATTTACATTATAATTATTGAATCTTCGAACCATTGACCAGTTATTAGAATGAAGAATGCTTATAAAAGTGCGCCAAAATAAAATTCATTTAATTTTTCCACGTGTAAAGAGATCAGGAAAAAAATCATTGAATAGTTATGCCTTGTTTTCTTTGCGTTGCAGCGCTTTGTATGAGTAAAAGGAAATCGTTTATAACTTACAAAAATTCTAACACCAGTTTGATGTACTTGGGAAAGCGTGATTTACAAAGCTACTTCAATGAGGTCGTTCAGCAGTGGACACCGTGCAATCGATGTAGGCGATGGTGAACGAAACATTTTTTTATCGAAAATATTAGTAAGTTCGTACATTTTGACAGTATACAGGGTATATCAATACCGCGACCGAAAACGAAGCCAGGTGGTAGTTTTAGCGGCTACAGACACAATGCAACTAAAAATTTTGCAAAATAAGCGACGGATTTTTTTTTACAATTTTTTAAAAGTCATCGTTTTTGAGGGGTAAATACCTAGTTTTTGCAAAAATAGTAATTTAAACCCTTACGTACCATTGCGTGTTTAAAAATTAAGCGATGTACGTCATTATTTTAGAAAAACTATGTTTAATCACTCAAATACGACGATATGTAAAAAATAACAAAAAAAATTGTCGATTTTTTTGTAAATTTTTTACTTGCATTGTGTTTGATATCACTAATACTACCTCCTGGCTTCGTTTTCGGTCGCGGTCTTGATATACCCTGTATAATTCAGCAATAGTAAAAAACTGACAGTCCAAAATTTTGTTATACTAATCGACAAAGTGCCCACACTGCGACGAAGTGTCTCGGCAAACGGACTCTCCCTGGCAACACATTATTCCGCCAGTCGAAATAACTCCATCCAATTTACATGTAGGTACCCGAAATGAATGACTGGGCTTTCGGCAAACCCACAATTTGACATCCTCCGTGGCGCAGTTGGTTAGACGCCGACTATGAAACGAGAGGCCGCGGGTTCGATCCCCGCACCGAAACAAAAGTTGTGTGATCCACAGGTATTTATTTCGGGTCTGGGTGTTTGTGAGACCGAAAATTCCCTCGTAGTTTCTGATACGACACAAGACCCGATCTTATTTTGGGGTCAGAACTATGTATGTGACTGTTGGGTGTATTTATTTATTTATTTTAATTATACTGAGCGAAACCGATTATACACACGCCGAAGTCGAAAAGCAACAAGATTTTTAAGCCGCTGTTAGGAATTTTCCACCATATCCAGAAGAACATATCCTACAACCAACTTTTCTATAGCTTACAAAGACTCTTACATTGTACTACTGCTACTAAAGTAATTGCAATATTGCACAAGTCCATGACCTACACAATGTTTGTAACGCAGTTTTCATCCTCAGTTATCAAGGTATATCCCTTAGTGCAGGCGACCTAAATATAAAGTATTATGTACCGAGGAAACATTTTGAGAATGCTCTTTATGAGAATGTTCCAAGTTCAATTCCTGGATTACAATACTCATATATATTTTTCGTTTAGAATAAGCGATTTCAACCGTATAAGGTACGTTTTCCTGGGACATAAATTTCCGAAAGCATTGACGTTAGATGAGTCGATCGTACATAACCAATTTATTTTGCAATATAAACCAAAAGTAGGTACAATAGGTCGACCTCATGCTACGTCTCATTTACTTGGGTCAACATAGTCGATGTACAGTAATTCTTAGAATGGATAAGGGAATAAAACATTTAAACAGAAACCAACTTAACATTATATTTTTTTATTATTCACAGGAATTTGTCTCAGAGCGGCGATCGAAGCCGCGACATCGCGTTCACAGCCACTCACTGCAACACGAATCTAGGAATTTTTGAACAAACATCTAGGAATCTTGGGAGACTCGATTGCATAGGATATTAGGAAATCACTCGGTGGCGCAGTTGTACTACGGTACGATGATAACGTTGAGGTCTCGGGTTCCAATCCCGGGTCGGGCAAATTTATATTGAATCTTTATATTTATTATCAGCACGGAGTCAGGAATTTGTGCTCGATATAGCGATAGGCCCGCCCCCTATTACATCGTGAGACGGAACGGACGGGTGTGCTGGTAACACCCACTGCCTACCACCTTCTGGGAAAAAGGCGTGAGTATATGTATGTATGAATATTGTCATTCACGCTAGTGTCGCGTTTCAAGCTCAGCCCGTATATTTTTTTTATAAATATTGTTTACACGCATCAGTAACATACATACTATTAGTCCCGAACACACTAAGAGACAAGGCTTGAGACTTGAGTATCAGAAACAACGAGAGACCTTTTAGTCTCAGACCAGAAACAGATAATTGTAGACCTCACGCACAGTAATTTGATTATTTAAGGCTCAGTATAATTGTCTCTAGATCCTAATCGCTGAGAATAGATCCTAAAAATAAATCAATCAAGTTGAATGCGGGCGTGTTTATAAGTCTGTCACCTGATTGGTCTATTTTCAGGATTAATCCTTAGATTTAGATCAAGACTGTTGAATAATTTTGGCCGTATTTGAATAGTACTGCACTCACCAACAGGTGGACTGTAGCCACTTAGCCACACCAGTATAAAAACGATTGTTTGGCAAACAATCCATGTACCAGTAAGGCTACTTGGCTATTAAATTAAATTATTATTCCTTACTTAACAATAGTAAATGCCTCAGTGGCGTAGTTGTACTACAGTATGATTACAAAGCTGAGGTCTCGGGTACCAATCCCGAGTCGGGGAAAAGTGGTATTAGATTTTTCCAATAATATTCAGCTCAGAGTCAGGAATTTGTGCCCAATATGGCGATAGGCTCGCCTCCTATCACATCATGGGACGGAACATACAAAGAGAAATTAAAGTGTCATGGTAACACCTCCACCTACCCCTTCTAGGAAAAAGACGTGTATTTATATATATTATCAATAGTAAGCTTTACATTAAATTATTTAATTATATTCGAAAGGAATGTTTATCTCAGTGGTTAATTCTATAGTCAGCTTCTCATATCAGTGCCAGTATTTTGCAAGCAAACAATATTTGACCGTAAACATCTTACAAGTATGCTAAAGCAAAAATAGTATAAACTTGAGAAAAACATAAGCTATGCAATGGAAAATAAAAGTACTAACTAGGCAAGGAAATTACTGGTATAATGCATTAATTAATTGTCTCATTAACTTATCTTTTTCACAGTTACTTTGCAAGCAATTTTATGCTACAACTTACTATCACTACTTCTTGCTACTATTAAATATAGTGTATACTCATTGATTTTTAACAGATTACAAGAAGAAAAGCTATAGATTTTGTACATATAAAATAAAATACTATTTGAAAAATGTCACACATATTTTGTCATACAGCCTAAAAATACATCCACTAAAGGCAAAATGCTTAAATATTTTATGTCCTAAAACAGTTATTTCAGTACTCAATATACCTTCGCTATAACTGTGCTCTCACCTTTAAACAGCTTTAAAGATAAAATCACAGAGTCTATCTCTGTATCATTTGAGATCAACTGACAGATGGCTAGACAGCTGTACCGTTTATTTTTGTCTCGCTTCAAACATATTTGTGTAATTAGGAAATATCTATCACTGACAGATATCACAAAAAAAATTAAGACACTAATTGCTAACAAATTCTGAATAAGATGCCAATCAACTTGTTAATAAATGCTTTTAACATGATATAATATATCATCTTATGTCATTTATATTTTTTAAGTAAACATTAATTAAAACATAATTTAATGGATACAAAATAAAATGATTAACAGTAGTATAGTAACCAGAAATCTCAATAATTTACAGCAAGCAAATAAACACGTAGATTGTGCCCAATGTACTTATTTATCAGTATTTAATGTACACAAAGGAGAATATGTCATAAACGTAAATTGAATTTTACACCGCATAATGAGTTTCAAGAAATGTGTTAATGAGTGTTTTGATACAACACTCAGCTGAGGCAAACTGTTTACACATTGAATCAACAACATAACCAATTATTTCACACTAACTGCATCATTACTGTGTCCACCATTCACAATACATTTTTATTAGTATTTGACAATAAAACGAAGGTCATGAATTACACCAGAAAAATCATATGTGGTGATTGTCAAAAATATTTTAATCCAATTTGGGCAGTAGCACACAGGTGTTAAGGGCCATAACTGCATATAAGTTTTTATTGATCATAGCCCCCTTGTAAGCGCAGTGTTATTTACAAATCCAAGCACGAACATGCCGTATTGTTTACTGGACGTTTGCAAAACGTCGCACAACCGATTCCAATACTTCTACAGACAATCTACTTGGACAGAATTAATATACTAACACACCACCGCTGTCCGCCACTTACCCGCAAAAAGAACTTTCTACACTCGCGAAAACCGTATACCGGCATGAAAAACATTACAGGAACACTCGGCAGCCAGACGACGAACCACAAGAAGTTTTACATAGCACACTTAGATACACCCGTCCATCGCACTCGCTGTTATCCGTGTTCTATTATAGATATATGATAAAATTCGTAGACATCGGCCGTTCTATTGCAGTAAATGGCGCATAGCTGAATCAAGCTGAATAAATAGGAGTAAAAAACTGTAATGACAGCACGTCAGGTTCACAAAGCGAAATTCTATAGGTAATTACAGGTTTTGTACCTTGGTATCGGCATCGTCGGGTGCGTCAACGTTTTTATCGCCTCACAAACGATACATTAGCTAAATTGATATCGGATTCTATAAATACTTACAAATAAAAATCTGGAATCACACCATTGTTTTTTCTTCTGCACAATCAGTGATCAATGTTGCTACAGTTGAAAAAATACTTGCCATGAAAAGTGGGTCATCATCGATCAATTGCATTTCTTCTTTCACTTTCACTTTATTACTGTACTAAACTCGTTTTTCTATACATAGCTGTAATAATAAATATTACAGTTCTATTATAATAAATATTAAAAAAAAAATTAAAAATTAAATTATTTTGAGTGTTTATTTTTGAATTAGATGCATAATAAAACGGTTATCTATTTTACATAAATCTTTAATTGTTATATTTTAATGAGTAATCAACCATCTTTGAGTTTAATGAACTTTTAGAAACACTATCAGGAAATTGTTTCTCATTTCAAAGTGATAATGCTTATCGCATTTGGTGCAATGAAAAAATATAGTCTGAATTTATTGGAAAATCTATTTTGTTATTACGGCAACACTAGCATTTATTTTCCACCGAAGTTCGTTATTACGCAGAATATAACTATGTGGAATCCGTAATTATTTCTAAATATACATTATAAAATTAGTTTCCAGAGATAAATTCCACATTAAATAGCATACAAATTATTCTATGATTTTTTTCATAATAGGATAGATATCAAATAGAAATATAGTCGTGCTAGATGACTAATTTACATTTCATAAGTATTGGAATGGATGACATATTTTTCGTTCAAAAATAGAAAATAATTTTTGGACTTCTCTAAAAATAATTCTTTTATTATGTATAGATATGCTTTTTAAATTTATGATTTCATCAAATAAACGGTTTTCAGTGATGGCATTGATATCAATATAAGATTCTGTGGCGAGATTGGTCTTATAGGAATTCAACAAATTATCTGGCACTTTTCAATGTCAAATTACAATTTCCGAACTGAAATCTGTGATGTCGATTGTGTACACGGCATAATTTTTAATTTCTTTGATTTTTTACGTAAAATGTGAAGTGAATAACAGTATCATAAGGAAGAATATAAACAATGGCATTCGTGAGTGCGGTTACGGGTGATGACTCCACGAAGAAATTCATGGAGGTCCTCCAAAGTGACTTCAAGACACTGAGTTTGGAAACTAAGAAGAAATATCCACAAATAAGAGAGGTTTTTTGCTCATGGTGTATTTGTTACTTTAGTAATGAATTGTTCTTTACCTTTGCTAAAATTCATTACATGTAAAATGTAAAGGGTTTGTCTATTTTCGCGGAAAACATAATTTCATCATGCACTTATGATGAACAATTGAAATTATTTAATTAGCAATTTCCAAGGACTGTTTACACACGAATTAGCCCTGTATAATCGCGTAATGTGTAATCGTAGTTACTTTATCATTGAATTCATTATTTTGTAGTATGTAATATTTAAATATTTTTTTAGGCTTGTGATGAAGCTATAGACAAGCTATCATTGGCTTCAAACAATCCTCAAGCTTCGCTTTATGGCGTTGTCAATCAAATCCTGTACCCATTGGTCCAAGGATGTGAATCTAAAGACTTAAAAATCATTAAGGTAAGTAATTTTTTATAGGCTATATTTAGATGTAACCATATTAAAGGTAACACAAGAAAATTAATAAAATATGCAAACTTTTAAATATTATTTTTATTAATTTATTTGTTATTTGATTCTTCTGCATGACCATATCTCACACATAACTATGTGACATTAAAGTAAGATGACTCTCCAGCAACGTAAATTGTATGATTGGGTGTCCTCTTGGCATCAAATCCTTTTATCTACCCAACTGGCTTAGTGTGGTTGGTGGAATTAAAATATTTTCAAAATTTCTGTGCAGACCTCCCATATTACTTCACAATGTTTTTGTTCACCATTAGTATTGTGCAATTAGTACCAAGTAATACACTTAAAATCCATAATGTATTATTTCCTACAGTTCTGCCTCGGCACTATTCAACGTCTAATTGCACAGCAAGGGATAGATGCTAAAGGAGCCAGACATGTTGTTGACTGTCTCTACAATCTTGGGCAAGCTGGTGTTCTGGAGCTCAAGTTACTTCAGACTGCTGCTCTATTGATGACCACTTCTGATTTAGTTCATGGCGATACTTTGGCAAGGGTAAGATTTTTTATTGGATTATGAAATATGCATGAAAATATTTCAACCTGTTATTGAGCTACAGTTATTTGCTTTCATCATATATTTTTCTTGTATATTTTCTAAAGATGGGCCTTCTATCTGTATCATAAATAATTTCTTTTTGTGTAGTTTATTTCACAACAAAAAATATATTCATAAAAGTGATGAAAAGCTAAAAGACGGACTCAAAAATAATAATATTGTGCAATATGGCTTACCTCATTGTAACCTAACTTAAAATTATTTTTAAACCTAAAGTAAAGTTGGGAAATTGTGGTGCAAGACTAGGGACTGTATAATTTGTTATTATGGAGATTTTAACAGGATAGCTGCTGTTTTTTTTTAATGTCACCTTTTACTCTGTGATCTTTCACGCCTGGGATTTAACAGCTAGTTTAGCGGGTCAGTAAAGTGTCGCTGATGATGCAATTGCTTTACAGACAATGGTGATGTGTATGAGGATGGTGTCCACGACTGAGACGCGTGACGTCAGCACGAGCCATGCCGCCGCCGCCACAGTCAGGCAACTAGTGGCTCTAGTGTTTGAGAGAGCACTTGCTGAGGCTGATGGTAAGTTTATGATAAAATATAATTTTACTGGAGAAGGAAAACACTGTAAGGAAACTTCCACAGCATAGAGACCTTTATAAGAATTTGTATGGTATATAAAGTACAATAATCTGTATTAGGCTAGTGTGTTTGCATTATGTGGTGAGCGTTCTCAATCACACTCCTCATTATAGGCAAATCACATACTTGGCATGCGATGATATCGGCTAATACAGTAATAGATTAACTAGTATAGTAACATTGTTTTTTAAACTGGTACAGCATACTGACTTCACTGCAACATTGTGCTACACAGTAAAATACCGTAATAGTGTTTTAGAATCAGCCTGCGTAATTCTGGTTTCCAACAGACATTCATGTTATCTGTTGCAGTAGAATATTACTTTTAAATTACTGCACTCACCGACAAGTTCATTATGAACACAAGCATAATAATGCTATAAAATATTTATAGCTATAAAATTTAATTGCTTTATCACACACTGTGTAATTTGATAAATATATACCTGATTATCTCAAAAGATTATCGAAAGCGCCTTTATAGTTTATATCGTATTGTTGTTAAATGTTATCTCCAAATTGTTTTTTATAATTGATATTAATTGTACATACAAACAAAAACTAAATTAAGCAATTAGGTCTTGCAATGGGTATACTATGTTCACAACGATTTATTTTTAATACAAAGTTAAGGCAGTGTCCAATATCATTTAGTGTAAACAATGAATTTGAAAACTATTTAAAACATTGAAGTTTGAGATGGATGAGATAAACATATTTGTTTCGGATGCACAACTTTTCATCACTCGTTTTTCTAATGTATTTCGTAGGAATCGTTCATTGTCTGATAGTAAGTATTTTTTTAATATACATTTTTCAGTTAGCTTTAAGTTTTGTTCGTACACCTACATTTTCGCGATGTGGACTTCCTGGACTTGTCTTTTGAGGACAGGCCACGCCTTACATTCACACAAGAGTATAGACTGTATGTTGCTACTTTAAATTAGGCCTAGGAGCCTTATAGGCATACGGTAATGACTAAGTATAAGGCTAAGTATGATAGTAAGTGCCCTAGCATTTCTTAAGTTTGATCTGTTTTTTATATTCTATATCTATCTATATCAGCCCATATACGTC
This sequence comes from Deilephila elpenor, assembly GCA_949752805.1. Classification (NCBI taxonomy): domain Eukaryota; kingdom Metazoa; phylum Arthropoda; class Insecta; order Lepidoptera; family Sphingidae; genus Deilephila; species Deilephila elpenor. Next base: position 8,214,110 of record OX457119.1, read on the forward strand.
CCACTGCAGGGCACGGGCCTACTCTACAATCGAGAGAATCGATTGAGAGTGGTTAGGCCATATAGTCCACCACGCTGGCCTAGTGCGGGTTGGCGGATTTACATACCGTAGAAATTCTTTAAAATCGCTACGGTATGCAGGTTTCCTCACGATGTTTTCCTTCACCGTTAAAGTGCGTGGTGATTGACTATCAATACACACATAACTCCGAAAAGTCAGAGGTGTGCCCTGGGATTTGAACCCGCGACCACCGTGAACATGTAGGCGGCCGCGTCTGGTCCGTTACCAACAGGCCACCACGCACTACTGTTTTTTATATTAGTGTAGAATTTGTGCCTGCTGCATAAAAACGGTGTGAAAATAAACAACAACAATTAGAATTAATAAACATAATATTGGAATTTTATAATTGTAATAAGAATTATATTTCTATTAGTCCTATATTTTGTTAACAACATTTCAGTTGATGATGTTTAAATTAATTTCAGGCACGATAAAAGTGAATCCGGCGGATGTGAGAATCCAAACCAATAACAAAGCGCCAAAGGATCTTAAACCTTGCGCCGTCGACGCATATCTCATTTTACAGGTGAGATTATATTGGTTTTAATTTGCACATTATCAGTGAGACCCGTTTTAATTTAAAAACCAAAGAATCTGGTTCAGTGTTTATAACACCCATAAACAAACACAATATCAACCCGGGTGTGTTTTCGACGGTTCCCTTTTAGATTGGCGATTGCTGTCTCACCAAAACCCGTCGACTTTGCTGTCATGTTTTAATCTGTAAGATTGCCGGATACCTTTTCACATCCCGACCTTTTTTCTGTTTCCCTTCTATTTTGAGAAATCAGCAATCTAACTACAATTCAAGTGTTGTAGAACTTTATGGCGACAGTCATCTACCATCTGTGAACCATTTGCTAATTTGCTGAATCTATTTAATAAAAATGTATCCCATAAAACTGCTCTAATCTGAGTAAACATTACCTACATGTATTGGCGTTAATCAACTTGAATTCTTACATTTTTACTTGTATGACGCCTGAATACTCAAACGCCATTTAAATATTAAGTTATACTTAACTACCCACGTCCCACTTATTACGGAATACTGAATCGCCACTTATATTATGTTCCACTTAACTACGTAAGTCCCGCTTAAAAATACTAATAAAGTGGGGCGTGGGTTGTTAAGTACAACTTAATATTTAAATGGCGTTTGAGTATTCGGGCGTTAATCAGTACATTAAGGCGGGACTTGCGTAGTTAAGTGCAACATATTATTTAAGTGGCGTTTGAGTATTCGGGCGTATGTCAAACTAATTAGTACAGCTTACATATTAGGTCCCATTTAAATGTAATAATCACTATTCCGTGGTGCTTTACAGCTGGCTTCTCTGGCTGTAAATGTCTTTATGCGAGGTTGTTTGCCTCTATAGTTCATTGTTTTGTCACCCGCTTTATTAGGGAGGGAAGTGGACAATAATTTATTTCCAACTCCTCCTATTAATTTAACTTTTTGATTGATTTCGTTGCGGGTTAAAGACAAGTTAGACATTCCCGGAGACGCGCTGAGCTTCAATGCTCAGTGTCATTAATATGCGTGCCACTGTTGATCCTGGCTTACAGGAGTTGCAGTGGCGGGTGTGAGGGCGGGACAGTCTAAAAAAAAAAAAACTAATTAGTAATTTATTTTCAGGACATAATACAGTTGATCAACGGCGACGCGGCGAACTGGTTGGTGGGCACTTCTGATGTGCCAAAGACATTCGGTTTGGAGCTCCTGGACACAGTGCTTACTGACTTCTCACCTGTCTTTTTCAAGGTAAGGTTTTTTATATACTTTGGTTGTTATGACTTACAATCGATATGAAATATGGTCTCGAAGGCTTTGCTGGTGCTAGTTATCAACCCTGTAATTTATTCGATTCTATTTTTTTGTTGACAGCAGTGTTATTCAAACCTACCTTAGGGATATAGATGTTAGCTAAGAGATGTGCCTTTGGTAGTACTCTCTAACAAAATTGTACCATGACCATATAAATTGTCCTTTTTCTAAAAACTATTATTGTCGACCTAATAACACAATGTTATTTGTTCACAGATATCGGAATTCAGGTTTCTACTGAAGGAGCATGTATGCGCCTTGATAATAAGATTGTTCTCACCAAACGTGAAATATCGGTGAGTATTTTTTTTAATGTAAATTTAAACTACTAGCCTTAAATATTAATATTATATTTGAGCAAGGCCCCCTCTATGACTGAGATGTAAACCCTAGTGAGAGTAAACTCCAATAATGAAAATATATCTGATTTGAAATTAAAATGTAAGTTACCAATTTTTATTAAAGGTATCATTTTTTATAGTACTGTAAATGGACAGTAATGCAGATTTTTACCTGTCTATAAATGGAGAAGTTATCTAAATTCTTTTAAAAATCTGTTTAATAATTAACAAGTTACACATATTACAAATTTGGTGGAAGGAGGAATAGAAAAGGATGCAAATACGTGCTTTGACGTCATCTTCCATAAGGCGCATGGGTGCGAAAGAGAAAGCCAGTGTCTCCACTGCGCTACTAAAAATATTAATATCTCATTTTACGACGAATTTAGATGCTGTTTTAAGTTATATTTTTTATAATGAATATTTTGCAGTGCTCATTAAATACTGTTCATAATGAAACATTATAAACATCCCTATTCGAGTGTGTGCCGGTGAGACTTTGCAAGCGCTTAAACAGCCTTAGTCATGTTATAGATATTAATGCAAATACTTTATATAGCTTTCGTAAATTATTATATTCTTGTATTCATGATTAATTTATATACAGTGCCCATGACGGTTTTCAAGTTATTGTTTTTATGCGCTGCATTTTTGAAATTTTACTTTTACTTTGCTAATTAATTAATTTTTTATGGGCACAAAATTAAATAGGTAAATATGTATGTAGTTAGTTATTGAATGCTGTGTCTGCTTTAGTATAATCATGTACTTAGATTTAGTTTTTTTTAAATGTTTTCTTTTCATATTTGAATGTATTGGTATGTGATTGTTAGTACTTAGTAGACCTAATAAAATAAATTATTCGTTGTTGAAGTGCGGCGTTCACGTCGCTGCACATCCCGGGCGCGGCGGCCCCGGCGGTGCAGGGCGGTGCCCCCGGCGGGGAGCGCCCGCACTTCCCCGTCACCATGCGCCTGCTGCGCCTCGTGTCCGTCATCGTGCACAAGTACCACTCTGTACTGGTCTGTATTAGCTTTCAAATACTACGACTTCAGTTAATGCGACCAGCACTACTTAACCAATTTGCCCTAATGTATAATTAATTAAATGTATAAATTGATCCTGCAGTCAAACTGTTTGTATAGTTTTGCAGGACACTTATGTAGATTATAAGTTTATTCTTTTGTTATTAATAAATAATTAAATAAAAAAAAGTAAGAAGAAAATATTATTAGTAGGTAGCACATGGCTGCACCAAAGTGTATGATCAGCTGACTGCCTCGGTGGCGTAGTTGTACGGCACGGTTATAAAGCGAGGTCTCGGGTTCGAGTCCCGGGTCGGGCAAAGTGATATTGGATTTTTCTATTTATTATCAGCCCGGAGTCAGGAATTGGTGCCCGATATGGCGATAGGCTCGCCCCTATCACATCGTGGGATGGAACATACAAGGCGAAATGTGGGTGTCCTGGTAGCGCCTATGCCTACCCCTTCGGGGATAAAGGCGTGAGTTTATGAATGTATGTATGATCAGCTGTACAATCAAGTAGGATGTTGGCTTATTTTGGCTGCGTAGACACGCAGGCAATAAAAATATACCATTCGGCAGTTTTACCGTTGATCAATTAATATGATATTTGTGTACCTTATACGACCAAAAAGTCCCACGTTTTCTATTTTTTTATATCTTTAATATGTGGTGGCGCCTTTGCCTACCCCTTCGGGGATAAAGGCGTGAGTTTATGTATGTATGTATGTAATATGTGGTTTATTTTATAGACTTTTTCTTTTTAGGTGACAGAATGCGAAATATTCCTCTCGCTGACTATAAAGTTTTTGGATCCCGACAAACCATTGTGGCAGAGAGCTTTGGCACTCGAAGTTCTACACAAAATGACCATACAACCAAGTAAGTTTTCTTGCCTATGTTATTAATCAGCTGTAATATCGAGTAAGAGTGATTTTAATATTAACTGCAAAAATTTCAAAATAAATGTATGTGTAAAATATTTATTTTCTCGCAAAGATTTATTTCTGCTGGGATGTTGTGCGACCAAAAAAATTCGTAGTTTATGATACCCTCGACACTTTGTAATTTGTATTTTCGTATTCGTATCAGCTCATATACAGGGTATATCAAGACCGCGACCGAAAACGAAGCCAGGAGGTAGTATTAGTGATATCAAACATAATGCAAGTAAAAATTTTACAAAAAAATCGTCAATTTTTTTTTGTTATCTTTTACATGTCGTCGTATTTGAGTGATTAATACATAGTTTTTCTAAAATAATGACGTACATCGCTTAATTTTTAAACACGCAATGGTACGTAAGGGTTTAAATTACTATTTTTGCAAAAACTAGGTATTTACCCCTCAAAAACGATGATTTTTAAAAAATTGTACTACTTCGCTAAAACTACTACCTGGCTTCGTTTTCGGTCGCGGTCTTGATATACCCTGTATATACGTCCTACTGCAGGGCACGGGCCTACTCTACAATCAAGGGCACGATTTGGACTGATATTTGTATCTTACTATAGGTTTATTACTATACCTGTAATTGTTTATTTATTTATTTATTTATTAATCCTTTATTGCACCATAAAGAAAAACAATTACAATGAAATAATATAAAAAAGAAAAAGTACAAAAGGCGGCCTTATCGCACTGGGCAATTTCTTCCAGGCAACCTTGGGATGGATATAAAAACAGGAGAATGAGAGGGCAGTCAAGGAGTAAATAGTAATCTAAAATAATTTAACAGTAAACTTGTAATTAAATACATAGACATATTTAAATATAGATAATATTATATAAATACAAATATCTACACACATATTTCAATTAAAATACACAATACACAAACTGCAATATTATATACTATACTATACTATACATACATAGACATACATATATACTTATACTATAATTTACCAGATAATGCGCATGGATAAATATATTACTCGTCTACATAGTTAATGAGAGAGGTAATAGTCCTTCACCATTTTTTTAAATGACGTCAGTGTTCGTGCCCGTCTCACCCCAATTGGGAGTGAGTTCCACAATCGGACAGCTTGGACTGTAAATGATTTGTCCATAAATGTTGTGGAATGCTCGGGCATTCTCAGTTTCAGGTTCTCCGACGACCTCAAGGATCTTGAATGTGAGTCATGGAGAAAGATAAAACGATCTTTAAGATAAGATGGCGTGAGAGGATTAAACAAAATATTGTACAGAAGTGTAAGAATATGAGCATTCCGACGAAACCGGATGGGTAACCACTTGAGCTTAGTGCGAAATTCAGAAACATGATCATATTTGCGAAGACCAAATATGAATCTGATACAGAAATTTTGAAGACGCTCAAGCTTATTAAGTTGGTCCTCGGTGAGATCTACATAGCTGACATCGGCATAATCAAGGATAGGGAGAAGGAGAGTTTGTGCAAGTGAAATCTTCGTGGTGGTGGGTAGAAGATTGCTTAACCTTCGCAAGGACCTTGCCGAAGCAAACAACTTTCGACTAAGCTCACAAAGCTGCGGACCCCAAGTGAAGGACCTATCAAGTAGTAAGCCTAAATTTTTGACAGTGTCACTGTATGGGATGGTAGTACCATTGCAGTAGACAGATGGTAGTTGATCCCAATTTACTTTTGAAACCATCCTGGGGCTCCCAACTACAATTACCTGGGTTTTGGTTGGATTAACCATTAATCCAAAGATCTTACTCCAATCACAGATCCGTTGTATATCTGAGTTAATTATTGCTACAGCATCAACCATCTTGTCCAAGGACGCTCGAGTGTAGATTTGGAGATCATCTGCATAGAGGTGGTAGGAGGAGCAAAGATGATTGGTTATAGAATTTATAAAGACTGCGAAAAGTAGGGGTGATAGCACGCCGCCCTGTGGAACGCCAGCAGCTACGGGGCACCAGGAAGAAAAACTTTCCTCAACACAGATGCGTTGCCGGCGTCCAAACAGGTAACTACGAAACCAATCAATTGCCATTGGAGATATGTTAAGAGAACCTAGAACGCTAAGCAACACATCAAAATCGACAGTGTTGAAGGCGTTGCTGAAGTCTAGCAGTGCTAAGACAGTCAGCTGACCTTGCTCCATGCCCGATCTGATGCCATCCGTAATATGAGTCAGGGTGGTAGTAGTACTATGCCCAGAACGAAATCCCGACTGGAGAGGATTAAGGAGATTGTTACCAGAAAGGAAATCATTAAGCTGGGTATGGATCAAACGTTCAAGGACTTTGGACAGGAATGGAAGAATAGAAATAGGACGAAATTCAGATAGTACAGACGCCTTAGGTTTTTTGGGAACTGGGATTATATGGGCTTCTTTCCAAGCAGTAGGAAATATCCCTGTGGAAATGGAATGGTTAAGGATGTGGCAAATGATGGGAAGGATTTCGTCTAGGATAGGAAGAATCATATTACGGCTGACACAGTCGCTTCCCATTGCATTAGATGAAATAAGCGTAATGGTTCTCCTGACATCACAAGTAGCAAATTGTTTAAGAATAAAAGGAGAACATTCAGGAGTCTTAATGGTAGTAAGATGCTTAATAGTATTATCTTTAGTCATCGAGTCAAAATACGATGGACAAGAGAAGTGATTGTTTAGGGAATTTAAATCAATGGATTTAGGAATTGAGTCTTGTTTAGGTTTACCCACTCCTAATGTTTTGAGAAATTTCCAGACTTTAGCTGGATCTCCGTTTTCAACCGAGTTGTGAATGTGTCGGCGTTGAGCATTCCTACACACCTTGCTGCAGTGATTCCGAATAGTTACGTACTTTAGCCAGTTTGTTTCATTGGAACGGCGTTTATACCTGGACTTGGCAGATGCTTTTTTACGCAGCAGTTCTTTGATTTCGGCAGTGAGCCAAGGTGATGGTAAATGTTTTACTTTAATTGACCGAATAGGTGCATGCTTATCGAACAGATTAGTCAAACTGCTATTGAAAATATCGACCTTGCCATCAACACAATCCAACTGAAGGAGCGAACTCCAGTCAATATCTCTGGCATCCCTGCGAAGATTAACAAGATTTATACCCCGAAAATTTCGCTGCAAGAGCACTCTGGGAGAGGGCTTAGGAGGACGAATACGATAGGATAGGAACAAGAGGTCATGGTAGGAAAACGCATCAGCAGCACATTGACCATGTTTTGCAACGTGGTTTAGAGAAGAAACAAAGATAAGATCTAGAAGGGAAGGAATGCAGTTAGGAGAGTGATGGGTTGCAGAAAGAGGAAGAATAGAAAGGTTGCAGGATCGGACAGTATTTGCGAGGGAGGAGGAACGACGGTCATTCTTAAGGAGACAGGTATTGAAATCACCCATGATTATGGTTTGACTGTACGAAGGAGTTAAGTTTTCGAGAATAATTTCAAGAGAAGAAAAGAAATCTATGCGAAGCGAAGGACAATAATAAACAAGTTCAATAAGAATAGGTCTACAGTATTTGTAAATATATAAACAGAGTCAAAAAAGTTACAAAGGTAAATGAATAAATACACTTATTTATAGAATAAAAGTTAAAATAATTATTATAAAATTATTATGATAATTTAAAAATAAAAATAAAATAAATACGTATATATTATCTATAAAACAAATCTACTAACCATCCATCTGCCGGTTGTGAAAAATAGAAGACAGAATAAAATAAAACAGATAAAAGTGAACTTAAGACTAAAATAGAAATTATATTAAATTATATCTATTAAGTTAATTTAAAACACAAAAAAAAAATACTAATGCATGTCCAGGTAGTTCAATTGAGAAAAAGATTAAAAAACACATTTAACATTGAGGATTCAGAACGAATCGCAACTTGTCAAAAATGCCATCTGTGATCTGTCAAAAAAAAAACATTACAATTTACAATGTGTTTACAGATAGGTTATGTTTATAAATTTTGTCGAATGCCGGGTGGATTAAAAAACTATAACAACTCAAGTGACTTACGATAAATAAACGAACGTATTGACATAAATGCAAAGACTAAACAGTTAACAAATAATACCGACTTAACCTTCATACGGTCTTCGGGTCATTTTTGACCCATTTCAGGACTGAAACAAAGTTTTCTTTTTAAGTATTTTGTTTTGACATTTGATATTGCGTGACATTTTTCAAAGTTCTTAGCTTAATATAAATATATGAATATTTTATAAAAATATATAAAATATTTCAATATATTTATTTTTTTACTCTAATGGCCTTCGGGTCACATTTGACCATTAAGTATAGAACGATTGTAGTTTGTTTACTTTTGGTATCGTGTTACCCACTATTTATTGTATAATGCTTACATAAGCTTTGGAATAAGTGGGTTGATATATTACCGAAACTTTATAATCCTTCCCAAAATGTAACTGTAGATGAACAGTTAGTAGCATTCAGAGGAAGGTGCCCATTTCGGCAATACATGCCATCAAAACCGGCAAAGTATGGCATAAAGTTTTGGGTTCTATGTAATTCTGCAACTAGTTATGCTTGGAATATTCAACCATATACAGGAAAAGAAGCCGGAAGTGTTCCTGAAAGAAATCAAGGTCTGCGTGTGGTTCTTGATTTGGCTGTGGGGCTAAAGGGCCATAATCTCACAACCGATAATTTTTTCACGTCGCATCAACTGGGACAAAAATTACTGGAAAAGCAAATAACACTAGTAGGAACTATACGTAAAAATAAGCCTGAATTACCACCAGAATTTGTGAACATAAAAAATAGACCGATTATTTCATCTAACTTTGCTTTTACCAAGGATACTACTCTCGTGTCTTACATTCCTAAAAAAAATAAATCTGTAAATCTTCTGAGCACATTGCATCATGACTCAGAAGTTAGTAATCGCACAGATAAGAAGCCAGTAATAATATTAGACTATAACAAATGTAAAGGTGGTGTAGATACATTGGATAAATCTGTATCTTGTTATACTTGTAGAAGAAAGACTAAACGATGGCCTCAAGTGGTGTTCAGTAATATGGTTGATATATCGGCTTATAATGCTTTTGTTTTATTCACATCTGCTAATCATGCCTGGAAAGAAGGCAACCTTGCTAAGCGTCGTAACTTTTTAGAAAATCTAGGTATGCAGCTTGTTACTGCCTTTGTGAAAAAACGACAAACTTTACCTCGAGCATGTTTTTCACTTGAAATTACAAAGAGTATACGAGATTCCTCTCAAAACGATCCACAATCGTCAACCTCATCCCAGTCTGAAAGGAATACAGAGAAAAAAACAACCAAGAGAGGCCGATGTCATTTGTGTCAAAAAACGGATAATAAAACAGGATTGGTTTGCCTCACATGCAAAAAAATTATATGTAAACAGCATTCTAAAACGATTACTTTGTGTTCTCAATGTAATAACTGATTTTGATTATTATGTTATTTTGCTATTATAGAGTAATGTAGTACCTACTACGCACCTAATAAGTAAAAATGGTATATGTTCGAAACTTAATTAATTCTAATAAAATTTATATTAACTAGCTGTTGTTTTCATTGTCAATAAATAAATGTATTAAAATATAAACCTAAACAATATTTGTAATGCAATTATTTGACATAAATGTAGGCAATATATGTTACGGGTCAAATTAGACCCGAGGCCCGTTGACGATGGTCATTTTGAAGACCGTATGAAGGTTAAAGTAACTTAAAGAGAGAACAATTTGGAAAGAGAACCTAAAAATATGATGTTAAACCTGGACAGCATGCTTATCGAGAAAAACAAACGTTACTCATTTTTTAGCAGCCGCAACTCGCCTGGTCTTAGGCACAGCTATAGTCTTCTTCGCAGGACTCGGCTTAGGAGTGGCGTCCACATTAATCTGACTAAGCAGAGTAAGGGACGTCACGCGATGCCGAACGCCAGAGCTTACGACGAAGACAGTACCTTCTCGCGTCCAACAGTTGCTGACGCCAAACTTCTCACGTGCGGCCATAAAAATGTCGTGCCTGGTCTTTGTCAAGAACTCAGAGAGAGTAATACTGGTCCCTTTCAGTTTTGTTTTACTGTACCAGATCTTATCTCTGACTGAAGTGTCTTGCAGCTTGACGAGAATAGGTCTTGGTTTTGTAGAAGATGCCTGTCGGCCCATTCTGTGGCAACGCTGTATATCTTCGATGCTGAATTCTGCAATGCCAATGTGCTTCTTCACCACATCCACTATTGCCTGTGCAGGATTCTCGTTGGCAACCTCTGCAGCACCATGGAGTAAAAGGATTTTTCGCCGTCTCTGCATCTCTATAGTGTCCACAGTGTGGGCCAGGGCCTCAATTTGCTGCTGCAGCAGACCAAGTGCCTGGGTGGTAAAGGCTCTAAAATTTGCGAACTCGGCAGCCAAATCAGAAGATCCAGTCACACCAGTTGAAGACTTCTGCAGATTGGATTCAAATACGGACATTCTTTTATGAAAATCATTCTTCATATCTTCCATGGTAGCTTTTAATGCAGACTCCATAGTGAGAAAAATATAAGGTGATGTGCAAAGTGTTGTAGTGAAGAGAAAAGTGATTTGTGAAAGGAAATAAAAATATCACCGGCAGGTACACAGTTTAACTGTTGTTAATAAACATTAATTATAGGATAATAACAATAAGAACTAATTTAAATATTAAAAACTTGTAGAGCAAAAAAATTTGTACTTCTTTCCACAACTACCCACAAATTGTTGTTATTTATGAAGACTATTTATTTGACAGCCTCCGTGGCGCAGTTGGTTAGGTTAGGTTGGCTGTGAACCAAGAGGCCGCGGGTTAGATCCCCGCACCTAGAGAAATGTTTGTGCGGCCTATAAATATTTCTTTCCGGTCCGGGTGTTTGTGAGACCGAAAAGTCTCTCGTAGTTTTGAATTTTGATACCTGCGACACAAGACTTAATTGATCTTAATGTGGGGTCAGGACTATGTATGTGACTGCTGGGTGTATTTATTTATTTATTATTATTAACAGATCTGCTGAAGGCGTTCTGCGAGTGCTACGACATGAAGCCGCACGCCACCAACATCTTCCAGGACATCGTCAATGCGCTCGGAGCGTACGTGCAGAGCCTCTTCGTCGCTTCTAATGTTAATACTCCGGCTGGTGAGTGCCATAGACTATAGACTATAGGAGCATAGATAAAGCACGGACTGTGTGATACTATGCATTTTTTTTTAAATTCTTTAAATGTATATATAGAATACAATACAATAATTCTTTATTGCACACCAAATTACAGTATTGAGTTTAAATATATGTTATGTTTGGTAATACAATGGGCGGTCTTATCGCTTAAAGCGATTTCTACCAGACAGACAACCGTGGGATATATTGTTCTAGATGACAAGCTTTTAAGGCATATTCTGCGTTAATTGTGGATATGTTGAATAAAAAGTAACATGCGGACAGAAGTCGTCGCGTATTAGTAATATTGCAATCGCTTAGTATTCGCATACAAAGAAATCAATAGTTAAAATATCTGCCAATACTGTACAGTTATTTATTGGAAAATAATATATCATATTTTGACAAAGTATGAAATATGTTTTCCAATAAATCAAATTATAATTTAACTACTAAAAAATGTCTGAGGCAAGAAATCATACAAATTTCATCAATCCTCATCAATAGCTTCAACCGGCACATCTTCCTGTCTCTGTCCCACTTCATAGTCTATGTCAGGAGGGACACTAATTTCCATGTCTGATTCATCCCTATAGTACAGATTAAAAAGCGGTTCTCCACTAGAACTCGTTTCTTCTATTTCATTGTAGTCTGTATCGTCCTCTGTGCGTGGTAGCGTGATGTTGTCGTTTGGGATGACATCACCTTCTCTTCTGCTGTGTTTGCCTGCAAAAGATCAGCAGAATGGGATTCAAATTATCCAAATATATTTTTAGTTATGAAAGTCGAGTAAAGGAAATGTTCATAAATTTATAAAGAATACAATGAAGGCAGCGGCTTTGTCTATACATACATACATAAACTCACGCCTTTATCCCCGAATGGGTAGGCAGAGGCGCCACCAGGACACCCACATTTCGCCTTGTATGTTCCGTCCCATGATGGGATAGGGGGCGAGCCTATCGCCATATCGGGCACAAATTCTTGACTCCGGGCTGATAATGAATAGAAAAATCCAATATCACTTTACCCGACCCGGGATTCGAACCTGAGACCTCAGCTTTGTAACCGTACCGTAATACAACTACGCCACCGAGGCAGTCTATGCCCCTTTATTTATGATTTGAGCTCATAAGCGGCGGTGGTTGCTTAACAATAGGTGGGTTTTTAGTTCGTCTGCCTATCAGTTTAGTTTCTTATTAACATTTATATCTGTTCCATAATAGACCACTCGAGATATTGTTGAAAAAGAGAAGGGGCTATCAAAAATTGAATTAAATAAGATAGAATCTCCAAAATAACATGATCGTCAGTATTGATCAGAATTTATGTGTCAAATCATCATGCAAAAAATCCTCCAAGACCTCGGACGTAACTATGGCATAAGGATAGTCACAAAATTATAGTTTTTTTTGTATAGGAACAGAATTTACACGTAGATAATTGTCTTCCATACATAAAATACGCACCTCTAAGCTGCTGTCGTGTGTAGAATATATCGGTGTAGTTCTCGCTGGCCAGGATCTGCAGGTACACGTCGACGAGCACGCGGCAGCGCCACATGCACAGCTTGTACGTGCGGAAACGGTTCGTACGGTGCGACAACGGACAGCCTAGTCGCTCTCTACAACATACATACATACATTCATACATACATACACTAACTCACGCCTTTTTCCATAAGGGGTAGACTCTGCTACCAAGACACCCATTTCGCCTTGTGTATTCCGTCCCACGATGCGATAGGGTTCGATAGGGACGATTCTATCTCCATATCAGGCACAAATTCCTGACTCCAGTTGGACAATGAATAGAAAAATCGAATATCACTTTGCCCAACCCGGGAATGGAACCTGAGACCGCAGCGTTGTAATCGTATCGTACAACTGTGCCACCGATGCAGTCGCTCACTATAAATATCAAAATAATATTTAACATATTAATAGACCGAAAGGCGAGTAAGTGGCGACCATGTACAGGCAAGCCTGAGACGCCCGCTTACAAGGTGGACGGACCACCTTGTTAAGACTGTAGGAAGTCACTGGATGCAGGCAGCTGCCAATTGGTGGATATAGAGATCCTTGGGGGAAGCCTATGTTCATCATCATCATCATCATCAGTCCTTCTGCGTCCACTGCTGGACATAGGCCTCTCCCATAGCACGCCACTGGGCTCGATCTTCAGCCCATCGTCGCCAACCGCTACCACCCACCCCACGAATATCGTCGCTCCACCTGGTTGGAGGGCGTCGTACACTACGTTTGCCGAGGCGCGGTCTCCACTCGAGAACACGTCTACCCTAGCCTATGTTCAGCAGCGGGCTCCCTGTGACTCAAAAGAGAGAGAGAGTTGTGCGGCTATAGCGTAATATCATAGGATTAACACACCGTGTGTGATAGTCGCAGTAGATATGAGGTTTGAATAGGACTTGTATAGTCATACATATTAAATTAGGGTTTAAGGACGTTATAAATGTGTAGATAGGGATACTTTATTTGTTTTGCACCGGAGGTACCATCAAGTTTATTGTAGATTTGGTCGTACCCGTATAAAAACAGGTAAATATATTATACTCACGTGCAATTCTGCAAGTGGAATACGAAGGTCCACACTGGTGTGACGGGGTCCTCACACACCCCTGGTGTGAACCGACGAGTACAGCGAGACCGGTACAGTGAGTCCGGGGTCTCTGATGTGGGGTCTAGGATCGCCGCTGTTGACGTTAAGGGCTATTGTTAGTTTCGATACTTATTGTACAGCTAATAAGGATAAAAAATGTTCCGCCCTCACACCTGCCGCTGCAACTCTTGCAAACCAGGATCGATAACACGCATTTTATAGACACCGAGCACTGAAGCTCCAGCATGTTTAACTGTTAAAATGTATCTTTAACCCGCATCGAAATTATTTAAATAGTAAAATGAGTTGAAAGAAAATGACCGTTATTTTGTATTGCCCTAAATGGTGGTCAATAGCGTTCTTTCCTAACGTTGCCACTTCCCAATTGTTACTCACATTCATTTTTGAAATAATCTTCAGTTTTCACTATTACTACCAGATATAAACTAACGCACAAACTGTACCACATATTGGGACTGATAAACTGCCATTATCGTGACCATCTTGTTTTAGAAGCTTGTAAAGTTTCATTAAACGTTAATGAAAACTTTAACAAATCGCCATAAGAAAGCAGGAAATAAAAATACTTGTAGTTTATAATATTTACACACAACTTTTAAGGCTTAATTTTTTCAGGATCATCAGGCATACCACAGCAGTCAGGCTTCTACTGGAAGGGAGTGTGGTTGCCACTATGCGTCACTTTTGAACCCGGAACAGCGAAGTCTCTATAGTAAGTCTTACCTACAAAATATGACTTGTTTTACTTGTGTGAATTTGTTTAAAATAGTGTACTTCATACGTTTTATGTTGTTTTTGAGAAAAGTTTACAGTATCTTAAATCTATGGTAAAACAATTTTGTAAATCAATTCAATTCTTTTACTGCTTCTCCAATAATAAAAAAATGATAAAAGTTTTCACTCCACTAAAATATGTTTCTATTTTAAAAATTCATAGTAAAAGGAACTGATGACAAGTTAGTGATGCTATACATAGAGATGACCACCTTATATTTTACTGAAGGGTTAAAATATAAATATTTATTAACCTTGCAGTATCGAAATGCTGGATCGCCCAGAAGCTCCGACTATCCAAGATGGGTATGGGATATCTGTGGCTTACGCGTGCCTCATGGAGATCATACGGTCTATAGCCATCTCCGTCGAGGGTCAGGATTATTTCAGGTAAGCAAATAATGTAGGAAGTCGTTGGATGCAGACCAATTTGAAAGGCTCCGTGGCGCAGTTGGTTAGACGCCAGCTGTGAAACGAGAGGCCGCCGGTTCGATCCCCGCACTGAGACAAATATTTGTGAAGCCCACAAGTATTTGAATCTGGGTGTTTGTGAGACCGAAAAGTCTCTCGTAGTTTCTGATACCCACGACACAAGACTTAATTGATCTTAATGTTGGGTCAAGACTATGTAACTTTTGGGTGTATTTATTTAATTATAAAGCTGCGTTTCCATTGAAGCGAAGCCACGCGGAACAGAGTAGAGACGTATAGGCATCGATCAATCGCATTGGACATTCATGTCAAAATGAATGTAGCTTAACTGATCGCAATGGTAATATTTGGACGACATTCAGTAGTGAACTTGTTGGGGCTGATGAGAGAAGAAGAGAGATAGGGAGCGGTCGAATATAATATCTTAGATATCTTATATATCTAAGATCATTTAAATTATTTATAACTGTTTTACTTTCACAGACTGCAGGAACTGTACGACGACACCCAAAACGATGTCGATGAAAAGGAGATCAATTCTAACAAAACTACGAATCAAAAAGGTAATTTTTATAACAAAATAGCACTTGTTATATCCTAGGCAAAAACTTATTTTAAAGGATTTCTAACGTACTGTTTCTAGACGTAATCAGACACTAAAATATGTAAGATGTTTTTAACACTTTGGACCATTATTATTTTCTTTTAGCTCACATAAGTCCTTAACCAAGAATGATCAAAAGTAACAAAAAAGACGACAACAAATCGATGCTATTTCCCCATTTATTAACAATCACTTCACTTATGTCAGCAATTATTCCAGGCGACTAAAAATAATATTTTCAACAGAAACAACCAACGAGGCAGATAAAGAAGTGACCAACAACGGCCATAATGGCGAGGCTGATCAGAATTCTAACGTAGTGCAGAAAATAGAAGACGAAGTTGAAGATAAGGAGTTGCAAGTGCGTTTGCAGGTAACCGATGTTCCTTATGTTATGCATTCTCAAGCCTGGATCCGTGAGAGGGTGGATAAAGATGCTATTAATATCACCCTGTGGCGACTTTAGGGTAGAGTGCGATTTTACAGACAGGTGCTAGTAATTAAGGAGTTCAGGTCAGGTAATTTTTGAGCCCTGCAGAAATTTATTGAATAGGTAGATATATACATACTTAAGGATTTTCAACGGATTCAAATTGATACAGATATGTTTCGATATTCTGTTTAGACAGCACTGCATTAGCCATAAGATGCTGCGCATTTTGCAGGCCAGTCTAAACCATTATTGACACTAAGTGGTCCAATACCTCGTGTTTTCTATTTCCTGGTAGTATTTATGTTTTTCTTGTCAGTTGCTAAAGTCTTCCTGGTGCGGCCTGGTGTGGGGCCTGTCAGTTCTGGCGGAGGCGAGCATAGGGGAGCTGGAGAATATACTGCGTGCCATACAGACCCTGGCCAGGGTCAGCGGTAAGGTGAGAAGGAGATTACACATTTTCAATTTTGTTAATTATATTAGTGTTTTGTCATTCTCATATAAAGCAAATGAAAACTCGATACAAAAAAAATCTTTTTAATCTTGACGTATTCATCTGTTATTGGATGGGTGCTGTGTTTGTTTAGTAGTTGTGTATGTATCAATGGGATATTATATTAGAGTATAGCGGGACACTAAAAACCATATGATCATAATAAAAAAAACGTCATGGTATTGTACACAGTCACAGCTGTCATACTATTTTGTTCCCGTTCCATCGGTTACTCGCGTGCGTAGTACGTACATTCATATACATAGTATGCATAACTGGAGTATTTTTTTGTTTTGTTTTGTGTCAGCCCATATACGTCCCACTGCTGGACACGGGCCTACTCTACAATCGAGAAAATCGATTGAGAGTGGTTAGATTAGTCAATAGTATAGTCCACCACGCTGGCCTAGTGCGGGTTGGCGGACTCACACGATATTGAATGAGACTGTCCCCACGCACGCAGGTGGGCGCGTGCGGCGCGCGCGACGCGTGCATGGCGGCGCTGTGCCGCTGCGCGCTGCCGGCGCAGTACTGCGTGCCGGCGCTGGGCGCGCTGGGCGCGCTGCCGTGCCCGTGGCGCCGCGACGCGCCCGCGCCCGACCACGACTACCGCCACCAGGTCGTGTGGGTCGGCACGCCGCTGCCCTCCGCCGCGCTGCCCACCGGTACTACTCATATTAAAAACAGGAAACATTTCATTCTTTGTAGAGTGTTTGCATTGCTACACTATAAAACTACTGGATCCATTTGAAAATTTGTCCCGCATGAACATACCCGATACGCAGTCAATCTATCTGTATCATCAGCCCAACTATAGAACTTACACTTCTAAGTTAAGTTCTATAGTTTTCTATAAATTATTAACTATTAAATCCAATTCCTTTTATAATATTCTAAAAAGAAACATTCTATCACCGCTTTAAAATAAGTAAAAACAATAAATTTGTGCACACAGGTCAACAACAATCATTCGTGATGGTGACCTCTCGACACGTGACGGCAATGAAGGCGTTACTGTGCGCGGCGCAACGAGATGGCGACACCTTCCAGCAGGCGTGGCTGCCTGTACTCACCACACTGCAACATCTCGTAAGTGATGTTACTAGTATATGTATAGTTCCGACGAATTAGCGTATGGTGCCTAGGTAAGAGAATACCGCCGTCCCTGAAGTCTGAATATACCACTTAAATAGATCAGCTGCCGCCCCCTCATATGATATGGGAAAAAGAAGAAAACTGGACGTAAAGTGGAAGGAAGTAGTCAGCCTCTGACAATGTCTCTTAACCTTCAATAAGGGAAATGTAACATGGCAACAAAGCCGCTGCTTTTTGTTTCTTTCTAAGACAGTCGAATCGACTCATACCTATATTCGACACATACGACTTGAATAAACGAATATTGAATTCGGCCTATGATACACCGAACGAAACACTACAACAAAACTTTCACTTATCATCGATTTTTCGTCTATTTATTCTACAGCATTATCGATCCATATTCCATACCAAGTCTACCAACCCACCATTATCTTGGACCCCCTCCCCCTATTTGTATGGCTTATCGACCTACACCAAGCCTCCACCACTTAAAAAATCATTGTTGTCCGCAGGTCTGGATCCTAGGCCTGAAGCCATCCACGGGCGGCAGCATGAAGGCGAGCAGGGCTAGTGCTGATGCCAACTCGGTGATGAGCACCTCCGCTGTCATGGCCGACTTGCCTGGTAAGTACCTCGATTAAGATCCTTACAGTTATGTACTTGTTTAGAGTTGAGGTTGATTTAAAATTCATTGATATTATTTCAACTTAGAGATTTTAATATTGTAATAAACGAATACAAAAATTGAAAGACTATTAAAATGTACTACGTTAAAATATCGGTAAATCGTAATCACCGACCTCTTCAACTAGAGAACAGAAATAATGATACACTTTTTCAATCCGAAATACTAGAATCAAGTTTATTTTCGTAAAACGGAGGGTACAGAAAGCATTACGGATATGGAATAAAAACTATACTTCGGACTCGAGCTCTCATTTTTTATTCCAGCTAACTAACAATTGTAAATTTCAGTGTTTAGTTAACATTTTGCTGTTGTGTACATTTGCATCGGTATAACACCTGATTAAAAACGAACTCCACCATGTGACTTTTGAAAACGGCGGCGTCGTTGTTGTGACGTACATTATATTGTGATTGTACTCTGGTTCCTCTTATTACGAATTTTAGAGGCAGTTACTCCAAATATTTTTTCTGGGAGTAGCTGGATGCAAGCCGCTTCCAGCGTGTCTTTATGGAATAAATCGGGAGGCCTATGTTCAGTATTATATCGATGTTAATGTTTCTAGCTTCTTTCTTTCTATTCTGTCTGGTGGTGCGACGCTCCAGTAATGGCTTACGTGTTGAAAATACCTTTCAGGTCAGCAAGTTCCAGTCGCCGAGTCGCTCGGAGTCATGAGTGGTATATACGTGAATATTTTACAATAATACCCATTTGGAACGTAATTGAACTCATTATTTTGAATAGTTTGTGTCGGGTGAAATTGATAGTAGTCAATGAAATTATATGACTGATTTAATTAAATTGATGACCCTGATATTTTATTTATATATCTGTTTTTTTTTCCACAATAACAATGTCAGTGTAAGGCTAAGGAAACGATTTCCAAAACCGAAAACATTTGACAGTACTGTACCGTAATATCTGTCGACAAACGGGAGGAAATACGAATTGCAGTATCGATATCCTTCACGTTATTTTATCGTTCAACAATTTTATATGTACATGTTACATGAATACATAATTTGTTACTTGACGTTTATTTTTTTGAAATTAAACAATTTTTTACGGATTTTATCGCGATTTGGTTTCAATTTTAAATTTTTAAACATTATTATACCGCGTTGATACGACAGATGGGCATTAAATTACACTACGTATACTATACGTCCTTAGTATTAATTCGACACGGCACAAAAATTAATAATACCAAAAATGAGATTTTGTTTGTTTCAAGCAAACTAAATAGCCTACAAATAAGAGTAAAACGCAACCATCCTTTGTAAATAAATTTCACTGACCATTGATGAACTGAACTGGCAACGTCGCGCGGGGCCTGTGTTATCGTCGTGTCGTGGCGGGACGCCGGCGCACCGCGCGTAGTTACGTAGTTTTGAAGGTAGTTTTAGGTCTAAAATTCGTTCTTCCCAAGCAGCGGGTATTTGCCGCGCTGGCACTCCCTCCTGTTGCGGCACTATACTTTTGTTGTCTCGTATCTTTGTACTGCCAATGTTATTGTGCGGGCGTTCCTGGGGCAATTGTGGCTGTCACCATACCTTTCGCGGTATGTACACAGAACTAAAGCTGTTTTTCCATGGCATTCGCCGTAAATAAAAACCAAGCAGTGTATTCTGACGCAGTGTATGTTACACGAGGCATTGTTAAACAGTTTAATTATAAACACAAACACAATTTAATTACGTGTCCTTGACAATAAAAACAGTCAATAACTAAAAAAACATTTACTAATAATTATCCCAAGTTACGTGTCTTATCACAATAACAATACAAAATCACAATTGTCGGCGCGAGATCGACAAGATAAAAGCGGCGCGGCGGCGCAGGAGTTTCCGTGTTACATCCGTTCCGAAAGGATAGCGACGGCGCACTAAAATAACAATTTCTTTAGCAAAGAATTTTTATTTGTTAAGATGCAATAGCAACACACTGACCTATTTCTATTTCTTTTACGCGCGGGATGTTTTGCTATGATTTGTCTCTCTCGTAATGAAAGTGCAGGTGTGTATTTATTGCTTCCTTATTTGCATCGCCAACTTTTTAAGTAAGTTAGTTGTACTTTATTATGTGACTTGTGTAAGAGCGGCAACAGCGCGTAGATTTTAGTAGGATCTATCGTTTTAAGGTGTTTGACCTGTGCGTTAGACGTAATCAGCTGTTAGAAAAGCTACATCGTGTTCAAATGGGGCAAAAACTTACAAAATCATTTATGACTAAGCTACTGCTCCTATTTAATTGATTTTTAGTACAGAACTTTGAAATGGTACCTAGTATAAGAAGTTTAAAAAAATGCCCATCGGTCGTATCAACTTTGTATATTACACATTGTTTATTTTTTTAATATTATAATGGGGTCAATCGATTTTTTACTCTACATTACTATGAATAAAGTTCCAAATGGGTAAAGTTTAGTATGGAGCCGAAGCTTGTGTGCCATGACTCGCACCGGGATGGAGCTTGCTGGTCGTGTGTTGTGTTGTTATCGCACGTGTGACGTGACCGCACTTAGCGCTTTCACTTCAGCCTTTTTTAGACTTAGGTTTTGTGTTCCTAGCGCTTTATCGATAAGAACCATCTTTACGGTTTCATGCGTAAGGATTGTGCACTTTCACGTTTTTTTTTGTTTTCTTAAGCTGTTTTGATAATTCGATATTGATTTTATTTGGAATTTAATAGTTTTTGTCTTTACTTATTTGAATAAGGATAGCTGTATATTTACTTAAAATATCGATAGGACAACTTTAAAGTCTGGCTATTGTCACTTCTCTTGGGGTAAGTTTATGGAAATCAAAGTTTAACTTTTTATGGCATCTTAAACGTGTCGCTACATTTCATTAAATCAATTTCATCATGATATGTTACCGATAAAATGAAAAGTTTATCGTCACTGCTAATGTCTGTTTTTAAGCTAAATGAATAAGTTATGTGCATTTTTATTCAAGAAGGGATGTTTTTCTTATCAACCCTGAATATTTAAATTATATAAAATGTATTAACTTATTTATGTTGCAGCCTTATCGGCGATGCTGTCTCGTGTGTTCGAATCATCGAAAAACCTGGACGATGTTGCGTTGCATCATTTAATTGACGCGCTTTGCAAGCTCTCTAACGAGGCGATGGAACTGGCGTATTCTAATAGGGTAAGTCAAGTTTTATATTACCGTATTAACCATATCGATATGGTAGTGCCGCCAGAGGATATTAAATATATCGATATTTGTAATCGCCTTAATAGACTGCGTAAATGTGTTGTATTATAAGTTCAGCTTTTGAACAGGCAAACATATTTGTGTAAATATTCTATTTGGGTTTAATTGTACTTTTCATTAAGCCAGTTTAGAAATATAAAGGTAAATAAAGTGTATTTAATAAATGTTTATTTTACCAGGAACCATCACTATTTGCTGTGGCGAAATTGCTCGAAACAGGACTCGCTAATATGCACCGCATAGAAGTAATGTGGAGGCCGATAACCAATCATTTACTAGAGGTAAATAATTAAATAATTTACGTGACAATAAATTTTTACTTATATGTATTTAATCTAAGGAAGAAATCGCTCTAATGTGATATTGTCACCCATTGTACCATATAAATTTTTCGTTGTTATCCAATTCCTATCTAACTTGATATGCACAATAAAGAATATAAATAATTAAAATAAAATGTTTGAATAAATTATTTTTCATTATAGATACATTTTGGATTAGTTAGTCGTTAATATAAAAATATTTGTGAGATTAGCTGAAAAGGTTGGTTTCCAACGTTGTATTTTTTAAATAAAAAAAAACTCGAATTGAAAACCTACATCATAAATGCTTCACATTTCAAATACGTTGATAAAGCTTTTCAGTTTGCATGAAATAAATGTACGAATATTGTATTATCACTTGTTGTTCCCAGGTGTGCCAACACCCCCACATAAGGATGCGCGAGTGGGGCGTGGAGGCGATCACGTACTTAGTGCAAGCTGCCTTCCAGTACCACCATAACAACCCGGTGCAAGTCACTGATGTAATGTTACCATATTTTATATCCTGTTATTTGACAACCATTCAAAATATCTTCTCTCTTTCATTATTTTAATGTCTCTCTTTGTATTTTTCATTATAACAACAAATGCAAAAGTTTGGTTACTTTACTTACCCGGTGTTTTTACACGACGTGCTTAGATGACTCGATAAAGGTCACAGAAAGTTATTAAGCGTAATATTTTTACAACGGGCGGTTGTGAAAAGATTTTTGAGCAGATGAAGCTGCTACGTTTGATAGTCGATTTTCTGTGGTTAAGGATGATGATGGTGATGATAATTTGTGGCGTATTAAAAAGGAGTCTCTAACAGGCAGTTGTGAAAATATTTTTCTGCTCCTGCACTGCTGTGTTTATCTGTGGCTCAAGATGATGAAGGTAATGTAGTAAAGGCATTTTTGTGTGCAGGCGCGATCTCGTCTAGTAGTGGAGCCACTAGCGGAGCTCTGTTCGGTGCGACAATGCGATGTGCGAGCGAGACAGCTGGAGTGTGCGGCGCGCCTGCTGCACTCGCGCGGGGACCAGCTGGGCGCCGCGTGGCCGCTCATGATGGACATCATCTCCGCCATCTCGCCGCACCACAGGTACTGTACTATACACTGAGCCATAATCGTCATGCTTAGCCCGTGACTAATCTAAGACCGAGAGTCCTATTGAGAAAGTTTATGTTATCTAGTGCGAGTTGGCAAACTACTCATGCCACATAAATTCGTGTTGAGTTCTCTATGATATGCAGGTTTCATTATATTTTCGTTCACCATTAAAGTGCATGTAATATACACACATAACTCCTAAAACACTGTGGTGTGCCCTGGGTACTAACGACCACGGTAAGGCAGCTGCTCTATTTATTTATTTTATCACTTTATTGTACATCAAAAAATAAAAATCAAAACAAAACACTTAGACTAAATGCACAGTACAACTGGCGGTCTTATCGCTGTCAGCAAATCTTCCAGACAACTTGCTTCTTGTCCGTTACCAATTAATGTTCACAGCGCACTTAGCCAGCACGCTGGCCTAGTCTATTACAACAGGTCTTATTGTGCTGGCATTGAGTGATGCGTTTCCTCGCAGCGAGCAGCTGATCCGCTCGGCGTTCCAGTGCGCGCAGGTGGTGGCGGGCGACCTGCTGGGCTGCGCCGGGCCGCGCTGCCTGCGCCGCGTGCTCAACGCCGCCGCCGCCTTCGCGCTGCAGACCAAGGAGCTCAACATCAGCCTCACTGCTGTTGGACTTATGGTACCATCACACGCTCTCAACCTATAGCTCACCTAGTGATCAGTTTTTCATCCATTACAGCTTCACCAAGCCTCAAAGGCTGACTATAACTACACTATAGTCCCTTGGAGCAGCTCGAGTAATCCTATCTTTAAAAATGAACTAAAATCATTAACCAGATCTTATCAAAGAAGACAGTAAGATCCGCTGTCGAGGGATACGTTGTGGATGACATCACCATCATCACCTTCACTATTTTTTCTTCATACATATATTTTCTTTGACCAATATTAACACCAATGAAACTTAGTCTTTACATCCAATGTTTTTGAAAGCCTTTTTGGACCTGGCATGAAATATGACGGGTAAGACGGGTAGAAAAGTGAGTTACGGATACACGGAACTGTACTTTCAATTAAATGGTTCACGTGTTTAAGCATTATTATTGTACATACAGTGGAACATATCGGACTACCTGTACCACAACCGGGACAAGTTAGTCGTGGCGCTGGCCAACGACACGGCCGTGTGTCCCGAGGTGCCCAACCACGCCGAACTGCCACCCCTGGATAAACTGTGGATGTGTCTTTATATTCGACTCAGTGAGTATACACGGCACGTTTTATTTCAAAAAAATGTCTGCCGTTAAATAGTTTTAGTTATTATTATTTCAAAGAATTTTAAGCAACGTTTTATACGTATAAATATTTATATGAACAATCTACATGTTTGGCAGTTTTATAAAATGATTTTATATTGTTGAATGAGGTTTATAAATAAAGAAAAAAAACGTGAATGACTGACTGAGTGATAGAATCAGTAAGTGAAGACACGTATGAAAACGCGCGTTTAAATGAACAAGTAAATATATAAAAAAAAAATCACGATGGATCAAAAAATCGGCGATGAAGGCGTATCCGAATACATATAAGAATAATCGAGTGATTTACAGGCGAGTTGTGCACGGAGCCGCGAGCGCCCGTGCGTCGCGCCGCCAGCCAGACATTGTTCAGCTGCATCAGCGCACACGGCACGCTACTCAGCAAACCTGCGTGGAGGGCCCTGCTGGCTGTACTCTTCCCTATGCTCGACCAGGTATACCACCATTTCAACTCAATAAATAACTTCTTAAATTAGATGGAAGAAAGAAAGTAAAAGAGCGAAATTTAAATAGGTCATAGAAATAAAATTACAATAACTCGTAAATAATTTAGTCCTGTACTTGATGTGGGTCACCATATCATATTACGACAAGTCATCAGCCATAGATAGACCACTAATTAACGCAGACTCTTTTAAGAATTCAGCAAGGAACTGTTGAAAGAAAAAGGTCTATTACAATCATATAAAACCTTATAATCACACATTAAAAAATAATCGACAATATGCGTGCATAAAATGTTGTAGGTCCAAAAGCAATCGAACATAGCGAGTTCAGAAAAGGTGGATACGGGAGAACACATCCTCATTCACCACACCAGGAACACCGCGCAGAAGCAGTGGGCTGAGACACAGGTAAATTAATTAACATTATACACATTTTATTTTAAGTTAAATAGAAGCTTTAAATAAAATGTCTTATTGTAAGTACAGACATTAGCATTACTTAATTATATTTTTTTAAACGGAGTTACAAATGTCTTTAGAATTCATTCATGGGCTGGTTACTAACCACTATTGTTTCATTAAGATACTGTGGCCTCATATTAGCGTAATGAATTGTGTACGCTAGAGTTAGATTAAAGATTATAGATACATAAAGCTTACTGTGATGTAGAAATTATGTGATGTATGTATGAGAGTGTGTGTGTGTGTGTGTGTGTGTGTGTGTGTGTGTGTGTGTGTGTGTGTGAGCGTGCGTGCATGCGTGCGTGTTTGTGTAAATATGTACTTTAACAGTGTTACTATTTCTTCAGGTGTTAACACTATCAGGAGTGTCTCGCGTGTTCCACTCGAGGTTCCAACTGCTGACGACGGTGGGTGACTTCAATAGGTCGTGGACAGCTCTGTTAGATTACATCACAGACTTCGCGCTTCAGAGAAGTCACGAGGTAAGCAGCCTATTTTTATTCATCTTAAGCGATATTCCTAGACTTTGTCTGCAATTGAGGTAATTATGGGCTTTGTTACAAAAATAATTGTAACCCTATTTGCGGTAACAAAAAGCACCAAATCAAAATGTTATTTATACAAGTCTCTTACAAGATTTTTTAATCGTCAATGTATACTACCACCGTTTCGAAACGTGTTGTAGCCGTGAAAAAGTCTTAAGAAACTCCATCAGCAATACCAACTGTATTTTTTTACTCTCCTCTTTTTGTCTTGTTTTATTTTGTAATATACGATATTCTTGTTCGTACATTTAGTTATTTGGAACTTCTTAGTTTAGATAGACTGTATCTATGGTATAATATTGTGTTTGTAGGTATCGGTAGGCGCCCTCAAATCCTTCCAAGAAGTAGTGAGCGCAGCGGGGCGCTGGGCGGAGAGCGCGGGCGCGGAGTCCGCGGCGCTGCAGCGGCGCGTGTGGGCCGCCGCCTGGGCCGCCTGGGTCAACGTGGCCGCGCACCCCGCCATCGCGCCGCCCACACTCCGTGCGTACACTCTCACACACGCACTCTCTCTCTCTATCTATAATACAGGCTAGAGTCAACAAGGAGGTAGGAAGCGGTGGGCGAAAAACTCGAACCCGGAAACACGCATAGTGTGTACACTATGATGCCATTGACTCCGTGGCGCAGTTGGTTAGACGCCGGCAGTGAAACGAGAGGCTGCGGGTTCGATCCCCACACCGAAACAAATATTTGTGTGATCCGCATTTGTTTCGGGTCTGGGTATTTGTGAGACCGAAAAGTCTCTCGTAGCTTCTGATACCTATAACACAAGACTCGATCTTACTGTGGGGTCAGGACTATGTATGTGACTGTTGGGTGTATTTATTTATTTATTATTTATTCGATACTCTGTCTAGGCGACATTCGCACTTACCACCAGGTGCAAAGCAGTTACTGCACCGTGCCAGAATAAAAAATAAAAATCTATACAGACTACTCGGCTGAAATCAATGACCGATGCTAATCTCTATCTAGAGATTGAACCAAAAAACCAACCAATCTAGATAAGTTAAATGTGGGCGTGTCCATGAATCTTTAATCCGATTGGTCTTTTCGTTGGAAAGATCGCAACATTACAGACTGCATAGAAAGCCAATTGCGGTCACTCTAAATATTATCTGAACGGACACATATACACTTCATCTTACGAGGCAACGTACAAAAGAACACTACTTATGCTAAATAACAACATACCATACCATTAAAAAAAGGCTACAATGGCTATACTATTAAGGTTCAATTTTAAATAAAAACGTGTGTATGCCCCACAGCATCAGAAGACGGCAAGCCGGTGGAGGTGTACGCGCCTTCCCTAAACTTCCTCACAACCCTGGTGCAGATCTTCCCGCTCATCTTCCACTACATACGGTCCACGTGAGTTATTCCACTATACTTATATTTCTTTAATTTTCGGTATGGTTACAAAGCTGAGGACTCACATTAACAGTCCGGAGTCAGTAATTTGTGCCCGATATGGCTTGAGGCTCGCCCCCTATCACATTGTCGGACGGAACATAAAAGGCGAAATGTGGGTGTCCTGGTGGCGCCTCTGCCTACCCCTTCTGGGAGGCGTGAGTTAATGTATACTTATATTTCTACCTTTATAATTTAGCATGAGTTTTTCTTTCGCTGAATGATCGTAGTTTTAAGATTATGTGTTAATCAAGAAAGAGTTGGCATAGAAATACACAGAGCGCCCTGTCCTTAGCCAATTCGTTGATACGACACAAGGGTCGTTACCCTATTGCCTCACTCATTTTTATATCACTTTAGCAATCGATAATTATTATTGTAGGGACCAAGATGGTTTGCATATCACACTCGATTTCATTTATTTTCGCCCAATGTCACCATTAGGTACAATGCAGCACACTTGTGTTGTAATGTTTCGTTCAATAACACCGAAATAACAAGTTTTTTATTTCCATCCTAGATTTCAGGTAAAATCAAGTTCCAATACTAGACTAGCTGTAAAATCAAGTGTCAATAAGTAGGTCAGCTGTCTCAGAGTGTTATTTCACATAGTACAGTAGTGTATCTCTCCAGGTTCACGGAAGCCGACGTGGAGAAGCTGGGCGCGTGCCTGGTGCAGGTGTGCAGCGTGGAGCCGTCGGCCGCGGCCAGCGCGCTGGACGGCCTCGCCAGCGCCGCGCCCGTCAGCGTGCACGCGCTGCACTGCCTCGACATCGTGCAGAAGGTATTATTGGTCATACCAAGTAATTACTGTACTGTATTGCAGTTATTTGTGTTGAAATAAGGGCGTGGGACACTCATGAGCAGGAAAACGTAAACAATTTTTATTAAATGTTATATGAATCGACTTATGTCGTCGATGTTTCTATCGTCGTGGGTTGATGATTTGATAATTTTCTGTAACATGTTATTATTTTTTATAAAAATATGAAATATATTCTTATCATGGTTATTTTTAAACTTGTTGCTTTTTTATGAAATTGTAGACATTTAATTGAAATAGTTCTTTGATGAGTCTTAATTACAGTTACATTAATATGTTGATTGATGACAATGTATTTGAATTACTTAGTGATATTATTAGAAGTACAGCACAAGATTCCCAACACCGTGGTTGTAATGCAGGAGGCGTGGAGCCGGCACGAGCTGGTCCGCGCGACGTTCGGCGCGCTGGGCTCGCTGGCGGGCGCGCTGGGCGGCGCGGGCGCCACGCGCTGCCTGCGCGCCGCCGCCGCGCTGTACCGCGCCGCGCCCGCGCCCGCCGCGCCCGCGCTGCCGCTGCTGCTGCAGGTACACAAACTAACGCTCGTGTCATCCACAGGATTAATCTCGGGTCTGGGTGTTTGTGAGACCGAAAAGTCTCTCGTAGTTCCTGATACCCACGACACAAGACTGGATTTTAGTGTGTGGTCAGGACTATGTATGTGACTGTTGGGTGTATTTATTTATTAACATACATACTTATTTATACAAGGGGTTTCCAAAATGTTAGCTGTGCAAAATCGGCGCGAACGCCATGATGCACTCCTCTCATTCTTTAATTTTAATATATTATCTATGCCTGCATCTGTATCTGTATCAGTCCATATACGGCCCACTGCAGGGCATGAGTCTTCGATAAAATCGACAGTACATTTGAGAGGGGTTAGACCATATAGTCCACCACGCTGGCCTACTGCGAGTTGGCATGCTTTACACATCGTAGAAATTCTTACAATTTGCTCTGGTATACAAGTTTGCTCCCGGTATTGTTCTTCAACGTTACACGCGTCAAAAGTGCAGAGTCAAAATATAGATTCCCCTTTTTTTATTTCCAGCAGGTACATACACCCTCAGTAAACCTCTAGTCACCGTTATTATTAATTGCTTCATCACTTCTGACAAAAACGTTCATACTATTCGGCTTTTTGCAGGCATTACACTCGTCAGTGCAGAAGTGTGGTCAGGACAAACGAAGACGCACCTCCGAACAAGTTGAAGAAGCCGCGCAGATCTCATCACTATTATTACAGGTACATACAATATACATACAGGTTTATTTTATTTCTATGCCCTTATCACTCTTAAATAGGATAGGCGCAACATCACATTTCAGCCATATTGCAGAACAATTTGGCTTATAATGTTACCTTCTTCACAGGTTTCTTTTCCTTGACTCTTTCTGACTGTGTTGTATTATTTATTTTTATTCTTCTTGTCTACAATAAATATGTATAACAATCTAAAGAGATAATAAGACAACGAAGTATAAACAGTGGTCTTATCGCACCGAGGCAATCTCTACCGAACAACCATTGGATGGATTTATGACAGCTCAGTGATTTGTTACCGCTAATCTATTTGTCATAATTTTTAGGTCCTAGGCACGTGTTTGCCCCTAGCGAGGGAGAACCCGGAGGAGTACAAAGAGTTTTGGGAGATGCTGCCCAAAGTACTGGAGACGTTCCTATTTGAACCACCGTGAGTACTTTTATAGTATACACCTTGAATACTTTTACAGTAGGAATGCTTTGTATAACAGTTTATAATAATAATTATACTGCATCTAATGGATTATGTTAAACTATGTGCTCAATTAGACATTTTTTTTTCTTTATGCCAACAGAACTATCTTCTTTTCGGTCACTTTAATAATAAGCTAACAAAATATGGTACTATCGTTGTTGTATCGCAGTGCGGGCGGCGGCGGCAGTGCGCGCGCCCTGGTAGTGGCGATCCGCGAGCTGGCGCTGGGCGCTCGGCCGCGGGCGCCGGCGCCGCTGCTGCGCCGCCTGCTGGCGCTCGTGCGCGCGGGCTCGCTGCACGCGCACGCACTGCCCGCACGTACGTACACCTATACGCACACATACGCGTTCAAATATTTTCGTCAGGAGAAAAAACGGATAATATTGTACCCATATTTATTGTACATATATTTCTTTCGGGTCTGGGTGTTTGTGAGACTGAAAAGTCTCTCATAGTTCTGATTCCTGCGACACAAGACTTAATTGATCTTAATTTGGGGTCAGGACTATGTATGTGACTGTTGGGAGTATTTATTTATTTATTTTATCCACACTTTCCTCGACGAAGCATAGCTCTCTTTCCTTATTACAATATGGATGAGGCGGGGAAAACATATCGAAGTCTGAATCATATAACTATTCAATACGGCAAGCTGTGGCACATATATACGTTTAATGAGTCCCTAATACTTCAGTTTGTATCTAACCTATTGCAACATGAATCTATGAAATTGATAAAACCTTTTCAGCCATTTTTAAAAATAATTTGGAATGTCTATATATTTTCTCTATCTTCAAATATGAGTGAAAAATTGTAGTGAACTATACTGGAATCTTATCTATACATTTTCCTTGTTTAATAAAACCTTAAAAATGAATATTTTATATAGAAAATGACCAAGAACTGAAAGAGAGAGAAGAATTCGCGAGAACCTGTTTCGAGACGTTGCTACAGTTCTCCATGTTAGAAGACGTGGACTCCCTTACAGGAGTTGAAGGTATGACAAACGATAAATAGTAAATACTCAAAAAAAATCACTTTTTAATTTTAATAGTTATTATTAAGTTGTGCATATATTTTTGCATAAAAAGCAAAAACGATGACACTATAATAATTAGAATAGAAATGTCGAAACTTTTTTGACTATGTATAGTCAAAATCCGTGAGAGACGCTCGGAACAGATACCGGTGCAGACAGATCATCCGCTCCAGATACAACCCTGATGTTGACCACGATCTTCAGACATGTGGAACCGACCAGAGAGAGAGAGAGATATTTCAAAAATTTATACCAGCATCTGTATATTAGAGTAAACATCTAATATCTATCGAAGAATATCTATTACTGTATATTTCACGATTATGCCATTCCTTTTTGTCTATATTTGTAATTTATTATTTATCAGATGACGCGGATCCCTTGGCGATAGTGGCGTTGCTGGACAGGTTCCAGGAGGTGATCAGCAGGTACACGCAGGACGAGGATAACCCAGAGCCATTGCCCAGGTAATACCATGTTTAGGTTTTTCGTTATAAGCCTTTAGGTAAGCTCAGTGTAGAGTGTATGAATACTAAAGATTTTCTATGTATAACTTTGTCTTTAAAAATCACATTTTAAAACAACTTTTTTTTTAATGATTCTTATTATTTCATTTCCTAGGGGAGGCTAACCGTCCACCTCTTATTTCTTTTGCAGTAATGATCTTGTAACAATATTATACGACAAAAATCTAATATTGTTTTATATTTATTAATATCGAAACTGACTGACGTGACAGGCATCAAGTTTCGGAGATATCCTTCGTGCTGAAGGCGATAGCGACGCTCACCGAGTCCATGAAGAAAGCGCCTCCCGGCAAAGTTGACTCTGCTGCTTGGCAGAAGTTAATAGGTCAGTTATACTATATTTTTAATACCAGCAATACCTTAAGAGTATGCCCATATTTGGCTCTAAAACGCGCAACTTAATCTATTAGATCGCACAATTACATGTAATTCTTAAACAATCAATACTTTGTGAGGCCTCTTGTACTTTAAGACCAGCGTATCAGGATAGGACTACAGGATTGCAAGTCTAGCTTTTGGTTTTTACCAAAAAACAGTCTTACCCAGGGCGGCCAAAGTATTAAAAGTGTATTTTTTTCTTGAAAGTGTTCCGTTTGTAGTAAATAGTTGATGTGTTGCTCGCAGGTCTGTACCCGTGGGTGGTGTCGCTGGCGGCGCACGCGCGCGCGGGCTGGGCGGCGGGCGCGGCGGTGCGCGAGGCGCTGCTGCAGTTCGGCTCGCTGCTGGCCGCGCCCACATAGCGCCGCGTGCTCTACACCATACACATATAGAGCACGAGGCTCTAGCGCGGTCAGTACGCACACGCAGACATACACACGCATGGGGAAACGTACGTACACGCACACACACGCACTTACACACTCGTACGCTCATAGGTATAAATAGATAAGCATTTTGTACGGATAACCCTTTCGACTTTGTTAACTAAGTTATGTTCAAATATGATATTCAGACCCCCATCAAACTTTACAAACCTTAAAAATAAGTTTTAAAGTCATCGATCAATTATACACTAGATACACAGTTCCCTGTAAATGTTCTTTTAAAAAGTGGCACCGATGCATTGAAACAAAAAACTGAACAAAATGATCACAAATTAACACAAATTTCACCTTATTCCTGGGGCATAAAGTCCCTTTTTGAATGAGACGTTCTCGAAAGTAATAAAATTTTATGACTTTAGTTGGACAGCGGAATAAAGGCGCAATGGAGTCGATTTGTTACATATTTTTTCTATGAATTAACATGAACATAATAATCTACAATATAATAGGTAAAGCTATTACATATTATTACCTATTAATAAAGAAATATGATATGTAAAATGTGATTATTTTGTAAAAATGATAAATAGAAAAAAAAATATAATTATTTTTTTGGTTTTCTGTTTCTGTATGTTATTTTTCTGTGTATAATAAAGATTTAAATAAATAAATAAACTTATGTGTATTTTTCTTTTACATTATGTTAAATGTTGTACGAATATGCCAAAATCATGAATGTAAATGAAACAAAAATCGTAGACACACAACTATTTGTTTTATATGTACTTCACAATGTCTCCTTTTAATATATTTTAACATAGTCTGTACATAATATAATCAATTCTGTAATCTGTAATAAATATTTCTGATGTTAATTTTTAATATTTAATAAGTTTAAATTATTTAATATTAGTAACTAAAAAATACAAAATAAAACCACTCCATGTATATTCTATTCCAAATCATGACGCTACTCATCCTTGTCTATTTAAGCGTGTCGAAAGAGACAACTGCGAAGCAGCGCTTGTTGATTTTAGGTTGCAAAATTAATTTATATTTAATTATTGGAACTCAATTTCACATATTGATTAAAGTAGGAAGCAAGTAAATGAATTTTACTTACCGAAAATACGAAATCCCATGAGTTTTAAGCTTTGTAAGCGTGTTGTTTTTGCACTTTTTTACGGAGCATTTTGGCATTGTCACAAGCAACGGTCGGCGCGCGACTGAAGGCGAAAGAGTGCTTACTCGTGATTTAAGCACTCTTTTTTGGTGCCATTTTTCAAGCGCTCATGTTGTATCTAGTGTATAATTGATCGATGTTTAAAGTTTTAAAATGTGTTCGAAAAATATTTACGTGTACAAAAATATTGACATTATCTTTTACTTTGCGATATTTATAATAAATTGTTTCATTAGCAAATACTGTTGAAAAGACTGAGAGTGTTTAATAATTTTTATTGCAGTGACGTGAAGCGGCCCCGTTCGCACGTCACGAGCGCGTGTGCGTCAAGCAACGATAGAAGAATCACAGTCAAATAGTTTTAGCATACATTGGACTTCCGTATAGTGGTTTAAATTAAAGTAACGCTGAACGCATTAGCCATACAGGTTCCTTCACACACGGCAGAGACTTCGCTGTTAATATTGTGACAATATTTTTGTATTTATTTGTTTTCGAAGGACTACAGTTAAACTTTTTGCAGGCAAATGACGAAACTTTTTGCAATAGTATTATTGCTAATAGTAGAATATTCGTATCTTTCAGCAAGTATCGTGGAAGGTGTAAAAAGTACCGAAGCGACCATAATATTCTATTTAAACTGCACGCTCATCATCAGATGCAATGCAATTGACAGTGTTTTAAAATAAGAGACAGATCTTACTATGGC
Source organism: Deilephila elpenor (assembly GCA_949752805.1). Lineage (NCBI taxonomy): Eukaryota > Metazoa > Arthropoda > Insecta > Lepidoptera > Sphingidae > Deilephila > Deilephila elpenor. The sequence continues at coordinate 8,248,216 of OX457119.1, forward strand.
TGGTTCTTTTAAATTGCCATAAAATTATCACAAATATAATTTGATTTGCTAGCTTTAAGTCTTCCGAAGTAAGTATTAGGCTATCGGTTTTAGTATGTACATAGTATTTTACCCTGTTACTCGACAGACTGCGCAAATTTTAAAACATAATTGTGTTTTATTCGCCATACGTCACGTCTCCGTCGCGTGTGAACGAACCTCCACAGTGTATAGTTATATATTCCATTCCTTTTGTTACTCGTGTGGATATGTTCTGTATATAAATATATAGTTTTATTTGATGTGTTGTAATCCGAAAGCTGCTGAATTTCGGCTCGTCGTTTTCAGCCAATTTCGGCTTCCATTTGGCATCAATCTACGTTGTTTGTAATAGTTTGTATTTTTATAACGATGAACTTATCATTGAATATATTGGAGTTATTAGGCCGATGTTGGCTGAAAACGTTCGTACATTACACGAAGCACTGTTAACGAGTTAATTTATTAAAACGCTAGATGTTTGTAGAGATAGTTAAGTATGAGATACAAAGCTCTGCGAACAATAGATCCAGAGAAGACGCGCAGGGTATGACCTGAAATTGAAATTTCAGATTTCTATTGTACTCTTGAACTGTAACTTAAACTGGTGCGGATCTACCTGAATACTACCTGAAAATATGAGACTTTACGAATACAAGAAAAACCAAGTGAGTTGAAATACTGTAAATACAAGAACTGTAAATCCAATTAAAGTGTTTTAATATTTCAAGAGATTGAATGTCCAATTAAAATAAAGTGTGTTTCTTAAAATAATTACAGACTTGACAAATCCAATTAAATGTGTTTGAATGTATTAAAATCCATGTGTAATGTGTGTTTAAATTAAGTGTTTTGTAGTAATAACCTCTAAGAGGTGTGAAATGTCTTGGATCCGCGCTGGTCTGATGGAGAATCCTTAACTCTTACTCTTGGATCTCGCTTCCATTGATTTTCCAGGCCTTTGCCTTGCCATGGGGTTGTCCGTTAATTAAGCCTTTTGACAAATGACTACATACAAAATAAAATTAACAATTTAAAAATTTAGTACACAAAATATTTAAAACATTTTATAATTAATAAAGTTGACAAAATATTTTAATGTCCATTTCATTTAGAATTTTAAATATTTAAGAGTGAATAAAATCTGAATTATTCATGGTTGTGGCGTAATAGTTATTTTTCTCATCCGAAGTAGGAAAATAGTCAGTATGGTTAACTAAATGTTATTATAATATAATGCATTATTTCCTTTGTTTCGAACAACTTGAACATTAATTAGTGATTTAAGATATTTGGAGCTTCTAAATTGCCGTTCGAAGCCAAAATAAGAAAACATCTGTTCAGTAATCCTTACAGTATTCACAAATTATCTATTAATCTAAAATGAGTCAACTGTAAATGACTTAGTTAATCCTGCAGAAGTATAACTTTGAAGGCCTGACTAATGGACAACCTCATTGCATTAGTTTTGGATTTCTGCATTATCGTGTGGACAATAACATTAAATTATTATTATTTGACAGCATTGTGTAGAGAAGTTTTTCATTAATAGAAACTATCTGATTTGCTATTTAAGACAGACATAGAGAATCGACTGAACCTATAGGGAAGAAAGAAGCTAGAAAGTAAAAAAACCGGTTTAGGCGGTTACTAAAAATCTTTGTCGGATCTAAATGTTAAGGCTACTAACTCACGACGCGGTTTCCACTCGCGTCCTACGCGGTGGAAGAACAGCGGTTTTATTTCCAAACTTACGAGACCGGGGTTCTGTGAGATCATACTGCTGTCGCTGTTGAAATTATCCGGTCAGAAGTTTAAGGTTACGGTTTATTTTAAGTTTTATATATAATTGTAAAATATTAAGATCTAACTTATACTATATTATATGTTTGACAGTTTCTAATACCCAACACAAGACTTGCATCTTAGTACAATATAAGTGCACATATACAGGGTATATCAAGACCGCGACCGAAAACGAAGCCAGGTGGTAGTATTTGTGACTTCAGACATAATGCAAGTAAAAATTAGCAAAAAAAAAATCGCGAACTTTTTTTTGGAATATTTTTGCTTATCGTCGTATTTAGGTGATAGATACATAGTTTTTCTAAAATAATGATGCAGACCTCTTTATTTTTAAACACTTCACACATGGTACGTAAGGGCTTAAATTATTATTTTCGCATAAACTAGATATTTACCACCCAAACAAATTGATTTTTAAAATATTCTAAAAAAATATTATTTGCATGGTGTCTGTAACCACCAAAACTACCACCTGTCTTCGTTTTCGGTTGCAGTCTTGATATACCCTGTATACATACTATGTGTCTGTTATATGTATTTATATGTTATCGAAAGATAGACCACGTTACAAACTTAGGAGGGGGTACTGAAGGTTGAAATAAAATTAATCAACCTAAAGAATGAAAATATTGGTCGTTAAATAGCTTTAAAAGAAAATGGTTAATTTTTAAAGGATATTTTTACAGTTTAAATAAATAAATAAATACACCCAACAGTCACATACATAGTCCTGACCCCACACTAAGATCGAGTCTTGTGTTGTGGGTATCAGAAGCTACGAGAGACTTTTCGGTCTCACAAACACCCAGACCCGAAACAAATACCTGTGGATCACACAAATATTTGTTTCGGTGCGGGGATCGAACCCGCGGCCTCTCGTTTCTCAGGCGGCGTCTAACCAACTGCGCCACGGAGGCTGTCAAATTTATTCATTTATGTTTATTCTCTATGTCTGGTCTTATGATAATACGTAAAACTATTTGTAAATTAATGTTTGCTAAATTAGTATCTGTCGATATTTTGTATTGTATGTCCATGCAGTCTTCCAACTTTCCAACTGGTTTGATCATGCGTTCGTATATTTCGAGAAATTTAATTTGAGGCGAACGGTAATATTGTTTATTGGTAGACTCTATAGAGGTGACAATAAACTTGATATAACGTGCAATGGGTTCATTTTATGCAATGGATTGATTGGCTTAAAAATGTTTTAAAAGACCCTTTATAAGACATAAAATAGTGTTAAAATGTTGATTGAAAAAATGAAGACAGAAGTCTTTCTGAATAAGTATTTAAAAGGGGTTGCTAAGATTATAGAAGTAAGTTTCGGCTGTGTGATTTTTTAGGTGTTAACTGTATCAAAGACAATGAATTCCCGAAACGTTTCAATGAAATAGAGCTACTCTCTAAACAAAAAGGTTTTGGAAAGTTGGAAAACAGTATGGATAAATTAATGCTAATAAAATTACTGCTCTTCTTGTGAAATAATAGTTATATTTTTCTCATATATATGATGTGCAATACTACAAATATAAATAGAATAGACTGTCTCAGTGCCACGACGCCTTACGTTTTACTTGACTATTAATTCTATGATAACTCGGCTTGTATCTCCAAAGCTATGAAACTATAGGCTGGCAAGTTGGTGCTTGACACTCCTGCGGGGCGAGAGACTTTAGAGGAAGAGGGGGGTTGGGGACAAAATAAATTAAAAAATTAAGGATGACATAACTAAAGTACAATTGTGTAGGTACCTGCATCACTATCTAGTTTGCTACTAAGTCTACTGCATTGACCCCTAAGAGGGTCTGCAGTGAACCCCAGGGAACGACGAAAACCTACAAGGGTTTAGTGTCAGCGAAAAAATGAAAGTCTGTAAGCAAAATCGATAATTGGGAATTTCGTTAGGTTGTGATTTAAATATTACAATGTGTAATTTATCTCCTTTACAATCCGCTCTTATTTCAATTTAATTAATGCATCCATTTTATATCAGATTTTATTACGGTTTTGAAAATTTTTATTTCGCATATACAACGTTTGCGGTTATGAAGCTGTATTACATTAGTCTACAATATTTTCCTCCCCAAAGTCACCCTTTCCTCAGGCAAGGCTCATCGACTTGTCAGCATATAGGTTATCTGACAAATAAATTAAGCTAATTAGATAAGCGAGCCATAGCGAGAATGTTTTGTAACGGAGTCAATGGATTAGTTAAGATGCAGTTACCGTTTTTATTTCATATATATTTTATTATCGACGCATTGGAGTTGTGTGCCGCTCTGTATGTACACATTTTTAGATATTGATTTTAATATTTTTTTATAGTTTCACTGAAGTCCGCACTAGGCCAGTGGGGTGGACTATATGGCCTCACCCCTCAATCGTACTCTCGATTGTAGAGGAGGCACGTGCCCTGCAGTGGGACATATAAGGGCTGATACAGTAAAGTTTCAATGCATAAAGGTTGCAGGATGTTGCTGGATGCAGGCCGCGTTCAAGTTCAGGAGCTCCTTGGGGACGCCTATTTAAAGGAATGTTGTTGACCGAAAATGATTATGATAATGTACGTATGTAATGCGTGGTCTTTTATATTTATTTATGATCATTTGATTTGTTTATTGTAAGTGAATTTAACGGGACTTAACTTAAGTGGACTGCAACAGTCTGATAATGATGAGGTGAATTTTGTATATGAATTATGTTTTTTTATTAAAATCCAAGATAATTTATTATTAATAGCACGCTGTCTTTCTCTTTTTTTCCATATATATCAAAATCTATGTGCGAAAATGCACCAATCATTTGGAAGATATTTTAGTTTTGTTTCTTGTAAAATTATTTGATTGAGGCTAAATTCATAAAATGGTTTTGTTATAAATAAAAGCTTGTCTAATGCACTAATTCTTTAGGTTATTGAGGTATGAGTTTAACGTGAATATGACATGTTTATATGAAATTAAATTATGTATGTAGAATGTTATGGTGGAATTAGTTATTTAAATAAAGAGAACTGATGTAAGCAGTGTGGCACACAACTCTTAAGAACGTGTTTCATATGATAACGAATAAATAAATTAGACATTACTGTATACTTTTATTTTCCAAATATCAAGTAATTATAATTAATTTTACTGGCAGTAGGTGTCTCATATGTGAGAGGCCGCCTAGGTAGGTACCACCGCAATGTCTATTTCTTCCGCCAAACAGCAGTGTAAATGCACTGTTGTGTTTCGGCTTGAAGGACATTGCAACCAGAGTAACTACTGGACATATCACACAAATATTTGTCTCGGTGCGGGGATAAAACCCGCAGCCTCACGTTTCACAGCCGGCAGCTAACCAACTGCGCCACGGAGGCTAATAATAAATACACCCAACATTCACATTCATAGTCCTGACCCCACATTAAGATCAATTAAGTGTTGTGTTGCAGGTATCAGAACTACGAGAGACTTTTCAGTCTCACAAACGCCAGACCCGAAAGAAATATTTGCAGGCTGCACAAACATTTCCTTTGGTGCGGGGATCTAACCCGCGGCCTCTCGTTTCATAGCCGGCGTCCAACCAACTGCGCCACGGAGGCTGTCAAAGATAAAGATTAAAAGATAAAGTAATTTAACCTTAATCAAGATCTATCTGTACTTATTCGAATTTTAACACAAGCCAATTAGCATCAGCGTTGACATCCTGTAAATTATTACTTTTTATGTAATTTTTAAGATACTAGAGATAACAAATTAGCGATGAATAGTGTCAAAACTGGCTTTGGGGAGATTTTCCATTTGACCCTTGTAGTTAAAGGGGAACGGGGTTTAGTTCTGCGACCCACTCTCCTAACGCTCATAATCCCAATTAGAAAACAAAATCCAAACTAAAATTCTAGGTCTTTAAAATTAGACTGAAACCTATAAACCTTATTCGGCTTGCATGCGTGCACTGTGCAAACGCCGAGTGACGAGTTTAAATGAGAACTAAATAACTAAACATAGACTGATGAATCATTTGTTATTTAAACACAAACTTAATAATTCACATGAAATATGACATCAGAATTAATAAAATTCTAGTTGATATTTCAAGGCTATGAATTTATTAGGTACCTACATTCATCTATGAATTATAAATCCACTTTATGATACAAAAGATTTTACTTATAAGGTTCCATTATCTGTGTATATTTCTCAATAAGATCAATAGATTAACTTCTTAGAATGCAATTAATACCGACCTAAGCTGATAACAAATAATGATTCATACATAGCAAGTAGCAACGTTTATTTAAATAATATTAGGTCACACTTATTCACTAGATGCACTTCTCTGAATCAAAAACTATATGGTTCACTAAGGAAAATGATGACAAAAATATTAAATTGTTTTACCTACTGTAAGGAAACATACAAAAACAAATTAAAAGAAAAGCTTATAGTTTTTAATTAATTTGTTAATTATAGTTGTTTTAATAATTAACTACCTACCTAATTAAAGTACGTACCTGACTGTAGGTACTTATGTTATAAATTAATTTGTTCCACTACATTGTTTATATCTCAGTATTGGAGCTTCAATATTCCAGTAATTAAATAAATAAAATAAAGACTTAGTAAAGCACCTTAAAAGTACATTATTTTTATTCGACTTTTAAAAGAACCACAAAAGATAAATTATCACTATAAAATGATGCTGCAAATTCTGTAGTTACAGCACAAAACGAACACTATAACGAAAGCAGACGACGCGGGATGGCGCGGTTAAATTTAACGGTCGGTTCAAAGACCCCAATCTCACACAAACATCTGAAAATAGCTTCTGTTCCATCGACAGACCAATTCCGTGTCCGCGATTAGATACGTTGACTGCATCGTAAAATGAGGTACTGAGAACATTTTACTGCGTTTTCCTAAATACATATTGGTCATCGCCCCTAATTACGACTAGTTTAAAGACTATCCCACCCACACTCCGACCTCCGTCACTTGAAAGGCCTATAGGTGACGAACAGTGGTGCCAATTTTGTATTCCCTTAGAAACGACTAGTTACGTTAACTATACTGCCCACACCCCGTCTACTGCATGCCTGTCAAGATCAACATACACACAAATACAAAAATCTTTCACCAAAAAATTGAAGATCGTTTTGTGATTTTAAGAACGACTTTAGTTGTTTTTAAGAATAAAAAAGCGTTACGATTATTAATTGTGGATTCAATAGCCTCTACTCGTTTTTTTGGAGAATGGAATAGCTGTTAAGCTCCCCTTTAGGTATCCCGAGGAAAGCCGTGAACTGATTTTGGTGTCACTGGCCTTCCAGCCCGGCATGCTTGCTAATATTGAATAGCCTCTCCTAGTATCGCAAAAATATTTGACTTACCTATTAAAATAGAAAATGGTACACAACTACCCGTATTATAAATTGAAGTTACATCCTCACCTTTCGTATTTCGTAGTCCATTACAATGTCACGAGACCAGTGGAGCGTCTGTTCAGCAAATCAGTTACAATTACATTCCATTTGACATTAAATGGACAATTCGCCGGCAATTGTGACGTGATTCTCGTGGTCTCGTCAGATGTTCTTCCTGCCACTCATTCTATCAAATAATCATTTAAACACGACGGCCTTGAGTACCCCGGTGGGCAAGCCCGCCCACGCAACCACGGTCCACGGCAACTCATTCATGTCAGGAAACACAACTCGTATCGCGAATGGTGCTCGATAGTGAAGGTTTTCTGTACCTACTAAATCAATTCTTACTCCGGCAGGAGCCGGAGCCGTTGCCTCCAGGTTGAAAAATCATTACCAAGTTTTTGGTATGAGCCTGATTCATCACGTATTGATTACAATCAATTGTTCATACACACGTAATATGTACCTACGTGAAGTGCAATCAAATAGCTATTAAAGTTATCTTGGGTTGAACGAACTCCGTAACTAGGTATCAAAAACTATTACCTAGGTACTTATAATTTTATCGTTAGAACTTAGAAGGCATAGGATCGTCAGGTTGCATCTGCGAAAAAATAACAGCTCCAAATTACTAAAAAGTAATTATTTTGCGTATTAATATCTACCAAAAGTCAAAACAATCGAATTAGGTATACTATCAGAGAAAGAATAACTGTCTGGGGATTTATAAGTACTGAAAGAATTCGTGGCTAAAACATATTCACCATATGACGTCAAACAATACTCAAATTAACTCCTGGAACTAGGGTGGGTAGTGGGCACCCACGGCCACCACCCAAAAATCGACAAGGGCGTGTTAATACTTGCAATTTTTTAAATAGGTATTGCTAGCGTTTCTCATTTACATCAAGAACTTTTAACGGAAAAATATATGTATTCATAAACTTTAATAACACAATTAAATCACACAGCGATATCATTCATGATTATCAACCACATTTCCATATATAGACGTGAGTACGGCAGACGGCCGTGAAAAGTGGTTCGCATCGGTTTGTGATGTCACCGTCGCCTACTTACTGTAAACACAATGTTCTTGGGCTCAATGCAGCCTGTCGGCATTACATCATCTACGTGGGCTGTTGTCAAGTTGTTCCGATCGTACAGCCTAGCCAAATAAGGCTGGCGGGAAGTTAAGGCGCCCTGTCTGACGCCTACAAAATGGCGACGAACTTTATGAAACTCAATCGATTTTTTGTATCACAATAAATTCTAGAACTCTTCGTGACAAATGACAATTGTTGCTTATTGGAGTGAAAAATTGAGTCGTGACTCGTGACAAGGTATTCAATACCTAAACACAATTCTAAAACCTAAGCCGTTCCATTATTAATTTAAAAACCTTTGACTTAGGTACCTATGTATCGTCGCCGGCTTAACATGATTGAGTCACCAGTCTTATTGTGTTAGACATTTTAGCAGGTGCCTAAATGATCTTTCTCGGACTACTTAAGTCATGCTTGCCGAATCATTAAACTTGGTATAAAAATATTTTTTTCTTGGTCTGAGAATCGCATCCAGCAACTCATGGTTCACTATCCGATTACCACAAATTAACGTGTGCCCTGAACCTGCGATCTCTAGTTCAGTAGTCCGATCCACAACCTACTGAGCTATCATCTACCTTGATAACAAATAAAATTGAAAGTTAGCACGTCCCACGCAAGCACATTGCATCTCGACGAGTTATCAGACAAGTATTCAAATGTCAAGCGAGTTATCTGCCTACTCCTTACCTGCAGTACATAGACCAATAAACAAGCCTGCAGTTTATCTTATCTTCGAAGCACATGTTCTGAACTTTGTTGCTGTACTCAAATAGCGTGACAGTGCTCTATTCAAGGCTAAATCAAGAAAGGAACCAAGAACTATAATCCGTATCCTCTTTCCGTATTCACTAGTTATCAAATTGTTTTAGTACCCTATGACATAACAGTTAAGTCGCTCGCCTGAGCCCTGATTAAAAGAGGGCTGCTTGCCCATATAAGGGAAGGGACCACTCGGAACTTAACATTTGTAACTATCATGTCCTAGGTACAGTATAACCTGGAGATTATCCTGCCCTCACACCCGCCACTAACTCCTGTAATCCAAGATCAACAGTCGCACGCATTTTTATGACACAGAGCATTGAAGCTCAGCGGGTCTCAGGGAATGTCTAACTTTTCTTTAACCCGCAACGAAATCAATCTCAAAGTACAAAGGTACAGTAAGCGTTAACTTCTATTAAATTATCGATCAAAATCAAAATCAAAATCAAAATATTCTTTATTCAAGTAGTCTTTTACAAGATCTTTTGAATCGTTAATTTCTGCTACCACCGCTTCGGAACGTGTTGTAGCTGTGAAGAAGAAACGGCGCAAGAAACTCCCTCAGCAACACGAACTGTCTTCATTTTTTTTTTTCTTTTTTTTTTTCTTGTCTTTTCTTTCTTTTAAAGGCCAGTTTAAATTACAATGGTTAATTATATCTAAATGTCACAGTATCGTCTGTATATATATTATTATCATGTCAATAATTGTTCTAATTTCATAGAAATTGAGCAATTTATTCCCAAGCAGTTTTGTCTTCCATATAGTCAGAGATACTATAATATGCCTTTTTACACAGCTTTACTTTAATTATATTTTTAAACTTGTTAATTGGAAGTTCTCTAATACCATTGGGAAGTTTGTTAAAGAAGCGTACACTTTGACCCATAAAAGAAGTATTTATCTTGTGGAGACGAGTAACATGAGGGGCAAGATTATGTTTGTTCCTAGTGTTCTTACTATGAAAGTCACAATTACGCTTAAAATGAGTTATATTTTTACGAACATACAGTAAATTTTCATAAATATATTGAGATGTTACAGTAAGAATATCTACCTCTTTAAACTTTTCTCTTAGGGAAACTCTGGGACCAAGTTTATAAATGGCTCTAACAGCTCTTTTTTGTAAAATAAAGATACTATTAATGTCCGCAGCATTTCCCCACAGAAGAATCCCATAAGACATTATACTATGAAAATAACTGAAGTAAACAATTCTTGCTGTTACCTCATCCGTTAAACGCCTAATGGTTTTAACTGCATATGCCGCTGAACTTAATCTACCAGATAATTTATTAATATGCGGTCCCCACTGGAGTTTTGCGTCTACCGTAATGCCTAGAAACGTCGTAGACGCAACAGGATCCAATTCCTCGCCGTTAATTTGTAAAGTGGTAGATAATTGCTTAACATTGGGCAATGTGAATTTAATACATTTAGTTTTATTAGCATTAAGCAATAAATTATTAATATTAAACCAGTGTACAACTTCACGAAGAGCACTGTTTACTTCATCAAAATTTAATTGTTGTCTTTTAATTTTAAATGTCAATGACGTATCATCCGCAAACAATACAACTTCGTGTCTATTCCCGACGTGATAGGGTAAATCATTTATGTAGACGAGAAACAGAAAAGGTCCTAGAATTGAACCCTGGGGTACTCCCATAGTGACCGCAGATCCTCGAGAAAGTTTTCCATTAATATCAACCCTCTGTACTCTATTGTTCAAATAAGAGGACAAAAGATTGAGAGCCTCGTTCCTGATACCGTAGTGGTGTAATTTCCTGACCAGGGTGTCGTGCTCTACGCAATCAAAAGCTTTAGATAAGTCACAAAATACACCAAGGGCATCCTGTGACTCCTCCCAAGCCTCATAAATTTGTTTTAGGAGATCGACTCCCGCGTCAATTGTTGATCGACCTCTCGTAAATCCAAACTGTTTCCTGTGTAGCAAGTTATTGGTGTTGAAATGGGTTAATAATTGAGACAGAATTATTTTCTCAAATAACTTGCTAAGCGTTGGTAGAATTGAAACAGGTCGGAAATTGGTCGGGTCTGAGCTGTCACCGGATTTAAAAAGAGGCACCACCTTGCTCTGTTTCATCAGGTCAGGAAATACACCAGACACCACGCAGCGGTTGAATATATCAGCTAAGTGGGGTGCTAGATATTCAATGATTAAAGAAATATTAATAACAGAAATCCCCCACAAGTCCCCGGTCTTCTTTAAACTAATTTCTTTAAAAGTTTTTAATATATGCTGCGGCCCAATTTGCGAGAATTCAAACGCCACGTCACATACAGGTACAAGTTTTTCAAGTATCGACAGTGCAGACCTCGAAGATGACTGAAGATGTTGAGTGGTATTTTTAGGAATGTCATTAAAAAATCTTTCAAATTCAGTTGCTACTTCCAGATCTGCTGTAACTTTTTTATTATTTATTTTAAGATTAAATTCATTGTCGCGTACAGAGTTTCTACCAGATTCAATATTGATAATATTCCAAGTGGTTTTAATTTTATTTTTAGACATTTTAATTTTGTTTCTTAAATATAACGATTTAGCTATGGAACAGGCTCGTTTGAAAACTTTCGAGTAAGACTTTACATATTGCTTAAAGGTCGGATTGTGGTTATACATTCTTTCATTATATAGATCATATAATTTATTCCGACTTTTGTATAAACCAGTGGTTGCCCACTCACTAAATGTTAGTCCCTTATTTACCATAATAGTTTTAGATTTATATATTTTTTTAAATTCACCTTTTATGAGTTCAAATAATGAACTATACAGTTTGTCTGGGTCTTGGTGAGGGGGCAGCGTTGGTAGATTTTTTTGAATATTTATTCTAAATTTTTCCATACGATATATATTATTAGGAACAAACTTAATACTTTTTCTTTGTACTTTACATTTAGTGCTAGGCAAAGAAACAAACTGACCACAATGATCAGAGTCTAATACGTTAACAACCGACTTTTCATTAATTGAGAAATTTATGAAAATGTTATCAATACATGTAGCACTAGTGGCAGTTATTCTAGTTGGTTCGAAAAAGACGTTTTGTAAGTTGTATGATTTAAATAGATTGATGAAACTGCAAGCTATAGGAGATTCCTCTAAAATATTAATATTAAAGTCTCCACAGACAACAATTCTCTTGTGTGAAACACATACCTTGTGCAAAGCATCTTCCAGAATATCAAAAAACTTATTTTGTGGTGCACAAGGGGGCCTGTATACACTTAATACAATATACTGCTCAATTTCTATACAAGCTATTTCCATAACTCGTTCAACAGACAGGCTCACAATGTCAAGTCTTTCTTTATATTTAATAAAATTATTTATAATTATTAAGGAGCCTCCATGTAAAATATGTTCTCTGCTGAACGAGCTTGCAACTTGGTGATTATTGAAATTAAACATGAACTGATGGCTTTTCAGCCAGTGTTCAGTAATACATAAAATGTCAATTTTATTACAGTTCATGAACAACTCAATTTCTAGATTTTTATTTCTTATTCCTTGTATATTTTGATGCACCAAGTTAAAAGCCTGTTTATTATTATTACAACATTGTATAATAAATTTATTTTCATTAGCAGAGCCAGAGTTTATCTCTATTGTCCCTAAATCTAATTTAAAAAATTGTTGGATGTCACTTGTTTCAGATTACTATAATCTGAGTCAACATTTGTTTGCTCAATAGAGCTAAGTCGGTTAGCCAAGTTCTTGGCTGTTATATAAAAATAATATGATAGCGCATCAGCTATCTGTCTCTTTATAAAATGAGAAAGATAAACTTTATCTCTTGTCTTATTAAATATCTTATTACTATAATAATTATTTATATCAATCAAATGGAAATTGTTATTGCACGACAGAGTGTGCATTGTCAAATTTAAGCTATGCCTAATGCTATTTTCTTCCGCTGGCAAGTTATAGTCGTAGGGTAATGTAAACATTACAATTTCCTTTAAATTTAAATTATTCAGACTGTCATAGAATTGTAATAATTCTTTTTTGTTTATATTACCCCTATTTCCAACAAATATAATTAATTTTGTATCTGGTGATAAATTACTGCCCATAATGCTCTTCATAACATCAGAATAGGAGGCATTAGGCATACAGTAATTGAGAAACTGTCCCTTCTCCAGACTTACCAACCTTCCCATGTCCCTACCTATGTCATCGCTGTACATTATTACATTTTGATCTTTGTGATTTTTATTACATTTTATTTGGTTGAGAGGGAGCAAATTATTAATATTGTCATTATTGTTAAGTTCTAAGCTGTCACACAAAGTTGATCTATATTTAGGTGATGTTGAAGGTCCACACATTGGCTGTGAGTCAGTGAGCGACCTATCTGTAAAAGTACACATATTGTTCTGTAAAGATTCAAAGCGCTCAGTATTATATTTACATAACTCAATCAAGTCTGTCATAGCCGATGAATGTTCCTCTATTTCTTTCTGAGCATTGTCATATTTTTTTGTCATTAGCTGCAAAGAAGTATGTAATTTTTCAATATCTGAATTTAATATTTGTGTGTCAGCTTCATACCTAAGCCTATTCTGTTCTAATTGATAGGCATATAAATCAACAGTATTTTTTAATGCTACTTTGTCTTTTAAAATATTAATAGATTTCTTATGTACCTTATTTTTAAATAATAATCTCTGAGTTTTCTTTATATACCTATTTACATTTATGTATCGTTTAAGTTTATTTTTGCTGCACCCAGCCATTGACACTTTAGTGGTACATTGAAAGGTGTCATCCCCTGTCAGATCTATAGTAGTGGGGGTAACATTGCTGGATGCAGCTGAAGCAAGAATGGAATCAGTCTTGATTAACTCATCGAATAGGGATTGAGTTTTATGTTCGTTAGCGATGAGGTTGGCCATCTCCAGCTGAGAGATGTGGTGTTGAGCCTCGCAGAGATCTTGTTGGAGAAACGTGACTTTGTGCAGCGCCGCCTCATATTCTTGCGAACATTGTTCGAACCCATCCACTATTGATTTGAACTGATCCCGCTCTTCACTAACTAATTCTAGCTGGTTATGAAGGCTTGTTAAATCCCTACGTAATTGAGAATTCTTATCTAATAATTGCATTAACTCTCTTTCATTGTCGTCCCTCTCACGATCAAGCTGATCACACCTCTCCCTTGCAATCTTTACTTCTTGCAGCGCCAGTTGGAGTTTGGAGTCCTCCTGACGCGACAAAGCTCTGCGAGTCATCATGATGGTATTCGTATCTAGTATCTTAGTTTCAAATAATAAAACTAAGCCTAGAATTAGTGCAAATCAAATGATTGGCAAGGAAAAGGTTGACAAGTTTAAATAAATGGGTAATTGTACAGTTCAGATCTTAGTCGAATGTTCCAGCATGAAAAATGGACAAATGAAAACCTATGCTTATCCGATTTTTTCACACATTGCACCACCTTTGACTAAGTACTAGATAAATGAGATTAATAAAGGCACAAAATGTATGTAAAGCTTACGTTATTAAAACCTGTAAGTTACTCGGGTGCGGCGTCACGAAAGCAAGAATCGGGGTGTAGTCGAGCAGACAGAATGACAGATCGATACGTATCACCTGCGCAGCTCCACATGAAAGGTACCTTAACAAGTTGATGTTTGCGTTGTTACACGGCCACACCCATTCCGAATCTATAGTACATTTTGTGTAGTACTCCTACAAATAAAATTTATACAAAGTAGATATAAATAAAAGATGGGACTCGTGAGTCATCCGAGAATTCTATCACCTTTCGAGACTATTCGACACTATCATATTGCATTATGCACTGCTTTGTGTATCCTGCGAGATCAGAAAAAAGGGTACTAATTCAACTAAATAGGCATTATTACAGCCTATTTAAGTTATGTATTCTATTCTATATTTCGAATTCCGAAAATACATTAGGTATATACTACATACTCGTGACTCCGTTTATTTTTCAAAAATGTGTTGGTAATTGCACGATATAAAATATACGTGGGGCTGTTTGAATGTTGTTGACAAAAATCTTGTGAAGTCATTGTTTACTAAAATAGATTTACCAAAGTAAAGTTACAAGAATTTACTGTCATTGTGCATCTAGCTATGTCTGTTGTTTAGGGTTTTATGTAAGTGTATTTAAAGTGAATGTATGAATCAAACGACAAAGTAGAACGTATTCGTTTTTATTTCAATCACCGGGAATGTATCGGTGCGAGTGTGCCATAAACATATAAGCTGGCTTAGTACTCTTCGGCTCCCTCACCCTCGCCCTCGGCGGAGTCCATGCCGACCTCTTCGTAGTCCTTCTCGAGCGCGGCCAAGTCCTCGCGCGCCTCGGAGAACTCTCCCTCCTCCATACCCTCACCGACGTACCAGTGCACGAACGCGCGCTTGGCGTACATGAGGTCGAACTTGTGGTCCAGGCGGGCCCACGCCTCGGCGATGGCGGTGGTGTTGGACAACATGCACACGGCACGCTGAACCTTCGCCAAGTCGCCGCCGGGCACGACGGTGGGTGGCTGGTAGTTGATGCCCACCTTGAAACCGGTAGGACACCAGTCCACGAACTGGATGGTGCGCTTGGTCTTGATGGTGGCGATGGCGGCGTTCACGTCCTTGGGCACGACGTCACCACGGTACAACATGCAGCAGGCCATGTATTTGCCGTGACGGGGATCGCATTTCACCATCTGGTTGGCGGGCTCGAAGCAAGCGTTGGTGATCTCGGCGACGGAAAGCTGCTCGTGGTAAGCCTTCTCGGCGGAGATTACTGGAGCATAAGTCACCAGAGGGAAGTGGATACGTGGGTAGGGCACCAAGTTGGTCTGGAACTCGGTGAGGTCCACGTTCAGGGCGCCGTCGAAACGCAGGGACGCGGTGATGGACGACACGATCTGACCGATCAGACGGTTGAGGTTGGTGTAGGTCGGGCGTTCGATGTCGAGGTTGCGGCGGCAGATGTCATAGATGGCTTCGTTGTCGACCATGAAGGCGCAGTCAGAGTGCTCCAGGGTGGTGTGGGTGGTCAGGATGGAGTTGTAGGGCTCCACGACGGCGGTGGACACCTGGGGGGCGGGGTAGATGGCGAACTCCAGCTTGGACTTCTTGCCGTAGTCCACGGAGAGTCGCTCCATGAGCAGGGAGGTGAAACCGGAGCCGGTGCCTCCACCGAAGGAGTGGAAGATGAGGAAGCCCTGGAGGCCTGTGCATTGGTCAGCGAGCTTGCGGATGCGGTCGAGTACCAAGTCTACGATTTCCTTGCCGATGGTGTAGTGACCGCGGGCGTAGTTGTTGGCCGCGTCCTCCTTACCAGTGATAAGTTGTTCTGGATGAAACAACTGTCTGTATGTGCCGGTACGGACCTCATCTGTTGGCAAAAAATACACATTGGTTAGATCATAATAAATACATATTTGTTCAAATAAAACTTTATCTCGGTGCGGGACTCGAACCCGCCAATGTTTCGTTTCAGTCGTTTTGTCCACCGCGCTACAAAGGCAAATATGCAAGAAAATTAATTGTTTGTTCAATACTAACCGACTACAGTGGGTTCAAGATCGACGAACACAGCACGGGGAACGTGCTTTCCGGCGCCGGTCTCGCTGAAGAAGGTGTTGAAGGAGTCGTCACCGCCCCCGATGGTCTTGTCAGTGGGCATCTGGCCATCAGGCTGGATGCCATGCTCAAGGCAGTACAACTCCCAGCAGGCATTACCGATCTGGACTCCGGCTTGGCCAACGTGTACTGAGATGCACTCACGCTGTTAACAAAGACATAATACGGTTATAAAACAGAAGAAACATAACTAATAACAATATACTATTATGTTTCTAAATGAATTCAAGATTACCAAGATTAATTCGGATTTGTATCATTACTTTCATCTTATCGAACTTCTATCGCAAAATTTAATTGTGCCCATCTTGCGCACTATTACAGGTAAAAGTAGGTAACGGTAAAATTGAAAGGCAAGTGAAAGTACGGCTTTCTTTATCGGCGTCAAGTCGGCATTGTATTCACATGGATTATTCCACAAGACTCAATATATAAAATTATAAAAAAAGTCATGTGAAATGTCGAAGCAATTAGGTCACGCGACACGCCCCACGTCACCGATCAATAACGGAATGATTCGGCAAAAACTACTTGCGAAATTCTACAAAGAGATTTATTCTTGTAATAATAAAAGTAACTATGAATTCGAATCGATAGGGCGTGGTGAACCGGCATCCTTGAACCAGGGCACAAGTCAGTGCCACGGACGCGTGAGATAATCCCTAAATGACGGACTATCTACTCTTTCCCGTATAATATTGATGCAGAAAAACAAATTACTGCTATTTTAGAACACCAAAATTTTGAATCTGCTATCAATTCAGTAGAAAAGTCACTTCTCATCAAGTAAAAAGACTACGCAAATGACATCGCAACATGGTCGCCTAATACGCCGACGACAAAATGGTGGCATGTCCACCCGGCACTTTGCGTTAGAATTACGGTAAATATATAATTAACACTGGATTTTCGCGAGATTAAAGAATAGTAATGAAAATGTACTCACCATTTTGTATTGAGTTTGTTGAACTTAGTGTAATAAGAAATAAATTAATCAAATCAGTCGTCGTTCAGCGCGACCGGTTATGGGGCTTGCCGAACGAATGTGAATACGTCTGCGACCGTTAAACTGGCTTTTATAGGACGGTAGCCGCGGGGAGCGACGCTACCCGTGCTAAGATGTGATTGGTCGGTTCAAATGCCGCATGGGTGGATTGACCAATAAGGACAAAGCTGCATTATATCACCATTGCGGGAATATGTGGGTTGGTGATTCACTGAAGATAGTCGACATTAGTGATGTGTATACTTGTCAATACCCTCGATATCGACTTCCGTTTGCACGATAATCACTTTTTGCAGATTTTCTTACATTTTACAATGTTTTACTTTATTTCGGTGAGATGGCATAACAGTGTCCATGTTTTTAAGACCTAGATTGATTTAGACGCTTAGAAATTGGGAGGTTGAGGTTTGTTTCCAGTTTAAATATTTGTAAGGGCAAAGCACATTTAATCACTTCTATATATAATCGTTTATTGTATTTGGGTTTGCAGAAATGCACCCATTTTTTATGAAAACAATTGATTGCAATATTTTGTGTTTATACATATTACTTTACTTATCATACCAATCAAGTTATGTATTATAAAAATACAAAAATTGATTAAGTTTCTTTAAGCTTAAGCCTAAGCAGTAATGAGTTTTTAATTAAGATGTGGATTAAATTAAACAACATTCATATTTAGTACATACATACATACATACATACATACATACATACATACATACATACATACATACATAAACCCACGCCATATTCGCTTTTTTATATTCCGTCCCACGATGAGAGCCTATCGTTATATGAATAGATAAAATCAAAATCACTTTGCCCAATCCGGGATTTGTACCCGAGACCTTAGCGTTGTAATCGTTCCATAGTACAACCGCACCACCAAGGTAGTCATTTTTTGTCTTTGTTCTAGTACCTACAATGAGCCCCAACCGCAAGTGATCTGACCATTTGGAATATTTATTCTACTAAATAGCTGTAAACCGCGAAGCCCTTATTATCAGGTCAGGTGAGTACGTACTATTACGCATTTATCCAGTTTTATTTAGGTTAAGTAAGCAAATGACTGGCCATAAAATTAATAAACTGAAACTTTAGGTGACATGCAAATGACATATTATACGCCAAACCCATTTAAGTAATATTGACAACCTCCGTGGTGCAGTTGGTTAGACGTCGGCTGTGAAACGAGAGGCCGCAGGTTGGATCCCCGCACCGAAACAAATATTTGTGTGAACCACCGGTATTTGTTTCGGGTCTGGGTGTTTGTGAGACCAAAAAGCCTCTCGCAGTTCCTGATACCCACGACACAAGACTCGATCTTAGTGTGGGGTCAGGACTATGTATGTGACTGTTGGGTGTATTTATTGTATATAAGTAATCTTACTTAGAGTTATACTAGATACATCGTAAAATCCACTACGTAATAACAATAATTATTCGAAAACAGTATCGATTAAATAGCATCACTAAAAATCATTACTCTCGCTGTGTGACCGGCGTCTGCCGCAGCCATTACTCACACATGCCTATCTTGTTTGTGTGCGTGTGCAATCTGTGTGGATTTTTGCTGACATTTCTACTTATTACCGAAAAATATATATTGACACTATGATTTTATTATAAATGCAACATCATCTGAGTTATGTTAATGAGCCAAAATGCTGAAATATCAGGAATTGTCTATTAATATTTCATTAACCGCTTTCGTACGCACACTGTGATAAAGTTTTTAGCGTGTGTACACGGCAGACGGCGCAGGCCGCGGCAGTACGGCCGTATGCCGTACTCTGCAGAGTTATTTAAACTGTTGACGCATATTTCATTGCCTTTTCTAGAATATTAAAAATCACCTAATGGTGTAATTCCATTGACTTATATTCTACCGATATAACATTGATATCGATGTGTAATGCTTTATTTATTGACTTTTAGGTGTAGGTTAGTTATGGCTGTAGACCCGTGTATTTATAGCATAAGGTCTGGTAGATTATTTGTTATCGTTGCTAATTATCTACCCAAAAATTAATTTAATATGAATAAAGAGGTATTAATTTGTAAATGTTATTAAAATAGTTCGCATAAATAAACACACCCAACAGCAAACATATAGGTATTGATCTAAAAGATCGACCTGAAAGATCACTTCACTTACCTAGTTCTTTGCTCTGTAATTACCATCAACTGATTAATTTTTGTTAGAAATCAGAATATAACTCGAAACAAATATTTGTGTATCTTACAAACAGTCGTATCGGTATGTGAATCAAACCCGCGAATTCTCGGTTCTCAGTCAGTAGATAGGTATCTTAATTCTCTGTGCTTAATTCTGAACCAACTGTGGTATTTTTTCCCAAAGTACTCAGATATAGATATACATACATAAATGAATGATATGGCCGTGCGATTTAATTGTGTTATTAAGGAACAACTAAATTAATTTAAAATCATTTTATTTCAAATGTCTGTAAAAAAACTTAATAAAAACAAGCCATGTGTCAATAATTATCCCACTTATAAGCACAGGGTCGCAATGTAAAAGGACTACTAGCATCGATAGCTACTTGATACTATGACACCTGGTGCAGTAAAGGATTCTTCACGATGTTTTCCTTCACCATTCGAAGCCACCTTTCGATATTTAAAAAAAAAGCATTAAGGCCGTCAACACACCTACACTCCATAATAGTAGGTGTTCATGAGCAGCTGTGATCTTTTTTTTATCACAAATGACTACTTTGCTGTCCGCCTTTATAAAAAAAATACACAAATTGGGGTTCATTTTAAAACGCAGTACGCACCCTTAAAGTATCTTCATACTCGTACAAGCTTGTGCGTCACAAGTTGACACCCCATCTGACCTTGCTGTGTCGCCCTACCCTAAATTAGGTTTCGTGTAAATACTGGGCTACTCGTCCTTCGTTGTCGCCATGAGTCATTAATTAATGTCACACTTCAAATTCAAATTCAAAATATTTTATTGTGGTACAAAGGTGAAAGATGGTGTTACATTGGCTTGTTTAGTACGGCTATGACCCGCCATATTAGCATACAATACTTAAGGATACAATTTTTAAATCCCTCTACAATTTAAAACAAAATTATCTTGCATAATCATGTACAACATTTTTTATACTTAACCCAAATTATTGTAGTGACTTTCCTCTCCTGATAAAATAGCAAAGGGGCAAGTCATAAGGTTCGCAATTGTTGAATAAAAACAAATCAGAATTTTATGAGTATTAGTTCAATTGTTACAGTATTAAAGACAATGCCTTCCGTTCCTTTGATGAGATATAAAAAATGTTGTAGTAAGTATTGTAAGTCAAAAGACTATTGAATATAGAGACAAAATGAAAATATTATTTTGATTTATTACGCATTGATTTACTTTTGACTATTGGTTTCCATATGTATTATACTGTTTATTTATACACATCCATAAGCTTAGGCCCGTATACCCCAAAGGTGGCGACATTCGACTAGTCAATAAGTTCAGTAGTCAGCACTCAGCAGTCACAGTATGGGGAAACCACAATTCATCCAGCTTATTCGATTAATTTGTGTTAAGAGTCCCAAGGTATAGTAAGACCTGAGAGCTAGCCTGGGTATTTGCTGAGCATTAATTCCAGTCCTAGGCTGGTTAAGAAATTTTCCAAACCAAAAACTCACACAAAGTGGATTGCCAAACTTGTGACTCGAATCCACGATTTAGGACTTCGCATACAAGTTGAGGCTGTCACTTATGCTGCCAGTACGCAAGTTATTTTAGAAAATTAAATCTCATTTTTTTCTGACAGGGACATCTAGCGTTTTACGTAGAAAACTTTTAGTAAGATAAGGTTAGTAATTTCATCATGCTGAGTGTTGATAAGTAACTTTGTTCAGCGCCATCTGTACCTCATATAATGAACTTGAGATTATATATTTTATTGCATAGAATATTATGTACCTACTATTTGTATTCATTATTTTCTGAAGCACAATATCAGTATTATTTACACAAGATTTAAATGCAATCTAGATAAATGATAAATTATAATGTCCATCAAAGGAATGTGATAAAGCTAGTTAGTTCCATAATTAAGTTTTCCTATTGTTATTTCATATTGTTACTTTAAATATGTCTTAATTTAATATTTTTTATATATTTTTTCTAATGTTTTGTTATGTAATCTAGAAATTATAATGTTTCATTTGTTTAGTTTTTACGGTGATCTCAAACTGAGTCATTGGTGCCGACTATTTCCGTTTCACGTTTTCCCGCGCCTCATTCGAGCGCGCGCGCAACATCATTCCGCGCGCGAACGTAAACGCGCATGTGTTTCGACCTGACGAATAATCGAATTATAAAATATAAATGAAATAATTAATTCGTACGCTGTGTTGTTATGTTAATGTAAGTTTTTGTGCTGTTTATGTTATAGTGTTGTGAGGGAAGGATAATTTTTATACAGGTGAGTGGATTTTTTAACTTTATGTAAATTTTTACGACCTTCGAAAGACGTATTATTGTTTCGCGAATGGTAATAGGTAAGACTCGTAAATTATAATATACTTGGCAGAAACTACAAAACAAGATAACATGTGCGTTTAATGTTACTATTTTATAGTTTACTAAAGTACGACGTAAATAATGTTCCACCGAATTTATTTATGTTTACGGATTAAATAAAATTTTATACGTGGACTTACTTCTAAATGCGGAAATCAATTTATTATAACGTTGAAATCAGTTTTGGAATATTTCTTATCATTCACAATTTACATATTGAATAAAAAAAACAGTTAAAGACATGGCTAAAAATACTACTTTATATTTGATATCTTGAATCTGCGTAATGCGTATATTTTATTAGATAATAAATTATATTTTATGTTCTTATTTTTCGGCACTGTAATATGTATATTGAGCGTGGCCTCTGATTGTTGATACTGGGTCCGAGGTTCGATTCACAAATGGGCGAAATATTTTGCTAGTCTTTGAAATGTCTCCATTGTCTTTCGTTGACGGGTGACGAAATAATACAAAAAAAAAAAAAAAAACATATAATATGTATGAATTATCTACGTCGTGTGCTGCTGTCGTGGGAGTATTTTACAAATGAAACAGACACACAAGGTATTTAAGTAATATCATCCAATCTGAACTTGAACCTACAACCTTCCACGTACCTCCTAACAAACTGTGTTACAAACTTTTTGTATACGCGACCCCTTTCTAGGTTCAAATCTACTGACGGCCCCCTTTATGATTAACGGAAGACTAACTTTATGATTTTCTCAATTACAAATACACCCAACATTCATTTGGTACCTATATTTATTATTAATACCTATATTCTGTAAAAAAGACGACCTCCTGAGTAAGGCTGCGCGATCCTGCTAGGGGTCGCGACCCACAGGTTGAAAAACACTGTCCTAACCGCTTCATCAATTGATGACTAATGTGCCCAGAAGGCTCTGTCTTTGTAGTAAACCAAAGGATGATCAAAAGAGGCACATTAACGAAGAAAATAATATAGAAATACATCTAGTCAAAAATATCCAGCATATTAGCCTCCGTGGCGCAGTTCGTTAGACGCCGGCTGTAAAACGAGAGGCCGCGGGTTCGATCCCCGCACCGGGACAAATATTTGTGTGATCCACAGGTATTTGTTTCGGGTCTGGGTGTTTGTGAGACCGAAAAGTCTCTCGTAGATTCTGATACCCGCGACACAAGACTCGATCTTAGTGTGGGGTCAGGACTATGTATGTGACTGTTGGGTGTATTTATTTATAATTTTTGCTCTACAAACTCGTATTGCGATACTCTATGCAGTTTCAATTATTGTTTATTTCCAGGTACAGTAGTAAAAATTAACATTGTAGTATAGTTTTTATTGTAGAAACTGTATCCAAGCCGTTATAGTTCGTATATGGCGCCGACATAGCGTCGGACGGAACGGGTGAGGACTATGGTGTGTTACAACTTACGGTGAAACTTGTTTTATGTTTTCATTTTTTCTTCGGCGAGAGCTAGAAAAAAAACTGCTTAGTTAGTGAGGCTTAGGTGGTGAGATTTTAAATAATATGTAGCTTGAATGGTGGGGTCCTGGGTTCAATTCGGTGTGGATATATATATTGTTAGATTAATTTGGAATGCAAGATTTACATCCAACTTATTGCTTTGTGTGTGCTTTAAGTAAATAAAAATATTTTCGATAAAGGCTATCCTTTAGAACCTCCGTCTTGGCAATCTCTTCCACTCCCATCTAAAACAAAACGCATAACTACCGATTTCATTAATCCTGGTGTTACTGCATTACAATATAGTTGACTAAAAGGAATAAATTATGAGAGGAAACTGCTTATGCTAGTTTTCTTATGCAACTAATCATCTTTTTTTTTAATCGTTCTAACACCACTCACATTTCAAGAAGTTCATATTTATTCTTAACAGCTTTCCTAACAGATTCTATACCTTCATAATAGTGTTCTTTAATACTATTATAAATTCTAGACTGTGCTAAGTCTAGACTAGCCCGAGGCGACGTCGAAAGCGAGTATTGTTCCACTGAGCTTTAGCACACAACTTTCTATATAATTTATCAAATGTTATCTGCTTGCGCCCGTAAATTCGTTTTCACTGTACACCCACTTGCGTAACAGCGTTATTATACGGTGTACTGGTTTCAGTGATTCTAAGCTTATAAAACAAGGGTGTAATGGGTAACCAGCACCTTCAAGGACTGAACTCAACTTGTCTTGTTTATGGTTTACCACCTTCGATAAATTATACATTGATATTGTGTATATTTGATCGTTTTACCACGCTAGCCAAGTGACTCGCAGCTGAGAAGTAGTTATCTTTCGTGGTCGTCATCTTTCGAAAATAGACGTAGAATTCGAAATGCTAAACACTTGCGTGGTTCATTATGAGTTTGTCTAAACCTGTTTGTTTTTTGTCCTATAAACCACGAATAATGACAGAAAGATTTTCATTAGAACTGTCTATTTTATTATTCGTTTTTAATACGGTAAGCTCCGTGGTGCAGTTGATTAGAAGCCGGCTAAGAAATTGGAGCCTGTGAGTTCGATCCCCTCACCAACTCAAATGTTTGTGTGACCCATAAATATTTGTACCTGGACTGGATGTTCTTGAGACCAAAAAGTTACTCGTTATTTCTTATACTCACGGCACAGGATGTGATATTAGTGTGTGGTCAAGACTATGTGTGTGAATGTATATATATTTTTAATCAATAACAAATACAACTTGACCGATCGTTCAGTAATATCCGTTCGCCTACACGCGTTTTTATGCTGGTCTCCTACACAACAGCTGTTGACGGATCGTGGGCAGGCGAGTTATGTAACCCATCCTTCCTATTTCGGAGTATGGCTTTCAAAACATTAGCCATATGGTTAGAGATAGCCTACTATAGAAGGTAAGAATGCATATTATGTATCAGAAACTAAAACACTTAAACTGGTAGCAAATTGATCATTCAAATACGACAATATCTAAATTTCCTAGCTATACCTAATTGAATTACTTAAAAGTCGATTCATTAGGTAGTCTGTTTTGCAAGTTGTCATTGAAAATATTCCTATCGAAGGTGTTCCAAAATGAAATTGATTCGGATATTATAACGTTAATTACCACGCATTTTGAAACCTGTAGAAAACTTGTGAAAAAAAAAATATTCTGTGATGTCCGACAACCCGCACTAGGCCATTGTAGTGGAGGCATAACTCATAACTTCTTTCAATCGTAGAGGTTCCTCACAGCGGTTCATACATAAGCCTATTTATTTACTTCATCGACAACATTAATTCTATTGAACATGACAGCCTCCGTGGCGCAGTTGGTTAGACGCCGCCTGTGAAACGAGAGGCCGCGGGTTAGATCCCCACACCGAAACAAATATTTGTGTGATGCACAGGTTTGTTTCGGGTCTGGGTGTTTGTGAGACCGAAAAGTCTCTCGTAGTTTCTGATACCCACGACACAAGACTCGATCTTAGTGTGGGGTCAGGACTGTGTATGTGACTGTTGGGTGTATTTATTTATTATTTATTTGTATTTAATTTGATGTCATTAAAATGTCAGTCTCCTTAACACTTGACTTTCTGACCCTGGGAAATTGGGCCAAGTATACAAATTACAAGTATACGTAAAAATATAAACACGAAGAACAGGTTACGTGACCACAGGCACAGAAAGACAACATCATCCAAGGTTTTTGATATGACTCGACAATTCCAGGATTTCATTGAATAGGAGACCTTCGGTACTGTCATAGCTATTTTTGTATTGTTTACTAGGCTTCCAATTTATTTTAATGCTTGAGATTATTGCGGTTTTCTGTTTGGTTCTTCAAATGTTACTTAATTTTAGGTTTTTTCCTTAAGTTGCTTTTATAATATATTTGTGCAGGGCTGACGCAATGAGATTTTCGTATTGATTATTAAACCTTATGTGTAAATAGTATCTTGATAGCAAATATACATACTAACCTGATCTTTCTGATTAAGATTGAAATACTTATTTCTATGTCATATTTGTAACACACAATTAGTATATCTGAAAACCACAACAAGGTCAAAAAACCAATCAAGTGTGTAATGGCAATTATTTCGATACTCATGTCACTAATATAATCAAAATAATAATTAATTCTACGTCACAGATCATTAACCATTACATCAATGAATCAAAATCTGACGCATTTATTTATGTTTTGAATCCCACGGAATTGTAACGTGTAACCACAAAACTGACGAGTCTATAACATCATCAAAAATGGTCATAACATCGAACCCTGGACTGAGTCAGGCGAGGCCAAGGATTTTCCTTTTGCAAAACGCTTCAATGGAAGTTTTTATGATGCAAACGGCAATGATTTAATATTCTTTAGAATTATAATAACAAAATACTTAAAAGGTGTTGGAAAACTTAAGGAAAGTTACATATTGAAATAAAACTATTTTTTACGGATTTTATCACCAGTGCTTTCGTGGTCACCAGTCCGCCCCATGACCACGAAAGCTGTAAAGCAATCGAAACGTCGGGAAGTTATAAAAAAATTAAACCAAATCACGATAAAATCCTTAAAAAAATAGTTTTATTTCAATATGTAACATTAGCGTAAATCTAAGAAACCATTATGAAAGTTACATAGCTAAGAGTAAGAAATATTTTGGTGTTCGCCAACCCGTGTTAGGCCAGTATGGTGTAAAAATCCATTTTTACCGTAGCTTAGAAGGGGCTATTAATATGTTTCTACTATTTTTTTGCCTATAAAAAAAGTCGCCTGTTTCCCTGTTGTTGCGTTTAAGTAAACCAGAAAGCATTCAGATAAGCTATGAAAATTGTTATTCATTAATTCACCAACAGCTGGAAGTAGGTGTAAATTATCAAACTGTATTTTTCTATTGATTTTTTAAGTTATTGGATATTTTAGGACATCAGACGTGCACCCAAAATGAGCAAGACGACCTTATCAAGTTTGCAGAAAATTACTGGGTGCAGGCCTCTTGCAAAAGAGAGATATGGAGAAGGAGGTCTATTTAGTCAATCAGTCTAAATATTTTGATGATGATTGAAACATTACATTTTGTGACTATATTATTTTTGATACAAACGTAACAGACAAGTTCTATATGCATACTTAAAATATTGATAAAGGCAGCATTTGTGCGCAACTTTTATAACCGCAATACATAACAATGAATAGGGAAGTAGAAGAATAGTTATGTAAATTTAATTTGCCTATTACCAACGATTATAAATTTCAATACAACAGTTAACCACAGCTATTTAATTGACTTTGAATGCAAAATATTTATTGAATAAACTACTCAATCATGCATTCACGCAATTTGTCGTGGAGTACGATACATCTTGTGTAAAATAGAAATGTGATGATGACATTGTATAAAGAAATTAAATGTATATAAATATTCTTGTTAATATCATTGACCAAACATACGAATTGTTGAAGAGTAAGGGTCCAAGAAAGTCCGATATGGTAGCTTAAAAATGTTGAGATATTGATGATGATTTTTCACATGATTTTTCACAATACAGTCCCCAATATTCATGTTGATGACCATAAAAAATATACCCAGCAATATTATAATCTCGTCTTCGAAGATTCCAGCCTCGTAGGTGTTAGAAACCACAAAGATCTGGGCCTAAGAACGATCTAATTAGATCCAAATCATTGATATCCTAAGTATTTGTCTTGATTCGGAATTGTGCGAAAATCGGCAGTAAAGTTTTACCTCCTTAGTAATACATAATCTTTTTGTTATAAAATTGATAAGCCGTACAGTAATAATATGCAATTAAAACATTATTTAATAGCTGTGGAATATACGTAAAGGTCAGCTAAGATCAGGCAGCATCTGGATAACGTTCTCAAAACAAGATGAAATGAGAATCGTTCTAGATTATTCCATAGTCTAATTTCAACCATTTTTCATTGTATGAAAAAAAATGTACATAACTGAGTAGAAGTTATTAAGAAAAGGGGGATCCTGTTATTTACACAAGATAAATTAAGAAATGCACCTAGCATGGATCGGCATGAGTACGTTTCAGCATCAGGTGGAGTAAAAGATCAGCTAAAT
This sequence comes from Deilephila elpenor, assembly GCA_949752805.1. NCBI lineage: Eukaryota > Metazoa > Arthropoda > Insecta > Lepidoptera > Sphingidae > Deilephila > Deilephila elpenor. The sequence goes on from OX457119.1 coordinate 8,276,594, forward strand.
AATACAAGAATAGTAAGAGCGCTAATATCAAAGACAATTCTATGGTATTTACTATTCATACAAAAATTGGAACAAAATATTTCAAGTTATTCAGTAACGAAAGGATAGAGTTGGTATTGAATGGCAAAAGAACATTTTGTTGTAAACCCGATCCAATTTTGCCAACGTGCTCATACCCAGATATACCATCGCTGTTTCCAAAAAGTGATACAATTACGTGGACTTATGTAGATTTTTTTGTACAGTGGCCGCCAATAAACCGAGCACGAATTTTCCTTACCAGCAAAACACCAATTTTAACGTAAACACAACGTACGAACAATATGATTTCGTTTTCGTAAACTGTTCGCATGTATGACATCAGCTATCGGGGGCGCTAATATTAAAACTTGGCACACATCCACCGGCAACATCGACATGGATCATAGCAATACTCAGAAATTGGACTAACGCGCATTTTTACGTCGTGTTGTAAAAATTGGGAGCATTCTGAGTGGAATTTGTAAATATAGAAAGATATGTTGTTGATATAGCTCGGATAAAGATAGCAGAAGATCAATAGGTATATTTTGGCTACAAATGGAGTGGTTCGCTTCTGGTGGAGATCCTTGGGGCTGTGAATTTTTCTCTCGCTGATCATAAACCTTCTTGTACCTATCGTAACAAATGTATTCGCAGGGGTAGACAGAATTACCATCAATTATATTCCGTCAATAATCTATTTCTTCCATAATCAATGTTGTCTTATGCTTTGTTATTCTCCATTATTCATTTAATAGGTTGCAGTTCATTCTTTCATGTCCGAAATATTATTCTAAAACACAGATTCTAATGGATTGTAGAGTTCTATTGTTTTATTAATCAAACCTTCTACTACCAAGCTGACTACCGGGTTCTGTCTCAAGATTTTAGCTCCCCACCATAGGTTATTTCTCTCTTATCACAAAACACGTTCTACCTACTGATCAACGTGTCCGTTACAATGGCATTATTACGCATTAATAAATTACACATTGTTTATAAATCTCTGCCAGTTTCTTTGTTTCTAATATGATAAGGTTTCCTGACTTTGAATAATGCTCACATTAGTAATTTACATGACGGATGTGCGTTTCCTCTTATTTTCCTTGAATCTCATACGTGCAACTTTTGTGTCACCTTATTCAAATAAGACCTTACAGTTCCCTATACAAATGACCATATTGATGAAGTATTGTTTGAATATTAATATATAAAATGATGAGGGTAGATGGAAAATTGATTTGACAATTCGCAATTATGAGAACAACCAATGGAAAGCACTGTATTTGTTCGCGGATCATCAACACGAGAACATGTGTGTTACAGGAAAGGCATTATACTCGTATTATTTGAATAAAAAGATTAATTTCGGATCACAGTAGCGTCTTAGATAACCACGTCTTATTTGGCATGGACAGTATTTTTTCCTAAAGTATTATTGTTTTTACAATATTATCAAAATGGAACAGTTTATCGGTGCACAAAGTATTCTTGGGACTGCATAATTGAATTAGTATTTTGTTTCGCCTCATTGGGTTCCTGCCAACTAGTATTAAAATAAATTAGCATAATACGTACATTTATTTTCATTCATTCATTCATTATTTTACTAATAATAATGTCAAAATAGATTAAAGTAAAAATTAAAGTAATATTGCGACAAATATTGGAACTATTTTAATAAACCTAGATCTCCAAAAATATGACCAGAATGTTAAATAACATGGGGTTGAAATACTGAGGATTTCTATTTCCTCTCATCCAGATAAACCAACAAGCAAAACCTAGACTAATAAAATACAAAATAGAGAGTTTACACTAGTGTTCGGTAGAAAGTGGCGTGTTTGTGCAACGAGAGCCAAATGTAACCGCATTTATCAATAAACAAACTTACAAAAAACTTTCTACTAAAGTAAATACGGATTATGACGTAATCACGAGTTTGCCAAAATAGCGTGGGTTCGCTAGAGCAAACCTGGAAAAGGGATTCTTAGGAAGTAAATGAAAATATGATAAATTTTATTATATGTATATATAAGTAAATACACCCAACTGTCACATACATAGTCCTGATTATTAGAAAACCCCGAGTATTTTTTTTAGTGTAGCCCAAAACAAAAATGTTCTGCGTTAGAACATTATAAGAATGTTTTAATACGTCCTTAAAGAGTCAGCAACTCTTAATGCATAGAATTCTTCAAAGCTGCTGAACTACTTTGTGTTCCTGGAATTAACTTATAACTCTGGATTAAGTGGTTACTCTTCTATAACTTCCGCTATTTTTTATCAATGTCTCTGGTATTTTTTAATTCCGCTCTCGCAAATCAAAGTGTTCAAAGGGTTTTCCCTATTGAGGAGTTCTGAAAACTGAATGTATTGAATTTCTGGGTATTTTCGTGTGTGGTCTACATCAAAATGCTTCTATTTACGACGGCATTGGCATTATAATGTAAGTGTTCATGAGTTGGCGCGACCTTTGCGGTAATTCCCGCTGGCATGATGTGTGCTAAATATAAATTAAACACCAGTTAAAGGCTAATACAGTTGAATTAAAAGTGCCAGTTTCATGGCGCTTACATCATTTAGGAAATGATCGAGCAGGACCTTGGCAAAAATGTTTTGTATATGTGCATTCAATCCGTGCAAAATGAACCTTTTGTAGTATCAATTAATATTTATTTGGGCCTGAGTGTGAAACAAGTTTGTAGTTTCTGATTCCCGAATTAACTTAATATTATTTCAGATGCATGTACTAGCACTTTAGATCATTTTGCAACACGCTAATAATATTCAAACGACTAGTTTAAATCGTCTTAGCCCGAACTAGCGGTATTGTAACGGTCTTCCAAACTGTTGTCATTTACACGAAACTGATATTTTTGTGTTTTATTTGTCTCGTTAATTTCAGAATTTCAGTTATTGCTGAAAAGAAACATTGTAATCTTTTGGTTTAAGTATATTTATACAAGATTTGGCTTAATAATCAAGTTGTAATGCTTTCATGTAAATTAGGGATAAGGACATGTTTTTTTTTTACTATATCGTCTTAGACTGGATGCATAAAGCAGCAGAACGCGCTCTGTGGCGTACCTTGGGAGAGGGCTATGTCCAGCAGTGGACTGCAACGGGCTGATGATGGTGATGATAGGCTTAGTTTCAATTTGAAAGAAAGGTGACGTAAGATAAAGGCGTGTACTACATTTGCCTTCAACTGTCGTAGCATTTGCCTTAAAAAGCACTTACAAACTGTTACGTTAAAACACTGTTACATAATGTCTTCCTTTGGTGCTTTCCTATTGATTAAATTCAATTTGAAGTCTCCTAGTGTCGACTGTACGTGGAATACATTTGTATCAAGGCTCTTGGGAATTTCGCAGCGTTTTTTCGTAAATAAACTTTTGTATTCTGGTTTTGTTAAGTAGAATTAGGTAGTTATTTTTGGTTTAAAATTCTTGGAAGATGGATGTTTAATATTTTCGAAGGTTATATATGTATATAGAACAATAAACACTTGTGTAAGTATATCTATTAAAAAAACAATGACTTCTAATGAAAAAAAACTGTAAGGTAATGATACTCGTAAAAAAACAATGAAAAAGACGATCCGTTAAAAATGCTTCAGACATTAAGTTCGCTTAAATACATACAATAGATTTATAGTATTTAGACATTTAATATATTACATATCTCGTTTGATTGTTTGGGTTGTTAATGGTGCCAGGGTTTTGCTGGGTGTAAATCGGTAGTAGTGATTCAGATCAGAATAAAATAACAAGCAAGTGTTGTATTAAAGACTCGACCGCCTCGTGACCACGAAAGCTGTAAAGTAATCAAAACTTTGAGTTAAGAAATGTAAAAATTAAAACAAATCTGCGGTAAAATCGTAAAAAATAGTTTTTACTTCGATATTGAATTATCATTAAAATGAGCGTGAGACTAATAAGTACTTCTATAGGCAGTGATATCGTCCCTTATACATTTACAATGCATTGAAATCAATATTTCAGCATATGAAAAATAATCAAATGGCAGTCAAAAGTATTTTCCATATTGGTGACGATAACCCATAAGATTTTCCTTTCTTCAAAATCTCTTAAGTTTTAACGCGCCTAATAAATTTCCGCTTCAAAAATGTTACACTATCTACCTATGAGTCTACACCCCAAAATAGCCTTATACTTCTATGAACACACCCAACAATCACACACCTTACCCAAGACTGTGATAAGCATAGTTGCTACCTATTCTTAATTTCGTTAGTCTCAATTGCCTAGGATATCCCAGGGATAGCCGTGCATCACCGGTTACTCATTGAGTCCGTCTGGTTCAGAATTAGTGCAGTGATGCAACTTCCTGGTGGCCGGACCTGAAGCCCAGTTGGCGCAGGTAACACCTGAAACCGCTAATAATAACCCGCACGTCACTGCGGGGAACACGACGCTTGGCAGAGCGGTAGTTTATGGCTCAGGATTGAGGGATGATACTTGTAAAGGGGAAACGGCGCGATAACTTGGTTATTGGTTAAGTTTTTTTTACTATTAATAACTAGGAATGATTCAAAGAGGTCGGTCGATGTAGGCATCTTCCATTTAGTTGCTGTGGTTTCAGGAGAGGACTATGAGCATAACTGTCTAAAATATTTCATAATATGATACGAGCATGCAAAAGAATATTTTCAAATGGTTTAATATACCTACAGATTTAAAACCTATTTTAGTTATCGAATGTTTCGTCTTCGTCGCTCAAACTGAATTCTAAAGTCTTTCGAAAGGGACAAAACATTCGATAACTAAAATAGGTTATAAATCTATGCATGAATAAGGCCGTTAGAATTTAGTATGATTACGACAAAAACAGTATGTGAAAAATGTTATTTGAATGAACTTGCTTCACCTTTAGTTATGCAAAACAATAATTCATTCCACAAACGAAAATACCACTTTGTTCTCAGAATACAAAACTGCGCTCATAAATCCTTATCTAAATCAACGGATTCGCGTCTGAGCTCAAAACAAGTTTACTAGTCTAAGATATTTTTCATACGTGTTTTGTTAATGCATATGAATTATTTTTGGTACATTTTACTGGATCACATGGTGTACTTACTAAGCTTGAAATACTCGTAATGAGCTAACCGACATTATCGTGTCAAGCGTCTGGAAATAATCTCCCGCTTACCGGGTTCTTGGCGGTATTATATTATTGTACATTTTAATAGACGAATTTAACAAAATAAAAAGAAAATTTTAACATAGCCGCCTATTTACGCACGTTAGATATGCCAAGGGTAAAAATATTTTAAAAAGCTTTGATTATTAAACTTTATTTTATCAATAAAAAAATTACAACATTACATAATACAACACTCTAAACTCTAATCTCTTATTCTGTTAAGTGTAAACACTATACACACCTACACATACATACATCTGTACATACATACATACATACTCAATAACAAGTTGGTCTCGTGCATCGAATTATTTTTCACCAGACGGCCTTGGCTCTCGGCGGAGCCGTATAAATTAACTTCTATTATTACTAAGTTAAATTGTACACAATGCTGATGTAATTCAATTAAAAACAATAAAAACGCACTTTACACACTCACATTTCCATTGGCATCTATTAATTTGGGTATTTAGGAATTGTTATTAATAAAAAATAATTATTACTCTTGTGTTATATTTATCTTTGTTTAATTGTTCACATTACTTATTATTAATGTGAATTTCACATTTCATTAATCATTCTTTGTTCCTTTTTCCTAGAATTAGTTATTTTGTAGTTCAAGACTGCACATTGTTTTGTTATTCTGAGGATAAGTTTTAATTTTAATTTTATTTATGTAATTATGTTGAGCTGTTTTTGTTTTCTTTTTCTATGAACGTTGTGTACACCTGTGATTAGCGCACATATCGGACTAAAACTTTATACCATTTCTTTTACACTGTATGATATGTGGCGCTGTTGGTGAACCCCATATATATAAATAAATAAATAAATAAATAAATCTCTTCCCAGACAATCTTGATGAGTACCTTTGAGTTTGTTAGAGGTATGATAAGTCTTGCCAATCTGTTTCATTTACAATCTTATTGGTTAAAAAAGTAATTAGCTATAAACAACAATAAGAGGAAAGGAGAAGGACAACTGCCCAGCAGTAGGATGGTAACAAAAAATAAGATAAAGAAACTGCAACACATACACATGGGAATACGTTTGTATCAGATAATAAAAAGTTATACTATAAAAATAACGTTCACGGTCAATTTAAATGAAATTAAGGTGATGATATCAGTTCTAGATTCTTTCTAAACTATTTACCTCTACAGATCCCCAAGGCATCCATAATTTTCTTCGGATATTTGAAGATCATTGACATCCAGCCAATTACTTGGTCTTTCAGCGACCATATTGCACATCAGTATTATCATTCTCAGTCGCAGAGAGATCATCTAGGCTTCCCTCAAATATTTCCAAGAAGATTACTAAAAATTTATCTTCATTCTTTTAGAAAATATTAATGAATGAGATTGATTTAGTTGTTTATATGCGAAAGAATGTTTGGAACGAAGACTGACGCACTGAGTAAAAAAGTTGATCACGTGAAATGTTTGCAAGAGCAGCGATGAAAGTTGTTTAATGCATTAATTAATGTTGCGGTATTTTGCTCCCAAATGATGATCTATTAAAAGAAATAATAGAAACTGATGGACAATAGTTGTTAGCGAGATCTAACCAGTGAATGGTGTACTGTCTTCTGTATCCTACGATGGGCAATATTTTAAAAATCAGGTTTGGTGATTGTTTATTTAACATTATTTAAACGAGTTTGTTGTTTGACTTTCTATATTTTAAACGTATTTTTGCACTTCAAATCGAAGAATGATACAGTATGCTTCATCTTCCATTATGCGTACGGCACGGAAACGAAATGCCTCCCAGAATTCATGTTTTATATCTCTAAACTGAAGCTCTTTAAATTGTGGTGGGATTTCCATCATTATGCCCTTTATCTGCTTCTAATATCCTACTGGCACCAGGTGTAAGGTCTCCAGCAAACTTACTGGTCGAATGAAATGCGACGGCAAAGCTGTACTATATAGCTGTACTATATACTATATACTATACTATAGCACGTATCTTCAGACTTCAAGCAATTTCTGTAGTACTCTTGACACATTTTGCACAATCAACCGGCTGTTACCTATCAAATAGTTAACGTGGCACGTGCAGTTAGCAATTGTAGTAACGGAGTATTCTCGAAGGTCGCATACTGAATCTACCTACGTTGTTTACCCATATATTAACACTCATTCATAAACTTATTCAACTGAATCTCCTTGAGTACCTGTGTAGGTGAGATAAAAGAGACAGATGTATCAACATATACGTTTTGGAGTGAGAGGTAAGATGTGGGCGTCGTACATTCTATTTTTGTTTTTCTTGAAATCAGCTTCTTATAGCCCTCCAACTATCTAGAGGGCCTTACATTCCAGGTCTGCACCGTGCAGGGGAACTGTCAATAGCCCGGTGAATGTTTTGTTTCCACAAGCCGACGTATATAATCAACGCAATGGAAAAAGATAGAGAGCATCTCTTTATGTTATAAATATCGCTATGTCCATCCTTCGTGTTCGTATGATGTCAGTGCGATGTCATAGCAAAAATGTTGTAAACAAACGTGACGTTTGACACATTGTCGTAAATGAAAATTACTTTAGTTTCGCATGTTTTAAGTATTTAAAGGTATAATATAATCAAGTGAAGCGTATAATGTCGATATGTATTTACATAACCAACAATATCAAAGATTAAATGATTATAAAAGTATCAGCCTGCAAAATAATACAGAACTTCCTTTTCATTCGAATTTACGAGTATTTTGATTCATTTTACTTAGAGAAAGCATTCTATTGGTATTTTTGTGTGTGTCGGCCCAATTCCAACCTGTGGTATTCGTGATAAATTGAATATTAAAAGATCCTGCAATAAATATCATATCCTTACGTATTATTATTGTTGCCAACAGTAAGCAGCTAATTTTCCCATATGCGCCGCGCTTAATAAATATGAATTGAACAGATTTTTTGTATAAACAATACTTACAAATAAGACATGATTGTTATATTATATATTTTTACACTGCACGAAATTGATATTTACATCTGTTCGTAATAGATGAGAATCCTTTTAAAGTAAAAAGAGCTTTAAACTGGTTAAAAAATATTATAAAAGTAGCTCTCTCTACCAACCTCTGCCTCTACCTCCACTAAAAATGTAATAAAACATAATTTTATAATCAGGATTTACTCGGAATATTCAATTCAAAATATATATCTTATATTTATTGGACTATAAAGTATCGAGTATTATTCTTGCCTTGGTTTTTTTTAAATAATATACAATACAATATCATTAAATATTAATAGGGAGGTGTTGGGGTATCTTCGTCGAAAATCTCATATTTAGGAAGACACTTTTACCAAGTTATAAGTTTCAAGTACGCGGGCGGAACCGCCACCAAAATCTACCTAGTAAACAATAAACGCATTATTCAAAATATTACTTCGAGATCTCTCCTAAAATTGGGAAATAGTTTAAGTCGTGTAACACCAAGCGTTGTATTACATGTTAATCGTAAATTCTCTATCTCTCTTGGTCTTTGCATGATAGCTGTCACTGCACACCTCCCCTCACTTCATGCCCCGGCTCTCTAGATAGTTGGAGACCTATAGTAACTGATGTTTTTGATGACAAATTGAAGAAGATACGCAAAGAAAAAAAAAATTAAACCTGATAAATAGATTTGATATAAGTACAATTTCATATCTATTTATTTCAATATCGATTACCTACTACTTTATAGCGACACAATCGATTGCGACAATGAAGTTTATACATGCAAATTGAATTATTCAATAGAATTATAAAGTAGACGATCCGTACGATTATGAGTTAGGTTTATCTGTTTCTCATCATATAATACCTAGTATAAACCCAGATCAGAGACACTGTTGGTCGTAGAAAGTTATTCTTCTTTAATATTCTTTTAACTCGTAAGATGGACACGTAAGTACCTACATAAATCAATCAACAGCCATACACATAGTTCTGATCCTACAGTAAGTAAAAATATACCAAGGTTTATGTGCTGCATATCAGAAACTCCGAAAGTCTATTGGCTAGCACAAACACACAGACCCCAAACTAAACAGTACGGGGATCGTAACCGTGATGTCCGTTTTCGACTAATTGTACAACAGAGGCTGTTGAAGATAAGATGATGATTAATATGACAATGTGCTTGGATTTCTACCCACAACTTTCATCTCGGTAGTCTCATCGTCCCAAATCCCAACTTAGCTCTCACACACTTTTTTTAAATCCTATAAACAAAACCTATTTTAGTTTAACCTTCACGGTGAGTAAAGTCGGTTTGCTGGTTGCATGTTAGTGTTACGAAGAACACAGACAGGAAAATGTTACTATCACTTTGTTTCGTAAATTCAATAGTTTGTCATTGTTTTAAAAGAATTAGCTGATGTACCTTAGGTGTTTTGTGTTGTTTTTCGGAGTAAATAACTGTGTCACAACAACGGACATGAAATATTATATTTGCTGTTGTTTTTTATTCATTGAGTGAGAATTCCGGAGACTTTATAACTGTGTAAGGTGGTAAGGGATTCAAATTCGCTCAGAAAATTGCCATCGAACGACGGTAGAACACTAAAAGAATCCCATATTATAACTCTCTCTCTCTCTTCAGCCATACGAGGTCCACTGTTGAACAAAGGCCTCCCCTAAGTATCGCCACATCGACCTGTTGGAATATCATCACTATCAGTTCAGGAAAAACAAATTTTTCTCCATTCTTTCGGCAACAATCAAATATTTTATTCCAGGAAGTTAGCTTGTTGCGCTAACCAGTCGAATGATGTCATAGCTGCTTTATTACTTTATTTATTAAAGCTAACTGAATAAAATCTCGAAGTATAATAAAGTGCCACGATGGCCGCTGGCTCCCATTCACCGATATATTTCTTGCGGACGACTCATCGCATGTTGTCATCTGGGTGTTAAAACCTTCATTTTGCATTGCATTACGCACATTTCAAAACAAATATTATTATTACGCCGTATTTTGTGTTTACTGGTGAATTTAGTGGTTTTACAAAGAACATCTGTTAATAAGTTACTTTGAATTGTTATTGTCACAGTAATAACTTTGAAATTTAATCGTGTCACTGAGTGGGAGAACCTTTTGGACATGTGATCCTGATTTATAATTTTTCCACCACGTTAAACTAGTTGTTAGATTTCACACACATTTTCAAATTCCTTTAGAGTTCTCAGATGTCTTCAATTATTCCCCTTTATTTTCCTTTATATTCCCCTTTAACGTTAGAGTATGCGATTATGTCAAATGGTAGTCAAATGAGGTGGGCCTGGGGCTAGAAACTCAGACTTCTGATTCATCAATCCATTGGCATTGGCTGTATTTCCGCTTTAATTCATAGTTTAATGTAATATGATTTTAAGTATTAGAAGACCGCGTCGTAGCTAACGTAGCGTGGTACGTCTTCTGGCCAGATGGCGCGACGACTTGCACAAGAGGGCCGGCAGCGACTGGATGCATAGAGCAGCAATTTCTGTATGAAATGTAACAAAGGATTTAATCCCATTATCCACACCACCAGAAAAAATGAAAGTTTGGTAAAAGTGCATACTTTGCTCGTGAATTTCTCATGTACACAATCGCGTTTATGGCTTATATCGATAATTTAAAGCACAATAAACATGGTGACTCAAGACTTTCGAGATGATGTCACTGCGATGCTTCCGATATGCAATTGACGCTGACTGCATCAATTTAGATAAATAACTGGACGTTATGTCGCACGTATAATCATAATTTATTTATATTTGACGACAATATTGGCGCCGCTGATGAGTGGTTGGTCCAAAAGTTATGCATACTTGTGTAATGGTTTCTCAGATTTACGCGAATGTTACACATTGAAATAAAACTATTTTTTACTGATTTTATCGCGATTTGGTTTCATTTTTTAACTTCCCAAAATTTCGATTACTTTACAGCTTTCGTGGTGGTTTGTGGTTTACACAAACATTTGTCTCGGTGCGGGGAGCGAACCCGTGGCCTCTCGTTTCACAGCCGGCGTCTTACCAACTGCGTCACAGCGGCTGTCATATTTATCATATACGTCTCACTACTGTATGCAGGCCTCCTTTACCATTCAGTGGGCTTTAGACCTAACACCATCACGCTGGCCTAGTGGATTCAGTGGATTGTACCTTTGAAATTCTTGTGGAGGTCTTTGAGACGTTTTCATTTACTATTGAAGTGAGCGCTACCAGGATGCCGTACAAGTAATGTAACAAGTGTAAAAAGTCAGAGAGAGGTATTTACCTGGTGATCTCCGCTTGGCCAGCCCGCTCTCCACCCAACTGTCCTATTGCTCCCTTTACGCCTTCGGAGCCCATTCCAATCAATTCCAGGAAGTAGTTTCCCAATTCTGTAATAAGATTCCAATCGTATAAGTGTGGGTAGTTGCTCTCTAAGCCACTCGCCCACATATTACTACGCTATGTTCCTACTTCGTAACCCGTTTGCGCGGATTTAGGCAAATCTCTCGGACTTGGTATTTATAAAGTAGGCGTAGATTTGGAGCAGTATTTAGGTTATTAAAGTATAAGCCGTTATTATTATACATTCGAGTTATAAATAGTTTCGAATTTCGACCCACACTAAGATATGTTGTCTCTCTACTCTCTACTATTACTCTATGTGGTTGGATATTTGTACCATTACAACACCAGCTGTTCTGTGGCAACCTCCATTCATGATGGCGGAAAGCCTATCATAATGATCCACGCTTTTTAGGTTTAAATTTTAATTTGTGTATATCTGGTTTCGTGTCCACCGGTGAACCATCTCTCGTCGCCGGAAACTCTATTTAGATTGCCCTCCAGTATAAAATCCAGTATAAATTTGCATGGGCACAAAGGCACGAGATAAATCCACCTCAAAGCATTCATTAATAAAACATTATCAGAGGTACACGTGAGTGATCATGATGATGTCAGTCGAGGGAATTGCTTGATCGTCCTCACAAATTGCCGCGGTGTGGGAGGACAAGGTGCCTGGTTAATAGCGAAGTTTGTCACGTGTCAACCGGTCGTATGTGTGTCGATTGTTGGTTAGCAAACTCTAAAAAAACACGACACAGCCAGACATAGTGTTGACCTTCAGTAAAATATTAATCTTCGGATAATGTTAATACAAAGTTGTAACTAGAAGGTTTGTCTCACATATTGTAAACGAATTGCATATGTATTTTGGAAATGTTTGAACCTCAGTAGGTGGAGATTTCTTTCTGATATTATAAATATATCAGATACGATCATAGATGGGGATCAAGCGTAGGGATAAAATCTAAAATATTTAAAAAATAGCTGACATTGCCATTTAATAATGTCACAGTCATGCAGCCGCATCAAAAACTAGCTCAAATACTCATACTGGACCGGTCATTTATCATTCTAGTCCGTTTGTGTACCAATTTGTATTAATCAGCTTACTCCATCCATCCACCAACCTGCATAAGGTATTTGTGGTACACTGAGGTGGACTTTTTTTTTATTGCCTTTATAGGCAGACGAGCTAGCGGCCCGCCTGATGGTAAGCGGCTACCCCTGCCCAGAGAACTTCGCAGTGCCAGGGGTCCAGCACAACAAAGTCGCTGCCTACCTTAACGAGAGTACTCTCTTTAAGCTTCTTTTGAAGAAGGACAGGTTTTTTGCCAGATATTAAGCGGTACGAGCGCTCATGGACAGTAGAAAACCAAACACCATGAATTAAAAGGCAATGTTTGACATTGCACTGCTCTCGCCATCCTGAGACATAAGATGTAAAGTCTCATTATGTCCAGTAGTTACTCTGGCTACAATGTCTTTCAAACCGGTACACAACAGTGCATTTACACTACTGATTGGCAGGAGAAATAGACATTGCAGTGGTACCTACCCAGGCGGCCTTTCACATATGAAAGACCTACCACCAATGAACTCTACATCATATTGGTATCATCTTTTGTTCAATATTTTACTATTAAACTCACCAGCATTCATTTGCATATTTAAAACATTAATTGCATTCTTTAACCTTCTATAGAAGCCTGTATTAAAGGTATAATCATACAGAATAAAGCATAATTTATTAGTTAACCTCGTCTGATGACCGAGGTGGCCGGCTGCGTGGGTCGCTGCAGATAACTTATTGCGAAACTACGGCTCTGCTTGCGGTGTTAAAAGATTTGCACCTCATTTGGATTGTATTACCACACTACGTAACAGAATTAGTGTATAACTACTGTCTACAATACTCCTGATGTTAAGTGTAGTCTAGATAAAGTTTCGACCAACGTGAAATGGATGGCATTTTTGGTCTTTTTCTCTCTAATTGGTACCTTGATCGGCCTTGGCTATAATATTTGTGACAAGCAGCAAGAAACAATTCCTTGCCCTATTAATCCTCTTCCAGGACGATACGTTGACGGTACTGCACTTATATACCACCAATAATTTTGCCGCGTCAATTCATGCTAAATTGTCTTTAAACCGTAATAATGCCTTTAAACTAAAAGAAACAAATACATTTATTGAAGGCGCAAATAAACATAAAGCAAACAAAATATTTAAAAAATAAAAAAACCTGACAAAAGTATTATTATGCAACAATAAACAACTAAGTGAGTATTTTATTATTATATCTTCTTTATAAAGCTGGCTTCATGTCGTTATGGAAGATAAAGAATTGATGTTCACCCGGATATCGACAACCATACACGATTGTGGAAGCCGTGTCAAAGTGAATGCAAGTGTGCCGATCATTATAAGTTTTTAGTCTTTTACTTAGCAGGCTTTCTGAAGATAATGATGTAAGTGGTCTAAAAATATTTTTTGTAAGTGTTATCTCATTCTGGTATTTTATTACCTAAACCTTGAAAGATTACGTTAAATTACTGCATTGCATATCTTATCGTGGCGTATCAGAGAAAAATGCATTCATATTTATATTTAAACAGATGTTTATCGAAATAATTTATGGTTTAATGCTAATTTACATTTTATATTAAGTAATTCGTTTAATGCTTTGATATGTTTTATCTCTTTATAAGACGTAATTATCAATAACTTTCAATGTTAAAAAAGGATTTGTTAGTTTTATATTATAAGAATTATTTCATATTTTGAAAATCCTTCTAAAAACTCTGACAAAATTACAAGAAATTGTAAGTCCAACATCTACAACACTTAATTGCAGATGCGTTCCTCATATAATATAAGGGTTATAGGGAAGGAATACAGAGCCTCCGAACCTTAGTTACCAAATGGAACGCAACAGTTAATTGACAAGTTAATTCTTCACGATATTTCTTACACGATATACGGTACAGCAGCTTGTACGAGCTACAAAAAAGCCCTATTGCTGCACGAACAAAGCACATGCTTCCTTGGCCTATCAATAAAAAAATCACACAAAAAGAAATTCTTATAGCAGTCTAAGTACCTCAAAAGAAAAGCATGATCTATCAAAAGTACCACGCTAAGAAAAAGAGCAATAGTTTGTCCATTATTCCATTGAATGGAGTATAGATATAGACATTCAGGAAGAGGTAGGAATGTAAAAAGGTGAGCCATCTCCATATAAGACAGTGCCTTCGCGACGCAGTGTTTATGCAACACTGCTAATGAAGGTATATTTTACTAATTGGATGGGATTGTGCTGAATGGTGACAATTAAATAATTCAGACAAGATTCAGGCAATTGTGCTTCGCTTTTCGTGTCTTCTTCGTAAAAAAATAAACTAAGCAACTAATTGAAGAATTTATACTACTGCATTGGCTCTGAAGTTTAAATCTCTGGGTTCGACTTTTGGCTTAGGCAATCCTGTTAGATTTATTTATTAATAATAGGATTATGTTGTCATTCAATTAGACATTCTGTAAAAGTAAAAATAAGGCAAGAGGCTAGTGAAAAAAAAAATACACAACACAATAAACACTTTGTAAATCAAACTTCAGAATTGTGAGTTCACTGCCCAATGTAACTAGCCCAAAAAAAATATTCCCAATAGTTTATTTGCGGTTTAAAAACCAGATATATGCAATTAACGTAAAATATTGCTAATTGATTAGTTTCCACATAACCGTGTCCAAGTTTTTGTTTCGCTCAGTAGTAGCTGTCCGTTAGTAATGAGAATCGTTGGTAGGGCTGCCACAGACATTTGTTATATTATTTTCTGAATGACCCATAAAAAATATCAGTCTATATTATTTTAACAGTGCTGGACATAAGCCTCCATTTATAATAGGAATAATTGAAATTATTAGAAAATATTTTTAGTTTTTAAACTTTATGCTAAATAGTATCCCGGATGTAGACATTTGTTAGAGATTTGACCCGGTCATAAAAGTGTGTGTACCGAACGGTGAGGCGCAGTTATTTCTGTATTCTTGTAAAGACTTCACTGCACGAGATGGAAACCCTATTGTAGACCAATTAATATAATTTAGTATTATAATATTTCTCCAAGTATATAGTACCGCCTTCGTATATGCCCTGGATGCCTGGAATAGGTAGGGGATAGAGGAGTTGCGAGTTCAGAGAAAAATAAGTGTTATTTAGGCAATATGGCCACTGGCGTCCAATCGTGACAAAGTCTTTTCTGCCCACACACGCCCCATTGCAATCCTGTCAGCCAGGATTAACAGTGGCACGCAAAGAATTGGCACCGAGCTCCGGAGCTTCGCGAGTCTCTTAGGGACAATAGACTATCATCGAATGTTTGTATTATTTTGTAGACAAAGACAAGTGCCTTTAAAATAAAACATTTTTGTGAAAACAGTATTGAAGTAGCTTGTAACATGAGGCAAATATAAGTATTTTAAATGAAAGAGTGGGGACGTAGTGTGGACATCTTACCGTCTCTTTCACACCCGCACACTATAATGCACAGTGACGTCACTAATTTTGTTTTGCATCCCTTTTCTATTACCCCCACTAAAAGATTTAAAACTTTTCTATCTTGTTTAATTCTGAATTGATTTTCAAAATTCTTTGTTTGCTAGATTTTGGATATTGATACTTTTTGATTAATACAATAAAAAAATAAGTCAAATACCCTATTGAACATAAATTTATGTATAAATACTCCTGGATCCGCCATCCATATCGTCGGCTAGCGGCGTCACACGCTCGCGACCCAACCGGTCTTGGCCTTACCGTCTAAATAGGAAGTTGTGTATCACCGAGCCAGATAACCTACACTTTGTTTCCTTGCAAACATTGCCATTTGTTACATTGTATATGTATATTCACACCTTAATCCTAGATGGGACAGGCAGAGGAGCATTTTTAAATATGTCTATGTTTCGCCTCTCCTTGTAGTAGGAACGATATCCCAGTTAGGAGCTTAAAGTACTGCCGAGTTATGGGTTGTAGGTTTGATTCTTGGCAACACTCTCTTCACTCCTCTATTTGGAAGACATGTCGGTATTCTATATTCATACTTAATTGTTGTTCGCTTTATCTCTGAAAAAGTTTTAAAGTTGGATAAAGTGCACCAATTAATTCTGTATTAACCAGCGGGATGGACGAAGTTCTAACTCTAAATCGTAGTGAATGCATACTAAGAAGCAATTTTCTTTTAAATCGGAAAAGCGTTTAACAATGACGTGATTAGGTCACTACTGTACGAAACAGACTGCATAATTTATCTTCTAATATATTGAAAATTGACAAACATCACAATTTATTTAAATATTACCAATTAACAGAGCTAGACAGGAAACATAAATGAAATCGTGTCCTTAATAGACGGATTCCTATCGCTCTTTCAATCAACACTATTATAACTGACTCATCGTTTTATTAGCAAAACTAAGTCTCTAATATTTCCAGGAAATACTGAAGCCATTTATGTATTCGTTTCAACGCCAAATAGGAAAAATAACTTCTATCTTTCTAACTTTAATCCTTCCATAGAAAAGTTCTGTTAAAAGTTTTAATTTTCGCTATCATCTTACAATTTGTTAAATAACTACGTCTTTGTAGTTCACCTTTCATTATTTTAGAATCGAAAATGAAATACATAAAATGAAAGCAATCTGAATACGTTTTCGATGCATCATGTGCGATGCTGTTTATCTTGTGAAAATTAGTGCGTAGTAATTTTCTCTAATTAGTGCATCCCAATTGCCAATCGATAGTCTTTTGGTATAGGTATATTTTTCCACCAAAAAAGGCCCAAGTGGAGAATTTGTTAAAACTGTATCAGCAACCGGGTAAACATTGTTACAATTAAAAGCTGATTTTCGCTCAAGTCACCGTTCTTGAAACAATCTCCAAGAAATTAACCAGAATCCTAAAATAAACGTTATGCAGCGATGCGAACAGGCGAGGCTAAGATGAGTAATTCATTAGCAAAGAAAGAAGCGTTATGGTAACTTGTGTGCTAATTGATACGATCAATGACCTCGTGCTTTTCGTGAATAATCGGTATTTGTGCCCGTCAATTGTATAGTAATATGCTTCGCCATATTTAGCAGCTCGAATTTGTTTAATGACAGTGCAAATCCACAATGGATATGGAACTAAATTGTAAGCTAAAGGGAGAAAAAAAATTTCATTAATGTACCTAAACGAAATTATTTAAGTAGTAAATTAGTTGTTGACAATATATATTTGAAAGCATAAATAGATGAAGCTCAGACAAAACAACGGTGTAGAGTTCAGTTGCATCCGAAGAAACATTTACATCTCGACAAGTTCCTAAAATTCGCACCCAATAAACTGCGTAAGGATTCAAACAACGCAAAGACTTCTGCTAAGAATTTATCTTCAAACATACGGCTGTGTTTACGAAACAAAACTATAAAAACTCGCAACAACGAAACCCAAACAGCCTATATTCTAAACGTATCCAAATTCTTGCACTCTTTTTACACGCATCCGGTCCGACCCGCGCGCAGCCCTAAAAGTTATAATAAGAAAGACCTTTATTTCAAAATCAGTGTGTGGAACAGAAACAGATATATAGAACTTAATATGTGTGAAAGAGATGCAACGTATGGCAAAAATAAAATGAAAAGCAAACAAACTGGAGATGATGTCATGCTTGTAAGGCGTATAGCGGTCAAGGGTACATGTGCGAGATAAGTCGAGTCGATAAAAATCGACTAAAAGAAAGGAACTGGTATAGTCGGTGTTATTTATGCGGCCCTGGTTACGTCAGCTCGCTCAGATGAGTAGTCAATGCTATTTAAGAGACTGTGTGATAGGTAACTAGGGTGACGGGGTCAGTTTTGTATGGGCTATGCTGTAGCTAGTCTATTGCACAAATAACTGATTCATCTAATGTAGTATCGATATCTCTAAGAATATCTAGTTAGGCAGAGGGAACTTTGGAGGCTGAAAATTCTCATAATGAGCTCTCTTGCGAACTATTTTTCAGTGTAGAAATCTCAAATTCTCTAGCAATTATTGGTGTTCGATGTTCATGGATGGCGGTGATTTTTTATCTAGTGACCTGTTTGCAAACATCAACTTTATTATGGTTATTCTCCTAAAATTTAAAGCAACGGATAGTTTTTGAACACCTATGTTATGCGACTATTATTTAAAGTTTTATTTTTAAGCCTATTTAAGATAAGATAAAAATTCGCCATGCTCGAATCTAATCGTACATTCACATTATTTTAAATTGTACGAGAGCACCGACCTTTGCATTTACACGTAATGACTTTTTACCAGATACGGTAAAAAAAGTTTTAAATAGCTCACATTTTTAAATAATGTCATGGTTTTTATGACGCGTCTACAGTTGTTTAACCTTCAAATTGCTCAAATTACCTGCCTGTACTTGTGAATTGAAAAGCATGAAATAAAATCTCGCCGTCGATGTATTAAACTATAAAAAACTATCAAGGAAATCATAAGAAAATATTCACTAGGCAGTTCTTGCTTGAAAATGTAATAAGCGTCCATATACCAAAGAAATCCTTACAAGATTTTTACCTTAAATTAGAAGGATGATCTCCTTTTCAACTCTCAAGGGCAAGTAGACATGGCAGCCTCCGTGGCGCAGTTGGTTAGACGCCAGCTGTGAAACGAGAGGCCGCGAGTTCGATCCCCGTACCAATACAAATGTGTGGGGCTCTCAAGTGTTTGTCTTGGATTTGGGTGTTTGTGAGACCGAAAAGTCTATCGTAACTTCTGATATCCACAACACAAGACTTAATTGATCTTGATGTGGGGTCAGGACTATGTTTCTGACTGTTGGGTGTATTTATTAGTAGAACACCTTCAATCTCTACGATATTGTAAAGGATCATAGGACCAGATTTTTCATTAATCATTATTGCTGTAATAACAACGTGTCTACACAGTTCCTAAGTCCCAACACACATGTAAATGCATGTTAATGTAACCGCACGTTTGTTTAAACTGACGTCACTGCATCGTTTCATCGCGGTGACTTATCTCGTACGTCATCGCTACTGGATGCAGTGAAAGTTGCCATTGACTCATATGCACTTGTTTAGACTGTATGTGCTTTCGGGTTCGCTTCTGGATTTACTTGAATAGAATGCCTTAGATTTTTATCTACTTTAGCCTTAAACTAATCGAATAGACCATTGTAGAAGAGACCCATGCTTAGCAGTGGGCTTGTAGGGGCGAATGATATATTGGTTTGATCGTTATTATACGAGTTCTTGCAAATATGTTTTGGATGTAGAACAGGATCCTACTAAATTTTGTGCTTTTAGAAATTCATGGAAAGCTGATGTCGTTTATTCATCATTAATGGTTACATTTAGATGGCATTAATCA
The DNA here is from genome assembly GCA_949752805.1 of Deilephila elpenor. Lineage (NCBI taxonomy): Eukaryota > Metazoa > Arthropoda > Insecta > Lepidoptera > Sphingidae > Deilephila > Deilephila elpenor. The sequence continues at coordinate 8,296,536 of OX457119.1, forward strand.
TTACTCAGGATTGACCATCATCTGCAAGGAAGAAAATCTATTAAGGCTCAGTTGCACAAACTAACTTTACCCATACCTTTGACTTTGAAAACGTCAATCCCATACATTAGCAATGTCAAATACGTCACAAATGTATAGCGATGACATTGTCAGTTAAAGGTATGGGTAAAGTTAGTTTGTGCAATTGGCCCTAAGAATAATGATCAAGACTTTCCGTTACCATGCCCTATACTTCCTTAACGTGGGTGCCAGTCCATGTCCACCAATCAAACGGACACATGCATTAGATTGTAGATACTAGATAGACATTACCCTCAATCGATGCAATCGGCGTGGGATGGGTGACGCAAGCGGCGCCTACGCCGATAGCTGTTGCACCAAACCTTATTGGAAAGGCATTTTTGACCGCTGTAATGATAAGTAGGGATATATGGATCAAGATGGGGAAAATCAACGTTAAATCAGAGGGAGAAACTGACATTTGGAGTTTCAACACAGTTTTGCCAAAAGAAATTGCCAAATTCATTTTCGCATTTTCATTATATTTTAATGTAACATATTCCTATTATTTAACATCAATAAAGAGAGGAATTTTACTGCTAATATATGTCTACTTAAAATATTTCCATTAAACTTTTGCCTTGGTTATTTATTAACCGATATGTAAACACTATTGTGGTTATGCTTTATAGAAATTACATATCAAATGCTATCATATTGATTGCCAGTTCGAGCGATGTGGTATCTTCAAATCAAAGTATACCTATACTTTAAGCAATAAAAAATAGGAAACCGAAGTAATAATATGCACAAGTGTATCGGATTATTAGATCAGTGTACGTCCAGTATGAATGGACGGCATCGCAGACGGTGACTCTACCTTGCTCGTGTATATTCCATTTTGTCTGTACTGTAAGTTATTATCTAGATTCTAGTGAAATGGAAATAAACACCCAACAGTCACATGCATGCAGAGTCCTGACCCTACGTTAAGATCATTTTGTTTTGTGTCGTGGGTATCAGAAACTACGAAAGACTTTTCGGTCTCACAAACACCCAGACCGAAGTTAAATATTTGTGGGTCTCACAAACATTTCTCGGTGTGGGATCAAACCCACAGTCCTGTACAAAAATACTCATGAGTAAGTGTAAAATCGAATAAATTGTCGCTAATGGAAGGAATTAGATTGGACGTGGGTCAATATCATTGAACTAGACCTCACTTGTGCTTGTTTAGTTTTATGGATGTGAAGATGCATCCGTGCGCAGACGTATATGCAGGCATACATATACGGGTGTGACTGCCATGTTTGTGTACGATTATTGTGAAGGTTAGGAATAATAAACGATACACGTATTTGGATCATAAGTCTGAACATACTTTACTACTGTATAATCTGTTTAGATTCTATAGTTTATAATTATAAAGGATACAATAACGGCTTTATTCATAGACAGATTTAAAACCTAATTATTCGAATGTTTTGTCTTCTTCACTCAAACTGAATTCTGAAGTCGTTCAAAGAAACAAAAACATTCGATAACTAAAATAGGTTTTAAATCTATCTATGAATAAGGCCTTAAGACAATAATGGGATTTTTACCGGTGACGGAAATAACGATTTCGAGTAAAGTACACACTTCAGATGAAGTTAGTATCAAGCAAGCTAGGTGAAGTTTCAATTTAGCGAGCTCTAGGGCTTAAATTCTTATAATCCCTCCGAAGATCTAGAAGGTATCTCGGTGCAAATATCGAAACAACAGCATCTCATAGCCATGTCATCGTACATTGCGCGACATACTATAAAAAAAATCGAACATTATAATCATAATGAAGAAAGGCACAACTATATTTTCAGCCCAATTTCATCAGTAATAAGAATATAATTGCATCATAATTATAATTATCTATATTTAGTTTTAGGCGGTGCGTATCAGAACCCTTTGATGTGAGGCCTCAAGTGATTTATTTTAAGTGTTCTTACGTAAGCGAACAGTGGCTCGTGAAATTGGAGTGATCCGTCTTAATCTGCGAGATAAACGAAATATATGAAGTTTTATGTAGTAATATATCATTTTTAGTACAAAAAAGTCTAAAGTTGCTTGACAGATAACAATGGATAGAATCTAGAAGTTCGTTTTTTTTCGCTAATTTGTTAACCGACTTCAAAAAAGGAGGAGGTTTTAAGTTCGGCTGTATGTATTTCTAATCCACGTTTACCAATTTCTCGCGTCATTTCTGAGTCGAATTTAATCTATTTCACGTAGAGGTAAAAACAATTTATGAAAATTAGCCTCCTTAAGTAGAAAAGTTTTAATGAACTTTTGAAGTTATTAAATATGTTTACAATGTCGGCTTCTATAAGCTATTACTGTTTTGTCATTCAAGATTTGTCATTTGTTTCTACGACTGGGATGATTAATACGATACCTATCTACCCTAGCTGAACAATAACATCACCTTGCATATAAAATATTACGTCATTCATCTCAGTCTCACTTACAAAGGGGTGATTTCATTTCAAAAGTACCAGGCTCTCAGAAAATCAAGGAGTCATCCCGCGATGCAATGACTCATTGCATCATCCTATTATGAAGTTTGCGCTATCGATGTAGTGTTGCCAATAGACCCGTGTAATATTTATGTTCTAAGCACGAACTCTTTGTTATAATTGTACAAGTCATAATTGCATACGAGGAGTTATTTTTATGTATTTATTTTATCAATAATGTTCGGTTAGAAATTAGATAACTTGCAGTTCTGTAATAATTATAGCTTGGCCGGCGAGATTATGAAAGTAGCCTAAAAGATCCCACATCTGGGCAAACGCCTCCCCTAAGCTCTTCCATGTCTCAGCGAGAAAATGTATATTATATCAGAGTTACTTGCACATGTATGTTTATTGTGTGATTGGATTTTTTATAATATTGGTAACATTTTTATGCTTTATGCAGAAATTTTGGTTTATTATTGTGTATCCACCTCTAGGTTCTAGTAATCACTAATCTTAACTATAGTAGCCAGCGCAAACCGGGACGATATGGCAAGGGAATTCATTTTTTACTAAAGGATATTCAAACTTCGAAAGTGATTTGTCGATGCCGCGCCATAAAACAATAGAATTTATGTCGTATTCGTACCAGATAAGTTTGAATATCCATTGGTAATAATATTAATCCCTTGTCTGCACTGCCCCTTGCGGTTCGACGGAAGCGCCCGCATCGTGTGCGACCGACTAATCACCGCGTTGCGAATCTTGATACAATACGTTTATAATTGATCCTCTTCAATATGAATCCTTCGTTTGAGTCGTTTTTGTTTTACTGTTACTTAAATAATACCAACCTTGTCAAAATTCACTTTCATAATTACAATATACGGTTACAGACTACGGGTTAAGTGGTAGCAGAAATTCACGATTCAAAAGATCTCGCAAGATATTTGAATAAATATTGATTGTTACAAGTTACGACTGCCTACAAAGCTGAGGTCTCGGGTTCGAGTCCCGGGTCGGGCAAAGTGATATTGGATTTTTCTATTCATTATCAGCCCGGAGTCAGGAATTTGTGCCCGATATGGCGATAGGCTCGCTCCCTATCACATCATGGGACGGAACATACAAGGCGAAATGTGGGTGTCCTGGTGGCGCCTCTGCCTACCCCTTCGGGGATAAAGGCGTGAGTTTATGTATGTATGTATGTATGTATGTACAAGTTGCAATAGTAATAAAATATTCTCACGGGAGTGCTATTTGAAGACCAATATAATTGATATCGTCCGAAACCCTGACAGCCACGAGCCTAGAGTCCTCGCGACGCATTATAAGTTAGCTTTAAATTAGAAACAAATTGTTTCAAGTGTAGGCAATTGTTTCGCATAGCTTCTCATACCCGATATGCAAAATTATGTCTGTGAATATTAGAAAAATAAAAAAAAACAGGAAAAAGTAGCAAAAGGGGGTCAAGATGGCCGCTAGGCCGTATATCTGCCTCTAGGTTAAGTTTCTTTGCAAATTGCAGTCATTAGATTTTTAAACAATAATATTGCGTATATTGATGGTAAAGAGTGGACTTCAGTGCCTAAATCAAGATGTTAAGATGGTAATTATCAGCAGCCAAATTAGACCAGCTTGGCTAAGACTGGTTTCCCCGAGGCGACTGACCCCCGATGTACAAGGAATGGTGCTTCTATATATACGGATTGACTCGGAAAATGTTGATACCGCGATTCAGGACTTGCGAGAGCAATTCAGATTTGCAAAGGAATTTCGCTGCTAATAAAAATAAAAATTTAATTTTTCGACAGAAATTCTCATTGGAACATTAGAAAACTGAAAAAGTTGAACGTACTGAAATGCGTAAAGTGTGATTAAATATCACCGAACGTTTCATTGTGTTTTCAATCTTCACAATTTACTTTGCTGAAACTGTAAATTTATTTATTTAAAAATATTTTCGCATTGTCTCTGAATTTAATTTAATAGTTATTTAGAATATTTTTTTTAATAATGTTAAGCGTGTAATAATGCCACGCCATCTACACTTCAACCCTTGTTCGAAATATAACGCTAAGGGTGGAAACGAGGGAGGGAAACCAGTCGTGAATAAACGTTATCATTCGCTACAATTTGTCGATAGGGGTCAGTATAAAGTATAAACGCATGTTTTGTGGCTGGGTTAAAATATTATCATAGTAAATGTTTTGATAAAATCATAATAACTACAATTGTAGTAATACCTTTAGACTTTGTAAGCGTTTAATAAACGAATTACGAAAGTAATTAAAATCGATAGAATCTGATCGATGAAGCTTGCTGAAAGCGCTTTTCAAAAACAAAACATCTGAACAAAGGTCTAACCTAATATACTAAAATCTCAAAAGATAAAAGGCGTCATATGACTGCGCTATTAACGTTGCACGTTAAAAAACTAATAAACTTCTATACCTACAATTTTAACAATCAAGTAATCAATATGCCTCGACTGCCTCGGTGGCGCAGTTGTACTACTACGGTATGATTGCAAAGCTGCGGTCTCGGGTTCGAATCCCGGGTCTGGCAAAGTGATATAGGATTTTTCAATTCATTATTAACCTGGAGTTAGGAATTTCTGCCCGATATGGCGATAGGCTCGCCCCCTATCACATCGTGGGACGGAACACAAGTCAAAACGCGGGTGTCCTGGTGGCGCCTCTGCCTATCCCTTCTGGGAAAAAGGCGTGAGTTTATGTATGAATGTAAGCAATATTACGACTAACTTTATGTGATTCTGAGTACCTGGATTTTTTTACATAAATAAAATATACACATATTAATTTTAGTTATACAAATCCATTGAATATTTGGTCCCCAGTTCCTCTGGCTGCCTAAACCAGTTCTGTACAAGCCCTGACACAGTCTCACATGCCCAGATTTGGCGCCGCAGCTGTCACAATACAATAACTCAGCGCTATATTTAGTTCAATAACATTTGAACATTTTAAATATTTTATTGATCAAGATACTTTACGTTTTCAGCTATGTAGGTATCTTGCTATGTGTATGTTGTAGGTATGAACATTTTCAGTTTTACTATTTTCTACTATTCTTCATGATGCTTTTATTTCTCATTAGAGTTATTTGACGATAGGCTCGCCCCCTATCACATCGTGGGACGGAACATACAAGGCGAAATGTGGGTATCCTGGTGGCGCCTCTGCCTACCCCTTCGGGGATAAAGGCGTGAGTTTATGTATGTATGTATGTATGTATGTTATTTGAGAGGGCTAGATGTAGGGAGATCTCTATGATATTAAGGATTCCTCGTTTTGTTCTGCCTCATATTTAGAGCTTGCGATTGACGCCAAGTCTATTTGAAAATATACCTTTATACTTAGAAAGAGAAAAGAAGATGATAGAAGTTTCTTGCGTAGATTCTTCTTCATACCTACAACACGTTCCGAAGCGTAGTAATTGACAAATCATAATATCTTGTAAAAGACTACTTCAATAAAAATATTGTATTTTGTAATAAAACGTATTTCCTTATCTCAAATTATTCAGAGCAAGTCAGTTCGCATCAATCATATTGCTGACGGCATGACATTCGACTGACAGCTCCGGTTGAGAATACCACCCGTGGTGCCTGCGTTGCTTGGCCTAGCTTACATATATGATCTTGATCATATCTGTTAATTTAATATTGCACTTCTAACTGACTTTAAAGGGGTTAAGTAAGTATTATAGGAATATTATAATCGTCACTGCCTCGGTAGCGAAGTTGTAATGTAATGTATAATCTTTATTGTACATAAAAGAACATAACAACACAGAGAAATCAAATAATACAAAAAGTTGTACTACGGTACAACTACAAAGCTGAGGTCTCGGGTTCGAATGCCGGGTCGGGCAAAGTGGTATCGGATTTTTCTATTTATTAATAGCCCGGAGTCGGGAATTTGTGTCCGATATGGCGATAGGCTGGCCCCCTATCACATCATGGTAAGGAACATACAAGGCGAAATGTGGGTGTCCTAGCACCTCTGCATACCCCTTCTGGGAAAAAGGCGTGAGTTAATGTATGTATCTATAATCCTCCTATAAAATTCTGGGTCATTCCGCCGTAGCGTCAAGAAGCATCTCTGCCGGCATAGATATGTGGACCGTCTGATGCCGATTGACACTCTGTCTGGACTGCAACATGTTTACCGTCAGGTGCAGTGTAGTCACGTTGCCGTGCCAGTTACATGACCTGGTTTAGGTTGCAAGGAGTATTGAAATAAAACTATTTTATACGGATTTTATCGCGATTTGGTTTAATTTTTACATTTTTTAACTTCCCGACGTTTCGATTACTTTACAGCTTTCGTGACGGTACTTACTTTACAGTTTTCGCAGAAGGAGCTCACTGTGTCACAGTGAGCTCCTTCTGCGTAGATCGGATCGCAAATACTAGCTAACTTTTTAAATTAACTTTTTAATTTAATAATTATAAATTAAGGGTAGATTAATTGTAACAGTCACTGAGCGGATGACTAATACCTCAGTCCGCCCCGTGACCACGAAAGCTGTAAAGTAATCGAAACGTCGGGAAGTTAAAAAATGTAAAAATTAAACCAAATCGCGATAAAATCCGTATAAAATAGTTTTATTTCAATGTGTAACATTCGCGTAAATCTAAGAAACCATTTTGCAAGGAGTAGCTGGATGCAGGCCGCTTCCGACAGGTCTATGTGGCGATCTATGTTCAGCAGTAGACTTCTATATCAGCCCATATACGTCCCACTGCAGGGCACGGGCCTACTCTACAATCGAGGGAATCGATTGACACTGGTTAGGCCATATAGTCCACCACGCTGGCCTAGTGCGGGTTGGCGGACTTACATACCGTAGAAATTCTTTAAAAGCGCTACGGTATGCTGGTTTCCTCAGGATGTTTTCAGCAGTGGACTTGCTGAGGCTGAAAAGAAGAAGAGAGTTCATAGATAAAATAAAAACATCTATTGTTTTACATCAAGCATTTCTTACATTAAAGGGCAGGATAGAAATAATAACAAAAGAATTTAATAATAACAAAAATAATCCAAATAACCTGTACCCACTATGCGCGTCCTTAATTGTTATGCAAATATGCTCAATCTTTTGTAAAGTCTGGTGTAATAGGGTGTCACCCGGTTACAATATATTATTCATTAGCTCGGATTATCTCGGGTTGTGTTTAAATACATTCTGAGAAAGTTGTAGCATTCATAATATGCTCACGATTGTTAATTGAAGGGTCGGCAGAGACTGAATGAATCCAATCACATTTCGGAAATGTTTTGAATACATATCACAATACCTATTAACTTTTTAAAACAATCTTATACTTTATACTTTTTTTTTATTATTTGCGTCATGCATACATTTTTCTCCAATCAAATGATTTTCGAAAATGACAAAGTGTCACTACCTAGACAAGATAGACCAAAGTACGCGGCAAAGTCTAGACTCTAGATACTAGATTCTAGTCCAACACACTCGCCAGTTGCAACAGACTGGAAATAATTTCACCTCCTAATAAGGAGACGCTGTATCTATTGCAGATTTTATTTAGATTTTAATTAAGTAATTAAATAATATTATTAATTCATTAATACAGCGATAATAAGGTAAAACTAAAGTACCAACAGGTCCATTCGACTACAATATGTACAATCAAAGAAAATATCAGAATCAAAGTTTTTGTATCTGTATAAGCCCATTAAACGTTCCACAGGGCACGGCCTCCTCTACAATCTAGAGTATAATTTAGACAGCTATCATTGCTGCTACAAGAATATTCGTATTAACTAGGTTTTTATTGCGATGAATGGCGAGTCGAGCATGCCATTCGCCTGATGGTAAGCGATACGACCGCTCATGGACAGTAGCAAAACGAAACACAATCATGAATGCCATCATGAGATAAAAGATGTTAAGTTATATGTCCAGTAGTAACTCTAGTCCGGATAGCTACCATGTTAGACGATGGTGGAGAAACCAATATAGTAACCGACGAAAGTGCGTGGTGGCCTGTTGGTAACGGACTAGACGCGGCTGCCTACATGTTCACGGTCGCGGGTTCAAATCCCAGGGCACACCTCTGACTTTTCGGAGTTATGTGTGTATTGATCGTCAATCACCACGCACTTTAACGGTGAAGGAAAACATCGTGAGGAAACCTGCATACCGTAGCGATTTTAAAGAATTTCTACGGTATGTAAGTCCGCCAACCCGCACTAGGCCAGCGTGGTGGACTATATGGCCTAACCACTCTTAATCGATTCTCTCGATTGTAGAGTAGGCCCGTGCCCTGCAGTGGGACGTATATGGGCTGATATAGATATAGAACCGACGAAACAAATCTAGTGCGGTTTCGACCATACTGACAAAATTGTTCACTTACCATATACCTTAGCCGTTTCGGCTTCGGTGATAAGGCTTCTCGGACTAATATAATAGGACAAATAGGTATTATTTAACACAACTGTTAAAAGGTGAATGCAACATGTAATTTTATTTTCTTTTGTCAACAGAGCATTAAACAGACACCATGGCGACCAAGTCCTACAGCAAGCATAAGGAGTACAAGGAATACTCCAGTAGCGGCACCGTGCCCTACACAGACGAACAACTCGGTGAGGAACTTGTCCTAACATCGTAACCAAAATTATTTAGTGTTTTAAACATTTTCTTGTGGGTGAAATGTTAGATGATTTATTTTATGACTGAATAGGATAGCTTTGCAGCTCAGCTGATAATACATGGCCGTAATCGATCCGTACATTTATGATCCCAGCGAAAAAAATATCATATCTATGTATTGTTTGAATAAAGTATTCAAATGAAATTATTGGAGGAGAGCCGTACCTATACGTAGGTACATCACTGGACTTCCTAAGGCTGAAGAAGAAGAAGCAGCCTATTCTGCTTCCATCCATCAATATATTGATTTAATCCTCATTGTTGCAGACATGATTAAATCCGACCTTCTCCCTACGGGGAGCAAGCTGAACTCCCTGGGGCGCGGGGGCGTCGGGGGAGGCGCTCGGGAGTACCACTACGAGTACAAGGAGGAGGTGCTGCCCTCTGGGAAGTACGACCGTAAGGACGTGCACAGTGTTGAGGTAACACCAGAATCAAAACTGCCATATACGTTCATTTATTCAGTGACGAGAATGATAAGCTGACCGCTTGCTTGATGATAAACGGCACGTCTGCCCACAAGCAGGAGCAACTTAGTATTGCATAGTGCATGGCTCACTAGTCATTTCATAATTATTTTTCAGTTCATCTACTAATACTTGATGAATGATCAACACCCTTGAATGTCCTCAGCATCTGCGTGCAAAACTATGAGTAAGAGGAAATATAGTGATTGTTTCAGCACTTGTAATTTCATAAATCAAACAAAACGCGTTAGCAAATTACATTGGTTTTATGTGTAAAAGTACCACCATGGTAAATCTACTCTTCTTAATCACATTACAACATTTTCCCCGCCAAACAGCAGTGTAAATGCACTTCTGTATTCCTGTTTGGAGGACATTGTAGCCGGAGTAACTACTGGACATAATGAGGTTTTGCTGATATTAAAGAGCAGACGTATAGCTTACCATCAGGCGAATGGCATGCTCATCTCGCCATTCAAAAAAAGACACCGATCTCTTGTATACAGTGGGGGCGTAAAGGGGGGGTGATGGGGGCGGTCCGCGCCGGGTACCAAGCACCAAGGGGTGACGACAACCCGACAAGGGACAACATACGAAGAGCGTGGACCACGATCGTGGGCGAAACGATCCTGCTCGCCGCCTCCTACAAAAAAGGAGTACTTACGCCTACCCTTGAACAAAAATGTCTGATCATATACGAGCGCGAAAAGTCCGGAGTAAGCATGTATAGTATTTGGTGTCATATTTTAGGTTATACAAAACCGCCCAAGGTGTCAACCTACCTTACGCCGCCACTGCTTGTATATGACAGATATAAAATACATCTAAAATATAATAAACAATATAAATAGCAAGGTAATTGTTCCAGGAATACACAATACCTCCGAAATCCCTGCCCAAGTCATCTGAGAGCAGCTCCTACTACTACGAGCGGGAGGAGCGCGAGCTGCCCGCCATCGGCACGGGAACCCGCACCTACAACTACGAGACCACCAGTACTACACCAGGTAACATCCCAGGTCCCACTGCCTTAGGGGTCATCGAGACAATAATTAGAGATTATTTCTCGCTCAACAATTCGAATGACACTCCTACTTTTGATATCGAATTCGTTTGTATTACGATGTACTGTACAATTAATGATTAATTGGTTCTTTGATGATATTTTTCCAGATCAAATACTGGTATTATGTAATCTGGTATTGCAGTGAGAATTAGGCTTAAGGACGCTCTCTTGCAACTAAATCTCACAATGAGGCAGCAGGAACTGATCTGCATCTATTAAAACTTTATTGATTTTTTATACTGATGACTTTGTCCCCAGGATACTCGAAAGTGAAGAGTTCGAAGGTGAGCAAGGAGATGACGCAGAACGTGGAGGAGCTGGACTCGCTGCTCGACGACCTGCAGCGCGACCAGGAGCGACAGCTCTACAAGAGTAAGCGACATTATTCTTAGTAGTATTGGAGAGTGTTTGAAAATGGTGATAGTGACGTTAGAATCGAAGAAAATTGATAGCTGCGCTCTCTATGGGCAGTTAACATTCTATGATATTTTAAATTTCTTATATTGGCATTATCACACACACTCGACTTGTCCTCAGCATTGTTGAAATGTTTCTGTGTGATAATTTATTCATTTGCCATTTTTATCTTTCATAGGTGGCTACACTTCGGACACCGCTGAGAGTTCCTCATTCGACTACAGGAGAGGGTAAGATTTATCATCTTCCTCGACTATTACTGAAAAATCTAAGACAATGTCTTTATCGCAAAAATTACCCCTATTTGTCTGATTATATACTATAACATATTTAAGTTTTAACGTACCAACTTTAAATAAATTTGACCTACCATTCGGCTTGTAGGTCAAGAAAATTCAACTCATAGTCAGATATTAATATATTTTATATTAAAGTGAACATATTTGCTTGCAGTACTCCGATAAAAGCAGCGCCATCTAGCGGGTACTCGACGCTGAAGCGCGAGGAGCGGCTGGAGAGCGCCAACTGGAGCGCCAGCCCTCCGCCCCCCACCAGGTCTACTGAGCTGCGCCAGGAGCTCTACCGCGAGGAGAAGACAGGTGGAACAACTAACTTAATAAAATAAAATTTAACTTCATTTATTACCTCTAGATGGCGCTGGGGAAAAGATCTTACTAGATGGCGTTATAATAAAATGTTATTGTAGAAATGTTTGGACTTTAATAACTTGAAAAGTTGAAACTCATTAGGTAGACCGGGCTTGACATTACCTAATACTGTATGTAGTTTTAATGCGAGCCAGACGACACTTTTGAAGACGCTTAAACTTAAGCACAGGCCTAATGAGAATCGCAGGACTTTGCTGGATGCAGGCCGCTTCCGAAAGCTCGCTGCGGAAATCCTAAGTTTGGAAGTATACTTAGCGAATTATGCAGAGTTAAATTTAATATACAGGGTATATCAAGACTGCGACTGAAAACGAAGTTAGGTGGTAGCATTAGTGACTTCAAACTTCACTTAAAAATTTCGCAAAAAAAAAAAAAAAATTTTTTTTGTAATTTTATACTCATTGAAAGACGCAGTGGTACACAAAGGTTTAAATTATTATTTTCGCGAAAGCTACGTATTTACCTATCAAAAATCTGTAGCATTTTTTTGGGAAATTTTTAGTTGGGCTGTGTCTATAAGAACTAAAACTACCGCCTGGCTTCGTTTTCGCTCGCAGTCCTGATATACCCTGTATAATTAAAATACTTTGCGCTTTTGTTTTGTAGAGTCCCGAGTGGTGCCGTCGCAGATCTCCCCCGCGCTGCCCATGTCGGTGCCGCCCACTGTGTGCGCGCACTGCCACCAACCACCCAGCACCGCCACTGTGAGTACCACCTGCCACCTTATACCACCTACCACCATCGATAATGACAGTCCTGCTATTTATTTCAACTACATAATCTGATAAAAGTATCTTCTTCTTTGAGTAGGTATTTTTCTATTCAATAAAGGTAATTAATAATTAACTACCGTTGCAATAAAAAAAAATCTCTCAAAATGGTATTCAACTACTTATTCATCACTCATCCTACATTAATATTGAATTTTTAATATTCTATTGCATATATTCAGTTTTATGTATTTCAATTATACTCATGTTTAGGGACTAATTATTTATAAGTTATAATGAGACTAACATGACCGTGTACATTTAAAGCGTCTAAATAAATAAATAAAGAGAAAAATAAATTATAATTATGTCTCCACCAACCCCCCCCCCCCCCCAGCTGTCCCGCACGGGTACCCCGATGAACAAGGTGACGACGACGGTGAAGACGTACACGTACGAGGTGCCGGCCGACCAGGACCCCGCCACGCTGCCGCTGCCGCCACACGCCGACCACCAACACACATACATCGCCTCCGAGAACCTGCACACGTTAGTACCGACTACCGTATTTTACGTGAAAAAATAAAAATAATTATTTATATCGGTCATAGTATCTTGACAGCCTCTGTGGCGCAGTTGGTAAGATGAGAGCTATGAAACAGGGCCGCGGGTTCGACCCCCGCACCTAGACAAATGTTTCTGCAATTCATAAGTATTTGTGGCGGGACTGGGTTTTTGTGAAACCGAAAATACCCTTGTAGTTTCTGATACCGATAACAAAACTTAATTTTAAAACTATATGTGTGATTACAGGATGTATTTATTTATTATTTGAAGTCTCTTTCCAACATCGTATAACACATATTGTAATAAGTTTTCACGTGGAATGAAATTTTCGAAAAATATGGTAATACTTTTGCATTTAATTAATTTTTCAGAAGGGTAGCTACCCTGCTTTTTAACTTCCAACGAAGGTACCCTTACTACCTACTTAAATTAGAGTAGATGCCCTAGTTGGTTGTTTTCATTTAGAACAGCAACAAAATATTCCACGATCATTAATCCTATAATTCTAAATTATAGATAAGTTGTATATTATTGACCCTTACATTAGCAAAACCATTGCTAGTTTAGTTCTACATTTCACGCACATAATATGTTTTCATTTTTTTAACCCCACTACTACCGTTTACATGGCATATAGTGTTATAGAGGGTATATTAAAACTGCGACCGAAAACGAAACCAGGTATTAGGTAGTAGATACTTAAAAAAATTGCAAAAGTAATACAGTCGCTTTTTTTGCAACATTTTTAAATGCATTATATCTGTAATCACTAAAACTACCACCTGGCTTCATTTTCGGTCGCAGTCTAGATATATACATACATAAACTCACGCCTTTATCCCGGAAGGGGTAGGCAGAGGCGCCACCAGGACACCCACATTTCGTCTTGTATGTTCCGTTCCACGATGTGATAGGAGGCGAGCCTATCATCAGTCTGGATATACCCTGTATTTATTAATTATTTACATATTCCAGATCCTCCACGACCCTGCAAGCGGTACAGCCAGTGCCGCCAGTACAGCCAGTGCACCCAGTACAGCCAATACAGCCAGTGCACCCAGTGGCAGTGTCCCCTGCACCTCCTGGCTGCCAGCACTGCAGTCACTGCAACTCGCACATCCGGGAGTACCGCACCGTTACTACCACCGATGGTAACTTTTATACTGTTTAGAATATTGAAGTTGAAAGAAGTTTTGTTTTGACTATGGCTTTATATGGCTCGAAAAACGGTATACCTAATTTTGTTGGCTTGCTCGAAACTAGACTCAACTAGATACACAGATAAGACTAGCAGAGTCATGATCGGAAACTCTGGAATCTAGTCTACAATTTCCATTACAAAAGTATCGTTCATCTATTCTGTCAGTAGAGCAAACGAATTTCTTAACAATAAATGATAACTGTACGGGACCGCCTTCGAACAATCCCGTACAATTTAATGTAGATCAGGATACGTGCTGGGTGTGTGCGGAAATAATACCAGTGATTATGATTCGGAAGAAACAATTTATTTCGTACTGAAAAGTACAAAAGACGATCTATTTGACTGGCGGCAGCACGGCGAGTGACGACACGACGATGACGTCACGGAGTAGCAGCGGTCCAACGTTGACACGATCACTTCTTACTTGCTGACTACTTGCTGACTATTTGCTGTTTCTTGAGGTTTCTTGACTTCTTGAGGTTTCTTGTGCGCTTGGAGAGATCCGAACCGAACTGATTTTACCCGGCCCGGGGCTGCTATTTTTATTGCTAGTTCGGGCTTAATCCCCGGTGCCGGGTCCGCGCGCGACGGCGACGCGTTCGTCCAATAGGACGCCTTGGTTCGATGCGTCGCTGCGTCGGCGCGCGGGGCGGTAGCTCGGTCCGCGGGCGCGCGGGGCGTTACCCCATGTGTTCGCTTATTTACTATAAATATTGTTCGACATTTTACATAACATTATACATAATACTGGTTAACACTTATTCTTATACAATTCTGACAGTTCAATTAATTTATACCTATATATTATACCTATTTTATTATAATCGCAGCCTTTATTTGTTAATTCTTTTAGTCTTATAAGAACACAATACACAATTTCCAATAAGATTATTTACAATAAGCTTTATATAATACAGTACATAATAAAAGACACTTAAGACTAAAGTTATGTGCAGTCGTCCTGCACATTTCTCCCGCCGTGCATCGTGTCGCGACGACGGTGCATCTTCATTGGGTGCAGGGCGACTGCTCCTCTTCGCTTTGGTGAAGGAGGATGATCTTCTTAGCTGGCCGTCGCAGCACGCCGCCCTTCGTGGCGACGTCGACGGTCCGCACGACGCTGTCCGGTCCCGGGTAGGTGGCGGTGATGCGCCCACGCACCCAGGTGTTCCTCGGGAGGTTCTTGTCGACGATCCTGACCAGGTCGCCGACTTGGAGTTCTAAGCCCCGTCCATGGGGCTCCCGCCGGTTGCGAAGTTCGGGTAGATATTCTTTCAGCCAACGCGCCCAAAAGGCGTCGGCGAGGGCCTGCGTCGCACGCAGGCTGGCGTACGGGCTCGTGCTGTGGTCCGCTGGCAGGCTTGTGGCAGCAGAATGTCCCTGACCGCCTAGCAGGAAGTGGCTAGGCGTCAGAGACTCAGGATCGGCGGGATCTACTGACACATATGTTAGCGGACGACTATTAAGTGTAAGTTCGACTTCTGTAAGAAGCGTGTGGAGGGTTTCCTCGTTCGGGCTTCTTTGGTGGAGTACGGCGGTGAGTGCGGTCTTCACTGAGCGCACCAACCTCTCCCAGGCGCCCCCCATGAACGGTGCACCAGGAGGGATGAACCTCCATGATATAGTTTTCTTGGACGCCTCTTGTTCGGCGCCCCGTAGTAGTGTCTGACGGATCTCGGCGTCTGCGCCACGAAAGTTGGTCGCATTGTCTGACCAAATTTCTTGCGGGCAGCCGCGGCGCGCGATCATCCTGCGCAACGCCATGACCGCCGATTCGGTACTCAACGAGGACACCACTTCCAAGTGTACCGCTCGCACTGTGAGACATGTGAACAGTGCGACATACCTTTTTTGCACGCTACGTCCCACTGTGACTGTCAGTGGGCCGAAGTAATCCAGCCCTGTGTATGTGAAGGGCCGGCGGTGATGCGCCAGTCGGCACGCTGGTAGGTCCCCTGTGGCTGGCTGTGGTGGTGCTGCAGTTCTGGCGCGGCAAAATCTGCAACTTGATATTACAGTCTTGATCGTGGGTCGCAATCTAATTACCCATTTACTTTGTTTCACTTGATTCAGTGTAGCTTCGACACCCGCGTGGTGCAATGACTCGTGCACGTGTCGTATCCATAGCTGTGTGGCGTGGTGATTTCCATCCACCACCGGGGGATTTTTCGCCTCCTCCGGTACCCCGGTGGCGGCATCGATACGGCTTTTCAGTGTTATCAGGCCGTTTTTTAATTGAATGCTGAGGCGATAGAGACGACTGCCTCGTTCCACAGTCCTGCCGGCTTCTAGGGCCTTTAGTTCGACGCTAAAGGCGTCTTCTTGTATGTTACGTATTATGAGTAGTTCCGCGGTTTTTTGTAACTCCGCTGGCAGAGTGGGGAATTTGTCTTCTGGCGCCGTTCTTGGTTTCTGTATTTCAGCGGCGCGACCTCTCCTTGGGTTGACTCGCCACTCGGGGTCAGCGCGCGGGCTCTTCCTGGTCCGCTTGTAATGGAGTTTTTCTGTAATGAGATTTTTAAACACGACCACTGCTTGCAAGACTCTTGCAGTGGCCCTCAAATATCGGGTCCAATTCGAAAAGCGTGTGGCTTCGGGCAGTACACTTCTGCGCTCCACACGGCGCAAATTGTGCACGCGCTCTTCACCCGATGTCGGTGGTGTGGTAGATTCTTCTGACGGCCATGTCACCGGATCCTGCTGCAGGAATTCCGGGCCCCGGAACCACCTGTGTTCGTTGCTGAAATCTTCTGGGACGTCGCGGGTGGCATCGTCCGCGACGTTCCATCGGGTCGGTACCCAACGCCATTCTGTCGTTTGTGTGATTTCTTCAATCGCCGCTATTCGATGTGCGACGTATGACTTATAGGACCTCGCGCCGGTCCTTATCCATGCGAGCGCGGTTCGACTGTCCGTCCAGTACGTAGTCGCGTCGGGAGTTCTGCAGTGTTCTTTTTTCACTGCTGCCGCCATCCTCGCGCCGAGCAAGGCTGCCTGTAGTTCGAGGCGCGGGATGGATAATAATTTCAGTGGCGCCACCTTCGCCTTGGCGGCCGCCAGTGTGGTGGACACGCCCCCGTGTCGGTCGACCGCGCGCCAATATAACGCGGTCGCATATGCCCTCTCGCTCGCGTCGCAGAAGACGTGTAGTTCAAGGCGCTCGGCTGTGCTGTAATTAGGATATAGACGAGGGATGGTTATTTGGTTAGTTTTACGCAATAAGATGATCCATTTTTGCCAATGTTCTGCCAGGTTCCCTTTAAGTTGTTTGTCCCACTGGATTCCGTTTCGCCATACTTCCTGTAAAAGTTGTTTTGCTTCGATTGTCACGGGAGTAATGAGTCCGAGCGGGTCAAATATGGACATTATTATTTTCAGCGCTTCTCGTTTTGTCGGCGGTCTTTCGAGTAAGCTCGGCGGGATGCGGGTCGCGTCCAGGTTGAATTGGAACGCGTCCGCCTGTGGTTCCCACGTCAAACCGAGTACCTTTTCCGCCGATTTGCCTTCAAAACTTACTGATGCATTTTCTGTTTCCTCGCCTATCCTTTCCAGAAGCTCAGGTGAATTGGACTTCCATTTTCTCAAGTGGAAATTCGCCGCGCTGTGTATTTCCTGTATTTGGTTGACTATGGTCGCGGCTCGTTCCACGTCGTCGAAGCTGTCTAAGTAGTCGTCCATATAGTGCTTCCTTATAATGGCCGCTGCCGCTTCCGGGTACCGATGTTCGTGGTTTCGTGCGTTCTTATTCATCGTGTAGATAGCGGTGGCGGGCGAGCACGACGCTCCGAATATCAGCGACTTCATCCTGAATTCCTCCGGTGGTGCGTCGTCTCGGCGATCCCCTCGCCACAGGTACCTGAGAGCGTCCCTGTCTTGTTCTCGTAATTGGACCCGCATAAACATTTCCGCGATGTCTGCAGTGACGGCGATCCTACGTTCGCGGAAGCGCATCAGCACTCCCGGGAGCGGTTGCAGGAGGTCGGGTCCGGTCAGGAGCATATCGTTCAGTGACACGCCTCTGGTCTTGGCGGCTGCATCGTGGACGACTCTTAATTTCTCCGGTTTCAGTGCGTTGACGACGGCGAAATGAGGCAGGTACCAGGTTTTTCCTGGCGTTTTTGTAGTCGGTGCTGGCTCTGCGTAGCCCTTGGAGATCAGTTTGTTCATCTCGGCGTTATACTTGCCTTTTAATGCAGGATTTTTGTCAATTTTCTTCTCGACTCCGTAAAGTCGACGGAGCGTATTTTCGTAATTATCGGGGAGCGACGCCTCCTCCGATTTCCATAATAACGCCGTTTGGTACCCCCCCTCGGGTAGCTGGACCGTGTTGGCCTCCAGTATTTGGAGGGCTTTCTGTTCGGGGTCGTTTTCTGGGCGCTTTGGTGACACATACGTATTGTCGGCCGTGATGAATTCCCGCACAATTTTTTCTATCTCGTCATCCGCGGCGGTGTGGCCGACAAAGTTCACGTGGTGTCCGAGGCTTCGAGTCCTGCTGCCATGCACCACCCATCCCAGTGGCGTGAGCGATGCCACTGGTTGGTCTCTTCTCCCTGATCGCGTCTTCGTGGCGATCAGGAGGTGCCAGTTGTCTTGTCCGATAAGGATTTTTGGTACCACCTGGCTCGTGGTGACGGTGTGGAGTACATCTTTGAGGTGCGGGCAGTCACCAATCGCTTCCTCAGAGATTCGTTGCGCCGCCAGGCGCAGGTCAGGAACAGTCCGGGCGTGTATTTGTTGGGTGTGACGACCTCGCCCCTGGATCCTTATCCTTACATGGCGCGACGTTTTGTTCTCCGTGGTGTGCCCGTCGTATGTACTAATACGAAGCGGGTTATCCGGTCCGTCGGCGCCTATCGTGTCCGCGAGTGCTTCATCGATGAGGGTTACGGTAGACCCGTCATCGAGCAGCGCGTACGTCTCGTGGACTCCCGCCGGTCCCGAAACTCGTACCGGCGCTATTTTCAGATATGACACTGAAGAGTTCCACGCGGAGTTCACTTGTTCTCGCTCCTCTTCAGTTTTGCGTGGTGCGCCCCTTGTTGAGTGCAGCAGCTGGTGGTGCAGGTGTTCGCACCCGTCAATATCGCACCTCTTCGTTTTGCAACTGTGTTGCTGTGTGCGGCGCCGTAAGCATCGGAAACATAGTTTATTTCTCTTCGCTGTGTCCCACCGTTCGTCGATGCTTGCTTGCTTAAATCGCGCGCACTCGGTTACTGCGTGTCCCTCCTTGCGACATAGGACGCACGCAAAATTCGGCCTGTGGGTGACTTCCGTAGTGAACACCTTTTGTCGGGTCTTTGGTTCCGGTCGAGGCGCTCGGAACCGTTCGCTTGTGATCGCTTCTGCCGTTGCAAATGGGCTGCAGATTTGCGCTTCTTTTTGGAGGAAGCGTTCCAATTTTGAGAGGTCCGGTTCCTCTCTTGGTTGAACGGCGGCGAACTCGTACCATTTGTGCCTCAGTGTTGGAGTTAATTTTTCTATTACTGAGCGTGCAGTCTCCGGGTTATACATGTAATAAATGCACCTTAATGCTCGCAACGTGTTTACCGCGTTACTGATTTTTGTGGCGAAGGTGCACACGTCCCGCGGAGTTTCGGCGAGGCGTGGTAGTATTCTGAGCCGCTCAATTTCGGCCGCCGCGATGGACTCCGGTCGGCCGAAACGTATTTCCAATGTGCGCATAACACTGTCTGGATCCGCGTTCGTTATCAGGAGGCCTTGCACTGCCTCTCTGGCTGTCCCGCGCAGGCTCCGGCGCAGGCGGGACATGTTCTCTAGGTTCGTGAAGTTATGCGCGGATTCTTCATACGAGGCGCGGAACGTAAGCCACTCTTGATGATCACCGTTAAAGAATGGTAACTCGACATACCTCGTTTGTTTCACTTGTGCGGCTTGCACGGCGTTCGTTATGGCTGCAGCCAGTTGCTGCATCTCCGTCTTCCGCTGCGGCACGGCGACTTGTCCATCCGGTGCGAGCGGAGCGGCGGCAGGTTCTGTTCTGTTCGGCGGCGGCGGCAGCTGCGGCGGCGGTGCGGCGTGGCCTTGTTGCCACGATGCGTTGGCGGCTGCGGCAGCTGTGAGGCCGTCGGTGGTAGCGGCTGCGGCCGAGCCCCATGGCGCGGTTTGCGGTGGCGCTTCATTGCCACGCAACCACGCGGCGACGAGCGGCGGCGGCTGCGCAACCCCGGAGTTCGGTCGCCAGGACGCGGCAGTGGTCGCTGGCGGAGGGGCGCGCGCTGCTTGCTCGGTGAACCAGGCGGCGAGGGCGGGCGGCGGCTGCTGTTCATCTTGAGTGTTCGGCTGCCAGGCCGCGGCAGCGGCGGCGGCGGTCGGCAGCGGGTGCGTGACGTCGGGGTTCGCCTGCCAGGGCGCGGCAGTGGCCGCTGGCGGCGGGTGTGCAGCGCCGGAGTTCGGTCCCCAGGACTCGGCAGTGGTCGCTGGCGGAGGCGCTTGCAGGTCGAGAAGAGGCGCGGGTGCGCCCTCTTCAACCGACGTCGGGCGCGGCGGGTGTGCGGCAGTGACTCCCGCCGGTGCGAGCGCGGCGGCATCGGCGCGCGGCGGCGTCGCCTGATGCGGCTCGCTATCGATGGCTAGAAGTTGACTATTCCGCAGCCATGTGCGGACACGGAGTGCCTGTTCAACTTCTGTGACGGTTGCGCTATCGTCTTCAGAGCTGGAGTCCTCTTCGATTTCCTGGACTCGAGCGGCGGCGAGCTCGACCTTGAGTCGAGCGAGTTCGGCTCGGGCGGCGGCGAGACGGCGTGACTTTGAGGTCTTCTTGCTTCTTGACGCCGTCCGCGATTTGTTCTTTTCTTGGTCTTCAATCCCGGCGGAGGTGGCGGGTTCCGTCACCAGAGGTTCGACCGCGGCGGGTTGTTTTGACTGATCTGTGACCGAGGTGGTAGCGGTTTCATCAGTGCCGGTGACGGTCGTAGCGGTGCGCGAGGCACCGGTCACGTCCGTCGTGGCAGTGGCGGATGTCACCGTGGCAGACGCCGAGGCCGAAGCCGAGGCGGTGTGCCTTCCCACCGATCTCGTCACTGGCATTATTCCACACACGTATCCGGCGAACTGAAGGACCAGAATGTACGGGACCGCCTTCGAACAATCCCGTACAATTTAATGTAGATCAGGATACGTGCTGGGTGTGTGCGGAAATAATACCAGTGATTATGATTCGGAAGAAACAATTTATTTCGTACTGAAAAGTACAAAAGACGATCTATTTGACTGGCGGCAGCACGGCGAGTGACGACACGACGATGACGTCACGGAGTAGCAGCGGTCCAACGTTGACACGATCACTTCTTACTTGCTGACTACTTGCTGACTATTTGCTGTTTCTTGAGGTTTCTTGACTTCTTGAGGTTTCTTGTGCGCTTGGAGAGATCCGAACCGAACTGATTTTACCCGGCCCGGGGCTGCTATTTTTATTGCTAGTTCGGGCTTAATCCCCGGTGCCGGGTCCGCGCGCGACGGCGACGCGTTCGTCCAATAGGACGCCTTGGTTCGATGCGTCGCTGCGTCGGCGCGCGGGGCGGTAGCTCGGTCCGCGGGCGCGCGGGGCGTTACCCCATGTGTTCGCTTATTTACTATAAATATTGTTCGACATTTTACATAACATTATACATAATACTGGTTAACACTTATTCTTATACAATTCTGACAGTTCAATTAATTTATACCTATATATTATACCTATTTTATTATAATCGCAGCCTTTATTTGTTAATTCTTTTAGTCTTATAAGAACACAATACACAATTTCCAATAAGATTATTTACAATAAGCTTTATATAATACAGTACATAATAAAAGACACTTAAGACTAAAGTTATGTGCAGTCGTCCTGCACAATAACTACCGCTCATTAAATCTACAAAATCACAGGAGAATGGAGAGCAAAAAAAGCAAAGACGTGTTATAGCCTACATTAAAAAATGGTACCTATTGGAGCTCCAGCTATCTCACTCATCAAACGTACACAGCATACACATCGATTTTCTTTACGATATATGATTCAACCCTTGAATTGTTGCAGTGACAGACCGCGGTCCCGAGCGCATGGTGATGCCCCCCCCCGCCAACCACGACGTCAAGCTGCTGCCCGCCGAGCCGCACAATGGACACGGCCCCTATGTGAGTATCTACCAACTGATGTCGCAGCTTCTATTCCCAAGTTAGACACCCAATTTTGGAATTTGATTTGCATAATTTTAGTTGATGTTGAATTATGCTAGGAAGGCTAAGCTCAAAATAATCTTACATTGTTTCAATTTTTCCTTCGGCAGGGTCCAAACTCATACAAGTACAGTGAGACTACGTACTCGACGCACAACACGACGCAGCGCTTCCCCTCCCCCTCCCCCGCGCCACTGCACCTGCACCCCGCGCCCTCCCCCTCCCCCGTGCCACTGCACATGCACCCCGCGCCCTCCCCTTCCCCCGGGCCCTTCCCGCGCCCTACCACGCCTTCCCCCGGCAACCAGCAGACGCCCAAGAAACTGGACGATCTGCTCGCTGACTTCCCGGAGGCTGTAAGTATCATCATTTATTACCCTCAGAAATCAGAATATAAGTATATGGGAAAATGATAGGTAATTCCTAAAAAAGATTGGTGGTAGTGCTGACCACACTGACTGTACGATATATATTGTCCACCACTGCAATCATGTCATTTGTTTTTCTTCTCATCTTTTTCTCTTTATACCCTTATGAAACATCATGATTTTTTTTAGATTTTGCTTTCACATAGCTTTCGATGTGTATATGTATTTTTTTGGACAGTTAGACGATCATAGCATGATATTAAATCATATAAATAATTTAATAATTCCTCTTTATTCCACAGCGCTTCCCAACCCAGCCAGACGGCGTGACGCGACGCAGGGTGGAAGTAAGGCACGAGGGGTCTCACAGCACACAGTCCGGGCCGCGCGACACTGCCGCCGCCCCCGCCACCCCCGCGACCCCCGCCATCAAGCCGCCGCCCGTGGGCTCCAGCCGCAACGTGGCCGGCCCGCCCGTGTACTACCCCCCGGGACACACGCCCTTCGCCAAGAAGGACACCCCTGTTGGCCAAGTGCAGGGCTACCAGGCGAGCAGCAGCGTAAGTATATTGGATTAATATTTTAGTGTGACGTTAGGTACTAGTGGTTGTGTCTCATTTGAACCCGTAATTAAATACAATCATATTGAAAAACATTTGGTATTTCAAATTGAAAAACTTAGGCCTAATAAGCAAATTGGAAAAGTAATTTAGCTAACAAAATGCGACCAGTATTAGTTAACATGTAACTATTTTTATCTGAAAAATATAAGACTGAAAATTTTCTTTTAAAAACTTGAATAATTTTACATCGTGCATAAAATTAAAACATTATAAGGTTATATTAAGGTTAATAATATTTTCTGTTCAATTTCGTTTATAAGAGTTTATTATTGTTTTGTTGTGTATTATTATTATTTTTATTTTTAGTACTCTTTAAAATTATTCTCATTGTTAAAGATATTTCTTTTTTCTTATGTAATTATTTTATTCAAGAGCCCATAAGTCTAATTCAGTAGCAGACTGTTCATCCTTATTCATATTGGAATTGTTATTATTGTTCTAATATTTATGTTGTTAACTAACTCTGTGCAAGCTGTACTCTCCTGTAATTGAAGATGCACGCAGAAGGATAAATATTATGTAGTTATATATATATATATGTTATGTGTTATGTTCGTTGGAGATTCTAATAAATAAATAAAATAAATTATAATTAATAATTATCCCCACCAGGCGATGCAAGGCGGCGGCTCGTACGCCTCGGCCCGCGGCATGTACGAGTACGAATCCGGCTCCCGAAGCAAAGAGAAGCATTACGAGTCGAAAACCGCCGTGCCCATCTGCCTGCCGCTATGTTGCGCCATGCCCTGTGTCATTATGTAAAAGTGACCTTGAAGAGCAACCTTGACCTTGAAGTGCGATCTTGAATTTGAAGAACAAGGGCATCGCCCTTCAAGGTCATAAGGCCGTAAATAAGTGACCTTGCATCGTGTTATATCGGATTTCAAAAATCTATTCGGAGTTCAAGGTCATTAAAATGTATTATATTTGTGACGTAAATTAAATGTTTATGTGATTTTTAATGTACATGCAAAATGTTCTAACTACAAATGTTCTGCATAGCAGACGTGCGGTGTATAAAAATCTCAATCTCGAATCTCAGTTTTAATGAAGCGTTTGCGGCATCGATAATCAAATGTCGTCGGCTGGTTTCTTAAGTGTTTGGAAATAAATAGCTAGTTTTGTGTTGTGGGTTTTAGGAACTACGAGACTAGTTTTACAATACCCAGACAAAACAAATAAATGTTGATTTTTTTAAATGTCAGAACCCGCAGTCTCATTCCACAGTCGAAGAACACAACAGAGTGCAATTCAGTAGTTTCTTCTTTAATCAACACATTTGAGCCGACAATATTCTCAACAACTTGAAGTATAATACACGAAAATTACCCATTGTATTTAAAGCAATGTGTAAAAATAACTTTTTTGTAAGACCGTATTTCGAGATCAATTGCCAAGGAATTCTGTACATTTGGCAGCACATTTTTTTGTGGTACAATGACTCAGTGTTAATAAAAAGAATGATTCATGTAAAGCTGAACTAACAAACGTGCCATTAATGATATTGCGGTCTCGAGCCCTGTATAATGTAATTTCTTATTAATAAATATCATTAACTGACTAAAAAATGTTTTATTTTTAAACTACCACGTTCAGTTCCACCTAAACCAATTAACGAAAATACTATAATACTGAATTTACCGGATAATATTCAAATTAGAAATGATTACCAATACATTTACATCATCGTCGAAAAAGTAAATATCTTGGTCGAAAGAATCTGTTATGAGATTTCATGTGATTATTTCAACAAAAATGTTCAATCAACTGCATTGTTGCAACCGTGAATTACGATTTATTATCATATTAATAATTTATTCACATAAAATTACAGGATAACATTGTTTTTGTTGTTGTAGTATACATTTTTTCGTAAATATAATTCGATGGAGGGTAGTTTATCGTTTGCCTCTCGTACCCGTCCGTTTAGTCTCGAGTCCGCTTCGGAACGTATAACCGTCGCGTCTAGTGTCACGTCAAGAAACTGGATATTCACCTAATTCGTTCGTGTATTCTGAACTATCTGGTGCTCGGTGTTTGGTGGGTCTACTACCACCATCGTCGTCGGCGCCGACCATCCAGCTTCGGAAAAGGAGTTCTGGTGAGTTGATGTGTTTTACTATTTGACTCGATTTATGTTCAATTTCTTATCGAACTGTGTATATTTCGATTTGCGAAGTGTGTACTAAAATACAGCTTTTATACTATATAGCTGGCAAAATTGTATAGTATGTCGATCGATGTCTTTCGTAAGGATCGATGTCTTCAAACTTTAATTAAATGTAGTTATGCCAGCGTTATAGTGTAAAAGCTGATTTTTTTATATGTTAAATTTTTTTAAACATCTTTTAAAAGATGTTTCCTTGGCATCCGAACACTTTTGATGGTCCTTTAATCTTGCTAGACACATTAAAGCTGATGGCTTCCAAAGCCATTGTGATCGGAACTTCATAATAGGCGTGCGCAGATAAACTTTCAGCTTTTATAAAATGACGAAAGTCTAGCGGCCACGGGCTCTTAATTGTGTACGAGTACAGTGTAACATGAGGCATGAACGCATGCAATTCGCGGATTTACTTTTGTTCTAAATAGGTGTCCAGTTCAAATAAAGTTAGCTTAATGACTAGGAACGCATGAAGTTGGGGAGATATTTTTATTCACAGTAAGAAGCCAAGTTCCTATTGGCTACATCTGATGCATCTACCAGTTTAAGCCACGCCCATCAACAACAAAGGACCAATCAGCGTTTCCTAAACGTTGCGTCGCAATATTAATGTTATAGAAACTAGTGCAGTTTGATATTTTGTTATATACTACCCTCGGTTTTAAATATCGCCTCAATAGGGTGATGATCATACGGTATCGTTATTCGTATTAGTACCAAAATGTCTGTGGCGGCTTTTTTCAAATGGGAAGACCTAATTTTTGGAACCTGTTCATTAATACACATGTGTGTATATGATTTTAAATTATATACGGTGGTGAATAATAGACCATTGTAAAAATTCGTGATAAAAGTGACTTTTATCTTATGAAGAAGTGTAAACTTCCTACGGGCGTACATGAGTTCAAATACCCACATATGTTTTTTTCTGTATAGAAAGTGAATAAAACAGGATATCATAATAAAAACACATATATTTTGCTTTTTATATTTTACCAAAATTTTGGATCCGAGTCCAACAAGGCAGTCTGCGGGTTACATTATTTATACAAGCTCAACGCCCGGCTTCACCCGCGCAATACACGTAAGGCCTTTTGGTTCTGCGCCGTGGCAGCGGGTCTGTCTTACAGCGAAACATTATACAGAGAGCGACGTATCCATAAACAATAACAACCAATTCCATATAACGCCATCTAGCGGGGAGCAACTGTGTAGTTTGGACACCATATTTTTGAAGGCCAAAAATACATAGGCAATTTATTCAATAAATAAAAACCTTTACAAAGGAAATAATATTTACGAAACGAATTTAAACATTTTTCAATAACAGTTTTATTATTTATTCCATTAGCGATGTGTTGAGGACATCTCATATGAAGTTGAATAAAAAATATTGTATAATAAATAGCTAGATTATTGATCTGCACACAGTTGCCCCTTGCTTCAAGTGGTAAGACAACGAATAACAAACACAAAACAATCCTGTACAATCTTTACAAGACAAATCAACAAATATGTTGATAAATATGATATCTCATCCTTTACACACAATTTTATTGTCATCAACACTTAACGACCCAAGTTTCATTCGCATATGAAAATACTTTATTTAAATGCTTTCCTATTGTCAAATTTCAGTATGACAACATTCGTCACAGTATATGCAAAAACAGACTATCAACTGTTTTTCAAAGTATTAACATACGCAAAGAAACAGCTAGTCATTCAATCTTACAAACATTGGCACAAATTGCGTCGCGTTACCGACTTTTTGGACACCTAGATATGTTTTCTAATAAAAAACAAATTAAGTTTACAAAAACAAAATCAACAAAACTTTTGCGGCTATGAATTGTGGCACCACTGGCTAAGTAGGACAGACTCGCTGAGAGGCGCGTAGCTTGGGCGGTCGACTGAGGCGAGCATTCACTCACGTCGCCACCAAAACTAAAAATATTCATTTTTTTGGATAATTTCTGCATTTGGCGAGGCCGGGAGTAAAGCACGCGCGAGGTGGAAGCAACTTCTAATGTGTATGGAGGAACGCAAACGTGATGCTAAAAAAAACCTCGCGGTGCACTTTACTGACGGCCCTTAGATAACTACTATATAACCTAATTCGTGTTGTTTGTAATTATTTGAAAAACACTGAATTATACAATTATTTTTGGTATAAATCCGGAATATAATTGTAATATAAAAAGGATTACAGTGAAAATAAATGAAGGGGAAAAATATTTCATGAAGTTTATCATTTTAAATGCATTTACTGGATTTTCATGCAAAAATGCTTTCATAGGGAAAGGAAAAAGACTTTACTACAGCTGTTTATATGAATCATTACGCTATCATAATTCCTTCAAATTACTATGAGATAAGTATATTATAGCTATTGTAACATTTATACATAAAAAAATTGCAATGGAATTCATACCGGCAAATAATTTAATCAGTGTTTTTAAAATAATTCTACAAATATGTACACTGAAATAGCCGCACATCTTGACAATTGACTTAACAGTAGAGATCATAATGCTTTATTAGGTTAAACATAATGAAAATACTATGAAAATTGTTAGAGGCTAAGAAATTTATAAAAACTGTTAAAATATTGCATTGTTTTTCATTAGTTCCTAACTTAAAACTGGGAAAAACGCTGTTTTCATGATACATATGAAAATGAAGTAAAAAATTATAATTGCGACTATTTCAGATAAACAATTTGTTAACCAACACGGTACTCTTTGTATTAACGTTGTACAGTCAATTTCAATCTGATTTTGATTATGCGCATCTTGGAATTATCGTAAAACATACTATAAGCAAAAAAATTAAGTATTAAAGAAAGGGAAAATACGGAGTCCTCGAAACCGACGAGCGTGTACGCAGAGATGACAGTAGATGAAGCGAAAGAGGTATGTGTGGACCGTAGCACTTGCCGCTCAATAGTCTCTGCCTACCCCAATAGGACATAGCCGTGAGTTTATGTACGTATGTAAGCAAAAAAAAAATATTATACTCAAGTATGAAATTCAGTTATTTGAAATTGCATACAATTTTTTAAACAAAATTGTAATGTTTGGAATAGAATTATAAGAAATTAGACGTTCTTATTAGTAAAATTACAAATGATGTATCAACTATACTAGTTTGTTAAAAAATAATTGAGAATATAAACAATGGTCTTTATTCCGGGGTTTATCTTATATGAGAATAATGTGCATTGTTTCAATAATACAATGAATCCATTTATGGGTTTATGAGAATCAGGAATGTCTTATCTCATCCCTACCTAATGTTCATTGGGCAATAGGTACAAAACAGTGTAATTTTATATACGAAGATTGGGATGTACGTAACACTTACCAATATATTTTGAACACGCATTTCTCAAACATTACACAAGCCAAATTATGAGATCGAAAAAAGGCCTATTCTGGTATTATCCTTAACCAAAACCATTTTAGGACGGTTTTCTATTGGAAACGATATAACATACAAATTCTAGTCTTCTTTTGCCAATTAAAACCAAGTTTTCTAGATAAATCACATGATGCGCATAACCAACAAGACACAGAGTATTTGCTTTGTTATAAAACATCCGAGCCACCGACCGAACAGCCATTCACAAACGAAACCTGGTGTATTCACATACAATTCAAAGTACTTCAACATAGACAAAACTAATGTAACCGTAACATGAGATATTTCCAAAAAGATCAGTGTCTCGGATAAATTCTTTCACGATTATAAAACTATGAATGCCGTTACAGTTTCAATTTAGCCATGAATTGCAGTGCAAAAATATACATCTGTATATGGAAACCAACATTATCACATCACCTGAATTTTGCATATACTATGAATTTTAATTTGAACCAATATGCCTACACGCTATGCGATTAAAACTTGTAGTTTTTGCTAAAATGGAATTTATAGGGCACTGGGATAAAAGACTTATTGAACAAAAATATTAGTCAACAATAAAAATATTTTACACATTTGGAAAGCAATTGAACTGTAAAATTTAATTTAAAAAACTGAAATCATTTGTGATATGAACAATGCTGAACAGTAGAAGTGTTAAGAAATACAATATTATGTATAGTACACATTTAGTTAAAAATAAATACTATTATAAAAATGATGTATTGGTTGGTTTGTGCGACTATAGGAACTATTAAATTCTGTATTGTACATACATTACACAGTTGCATGAACAAAATAAATGAATTGAGGAAAAAATAAATGAATTGACAGTATAATATGGTAAAAATATAACCCGAAATTAGTGTATTTATAATCAGTGATGGAAACGAATATTATAGATAGTTAACAGCATGTACCTAGTTTACTGTAGCAAGATTACTTTCAGTTATTTAGAATTTAAACTTTATAGTGCCACTGTGGTAAAAACACATTCTAATTCTGTGAATAAACTGAGTCATAATCACCCCTTATTTTTTAGTATTGACCAGTCTTTTAAATCAATACTATACAATCTACAGGTGTGAAAAAAAAAGGATTTGGCAATACAAAACTGGTATTAAAAAATCTATCAATTCATCGGATACCACATAATGAATGAACTCCCGAAATAGAATATTGCCTCCCAGTAAAATTAAGTTTTTAATCGCATAGTATAGACCTACAAACAAAAAACCTAATTGATATATTTTAAATTCTCAACAACAGCCCATTGAAACTGCAACGCCACCTTTCACTCATATTCTCAATGATATTTTTTCACCATATGATATAGCAATATATATATATAATATATATGTATAATATACAATTGGAACTCCTATTTAATTATTAATTACCTAATTTTTTTTATTTCTTTCATATATCGATCACATTCGGTAACAATATAAATCAAATACGAATTAACAGTCTAGACGATTTTTTTATCTTATAGTCATTGTGTGGGGAATTTTATACTTTTTTATACTATAAGGAAATAAGGCGCGGTGGATCGCACGGCTTAGGAATCGAGTGATACTGATTATCGATTACAATTAGTCGATTATTCATTGGAATGAAATCTAACAGCTTATATTCGATGAGGAAATATTTAGAAATATCTCAAATTTTTGTTAACTTTTATCTCCATAATTTTTATTGCATTTAAATTACACTGTCTAGAAAATCCCAGACTTTTGAGTACTATCGGAAATATGATATTTTTATAAAGTTTTTTTATTTTTTTTTATAATGATCTTCGATATAATCGACTAATCATAACCGCCCGTCATGGTTCACAATAGTTGGTAGTTTCCAGAGTTATATGGCAGTTATTTGTTACACTATTCTTTTAATTTAATTTCTTTTGATAATTATTCATAGTTCCAAGTGGGACTTAAGTGGGACCGGTGTCCATGCTTCATTTAGCATATTGCACAAGGATTTAGCACTGAGACCCAAACCAACTTGGGTCGAAATACCCTTAAAAATAACAAGCCAATTATTTAAACTTAATAATAGAAAATTGTAGTATTTTTTTATTAATAAATCGAGTCTGGAGATGTGAAAAGGACTCATATTTTATATATGCTGTATTATTTATGTATTTATAGACACATCTATATACTGTGTAATTATAGAAGTTTAGTGCCAATTATCAATATTTTGTCTTTCTACCGTGCAATATCTTTGAGAAGTTATTATAAGACACTGTAAAAGTTACCTTTACTTCATGTTTATTACTCAAAACAATCAAATTCCTTGCAGGGATATTTTTTTACTCGGATTCACCGTAAATTAACAACAAAACAATTTAACTTTCAAAAAAATAAACCAAAAATAAACTCAACTGAAATAACCGACCCACCGCGTAAAATAATATTAGTTGGCGCCTAAAATATTAAATAAATATACATGACTAACACGTTGCAACGTTACTTTGACTTAAAATTACAATGACAATCATCGGTATTCCATTCGCGCCCGCGCCGCCTTCACGACAGATGCGCACTCATTTTACTGTACTGTTTTTTTCATTGCTGGAAGGATATATGAAAAATACGAATAACTTAAAATGATTACTGACAAACTATTGGTAATGTACTCTAAGATGGTCGCAGGTTTGAATTTCAGGGCACACCTCTGAATTTGTATTCATGTGAATTGGACAATTTATAGACTTGATGACTATTTTTTAGTTATGAATATTAAACGAAATGAAAAAAAAAAATATAAAAAAAATGAATCTATCAATTCCATTAAACCATACTTAATATTTGAGTATGAAAATTATATTTGTTGTATTAAACTCTCAAAACGTGACATAAACAATATACTTATATGTTATTAGTATTTTTCAATTAATCGCGTCTTTGAACTAATTGCATAATACCAGAATTAGTTTTGCTGCTGTAGATTCGGATATAGATGTGATTTTGCCACTATTATGAATGATATCATCTCATTTATTGGGGAATGGCCTTTACAACGCACATAAGGCCAATTAGAAATACTCCTGTCATGGCATTCTAAAAATCTGCACATTATAATCGGAATTTCTACGTAAAACTAACAATGTGCAGTTTCAGGGACGGAATATCCTTAATTTACAATCAATACCCAAACATTTAACTGCTACAAGCTAAGTGTTTATTGTAAGCGGCATAGAGTCTATTTTCCAATAATAATCACAATTCTAGAATTTTCTTGTTAAAGCTTTTGTCAATTTTGATCACTAACCTGTTTTCTATAAGGCTTGCCACAAAGATTTAGATTTAAAACATGCAGATGTTATTTAAAAACTTGTGTATGGTGTTACCATTCGAAATTGCTTTTCAAAAGTCGATTTTTGGACCCAAAACAGCATACTATTTTGTGACCTAAAAAAATAATTTGTTTTTAGACTATTTGCGAGGCTTCGTGAGCAGTCTTTAACAAAGAGGAAATATATTTTAACATGAAGTTATATAAGTAACGGTTATGAGTGACATCCGTGATCCGGCAGCGCAACGACTAAAATTATAGAAAATAATGAAATCGCAAGTGCGCCCGCGCGTAACGAGAACGTTTGAGCGCGCGCGGGACACACGTCGAGTCCCGGCGAGGCACCGCAACACACCACTACAGAACACACTATTGTACATTTCTCTTTGGAAATTGTGCGTTGTGTCGTCGGTTCAAAGAGGGTACTGTCAAAAATATATTCTGGCGTGTAAATGAAATGTAGATTATGGAAATGATTGAATATGATAGCTATAAATATTCTAGATTGAAGTGATTTTAATGACATGTTTTGAGCAAATTTTTCCCCACTTTGGGTAAGTTGGAAAATTGTATTTAGTAAATTTTATCTTCGAGCCGACAACACAATCAACCGGAATTTAAGTTTAGCAGATTAAAAAAATACGCCGAGTAATTTCAACAGGTAATTTAGTAACAACAACAACAACACTCGACGGAGTCTCGGAAGCGACAGTACTCGTGCGAGCGAACAGTGAACACAGTGCGGCGCCGCCGGCCTCTTCGCCTAACTACATTCGCTAACTTACAAACTGTATGTACATATTCGAGCCATCGTACACTCCTATATACAATATCACGTTAGAGCTAAGATAAGGACACTTGGAGTGAGTGGGGCGCGGCGCGGGGGCGCGCGGGTCAGTCGATGACCACGTAGGGCAGCGCCACCAGCTCGCCCAGCCGCGCGCACTCGTGCCACTCCGCGAACTGCGCCGCGCGCGCCGGCCGCCGCAGCGCGTCCCGCGCGCCCTCCGCCGCCAGCGCCGCGCCCAGCGCCTCCGCCCCCGCCGCACCAGCCTCCGGCAGCGCGCACACCGGCGCCGCGTGCAGCTGCGAGTAGTCGTAGGGCACGCGCGCCCGCGCCGCCGCGCACGCCGCGTGCAGCGCGCGCCCGTCCAGCGCCTCCTCTTTCGTCCTCTCCACGGTGCGGTGCTCCTGCGGCTCCGTCTTGAACTGCTCCTGCACGTCGCGCCGCCGGACCGCCGGCGAGCCCGTGCGCGTGAACTGCGTCTCGTCCTCGGCCGACAGGATGGGCGCCTTCAGCCGCTCGCTCGGCTCTAGGCTCGGCACACCGACCATCTCGGGCTCGACCTTCGGACACTCGACGTCCGTCGCCGATTTCTCGTCTGCGACGTCGTCCTTCACCTTCGCCTTCACCGTCTCTTTTTCCGGCTCCTTTTCCGTCTCCTCGGTTTCACCGGCGTCCTCCTCCTCTTCCTTGGGTTCGACTTTGACCTCGTCGAAGTCGATCGGGTAGGGTCGCAGCGGCGGCGGCGAGGGCGGCGGCGGCAGGTCGGGCGGCGGCGGCGCGAACTCCGTCCAAGGCAGGTGCGTGCAGATCGGCACGGCGTCCATGTTCTTGGCGCAGTAGTCGTCGGCGTAGTCGGAGTACTTGTAGAGCGGCACGACGCTGGCGAAGAGGCCGGCGTGGTCGGGGTGTTCGGGGCGGCGCACGGCGTGCTGGTGCGGGTGGCGCGGCGCGCGCGTGCCGTTGACGCCGGGCACGAGCGCGTGGTGCAGCGCGCGCACGTGCAGCGGACGCACGGGCGCGCGGCTCGCGGCGGGGCACGTGGCGTCCTCGGCGTCGCCGCACGTGCAGGCGTAGTACTCGCGCTCGTCCTCGAGGGGCGGCAGCGGGGAGGCGGCGCGCGCGGGGGAGGCGGGCTCGGCGGCCAGCGGCGGCTGCGGCGGGTGCGGCGACGAGCCGCCGTTGCGCAGCGGAGACTCCACCTTTATTGGACACACTGTAAATAGAAATACACAATTATTAATTTCTGCAGCAGGCCCCAGGTGGACTAGAAGATTAGTGTCAATTGATTAATTTCTGTTACTATCAATACAGGCATTACCATTCCTTAACACCAGATTATCACCAGCCCAGTCATCTCCACTGAGGGTAGAACAGGAAAATAATGAGTACTCACGGTCGGGCTCTATGAGCATGACGTCGGGCGAGGCAGGGGAGCGCGGGGAGGGCGGGGTGGACGCGGGCTTGCTGCCGCGCGACTGGATCTGTTCCAGCAGTTCCTTCGTTGTCTTCACCTGGAACCATGATGAAAAGTGTTAGAGGTGTTTGATGCTTTTTATTCTAACTTGATAATTTAGATTTAAGAGGAGGTCCGTGTAATGACATGAACGATTGTGTTATTTGGTTTCAGAATGAATTGATGTTGAAAAAACCGTTGGAAAGAAACTAAATCATTCTGTAACAGAGGGGAAGAAACGTTAATAAGGTTTTCTGAAAGTGTTCAGATAGTTCTAATTGTTGTTTTTGAATCTAGTGGGGTTTTATCTAACCATGTTTTTTTACCTGATGACTCATGGCGTGCTTCATTGCAGTGGCCAGAGACGCCTGATAGAAGAGCTTTTCCTTTTTAGGGGGTATGATTATATCTGTTTGGTGTAGTGTAGGTGATCATGTGTCCTGGTGAAGAAGTGAGGCGGTGTAGGTACCTTCTTCCCGCCGGCGGGCGGCATGCGCGTGGCGAGCGCGGCGTAGGGGTCGAGCGCGTCGCGCCGGCAGCCGTTGCGGCGCCGCGACGAGGCCGCGCCGTTGCGTGCGCCCCACGCGTGGCCCCCCGCGCCCCCCACGCCCCCCGGCGCGGGCGGTGCGGGGGGCGGCGGCGCGGGGGGCGCGGCGGGTGCGGGGGGCGCGGGGGACGGGCCCGCCGCCTCCGTGCCCGAGCCCGAGCCCGCGCGGCTGTGCCCCCTGCAACACCACGCACTCACTAAGCTGAGTACGGCCTGGGTACCAAACTAATGAGAGGCTACATCATAGTTATTAATTCTTCGATAGTTTTGTATTTCCGTACGCACCAAAAATAATCCTAATTGTTGGTTTAATTTATTTTGTATAGAAAATTATTTTTCAATATAACAACATTAACAATTGAAAAATTAGTATCAGTAAACACATAATTACATATCGATAATAATATCAATATATGTATCACCGACCTTCTTTTCTTAGGTTTTTTGTCCCGTTTCGCTTTTTTCTCATCATACAAAGGATCTGGGGCGGGTGGCCTCTTTACAGCTGTAACACAAATATTGACAAAATTCACATAAAAATCAAACCGCATATTTTTTTATAGTCATAGCACAGTTTTTATTAAATATCCTTCTTACGAAAGTCACACCACATGTGCCTTTCTGTTATTTAAAGTATCTATTTAAATGTGTATTTCATGTACACGCGCGTACACTTCCGCGCATCTCGCAGTCGGCGACCGGCGCATGTGACACACGAGAAAGTGGCGGAGCTTGCGCGCAAGTAAGGTTCAAGAACCATGAGTTGTTTAAATCACTATCTTTTAACTCCGTGACTATGAATACTTTTATTTGACAGCCTCCGTGGCGCAGTTGGTTAGACGCCGCCTGTGCAACGAGAGGCCGCGGGTTCGATCCCCGCACCGAAACAAATATTTGTGTGATCCACAGGTATTTGTTTCGGGACTGGGTGTTTGTGAGACCGAAAAGTCTATCGTAGCTTCTGATACCCACGACACAAGACTCGATCTTAGTGTGGGGTCGGGACTATGTATGTGACTGTTGGGTGTATTTATTTATTTATTGTATTTTAAGTAATTTCGCCAAAACACTAAAATTTATTAGTATACACATTTGGCCTTGTCCTGCCGAACCTTTCCTACAGTCCAAGGTAACAAGTATTTCTGGTCTATCATCTATGTACTATGGTATGCCTATATGGTATGTGATGTGATGATTATGTGTTGTATGACCATATGAAGTACTTACGAGGCGTGAGTGGTTTGTGTGGCAGGGTGAGCGGGTGCGGCGCGGGGGGTGCGGGCGGCGGCGGGGGGTCGTCGTCCACCAGGATCACGTCCTGCGAGTCCGACTCGTAACCACCCCATGCTGGATAACATATATTAATTAACATTATTGTTAACATATTGACAAAAATAGACATGGATCAACGAATATACAGTTCGGGACAACAACGTGTGACGCGAATGATAGTTCAGTTGGGTAAGAACTGAAAATCTGCTAAGCCGAATGTTTTGGGTTCATACCCAGGACATGTATACAGTGAATGTATTCTAATGCACAGAAAATGACTGTCAATAAAAGTTAGGGCAAATAGCTTTATGAAGTTAAAAAATACCGTTTGCGGTAATACTTTCATGTCTTTATTTGATCAGCTTTTATTCAAAATACATGGGAGAATTTTATTTTCTATTTACTGTCTTATTGATGTATAATTCATATTATATCAAGTGTACAAGTAATAAAGGCCGTTAAATACTTTAACGGCATTATTCATAGACAGTTAAAAAACCATTTTTAGTTACCGATTGTTTGTCCCTTTCTAACGACTTTTGAATATAGATTAATATACATTCGATAACTAAAATAGGTTAACTGCCTATGAATAAGGCCTTAAAAAAGTCAAACGACCTGGATATTTGTCTTTTAAGCCAATTTATATCTAGTATATAATTTAGGTACCATTTTAAACAAATTCAGCGCTCTCCAGTTGACCACCTAATCTATACTAAGATGACAAATAAGACATTTTGAAGTCACTAAACTCTAAAACTGCTGAACTGATTTGGATAATTCTTTCGCCATAAAAAAGAAACTTCATCCATGAGTAACATAGACTATATTTTCAGTTTAAAGCTATTAGATTTCAAAGGGAAAAAAAAATAATTAAAAATATAATTTATTCTAAGTGTGTATGTCTGCATGCTTATTAAAAATATCTTACCTGGCCGCGATGGTGGCCTCGGGCTTGGCACAGCCGGGCTCACCACTTGCTGCAAAAGAGATGCAATTTATTTATACTCAGCTTTATAATAATTATAATAATGACTAAATTGCATGAGCATAAAGTCTGTTATACTTGTATAGTGTATTTTTTGTGGAAGTCATTTGTTTTATGTGTAGTAATCAACATTCAACAAAATAAAAATAAATGAAATAGAAGTATATGTTCGTTCATAGCAAGTTTACTTGCAATTCTTTTTTTCTTCAATACTAGGATTTATATCGCGACTTGTACGATGCAAACACATGTGCCAAAATTAATTGTGTTTAAAATATATTTCCCTATACTTAAAGCAGCTTGACATCTAAACATTATACAATGCTTGGAACGTCTACTTACAATTAAAATTATTGTAATGCTTTGAAATAACTAACCCTTGAAAGCGCCGGGGAGGTGAGCGGAGTGCCGCCTAGCCTCCGCACTTGCCGTTCTGCCGACGACCTGTTCGATCCTGTCGATGGACAGATAGTATCTCAGATTAACCATTACATAAACACTTGACTTTACAGTCTTCATTCGATATGAGAAATACAATATAAACCTGGTTGAGGCTAAACTACATCTATATGAAGTAAATGTTACTTAAATTGTACCCAAAATACAAAATCCCGTCCCAGCCTAAAGCCAAGGGCATATCTATGAGGGATGGGGGATGATAGTGATGCTCCCCACATGTCATTAACGAACTCAAAATGACACCATTGCTTTTTATAGGAAACTAATACCATCTCAGTAGAACATTCAGACTACAGACTAAAAGGCACCTGTTAAATATATTTTTACTTTTCCCGCGATCCAAGCTCCCTAACATATAAACCAAAATTCTTCATACTTCGTTACACCGTACAGCCCAATTATTGATGGATCGCAAATGGACAAATCACGAATGTTTCTGTTCGGTCATGACCTTAATGTGGCGTCAACTGATCCCTGGGCGCTTCGGCAGCCCACGTTAAATTTACATTGGTATTTTAATTATTTATTGTTTCACTTTGAACTTGAGGAAATGAGGGCAAAAGGTATCATTTTGGCAGTTGGATATTTTTTGCCGGAAATAAAAAAGAAAATTACATACATTATGTAAATTATATTATGAAAATAAATATTTAATTGCAGATTTTTTTTTTTTTTAATTTTTTTTTCTGACTTCATAACCCTGCATTGAGATCGCCATCCCTAGATATAAGGTGTAAAGTCTATAACGCCCTGTAATCAGTGTACATGTTTCGACAGTCAATTACGCATTTAAACCCGCCAACCCAGAGTGATAGCCTAAAACGTCTCAATCGGACTCTAGATTGTAGAGGGGCCTGGCCCTACAATTATTATATTTATATTTATTAATTATATTTATTAATAATTATTATACTCATCTCCAAATTACCCATTTGGAGATGAGTCCCAAGACCCAAGCTACCGGTAGTTAGGAGTTCAAAGTGAGGAATCGCCTCACAATAAGTGCTATTTCAAGTAATACTGCCTTCTAGATCTGGCTATGACCCAAAGGTAGATTGAGAGCCTCTAGAAATGTTGGACGATTTGTTACATACATACATAAACTCACGCCTTTATCCCCGAAGAGGCAGGCAGAGGCGCCATCAGGACACCCACATTTCGCCTTGTATGTTCCGTCCCACGAGGGCGAGCCTATCGCCATATCGGGCACAAGCCTATCGCCATATCGGGTCGATTTGTTTGTGTGGTTTAATATTATGTGTATTTACCGGTGTGCGCTGGCGACGCGACGGCGGGAATGACGAGGTCCCGCCACCTCTTGACGAGTACTTTGGCGCGCCGCGCGAGCGTTGGGTCCGATGTCTTGCGTCGCAACTCGTTTACGTGTTTTCCCAGTCTGGTGGTCTGGAATGGGACGTACCACATTAGTGAGAAAATAAATGCTGTCAAATGAGAGCTCTAGGTTCGCTTCCCCGCATCGAGACAGTGATGTAGGGTCCATAATTATTGGATGTTGTGAGATAACAAGTCTGTCGTAGTTTCTGGTCAAGCCTTGTATCTTAGCCTGGTGTCAGGACTATGTGATTGGCAGTATTTATTACTAGTGTATGTACATAAGCTGATACCAGAGCGTGTCGTAGGTCAGTATACCATTTTACATTCTGAACTGTAGTCGATATCTACATGGATCCATGTTACCAATAGTGAAAATAGATTTACCTCCAACAGCTCTTTTGTGATATTGATTCTCTCCAAAATGGATATAATTTCATTAACGGCATGCATGTCGACAACCTGGAACATTTTAA
The DNA here is from genome assembly GCA_949752805.1 of Deilephila elpenor. Taxonomy (NCBI): domain Eukaryota; kingdom Metazoa; phylum Arthropoda; class Insecta; order Lepidoptera; family Sphingidae; genus Deilephila; species Deilephila elpenor. The sequence continues at coordinate 8,336,220 of OX457119.1, forward strand.
AATACAAACATAAGTAAATAATTTCCAAAAAAAAAAAAAAACAATCAAAAACATTTTGACAAAATCATGTTGAAGAAAGGAGACCCACAAACGTCCACGTGTATAAAGAAATATTATAAGTTATATATTTTCCGAAACAAAACCTTTTAGTTTAATGTTATTTTTTATAAAACATATGTTTTTGTGCTGGCAACTTGGAATTATAAAAGCATCATAATACGAGAAGTAAGAATTTCCTTATAATACCTTTGTTTCGTAAATGAAGAGGTAAATTCCGCAAATTAAGGGTTATTTCGATATGTAATCTAACGAAATATGTTGCTTTAAGTCCATCATGTTCGTACAGGGGATTTCCGTATTGCAGAGTTGCGATGCTTATGGGATTCCCCAACGATTGATACTGAAGTGAACACCTTATCTCAAATATTGTTTCGAGATATTAGTCTTAGCAAATTTTTTTACGGTTGATATCGGGTGGCTTGTCAATGCCCCAATGTTAAGCGCCATCTACACGGATAGTTTCTCGCGGCGGGAATCGTATGCTATTATCGCATGAAAACCGCCATAGGATTATTGTTTTGACAATGTTTACACGATGCAACTTTTTTATATCTTTACGATAATCGTATCTTCGAAGCGAGAAACTCTCCCCGTGTAATTAGGGCTTTAGGACCGTTGCTTAAGTCATACAGCGATGGGCGTAAGACCAAAACTTTTATTATCTACGATATCTGAAGCTTAATGCTTTTAATTATTTTTCTTAAAATATGAACGAGAAATCCTCGATATACTTTTTTATACTGATTCTACAAGGGGTTACACACACTCAATAGTTCAGCGCCGATTAGTCAGTGACTGGCCAGGGACGATCATCTCTCGACATTTACATGGTGTCGACGTATGAATTGCTATGCATCTACACGAAACTCGCTATCTTTAATATTAATTTTACCATATGATGTATTGGGACACGATTTATGCTAAATAAATAATTATCAAATTCTCAGATTTGAGGGCATTTTTCGGCAAAAAATCGATAGGTTTTAAATCTTTCTATAAATAAGGCCGTTCGTCTTACTTACCACCACATAAATTGACCTACACCAATTACGACTTTTCTTGGAATCAATAACTAAAAGTCGCATATAGCTCGTCGCTGCCTCGATGCCCCGTTACAACGAAATAGATCCATTTTAAATAGACCAGACCGAGTTTAAGAATAGAGTATTGATTTTGACCACATGCATATTCAAATGCCACATGTAGACTTAAAAAGTGTTCTAAGAAATTTGTTAAGGGCAAATAAATTTGTCTATGTGGAGATACATGGGGGAGGCCTATGTTTAGCAGCGGACTTCCTGTGGCTGACGAGAGAGAGAGAGAGAGAGAGAACAATAAATCTAGTTTGGTTTCTTTGTTTGTCTTGGTAGCGCCGTGGAAGAACTGTGAATTGTAAAGACCTGTGATCGAATAGTGTTACAAAAGATCCACGTTGCGCGAGTTAAATGACTACTATACAACAGATAGCAAATGCTGCCAGCCCATAATCGCGCACTGCTTAACAGAAAACTCACCTACAATCGAGTGTTTGATTGAAAGGGCTTTCGCTGTCCATCACGCTGGCCCTGTGCGAATTGGAGGGCTTCACATACCATGTTAAGATCTCTTATGAAGATTTCCTTTGAATTGGACTTGGGATTCGAATTTACGACCACCGCCTCGGCAGCTACGTCCGATGTTACCACAAACCACGCTTTAATTGGGTACACGGGTGCCCAAAAGTGGTCATTCCCCTTTGTGTGTGCATAAAATGAACATATAATATTCGGGGACTTCACGAAGTTTTTGGGTTTGTGAAACTCCCATGTTAATTGATATCCGCCTTCGTCCAGTATTGAAAATCTTAACGGTATACAAAGTGCGCCGATCATGAAAAGTGCGTCCGGCCGAGGTCGCCGGGTGCAATTTTGCTAAATTGCATCACAATCTTCTTCCGGTAATTGGCACTCGTCAGCGCAGGGTGTTTCATTGCGCTGATCGCCATCTTGTATGTCTTGGGGCTTTAAATATTCATAGAGGAATACGGGATGGGCGAAGATATTGTAGTAGTAGGTACGTTGTTAGATATTTCCCAAGTTTGTTTTTGGACTGGACGCTTATAGTCGTAGATTTTCATGAATGATATGTTCGGAGAGCCCAAGATGCAAAGAGAGAGGCTACTGTAGATGAGCAAGATTACATTTGGACCGTATTTATAAAGGGAGAGCTTGCCATACTGGGTACAAATTCCAGCGACAACGCCGGGTAACTCTGAGATATATCAAATCAAAAAACTCACACGAAGGTGAATGCTAGACTTGAAACTCAACCAGAAACTCATTGTTCCCAACCCATACGTGTAGGTAATGAAACCTGGCAAAATATTTTATATATAAAAATACCCATGGCTTCTGTACCAGCGATGAGGCTGGACAAGGTGTTCAGCTGGTTTGCAGCTGCCGAGGAGAGAATATCCCACTGAATTTCAACTAATACGCGCCACACGGGGTTCCAGAACTGGGTACTTATCCAACTATCACTCACCGTAGCTTCCGGGTTCACCAGCTTCGCCAATTCCAACTTTAGTTTTCAACACTGGAGGCTGCCGGCAGTCGACAACACAGGAAATTCGAATTCTTGCGATAGTTAAAAGCTTGCGATAAATTAGTTTAGTAACGGTTTTGGATTTTTTGCATGTCCGGACCAACGCTGGAGAGCTTGTTATAGAATGTTCTATCCACACTCGTCCGTTAGCACCTCGTTGCCCGCCTCCAGACCGTTTTTTATTGGTTGAAGGACTTCGGGTTATCCGAAAGTGGCCGAATTTGCGTAGGCGTAGGGGCTGGTGGGGCCCTCTAGCGACGGCTATCGATAATTGAATATGAAACCCAGCAACGGACTGTCGAGTAGCACGCATTTAATTGAAGTTATGTAGGATGATGATACATACCGCCCACCAAAATATGAATGTATTTTTTAGATTAGTAAAGTTAACTTATAAGGTATTAATAAATCGAATATGAGATAAGAATATACAAATACAGTACAAATCAATACGGAAATAAAATACAAACAGTGTAGATTATACAAATAACATACAATAAAACTAAAAAGCATATAAATAGATGATAAGGAAAGTCATGCAGATGGTAAGGGGCAAATCTTTACTAAAGGACGCGTTATGATATGATGATTAGCCATTCTTATCGACGCACATCTGACAACTCCGTCGGGACCGGGATGAAGCTGGACGACACGGCCTATAGACCATTGTAGTGGTACTCGATTATCGTCTTTAATAATCACTACAGAATCTAATGGCAGTGGTTTGCCCTCCTTGGTCCACTTCGCTCGTTGCGTTAAGGAATTCAAATATTCGTTTTTCCAGCGCATCCAAAAATGTTGTTGAAATGATTGCAAAAGTTGCCAGCGATTCAATTTATTCGAATTCGTGTCTGTAAAATCATAATCTGGCACACTATTTAATGGCTCTAAGGTTAAGAAATGGCCTGGAGTGAGAACATTTAAATCATTCGGATCTGAACTTAGTGGACACAACGGTCGCGAATTGAGGACGGCTTCGATTTGAGTGAATAATGTGGTAAGTTCTTCAAATGTAAGTACCTGCTCGCCCACCACACGATATAAGTGACTTTTGGCAGATTTTATTTGAATCTCCCACACGCCCCCGAAATGAGGTGCGGATGGTGGATTGAATTTAAATTCAATGCGCTCGGCTTGGGAGGCTTGATCCATCAAACTACACAGTTGATTTTTTGCCCCTACAAAATTCGTTCCACAGTCAGCGTGGATAACGGAGCATCTACCTCTACGTGAGATGAACCTCCTTAATGCGGCAATAAATGCGTTCGTGGATAGACTGGAAGCAATTTCTAAATGCACTGCTTTAGTTGTCAGACAAACGAATAGACAAAGATAAGCCTTGTCTAACTTAGCACCGCGATGGTTTCCGAGTTTTATGCGAAAGGGTCCGCCGAAATCAACACCTACCACGGAAAAGGGCTTCACTTGGTTTAACCTAAAAGATGGCAGATCGCTCATCATCGGCTGAAGTGTTTGAGGACGAGTTTTAAAACAGCGTACGCATTGTGCTAACTGTTGCTGAATGATACGTTTTGCGCCTACTATCCAAAATTGTTGTAGTATCAAATAATGAGTAGTGTTTATGCCAGTATGACAATGCTGGCGATGTATCCATACGATATAGCGAGAAGTTAGTGGACACTGAGCAGGTAACAGCGCTGGGTGTTTGTGTTCATATTCTAAGCCACTGCGAGAAATTCTGCCGCCCACCCTGAGAATTCCGTTATCGTCGATAAACGGATTTAATTTCCGCAACCATTTTGGCAACGATTTGTGGGTTTTCAGTTTGGTTATCTCTTCACTGAAAAATTCATCTTGATACAATCGGACGACAATGTTTAATGCCTTATGTTGCTCGATGTCGTTTAGGACCACACTATTATGGCGTGGGTCAACCCTCCGCGTGTTATTTATAAACCTCAATATGTACCCTATAACATTGAGAATTTTATTCAAAGAGGAATATTTTTGAAAAAGTTGATCAATCCACGCGGCCGGTGGCGACCTTGAAGTAGACTCGATCAATGTCGTATTATTGGACCGATGTTCTTGTTGGATGACATCAACATCCTTAGTATTAGGTTCCACAATATTTTGAGGCCATGTGTCTGCCGACTGCCTTAACCAATCCGGGCCCGCCCACCATAAGATATTGTCGACTAAGTTGGCTGGCATTTGCCCCCGGGAGCAGATGTCGGCTGGATTATCGTTAGTCGGCACATACCGCCAAGATTCTGTAGGCACACTGTCCTGTATTAAGCTCACCCGATTTGCGACGAAAGTAACCCACCGAGACGAGTGCGAACGAAGCCAAGAGAGAACGATTGTCGAATCCGACCATAGGTATATGCCTTGTAAAGGCAATCCAAAGGATGCCTTTACGTTGGTAGTCAACTGAGCAAGCAAAACTGCCGCACACAATTCAAGACGAGGTAATGTTATACGTTTAATTGGTGCGACGCGAGCCTTTGCGCAGTATAGAAAAGTTCGAATACTACCGCAAGAATCAGCAACTCGAATATAAATTACAGCCCCGTACGCCTTTTCGGAAGCGTCACAGAATCCGTGGAGTTCGAAGGTAGGATTCAAGGTCATGTTTATACAACGAGGAATTTGTATATGTTTAAGTTGCGGCAGTTGCAATAAATATTGTTTCCACTGGTCGATAATATCGATCGGTGGCTTCTCGTCCCATAAAACGCCATTTATCCAAAGTTGTTGTATCAAACACTTAGCTTGGATAGTTAGAGGAGAAAGAAATCCCAGCGGGTCAAATATTCTCGCTAGTTCACTCAAAATATTGCGCTTTGTACAAGGTTGTTGCATGGGTGTGACATTAAAAACAAATGAATCGGACGACGGTTCCCAACGCAACCCTAGCACCTTCAGAGTGACGTCTCGCGTTTCATCAAAGTTAACATTATTTTTCACCAATCTGTGATCGTTTGGTATATCATCCAATAATTCCGCGACGTTGCTTGCCCATTTTCGAAGATGGAAATGGCCCCTATGAAAAAGACTAATCAACTGTGATTTGGCTTCACGTGCTTCCGCAATAGAGCAGCACCCGGTCACAACATCATCCACATAAATGTCCGATAGAATTATTTGTTTAGCGTTTGGAAATTCGTCACCTTCGTCATGTGCGAGTTGTTGTATCGTACGACACGCTAAAAATGGGGCAGCTGATGTCCCGTAGGTTACGGTGTTCAAGATGTATTCCTTAACGGGTTCCGCTGAATGCCGTCTCCACAAAATACGTTGATAGTCCCGTTGATCCTTAGTCACTAATATCTGTCTGTACATTTGACGAACGTCCGCCATGAAAACTACTTTGTGCTCTCGAAATCGTAGAAGAATTGAAAATATATCATTGTGTAGTCTCGGGCCTGTCAACAACACATCGTTTAGACTTTTATTATCGTAATCCCTTGCGGAAGCATCGAAAACCACTCGAAACTTACTGGTGGCACTGTCGGGTTTTAAAATAGCGTGATGTGGTATATAGTATCTACCTTGGGCTAATTGGGTAGTCGGAACTAAAGACATATGACCGCTATTAAGATAGTCATCCATGAACTCCACGTAATTTTCCCTTAGGTTAGGGTCTCGAGATAAGCGCCGTTCGATTGCAAGAAATCGTCTCAATGCAACATCACGGGATCCGCGGAATACTGGAACTAAATCGTCCTTGAAAGGAAGGGTTACTACGTAACGACCTGTCGCCTCACGACAATGTTCTGCCATGAATTTACGCTCACAAAGCTGCTCTAGAGGGGTCAACGTAGATGCTCGAGGAACACTATCTATCTCCCAAAATCTTTGAACGGCTTGCACTAACTGTTCATTGTCATTGGCCGCGTTAATACCAAGTAGTGAGTCATGGACTATAGATGTTTTACCTAATACAAGCCAACCGAAAACGGAACTAAAAGCCGGGGGTTGCGAGCCTTGGCTCCTCATCCGCTCATTTAATAACGATTCAGCAAATACGTCAGCGCCCAATAAAATATCAATCGGTCCCGGAACATCAAATCCAGGATCCGCAAGTTGTAATGTTTTAATATTAGACCAGTTGTGTGAATTTAATTTGGCAATAGGTTGATCGCCACAGATTTTACTAATGACAAGCATGTCCAAATTGAATAAAGACGCACACTCCGTGCCTAAATTACACCGTACTATACCACTCATGGCCGCCTTCGTGCCTCCGATGCCATTAATGTTGACTGATACAGGTTGCGGAACGAAACTAAGGCGGTCGACTGCTTGTTGTGTGATAAAATTGTTTTGACTACCTGTATCGAAAACGGCACGAAAGGCTAATGACTTTCCGTTCGCATTTTGCACATATACAATTGCCGTGGCAAGTAAAACCGTAGGGCTAATGCAGGCAAACTCGTTCTGTGTAATTAACGTAGTGTGGTTTACTGACTCTGAAGATGGGCCAAGCTCCTTATGTAATAACGTGTGATGTCTATGCTTGCATTTCTGACAGAAAAACATTGATTTACAATCTTTTATTGAATGAGATGCTCTTAAACAATTAAAACATAGGTTTTTACTGCGAACTATATCAATGCGTTCATCGAGTGGTTTTTGTAAAAATGATTCACACTTTGTTATTGAATGGTCATTAGAACAATACGCGCACTTCCAAGCCGGTTTGCTAATAGGTGGGGACGGCAATGAGTGGGACGTCACGAGAGTATTGCACGTGTCGGTGTCATTAGTGTAATCCTGCGCAGCGACTAACGAATGACTTGCTTTCGGTGTAAATATTTTGAAGTTTGGGTTCGGTCTTTGGTATTGGTCCTTACGATATAATGCGGAACTATTATTTTGATTAACGTTTGTTTGTGCCGATTCAGTGAAGTGTGTATCGCGTATAAGCGCCTCGCATTTTGAATGTAGGAACGATTTTAAATCCGCGTAAGTTGGTAGTTCGATGTTAGGTTGTCTTTCTTCAAATTCTCTGCGCAATTTTGGGTCCAATTTTGACAAAATGTGATAGGATAGCACGAAATCCCATTGATCGACAGGTAATTTCAAATGTCTTAGGATGGTTAAATTTTCATCAAACATATCGAGAGAACGACGAAACTCGTGTGCGTTGTTTAGTTTGAAATTAGAATTTAGTACATCGCGCCAACAGGTGAAGGCTAGGTCTCGTTTGCTTTCATATCGAGTGACCAATTTCCCATATGCGTCCAAGTAATGATCACCTGTAGCCGGGAATGTTCGAACAAGTGCCAGCGCGTCGCCTTGTAATACGGATAGTAAATAATTGAATTTATCGGTGTAATTAAGAGGCATATCGTGGATTAAGGTGTTATAAGTAGCAATAAATTTCGGCCATTCCTTTATATTTCCCGAAAACGAAGGAAGGGTGATTTTGGGCAGCTTAACGTGGGAGTTAATGTATTGTGTAGGCGTTTGTTCGCCAGTGCTTTGAGTCGTGTGCACAGTGGTCTTAGTTAACGATCGGTAAATTCGAATGATTTCATAATGCATGTCATCGACACGCATGCACATGGATTCGTCGTCCGTTGTGTCGTCCACCAAGTCCAAGATCGATAAGTGTGCTTCCTCAAAGCTACCTACATTTTTTTTTAGTTCTTGGTGATAGGAAAAAAATAGTTCGACTTGAGAGGGGTCATTAATTGCAAGTGTGGCCACATCGTAAGCCTTTGTAATGCGATTATATGCTAGCGTGCGCTTGCGACGTAAGGATGGCAAATCGTCCGACGTATAGTTCCACGAATCCTTAGAACGCGATTTTTTTGCTACACTAAGTTTTCGTTTTGCATAACTCATGTTAGTGATTAAGTGTGGATAATTGGAATTAGAATGGGAAAATTGAAATTAACGAATGTACGATAGGTCAAGCAATATATAATGTGTATAATGGAACTCTTATACAACCAGTACTTGAGTTCCCGGGTTTCGGCACCAAAACATGTACCAGCGATGAGGCTGGACAAGGTGTTCAGCTGGTTTGCAGCTGCCGAGGAGAGAATATCCCACTGAATTTCAACTAATACGCGCCACACGGGGTTCCAGAACTGGGTACTTATCCAACTATCACTCACCGTAGCTTCCGGGTTCACCAGCTTCGCCAATTCCAACTTTAGTTTTCAACACTGGAGGCTGCCGGCAGTCGACAACACAGGAAATTCGAATTCTTGCGATAGTTAAAAGCTTGCGATAAATTAGTTTAGTAACGGTTTTGGATTTTTTGCATGTCCGGACCAACGCTGGAGAGCTTGTTATAGAATGTTCTATCCACACTCGTCCGTTAGCACCTCGTTGCCCGCCTCCAGACCGTTTTTTATTGGTTGAAGGACTTCGGGTTATCCGAAAGTGGCCGAATTTGCGTAGGCGTAGGGGCTGGTGGGGCCCTCTAGCGACGGCTATCGATAATTGAATATGAAACCCAGCAACGGACTGTCGAGTAGCACGCATTTAATTGAAGTTATGTAGGATGATGATACAGCTTCTCAGACCAGCACACAAAGCCCCGGTACAATAATTTACTTTTTAATTGTTACTGTACAAGTGCCTTAGTCGACCTATTTAAAGAAATACAGGCACTTCAGTAGAATTGTCGACCAAAGTTCCGCGGCCTCTTAAAAGTTCAGCTTTGAATGATGTCCGTAAATATATTGGTCTCGTAAATTGCTTAAACCCTTAATACTTCAACTGCGGCGCCAAAAAGTATCCACATTCGGAGCTTGGGCGCATTATGTAAGTAAATATGCTTGGCGTATGATAACTGCTATGTTATGCGCCCATAAAAAGTTAATGTGTTAGTACAACAAAATCATCTTATTTGGCCACAAGAAGTAAAAGAACGTAGGAAACCTCCAAAGATATCAACAGCAACCTGTTGGAAGCTACCTGCATTCAGCGACTTTTTGCAATTTTTATCACATAATCCGTCCACCTTGTGGCTTGATGTGCAATACGGAGCATGCCGGTAAGTGTCAAACAATAATACTTCGATTATAAACAAAAAAATCTATCAACTGTCTCGGTGGCTAAGTTGTACTACGGTAGGACTACAAAGCTGAGGTCTCGGGTTCGAATCCCGGATTGGGCAGAGTGATATTGGATTTTTCTATTCATTATCAGCTCGGAGTTAGGAATTCGTGACTAATATGGCTAAATTTTATGTAGGCATGTAAGTCTATCAAAATAAGAGATCAAGAGCCTGTAGCCGCCAGATTTTCATCATTATTAAATATTGCGAATGAAGATATCTTAAATATCTTGAAAGTCGCAGGCCAAAAGCGCACGTACGCGGGTCACTATGACAGATTATTCCCCAGTGATCGCTATTCGGCTAAATATCAATATCCTACCGCCATCAGTAATTTTATCTAGTCATCGGAATGTTTCAAAGGAATCGGCGATGATAAAGAACTAGGGATAATTTTATTTGGACTAGTATCTGACATGCAGCACGATGGACCGACGACTTGTGTTCAAGTTTTGTGTACAAGCCTTGAGTACAGGTGAGAAATAAAACTCAATGAGTTAATTTATATAAATAAACATAGTATTTAAAACAGTTTATCGAACTTTTGTAGTGATAGTATCACGTCAATTGTTCGTTGAAAAAGCATATTATCTGTACAAGGATCAAAAGCACGTAAATACGTTTTCATTAATATTTTAATATGAACTACAATGGCTACACGGTAATAAATTTTAGTACTATTTTTTGTGACGTTCACTGGTTAAGCGATATTTTAGATGAAAACCAAACAAGACCATGAATTACAAAGGATGCTTTGCATTCCACTGCGCTCGCCATCCTGAGACATAAGATGTTAAGCATATTATGTCCAGTAGTTACTCTGGCAACAATGTCCTTCAAACTGGAACACAATAGTGCATTTACACTGCTGTTTGGCGAGAGAAATATACATTGCAGTGGTACCTACCCAGGCGGCCTCTCACATATAAGAGACTTACCACCTGTAAACTATGTATATTTATAAACACACTACGATACAAGATAATTGTCGGGCAAAGCTGAATAAAAAATGCACTCAGCGACAACCGCTGGGTTGTTCGACATGTTTTCGACTACACATACATACATAAACCCACGCCTTTATCCCCGAAGGGGTAGGCAGAGGCGGCGGTGGGTGTTCTGGTGGCGATCAGGACACCCACATTTCGCCTTGTATGTTCCGTCCCACGGTGTGATAGGGGGCGAGCCTATCGCCATATCGGGCACAAATTCCTGATTTCGGGCTGATAAATAATTAATAGAAAAATCCAATACCATTTTGCCCGACCCGGGACTCGAACTCGAGACCTCAGCTTTGTATTCGTACTAGTGATGTAACGAATGTTCGCATTCGCATTCGCGAATCGCGAATATTCGCATATTTTTTGGCATTCGCATTCGCATTCGTATTCGCAAGAAACGAAGCGAATGTTAAGCGAATGTTTTTGAGAAATAAATAGGATATTTATACAAATTTTGATGGTTCTGGAAAAATAATACAACTATTATAATTAGCGTATGTTTTAATTATTTATCTGTACATGGAAGATATTTGAGAAATTTTAACGCGAGGGGTCTTTATAACAGCAACAGAAGCCAAAACAATTTTTTTTTATTTTTGTCTGTCTGTCTGTATGTTTGCTTGCGCATCACGCAAAAACTACTGCACCAATTGAGATGCGGTATTCACAGTTGTATTGCTGTAGGTTCAACTTAAAAACTGGTATATGTTGCATTTACATACAGGGTGTTTCTTTTTGTTTGCTTGCACATTACTCAAAAACTACCGCAAGAAATGAGATGCAATTTTCACAGCTATATTGGTGCAGGTCCAACTTAAAAACTGGTATATATTTCATTTACATACAGGATGTTTCTTTGTATTATGAGAAAAACTAATATGGGGGTCTGAATTAACGTAATAAAAACAATGATTATTAGGATTTTTGTCTGTTTGTCTGTGCGGTTGTGCGCGATGAACTCAAAAACCGCTTAACGGATTTCGATGAAATTTGGTATGGAAGTAGCTTACACGCCGGATTAACACTTAGGCTACTTTTTATCCCGAAAAAATAAGTGTTCCCGTGGGATGAAGAAGGAATTCCCATATATTTGTTACTTTTTATACTCAACCGGATGGGATGGGACTGGATTACATGCCTTGAGTAAGAATGAGACGGGACTGATGGGATATAACGGGACGGGACGGGACGGGATGAGAAATACCAAATAAAGTTAATCACGCTGACGAAGTTTGCGGGCAGAAGCTAGTTGATAATATCTACGTCTCGTAAATCTTTTGACTGTACTTTTTAAGTTATAGCTTCTATTTTTTTAACAAAACCAAATGCTATTTACAGTTATAAAAAATAATCAACCAAAATTAAACATTTAATATCCAAAATGTTATATTTTTAAAACCTTCATTTTCAATGATTTTTCAATGCAATTTGACAGCCTCCGTGGCGCAGTTGGTTAGATACCGCCTGTGAAACGAGAGGCCGCGGGTTCGATCCCCGCACCGAAACAAATATTTGTGTGATCCACAGGTATTTGTTTCGGGTCTGGGTGTTTGTGAGACCGAAAAGTCTCTCGTAGTTTCTGATACCCACGACACAAGACTCGATCTTAGTGTGGGGTCAGGACTATGTATGTGACTGTTGGGTGTATTTATTTATTTATTTAATGCAATATTAATAAATATACTCAAGAAAACAAAATAATAAATACCTACTTGTAAATAAAATTACAATTTCTTCCTTACAATTAAGAAAACAATATTTATTAATAACTACTTTTGTTCATTCAACCTGTCAAAGCACGGGCCGGCTCGACATGCTCGACTATGTTCGTTTTAAACATGGCTGGCCCGAAATGTTGCGCGCCAAATTTGAAAAACAACATTCGCATTCGCATTCGTATTCGCGAATGTTAGATATGAATATTCGCATCCGCATTCGCATTCGCGAATGTGAGAAAACTAACATTCGTTACATCACTAATTCGTACCGTAATACAAATACGCCATCGAGGCAGTCACTGTTTTCGACTATGGGTGGCTCTAATGACGTCAGCAGTGAGCAGATGCAAGTTTTAGGAAACCACGTTTGAGTTTGTTGAAATTTCTATCACAGCAGTGACGGTTAAAGATAATAATTTGGCAATGACCGACGAGTATAAGAGAAAAAGCAGAGTTTAAAATAATATGAAATAATTTGCGATAACTTTCAGTGATAAAATTATGACCTTATTGTTTTATAACTTAGTATAAACGTATGTAGACTGAAATAGGAATCTAAAATACTTTTTTACAGCGTCTGTGGCGCAGTTTGTGGACGCCGGCTGTGAAACGAGAGGTCACGGGTTAAATTCTCATTAGGAGACAATAAATGTTGATGTGAAAACAATATGTTTTTCGGGTGTGGGCGTTCAGACGTTTATAGTCCCTTGTAATTTCTAATAATTACTAAATTATGATGTACCGTAATGTGGGACCAGGACGATGTGTGTTAGTTTATATTTTTGGAGAAATCGTATGGCATTACTCGTGTATCGATAGGTTTTCCAACCTGTTCTATGTGGGTTAAATGTATTATTTATATAGAAAATTCTTAATATAAATCAATGCACCCAACAGTCACATACATATTCCTAACCCCACACTAAGAACGAGTCTTGTGTCGTGGGTATCAGGAATTACGAGAGACTTTTCGGTCTCACAAACACCCGAAACAAATACTTGTGGTTCACACAAACATTGGTGCGGGGATCGAACCCGCGGCCTCTCGTATCACAGGCGGCGTCTAACCAATTTCACCAAGGAGGCTGTAAAATATTTGTTCGTTTTGTAGATAATACTTTAATAAGAAAAATATTCGGGAATTTACTGGTGATAGGATTTTGGTATCGACTCGGATAGCAATCACCGTACGCAACGACTATAGACCACAAGTATCGCGTTTCGGGTTCCCCCGTGTGTATCCGGATACAAACAGGCAGATCTCAGCACCTCGTTTTATTAGAAACTTCATTTAAACTGTACTGCACTCACCAAGAGCATTTTAGTCACTTTGTTGCAAATACAAATCAAATTATTCTTTATTCAAATAGTCTTTCACAAGATCTTTTCAATCGTTAATTACTGCTACCACCGCTTCGGGATGTTTTGTAGCGGTGAAGAAGAAACGGCGCAAGAAACTCCCTTAGCAACACGAACTGTCTTTTTTCTTTTTTTGTGCCATTTATAATTACAATGGCCCATGTCATAAATGAAAAAAAGTAATTGAAATATGGTTGAAATGTTTTTTTCATTGAACCAATATCGTTTCTTCACTGTTTACGACATTCCGCAATCAGCGCGCGCGGCGTGTAAAACTAAAAAATAACAACCTTTCGTTTCCTACTATTGTGATTGCATTTACAAACTTGGTGTACTTTATTGGTATATTTTGGGTCCATATTTTGGTCCCTTGATTACATTGTATGGTGACGTAAACATAGGACAATGTCTTTTAATATGTACAATATTTTATATTACCTAAATTCTAATAAGATAAAATTAAAAAAGGTTTGGTTAATGGACTTTGTTGTTTTTGCATTGTTTTGATGATAATTGAAACAAAAACAGCTTTATTAATTCATTGATTCCTAGGTTGGGCATTCTACTTTGATGATTTTTTCGTTCAGAGAAATCTCGTCAGTCTCCCGGGCCTGGTATTAGTGCCCGGCATGGCGATAGGCTCGTCTTAGGATGCAAAAAAGCTCGGTGTATTGTGTGTACCAATGTTAGTACCCCCGCCTAAGTCTATCTCTTAAGGGACTCAGACATGGCCATGTTCACATGTTAAAATTTAAATGTTTGGAAAATATAACCTATGGTTGAGATAAACTTTGGGTGTTCTGAAAATTTTCTTACCACAAAAAGACTTACGTATTCTAGAAAGACGTGGGTTTGATTCTTCAATAGCAACCTAGTTGAGTGTGGATAGTGATAAAATTGGGAATCTATTAGTATTAATACAGACTAGCTTTTCATCCCATAATTAATTCTAACTCAATAGAATATGAGGACAAAAATTCTTCCATAACACATACAGAACACATAATGAATGTACTATATTGTATCATCTATATGATTACATTGATAAACATTTGTAAAAATAACTAGCTAGTACAGAAACACACTGAGACCCCACTTCCTTAATAAGATAAGGCATTAAAAAGTATGTATGAACTGGTCAAAAACATTGATAAAATTAGAAACATAGAACAATGCTAGAACATTATTGAAATATTGTTAGTATATTACTTACACTGATGTTAAAGATCATCATTACATGAGCTTGTGTCTATATCTCATTAGGGGTAAGCAGAGGTTGCACTAGTACACAGTCTACATTTCGCTGAGCTTTTTCAGTCAAAAAGTAAAAGGATTCAAACCATGCCAGAAGCAAATTCCAGCTTTGGGCAAATCTATTAGACCACTGGGCCATTGTGATGAATTTCAATAAATATTTTTCATATTTATGAGTATTTTAATAGGTTGCATTTACTCATTGTAAATGAAATAAAAGCTATTATGCCTTACAAAAGACCACCACTTGTTTATTATCTCTAACATATACTGTCTCTGTGATAAACACTTTTAGGTTTAGAATTTAAGTTCTTTGATTAATGGTTTCATTGAAAATATCTTAATACAATATGTCTTCCTTTTTTATTAATAAATAAACTTTTACATAACTGTATCGCCCCATATACATCCCAATGCAGGGTATGTGCCCCTTTTACAACCGACAGTATGATTAACTACCTATATCTAAAGTGACTGAATCTAAATAATGTATAACATTTTAAATATTAAATATAGTATTTTCATTTCATTCACAATTACATTAAGAAAGAGAAATTGCGATCATAATCAACTTACACATTATTTTAAACTAGTTTGTTGAACCCAAAATCTCTTCATATAGCACGGGCAAGGCCAGTGGACACCATTGGTTCAAATATTTGCATAAAATATTTGAATGGTTAAGATTTAGCAGAATGCTATCAAATGACTAACATACAACGTTTTTCAGCTAATAAAGTGTTGAATGTGCTTGTGAAATGCTATTTTAGAGCATGTTTCCCTAATTCAACAGTTGGTCAGAGAGCTAGCAATATAGAACAGGTGGTTGGGTGTTACTGTCATTTGCAGTTACCTATTCAGATGTCACATTTTTACTTAAACATTAATGAAAATGGTAGCATAGAAAACTAAAACTGGTCAGTGCAATTATTTCTCTTCCTGTCTACAGTTCAACATTGGAAATTGAAAAATATTGATAATCAATAATATTATGGTTTAATATTCTGTTTGTAAAGGGGGTGAAACTTCATGATGACGTACTTTTACACAAATATTTGTCAACTTAAAAATAATTTTATAATAAATGGTTTAAAATTTTGTGATTTAATAAAATTAATTAGTATTCACATGAAAAATAGAATTTTGGTGTTACACTTTTAGTGTTCAAAGAATGAAGCAATTATACTAATCATTGCTTCATACTTTGGTAAGCCTACCATAGATATTGTAGTGTAAAAAAAAACAATTTATCAATAATATGTACACTTCATATAGTTACCCGAATTGTTAAAAAAAATAAGATTTACTTTTCAGATGGTACAACAATTAATAACTCAATTTGCTAATACTTGGCTTTTCTACAAAAAATATTTCTGAATTTCACTTTATATTAGACATAAATGATTATTAAATGAGCCTTTTAGATTATAAAGTAAAATATTTTGCCATGTAACTTAGATACTTTCAATGTATAATTATAGTACTTTTATTTATGTTTTTAAGTATTCATAATTAAGACTGTCATTAAACAGCATTAGTAACACGGTATTAATGAAGCCGTAATGTTAACTTTGTCAGTAATTTGAATAAAAAAGTAAATAAACAAACTACTTAAGGGGTAATTGCGGCGTCGAACTATTTAGTGTAGTTGCAACAAGTTTTATTAACTAGGGTCAAAATTCTGAATCTAACTTACTGATGGGAGAAAATGTAGACATTTATTATTTTGAAATCTGTGGCAACATTTACGATCAAGTTGGTTAAGCCGGCTGAGAAACGAGAGGCCCCGAATTTGATTCTCAGACCAACCAATGTCTAGGTGATGTGATACCATAGTTTTGTGGTTTCTAATATGCCATATCACAAAGTATTTTAATATGGGATGTGGAATATGTGTCCATGTGACTTTAGTCTGTATATTTTTAACTTTAAAGTAAAACATATAACTATAGATTTGTCTGACCATTGAGTGCTAAGATCAAAAAATTATAACACCAAACCGAAAGGAAGTGAGTGGATAAATGTCACTCAACTGTCACTCATAAGATTGTTTAAAAAATATATTTTATGCGTATGTAACACAAACTTCCTGATAATAAACAGGGAAGGCTGCACATGTGTACATTACGGTGTATTATTTGCCGTTTTACCTCATTTAGTTAAGTCAGTAACCTGATAAACATAATGGTTACAGCTTGTACTTTATTGTACAGACAATACATAATTCAAAAAACCTAAAATGACTATCCTAATTGAAATCAGACTGGTTAGCAATAGATGAGAGATATCCAGATCTATGCACAATGGTGTATGGTTTATGGTGTTTATGTTTAAAGCCTGATGATTGTTAAAAAACAAAAATTCCAAACAGAATTTTGTACTTCTAACTCTAGTTAATATATCCAATAGTAATTAAAAATCAATCGTTTTGGTGCTTTTTGGTAGAATTTTGTTTAAAACATTTCCTTTAATAGTAGGTAAATAGAAGGATCAACAGTTACATAAATAAAGTTGATATTGGTACTCTGGTATTACAGGTAAAATGATGGCAAATACTGTGCTGTACTTAATTAGCCAGTTAAATATTGATAAATAAATAATTATCTACAATTTTGCGTCTCTTAGCAGTGGGCAAGAGGTTTTCAGTAACATGGAAGAACAAAATTTTGTAATAAAATGTACTAGGGATCAACCCATACCATTTTGATCATTTTGTGAAATGATAAAAAGTATATAATTTCTGATCGTAACAATATATGATACAGTATTTAAAAATGTGGATGACTGATTGTATTTCTTCTATAGTTTTATGAATGATACTTATAAATTTCTAAGAGTGTATTAGTCATAAGAATTATTCAATTACTGCACTGTACAATCTATTGCTGATAAATATATGAGAACACAAAAGTAAATGACCAGTGATAAGATATAAATATAGAAACATATACAAAAAAGGAATAACTTTATTATTCATACATTTTATTGCAAGAAATGACATGACATGACATGTCTGAGAAATCTCAATTTTGTCTCGATCGAAACTTTGAAAGAAGTTTAATTTTATTGAAAATTATAGAAATGTTTGTAAGGTAAGAAGCATTATTAACTGCAATTATGTAATCATAAAATATTCACCATAGAATCACAAATGCTCTTAAAACCACATCAGGATAACAAAACTGTATCAAACTGTAAGCAAAGCTTATTGGCCCTATAAATCCCAGACTTTAGAGAAATATTAGACAGTGAAAAATCTGTAATATGGATAGTTGAATGTTAGAAGAGTTAAACTCGGTACTTATCATTCAAAAATTAGCTTGCAGCCCATTGCACACTTTGGGAATGTCCAAAACAGTAATTTATAATGTATTCAATAAACTTATAATAGTTTGGAACTGTAAAAGGAAGCCCCACATATGAATTTTAAAGAAAAAGTATGAGTCAATGTAAATTTTTAAATTAAATAGTTTTTTTAATAGCACTGGCATATACAATTATAAAAATAAGATTAAAGAAGTTGGAATAACCAGACCAACATCCAATACAACCTATAAATATGGAATATGTTAAAACTATAACTATTATCTGTATAAATTTATTACATTACTATTTTTAAGACTTTAGTTACAAAACAACATTCCTAACTGTTCACAATTAGATTGTACATAAATTACATTGACTTATTTATTAAGCTGTCTTTCTGAATGCTTAATTTGTTTAATTAATTTATAAATAAAGTCTCATTTAGAAACTATTACACAGTACATTTTGTGTAGAAATTATGTAGTAATAGTAATAGTAGTAATATATTACGACTGAAACTTTAATGTGAAGATATAGATATAATACTCGGACCTTATTTGAATTACATCAGAATTTCAAAACAAAGCAATAAGGAATTTAAAATATAAGGGTATAAAGTGTATAACTGTTTAAAAGTCACACTTCCTAACTTATAGTGTGACCATGCGGTCCACTTAGAGAACATGTGACTTCAAACTGTGATACTCGGTTACTTTCAGGGTTTTCATGATTTTGTTAATAAGCTTCTCAACAGATGGTTGGTGTTTTTTCTCACAAACCACACACCTTGGCACCAGCATACAGTGCATGGTTATTTTAGTATGCACAGACTTAGTGAGTGAAGTAACTTGTCTAAATATCACACCAAGTCTGATTTCTAGGTTATAACCGTTTTTCATCAGCTACACTAACAATTAAAAGAAACAAACAATAATCTTGCATTCAATGATATCAGACATTGAAAACGTTAATCGTCTAGTGATAAGAAACCGGAAGATAAACTTTATTTGACGGCAATATTGTTACACAGTGCTGTCCCCAGGGCGCGACGGTCGCGGGTCTACCACCACGGAATATGGCACAACGTTATGAAAACCAACAACCCTGACGCAATCAACGGCCTCACACAGCCAGCACGCCTCGCCGAGGGTAATACACAGCAGCACGAGCGTCGGACGGAGCGGCAACCGCCAGGCGCTCGTCAAAACTACATCTACATACTTACATAGAATCACAACTTATGGAAAACATCACCACTGCCACAACGTCGCGGACGCGACCGACTCGAAAAATATACGGGAAAGGTCACGCGTGGCACAATTTCGTACTTTCACATTGCAAAATTTTTGGCACTAGGGACGGAGGGACGGGGCTGACGACGTCAGTGGCCCCACCGAGCTCGCAACGCTCGTATCCAGACGCACCGTTTCCGCTCCGCGACCCATATCGTACTTCGTATTCATACTGAACGGACATCGAACACTATCTTATGGCATTGCACAGCACAAGGAACTCCCGAGGCGACCTCCCCGCTGCTCGGATCGCAACATCGAATCGGGTGTCACGGGCTCGTGGAACGTTTTCGTATCATTACTCGTTTGTCGGCCTTACGCTCATCAAAACTCGGAAACTTACATTGTAATTGTTATCCAACGCATTCAGAAGTCGATTACTTAGTTCATGAGCGTTATTACTCATTTATAAACGAAAATATTTAACTAAATACGACGAACGTGTCTTCGGCTGCGTCGTAATGGCGGACCGACGACTACGTATGCCCGTGCCAGGGCATTTTAGCCGAATAATTCAGCTGATATCTACTGAGGCGACGCACACTCGTGTTTTTCCGTTTCTTTTGACGGACTAACTTTGTTTTTGCTTTTAAACTCACTAGATGGCGTTACTTACATTCATGAGTCTTTTATTTTTTTGGAGTTCTGGTTACTGAAAATATTATGTAGAATACTCTATTTAATTTAAAATTCAAAACTCATCCAACTATTTGGAAATAATAATCAAAAGACATAAATATGTTAGTCCAAATAAAAGATAAACTGGCAACGTTTTGGTTGCTTGTATTCCAAATGACAAGTGTTTGAAAGGAAGTTTGCCTAGCGTGAGCTAATAGATGGCGTTGTAATACAAAAATAGACAAGGACAACATATATTACTATCCTTATTCTATTCGAATAATACCAATTCAAAAATATGATTTCCTATAGTAGAATGTGGCTTAAAACTGATGAGAAAATACCTATACAACATTTAAAGTTTTCAGCTTTTAACAAATACTAAACTGTAACTGAGGACCAAACTATACCAATGTTTATAATGACAAAGTATATGAATATGTGTACTTTCAAACATGTTCCACAAATAACAGTAGTTTCGCTATATCATAGGGATGAATCACGGTATGATTATTATTTATTAACCTTTTGTGATTACTTAAAATTTTAAATTGACGACTGCTAACTTTCAAGTATACCATCATAATATTTAGCCATAAGGCAATTCGCTCACTGCCCCGTATCACGTTGCAGGGTGCGTGGCGACGGAGCCAAGTGCGTGGTTATAGGAGTTCAGATCTGCATCATCATGCAGATTTCTCCGTACATACACTCGGGGCTGTAATATAGTTTGCGGTGGCCCAGAGGCCCCATTTTACCGTAGCTTGCGGTGCTGATAGTACACAGCATTGTTTTCTATATAAAAATGGTTATTAATGCAGAAATCATTCACGGTGCTGCAGTTTTATTATATGTTTGGTTTTTTAGTCCAACAGCCCGTGAGCGTCAGACCTTCATCATTATATAAAAGAAAGAAGAAGAAAACACATTTATTTAAAAGCTAAAAGTTTGTCTGCGCAGGCCTCTAACATTGGCATTACACGATCAGCAATTATAAATTAAGATTGGACTCTAGTGGCTTTGGTAGATATCGGCTCAGTTCAGTTAGTTTTTTGTTTTTATGGCTTTTGCACTATTACCACCCCGCAATACTGCCAGTGCGAAGTGTTTTAACAAGTCTATTGTAATAAAATGAAGAGAGAAAAACTATTCTTATTTTTTTGACATGCAGCCATTCAAGCGCCTGAAGATTGTAGACGATCTGTATTTATAACCTTGTGAGATAAATCAAAACTTTAGCTTAATAACCACTTGCTTAAGCCCTCTAAATTCAACTCTTTAATTGTAAATTAGGTCCATGCCCTGCGGTGGAATGTATACGCGCTAGATTATTATTATACTAACTACTTGATATTATGTAATAACTCATGTGTATACACTAACTGATATGTAATAACATTATTTATCATGGAAATTACAATACATATATAAACGCCACTCCTGTATCCAATAGGGGTAGGCAGAGACGGATCGCCACTATGCTTGATCCTAATGGAAATGGAAATTAATTTGTTATATAATAGAAGTGGTGTTTCTTTCTATGTATTCAGGGAAGTCTTAAATGAGAGTTCTATAAATAATGAAAATAAATATGGTTATGTAATTTAAAGTTAGAGTTATTGTAACTTTTTTAGGCATCGCCTAGTGTGAGAAGTCCTTCAATAATTCAAGTGGTTCTATACAACTATTGTAAAGAAATTATTCATTAATTAATTACTTAATTAAATTACTATTTAAGGAACCTGTAAATCAATTTCAGATAAATATAAATTTATTATTATTATTACTTTTTAGTAGATTTTTTATGACTACAAAATTGGGTATTCTACCCATTTTCAAAAAGTCTTTTAAGTTGTTCCTAAGATTAAGACAAACTATTTAAAAAAATATCAATTTTTTATTCGCTCGGCAAGTCCAATAAAAAACCATTTAAAATTTAAATTTTAAATTTATGCGCGCAAATATGTGAAAACGCTAGGCGCCATGTTCCTTTAACATGATACGTCACTCAACCAGTAAACAAACTGTGTTTGTATGAGCTCTTGGACACCGGAGGGGGTATTCTACTTACGGAATGACGTAGAATCGTTATCCATCATGGCGGCAGCCGTTTCACATATTTTTAGGACAGATAAAAAAATTGAAATTTTCAAAACGAATTATAAAATTTATTCCTTGGAAATATAAACTGAAATTAACATATACTTATTGCTTAATGCTCTACTATATACATTTATAGTTTTTAGATTTTTTCTTTCTTATAGTAAAATACCCAATTGCCACACTAAATAGTGTTGCCGTCTCCATAATAGTGTTGTTGTGTATTTTATGTTTATTTCTACTATTCTGATATGGAACGGATTATTATGCTAACAATTACTATACCGTGATTCTGGAACGCACATGTAGTGTTACCAGTGTTGTAACAAAACTACCTCACAAATTCAAATGTTAGAATTTTGGATTTCTGGGTTCTATTCTTGGTAGTGGGTAAATGTATTGATTCATTCAATGTATTCCTTCTTTTTACTAAACCCGTATCGCTCATGAAGGTTATGTGTTTGCGGTTATAGTTCACATTCATTCTAGATTGTGTCCTAACTTAAACCAAGCCCAGAAAGCTTGGTTTAAGTTAAAATTCAGATCAATCATTCATCTATCATTTGTTGTTTAATTAGGTGGGGGTGAAGTCATGTAAGCTGGCAACACCACTAACTTCACAATTGTCACATATTCAATTTGCGTGAGAAGTCGTGTATCGCGATATTCGTCATGGCATAGAAAAATATTTTGCATTTGTCGTGTGAACATTGTTAGTTTTTTACGCGCCGTTCGAACACGTTTATGATAAACGATGTATTGTAAATAGACCGTGTAGCAGTAACACACGCGTGCGGTGATAAATGGGGGAAATATTAGATAGTTTGTGTGCAGTGTAGTGAGAGTGGAAATGGATCGCCGATGTTCCCAGTCCGTTCGTACGCTGGTTTTCGACGATTCGGACTCGGATCCGCCGAAAAGTGGGCAGAAGAAGGATCTGTCCGCGTCTGTAGCACCGTCATCGCTCAATCAAAGCGCTGAAGGTACGTGCAATGTTAATAATGATACACTGTGTATCTGTTCGATACGGCTGTTACGACGATTTCGCATTGTTTTCAAGGTTTATCTGTCGTCAATTTAATTGCTAAGGCGTGAATGAGTGTTTTGCGGGCATTGGCAATGCGGCGACCGCGGCGTGCGTTATGAAAACATATTTAATTGTGCTATTGAGAGGCGGTGTGTGTATGGACGTCGAATGTTTTCGTGCTAATTGCATTACCATGACCCAGATGGCGGTCTCGTTGATAAAAATAAACAATAAAAACATATTGCACGTAATATTAATGGATTCATGATGATTAGCACCTTCATCTTTGACGCGATCGTTTTCGTGTAAATAGAATGTGTTATGGGAAAAATAAAAATAATAGTTGCTGTAACAGTATGTTTTTTATAATTTTAGTTTCCGTTATTAGATAAGATAAATATTTTAAAAATCGCAATATGAAATTGATGGCCTGCTATTTATTTATTCAATATACTAAAACCACGAACTGTATTTTTTTAAGCTTATAATTATGAAAATGAGTTTCCTAATTAACTTTTTATAATATCCAAATTAATACATGAATATCTGGAAAAAAAAAACTATGACGAGCTCACATTATAATTAAGTTTTTTTCTTATTTTACCAGCAGTTTGTTGCAATATAATTTCAGTCAGCAGAACATTTTAACTAGAAGTTTATGTGAAGTCTTGCAAACAAATTACATGTTAATCTTTGATATACTATCAAACATATAAAAGTCTGTATGTGTCCGTCTGTGTACATCTATCTGACAATCTTGTTGTGTGACCATCAATTCACAACAAAATAAATTGATTAGAATTGGCATTCAGTTTTCTTTGGCAACAAGTACCAATTAATATACATTAAGTAGATATAGAAAATACGGCTGGGGTCTAGAATCGTTTGGCACGAGTTGAGGGCTAAAATGATTAAAGGTGGTAGGGATTGGTTCCCTGATTATAACGTATCACTCTTATTAAAAGGTAATTTATAGTTTTCGAGAAATTAATTAATGAAGTTTCTAACCTTAAATCAGGTATTAGGTAAAACGGAACGTTTTTATGGGCGATTGACAACTAAATCTTTATTATTGTGTCAAGTATATAGTCTGTGGTTTAAAATTTCGTGCAATACCGTTAAACGGAACGTAAAAACTACGCGATTTGCGTCATGAGTCAGTGTAATTAGAATGTTTTGTTTATGTTTTTTGCGGAGTTTACGCATCTGCAATAGTGTATAGACTCATGTTTTGTTGTTTTACATGTTTTATAACGACCTAGAAATTATGTTCAGAAGCAAGTTTGTGTATCCACTCTATGGTTAAAATAGGTTGAATCTGCCCCAAAACCGACTCGGAGCACCCCGACTTCCACGTAGTCTCTTGGCTACCACCCCTAGAGTGTTTATAAAAAGCCGGAGGCGCGGAGGGAGAGCAGCCCCCGCCCGCTGTAACAAAGGATAGGCAACCGTGCGAGCCGTAGCGGCTGAGGCTGGTCGCCGGAGGCGACCAGCAAGCCGAAGCTGCGGAGGCGAGCGTGGGTGCCTATCCTTTGTTACGCAAGGGCGAAGGGGCTGCACTTCCCGCAGCGCCGGAGACGTTGCAGAAGCAAGTATATTTTGAAAACAAGTGTTTTGAGGTTAGGTTACTTTAATTGGGTTTTCTCAGGAACGGTGCATTGCCTTTTCATGGGAGTAGTACCGGAGGATAGTAGGCATGCTCCCCCTCCCCCCTCACCCCCTCCCAACTCCCATTTCGTGCCAAACGATTCTAGATCTTAACCGAAAATACTAATATGTAAACAAAAACTGAAAGACATTATTATGTTGAATGACAAGAGATTATTTTCTATGTATAGTTATTACTCTGTCTAAACAGCACTGCACTTCCATGCAGTTAATAAAATATTGTTTGAGTTGTATGACAGATCACTCTTATCATGTTTTGTATTTTGCAATGTTCAAATATTGGTAAAACAATGTCACACTTGTATCACAAAGTATGTATTTATGATTATCACCAACATATTCATACCACTAGGCATGTGATTCCAGCAAGTGTCATGGGACTTAATTTCGCAAATTATAGTCAGTTTTACAATCCAAATAAAAAAGGGAAGTTAGAGTTTAGTAATTATTATAGTGTCAACTGTAATAATACTTATATATATATATATATATAAGTAAGTAAATAGAGTGAGCAGAATAAACACTTTAATTAAGGGTCAGAAGTACTTTTAATCAAGATGATTGTATGTCATCATTGAATGAAGTAGGGATGCAAGTCTCTGATTAACTATATAAGATACCGGTGTGTTGGTTAAGTATGTATAAGTTTACCCTTTGCAAGGTCAGAAGAGTCACTGAAACCTTATAACTAATTCACAAGCTTTGCTGTTTGGGGTGGCTGAATTTCAGTACTGATAATGTGATCTTTTTTTGTGTGATTGTTTAACTTACATACCTATATGCAACATGACAATTAAATTATATATGGGTGATATTTTTATGAGCAGCCTGACTCAATTTGTTTGTATTGTGAGTTTTTTGAAATAAACAAGTGCATTCTAATTTCTACTGCTAAATGAAAAGAAAAAAAGGGGTGTGGTTGAGACAGATTTTTTTCTTATATCTTATTCATAGCTACCAGTTTCCATAGTGGTAAAAGGTCATGTAAAAAACTACTTGAACAAACATAACTTTGATTTTAATAGCCATGATATAAGACACATACTACAGGAACAAAACAGTGTGTGGCTGTTCTTATAATTCTTGCTTTAACTGGAAATATGTGTTCGGTATATCTTCCTGTTCAACATTAATGTGGAAATGTGGCATTTAAAAATTACAATGACATCAGGATTCACTGAAATTTGCATTACTAGAATGAATGGGATTCATTGTCCTTTTAATAATATTTAAATTATACAAATATTATTAATATTATTAATTATTATTATTATTAATTAATGTTGAATAGTATGTTATTTAGTGTATTGGTTATTATTATTAGTTTCTTTTACCTTGTAGATGATAAAACTCATAAGTAAATAGTTAATATTTTGGTGCTGCAGTTAATGTTTTAATATTGCTGTCACATGTTAGATGTCTGCTGGCTGGGACTTTTAATAGTTCTGCAAGAATTCAATACCAGTTAGCAATGTAGCAATTTGGCCCAAAGATTTAAAAAACAAATATTGGGAACTGAAACTGTCTTCCTTGACTTGCACCACTACTTAAAATAGGGCTTGTAATGAATTATAAATTCCCTTGAAATGGTACTTATAAAATAAAATAAATACACCCAACATTCACATATTATGATCATGTATGTATTGCTTATGATCATGTAGCCTGAAAAAAATGTTGTGTGTAAATGCCATGATAAAAAAATACTTGAGTACACACTGAAATATTGAAAGTAAATTTATATATTTTGTGAATAGGCTATGTGACTTTGAAACTACTATATGGCAGGCAAATCTTGTGTTCTTCAGGAGCTGCCTAACTGTCTGGTATATGGGTTTCCAGCTTGTTATGCATTTGATGCAAAAAAGAAGTGGTTAAAACTAGTTTTAACAGATTTTATTAATTAAATATGTGAGTAAGTCCGCCAATCTGCACTAGGCCAGCGTGGTGGACTATATGGCCTAACCACTCTCAATCAATTGTCTCGATTATAGAGTAGGCCCGTGCCCTGCAGTGGGTCGAATATGAGCTGATATAGGTAGATTTAGAAATATGTAAATAAAATATTTTGTACTGTAAAATTTTATTCCTGTGAATTTATGAGTATTACTTGACATGAGCGAATGAGACATACTCATGTAGTTCTGTCGGTAATTGGATTCGTGCAGCAGTATTGCACTATGTTTTTTCATCTCTTTCTTACCATGTCCAATTAAAATAGTTAGCACAATTCTGTTCAATAAAATCTATCCTGTGAGCCGTCAAAATTTAAAAAATGGCTGTATCCATAGACGTCATTGTGCTTTTTTTTTTCAAGTTTTTTGCATAAAATGCTATTATTATGTGTATTATATTCCTTTTAGGATAAAATCTAATAATTTAAATGCATGAGTGATTTTTATTTATTGTATTTTCTGGGAACTAAAAAGTGTGACTTGTCAGTTGTCACTCGTCACCCACAAAATTAGACCTAGTTCCGTGTTTTTGTACACCAAGTAGATTGATGTCATTTTAATGCACAATGTTTTCAGGAAAACAATACATATCTAGATATACCTATTTCTTGTGGCTGATGTGGAATATGGATGACTATCCTCTGTAAGTAGAGTGGAACATGAACAGTAGGGGGCCGCATATGATCTGTATAGATGGAATACTGTTATCAGTAAAACATGAAGCTCCAATTATAATGTGCAAAAAATGTATGCCATCCATTGTATAATGTTAGCCCAATTTTTCGGTTTCCACGGCACGCCCACACTCTATTATTCCTCAGTTCGTCGTGTTGTACGACCGTTTTGAACTTTTTTCGCTGTTTCGTATGATAATAATTTAATTAGTAATGAGTCACAGTGAACGTAATTAAAAACGGAACATTTCACCTGTACACACGAGGTTAATTGAAATTCGTGTGAGCTCGCCATTTTGTATCCGCCGCGTTGTCAAACTTTGGCGCCATTTTTGCGGCGGGTGGATCTCAAAGTTTTTTAAATTAGTACTTTAAGCCAGTTTTAGAGCTTATACAAAAGTGCAAACGGCTCACCGCACGGTAGCTATAAAAAGAAGCAAAAAAAAAAACGGCCGCAGACGCCACTCATTGAAAGTGGATGGAGAAAGGTAGTGAAAAGGGAGGTGAATGAGGAAGCATTGTTGGGAACCTGACATCTTATTCATTCTCAAATTGTACTGTTTTTGAACCACAATTTTATTTTCTCGAACCCATCATTAACTCTGGCTGGACTTTAGGATGTTATGGCACGAGTTGAGGGGTAAAAGTGATCAAAGGTATTAGGGATTGGGTCCCTGATTACAACGTTATGATTCTTAATAAAAGGCGACGCGTAGTTTTCGAGAAATTAATAAAAATAGTTTCTAACCTCAAATCACACTATGAGTAAAACGGAACGTTATTATGGGCGAATGACAAACAAATCGATAATACTATGTCAAATATATAGTCTATGGTTTGAAAAAATGGTGAAACGGAACGTAAAAAAATAATAAAATATAATTAATTATACATTTAATAAATAAACATTTTATAAATGCTTTTTGTTTTATTTGTTTTCTAACAACCTAGAAGTTATGTTCCGATGGTAGTTAGTGTACCAACTTTGTGCGTAAAATAGGTCGACTTTGTCCCAAAACCGACTTAGGGCACCCCGACTTCACGTAGTCTTTTGGGTACCAACCCTAGAGTGTTTATAAAAAGCCGAAGGCGCGGAGGGAGAGCAGCCCCCGCCCGCTGTAACGAAGGATAGGCAACCGTGCGAGCCGTAGCGGCTGAGGCTGGTCGCCGGAGGTGACCAACAAGCCGAAGCTGCGGAGGTGAGCATGGGTGCCTATTCTTTGTTACGCAAGGGCGAAGGGGCTGCACTTCCCGCAGCGCCGGAGACGTTGCAGAAGCAAATTTGTTTTGACAACAAGTGTTTTGAGGTTAGGTTACATTCTCAGGAACGTTGCTTCACCTTTTCATGGGAGTGGTACCAGGGGAGATGGGACACTCCCCCCTACCCCCCCTCCCCCTCCCAACCCCCAACTCGTGCCATAGGTTTCTAAAGATTACCCATTTACCTATTTAATCAACTTGAGATGTACAATAAATAGAATAAAGAAAATAAATAAATAATTAAAATACTAATAGAGAAAAAAGAGGCACTATTATAGAGAATAGTAATAATAGAACTATTCATTGAGTATGCAAAACATCGGAGTAATTAATCCTGGTTTTCATTCGCCGCATCCAGTTATCGCCGGCATTTTAATAAACATTTTTTTATGAGAATTGTTTGCTCGATAATGTGCACATGTGTGTTCCAATGATGATTCATATTTAGGTAACCCATACGCCCGCTTATTGGTAAGGTACTTACTGCCTAACATGAGATTTATTTTTCGTGTAGCCATTCAAATGCCTATGTCTCTATTGCTGACTATAAACAAAATACTTTGCTAATCGAGGGTGGACCAGCTTTGGACCTAGGGCTTAAATGATACATGTGTATATATCACTAGAGGGCACGGGCCTCCTCTGTAATTGAGGGCTTAGGCTTCAGTCCGCCACATTGGTATTTACCTACCATAACATTATTGTAAAAATCTTTACTTATTGTATGCAGGTTTTATTACTATGTTTTCATTAATGGTTTCTTAGATTTACGCGAATGTTATACATTGAAATAAAACTATTTTATCGCGGATTTGGTTTTATTTGACAGTCCGTGCACAGAATGCGTGGTCCGTGGTTCAGTCCGACCCGTGACCATGAAGACAGTAAAGTAACGTCACTCGGGAAGTTAAAAAATGTAGAGATTAAACCAAATCGCGATATCCGTAAAAATAGTTTTATTTCAATATTTTCCTTCACCGTAAAGCGTATGGTAATTGATGTGCTGGGGTCTAAGTCTGACTTAATATCTGGACGGTAAAGATATGTTTAAATAATGAACTATAATATTTATGTTGAGGAAAAGTTGAATGAGGATATTTTTATACATTAGGAACGGGATTCGTGTGAAAATGTTCCGAGGTGAGAAATAACAATCGGATGTACTTAATTGTGCTACTTTTCATTTACACGTGAGAAACAGAAAATATTGTATAAAGAATTATTTGCTTACATTGTTTTATATAATTTCGCTGGGTTAGCGTTTGTAGTTTTGTCTAGATGGAAAGTTGTCGGTATTTATGTGTCATCATGGTTATTATTTATTTGTATTGTATTTAAAGATATACAGGGCGAGCGTGGATGCAAGTTCGTAGGTGTCGATCTTACCGAACCTACACCATCCAAATCGGTGATATCCTCAAAAAGGATCAGGCTGCAACATGCATTCTCGTCGGTTCGGGGTCAAAAGTACCCTGAACCGACGAGAATGCATGAAGAGATTGAAGCTGAAGATGAGCAAAGTGGCGGTCCATAGTTTTCGCCTACTCCTTAGACATACAGGCGTGACGATTATGCATACATGTGTATGTATTTGAATATAACACGAAATAAAAGTACAATGAATAGAATGTAATCAGCAACATAGCTTAAAATGTCTTAATAGTTAATCAAACGAAAATCGTCCAGGTTACTACCACTTCCGACTGTCCACATCACATACTTACATAGGGTCGGTGCAATATGCCTTCAACCAGGTTGCAGACTTATTTGTCTTAGAATTTTATCGACAACTTTCTGCTTCAATTCTACCTATTTCGAGAGTAACGCTTAATGGTACCTACCCATGCAACCCTATATTAAAATGTCTAGAAATAAAATACTGACTTATACATTTCAGTATGCTTAAAACTTTGTGATAAATTAGAATAATTTAAATCTCATTTAAATCAATTGAAATGAAATGAAATTCGTTTATTGGTCACGTAGGCAATTAAATAACTCTTATGACAACAATTAAGTGTACTTAAAAAGCATTTTACTGTTGAAACTTTTCGTATTAAAATAACACACCGAACTCTGATTTCTCACGGTTTTTGTAACATCGTTATACTTTTAAATAGATTGAAATATTTAGTTGAATTTTTCCAATTACCATTTCAATTTATGTATTTGTGTAAAATTTGATATGTTAATATATTACAATTATTACAATCAATGACCATTAACACATTTAAACAATAATAATATACTCAACTGAAAGATGTTTTATAATATATAGTTATTTCGTATGGATTATAAATATTAATGGTTTTAAAACTTTCTTATGTGAATATGAGTGTGTGTTTTTGTTACGTTGCTATGATCCCATCGAAGTAAGTTTAATTATAGGCAAGAGTTGATTAATAGTTGCAGGAAATCGTTGGAAATAACTATTTCCAGCTTCGAAAAGGTCGTCATAGAAATCCTTGGGTAAGGCATATTTTGAACAACTTAATAAGATTTAAATAATACGAATTCGATTAAGATAGGACCAGCGTCAAGCTAGTCCATACCCCAGTCTCTGCTTTTGAAGTCGGGTAAAAAGTGTTATGTTTATCAGTTGAGATAGTCCAACTATATAGTGAGCTAGTGAACTAGTCTGCTTAGAAGGGGTGTTCACTGTGTGTAGTTTATGTTGTCAGAATGCAGATCTATCCAGAGGTAACCATTTACCGGTAGTCGATACAATTTCCCGGTTCTCAGAACCAATTGTACAAACTGAATCTTGAAATCCTTGGAAATACTTTGGGTAAATTTCGTAGTTAATTTCCTGTAGCTATAGATGGTGGAGCATATTAATCCAACATTTATATAAAAGGATTTTCTCAGAGATTTGTTGAGATTGCAACTAGTAAAGTTAGTAAACAAGTCTGGAACTGGTCGGCGCGGTGTAGTTTGCCTGTGCATTTATCAGAGCGCAGAGCGTGCGGCCCGCGGGTTCCCGCCGACCGCTCGCATTGTTCCCTGTTTGTCACCGTAACTGTCTAACTGTGCCTCGTACGTTCTTGTTTAGATAATTGTTATGCTATCTTCCTGAGTTTGTAAGGCTCGGTTGAATTTAGCCACTTTGACGATGTTAACGCAATATTTGATATGTCAAATGTATAGCTTTGATAGGCGTAGATATAATCAAAGTATAAGTTATTATCAAAGTTACTTGATGTAACCTATTCTTAACATAAGAATAGTTAGCTTAAGCTCACTCTAGAGTGAATTCTTCGATTTAAAAAGATTCGAATGGGTAGTTTTAGAATTTTTGTTTAGCATTGCGATATTGCGATCTTGCTCGCCCCATATCGCATCTTGTAAAGGAAATAGGCTTTTTGAACTGTCGGTGGCAGTAAACCTACCCTTCCATGCATTTTCGAACTACTTGTTGTGGGCATATTACGTATGTAATTGTAATATAAACGAATGAATGTCTTGCAAATAAGTAAGATTTAGATATTTAAGCTTAATCGTGTCTCCGACCTCGTATTACAATTTCTACAAATCTAGTTTTCATTAATTGATTCTGAACACCATGTATATCAACGAGGACAGCTGATTACTGTTGTGTATCGTTATCACTTATCAGTGCATTCGGACACAGCGGGCAATACTATCAAAAGATATGTTATCGCCGAAATTTTGCGAAATAAACAAGTGTACGAGTTTTCGTAACACGCCGTGTTTTCCTGCAAGTGGCATGTTTTGATGGTATTATATCTGATTATCCCATACTTGAGGGGTTAGATTAATTTGCTTTATTATTTACTGGCACGATAACATTACAATGAGTAACAGCATATAAATAGAGTAACAACCGACGACCGGCTAGGGAGATTATCCGAAACGTGACACTCGCTTGGGTCAGTATGGTGGGTATTTTTATTGTATACGGTGTTTGTTATTCGAGCGTATCCGAATATCCTGTAACCATTTAGAAGGACTCTCGCAATAAAATAGTAGCGTAAGTACATTATCTGAGGCCTCGAGGTTAGGCAGCAGACCAGACAACGTGGCTGCCGCCTCGACCAATTTTGGCTTGCGGCTGTGGAAGTTCCATCGGCTATCAAAGAAATATCAAGATACTTAATTGAAGAGCTGACAGAAACCTCTACGCTTTCTACTATTTGGTGGGCTCCGCGGCCCATAAAAACGAATGGCCATAGATTTATAAAATCCCACTAAGAGACCTAGCCGTCGCGTCGTATTGTCCTTACAACGTGGCTCGTGCCCAAACGCAAACGATGGGGCCCGCTTACTTTGAAAAAGCGTAATGTTGTAATTTCAATATACAAAAACACTAAGAACCTTAGTATCTTTATATGCATCTCAATCTGTTCGTTTTGTAAAACCAAAATCTAGCAAATAATAAGGATTTTTTTTAATTATTATTTTTCTAAATAAGTGTTAGGTTGTTTCTCGGCCTCTAGAGTCGAAGCCAGGGGCCCGTGGCATTTTGCGCACTCTGCCATCCTAATATTACGCCACTGGAAGGCACTGTGTGTTGTATACGATTTAATATCACTATATTACATAACACGGGAGAATGTAGCACCAGAGCGGCATTCTGCGGAACCAATGGAGCACGCTAGGAACCGACGCCTAGACCTTCGACAGGGAAGAATGCGGCCACGCGACGCGCCCCAACGGCTCCACACGGGGACGCCTGGCTTGAACACCAATGCTTATTTATAATTGCTGGTTTATAAGGTTCGAATTCGAATCATTGAGATAGCGCGAATGGTAAGAGACGTGTCATCTTGTGAAATTAATTTACAAGTATTGGGCGGTGTATTTTTTAGAGAATCGGCTAACGTGGTGTAAGATTCCCTCAGGTGGAGTGGTGATCTTCGCCGAGTGGCTGATAAGGAATGCGTGAAAGAAGCTAAGAAATGTTCTGTGTGGTATGCATGTGCATAGAATGATCGAATACCACTAAGTAAAGATTTTCGTTTTGGTCACATGGTCCAGGACTGGTCTCTATAGGCTGATGATGGAATGATGTTCCAAAAATTTGTTTCTAATTCAATAAAATTGATGGCGTAACATTCGCACGGTCGAATTCGAACGCAAATGTTGGTCCGAAAGCGAAAATCATGTGAAAGTCGGCGGTTTATGTGCTAAACGTGGTGAAATTAATATTTATTTGATGTCTTGTTTAAACGATAATTGTCGTGATTGATTATGTCATTTGAGTAATCGGCGACTAGCCGGCTGTGTATCAACACGGTACTGGAGTATTTGAGTGATCATTATTTGTTTTAATTCTAGGTAGGTCTTTAAATTCTTGTAGTTCATATACAACAAAAGAAACGTTTGATACAGTGGGGCTAACACTTCTTGAACATTTAAATTTTGAACAGATCTTTTTAATTCCAGAACCAATTAGAAACTACAATTTTACTAAAACGAAAGGGTTGATATGTTTTATTCAGTCGTGGACTTGTACAAGTAAAAAAGAAATATTATGTTTAATGTTTCCATCACTACTCCATTCAAGGAAGGAAAAAGCAATGTAAACAAACTTGTACATAATTTTCAAATGTCTGTGGTTTATTGTGGGTTCATAACAGTGGAATTTTAATAAAAAAGGAAGTATTTGTTTACAACGTGTTGTATTTACCTACTGTTCTACCAGAGCAACGTTGAAACTGCGTGATAGTTCTATTATATGTATTGCGAAAATATTTTCTTTTTCAATTTACGCCATAATTAGTCCAATATTTGTCTTGTATAGAATATACGTTTGTAGCTCTATGCATGCTCTAGATTGTGAGTGATTTGTTTTGTCGACACGTAAGAAATATCTTATATAATAATTTCAATAGTCAATAATGGCACTGAATTCGTATCTAACAAACTACTTATAAAGATATGTATATCTACGAGTGAATTATGGATGCAGATTGCAGTATCATTATGTATGTAGTGCATACGAAATACGGCGCTACGGTCGAGTGCAAACACACAGTTGCGTTCTCAAACAGTAATGCAAGGCTGGAAAATTCGTAGACTATTTTATGGGAGGTAATTAGAAAAGCAATTTACGATAACAAGCACATTACTTGACTACATAAAGATAACTTTGTAAGTTAAAGTTAAAATAATGTCTGGAGCAATCAGATGTCTGATGACCGTCTGGCGCAGCGGCTAACTTAGTTTTCTACGCCGGAGATTGCATCTGCGATCGATCGGATAAACATTTATACAGCCTTCAGACCGGGGCTGGGTGTGGGTGTCAGTAGTTCTAGACGCACCTACGAGAGGAAATAATACAGGTTTATGGAAAGTTTATAAATGAAAGTTTTATATTTATTTATATCAGAATTAGAATTAATAGGTTAGTAAATCGAGCAATCGAAGTGTCGGACGACCTCGTTAAGGTTTTCGGAAGGCTGGATGCAGCCCGATTCCTTCTGGTCGATGTGAAGATCCTTAAGGGAGGCCTATGTTCAGCAGTAGATGTCCTGTAGCTCAAGAAAGAGAGAGAGAGAGAGAGAAAGATCATAATTAGCAGCGAAGAGGAGGAAATTTCTTTCAGTATCCCAAGTCGTACTCAAGACTGGATCATGTTCTCTACATCAATTGACTACAGTGCATTTATGAGTAGATTCTTAACTGGTGTCTCTGACGCACATATCCAATTAACATAATAGAAAGACGGAAAATTATAATTAATAACGACGGCATAGACTCATGCTTACACATTCCAATATTTATATAAGGCAATTTTTCAACTATTTTTTGCAAATAGGTTTATTTAAAACAATTTCTTTTTAATTTTAATTATAATAACGATGGAAAACCGATTGAGAGACATCTCAATACAATACTAACTAGAACTACAAGCTAGGGTCTTGAGTAAATACCAAGACACACTTATTTAAATTCAAAGTTACATTAGTAGTAAACATTAATTAAAGGCTTGCCTAAAAGTAAAGAAGTGTGATGGAAATAATCGTGAGGGATCTATATAACAGTTTTTCATAAGAATTTAAAATGTTATGCCTACGAAGCCACTGTGCCAGCGCGGTAGACTGACGTCCTTATCTTTTAAATCATAGTGAATGTTTGAACATTGAAATAGGAATGTTTAATTTTAGAATCGATTTTTTAAAAAGTTCTGACTTGATCTGCTGGGTATACACTTACTATTTACACAGTAGTGCAGATCCTTGTGTGACTCAAAAGTCTTGAAATGTGAAGATGATAAGTTTAAGCGGTTTCTGAGTAGCGTCATCCTTACCTCAGAAGTGCATTGATAAATAAGTGTTTTGTAATCATATTTCCTATTTAAATATCTGACTCAGATAGTGTTAAACGAGTGTCGTCATCATATTTATTGAAATAAGCAATGTAAGTATGTTTGTGATACAAAAATATCATGCGAATTATATTTTTCACGTATAAGACTTGCCTTATTGGTGTACTGGCAAAGTGAATAGATTATACATAATTTGATTTCAACCATTCCGCACTCTGTTTCTTTTGTACTCAAATTATTTCTGGGTCATAAAATAAATAATAATTAAACAAATATCATTGCAAAATTTGCTCATAGCAATAAGTGTACATAGCAAAAATACCGCCTACGTCGACCATTTTCAGCGAAAACCGACCGCGTGTGTCGCATGACCGATCACCGCCCAGTTTTTCAAACAGGGAATTCCTGTCGCAAAACGCTACAGCGGTATAGCCCATAAAACATCGTGACCGGGGCAGTAAAGCGAAGGGACATGGGATTACAAAATTTGTATTTGAAATGAAATGAAATTGCCCTTGTTTCTTTGTTAAAATGTTAGTACAGAATAGGCCGTTAACCCGACTATTGATATTCGTATCAAGTCGATTGATAGTCGCACCCTAATTCGACATTTTCTGGTCTAGAAATATAGGCCGCAGCGATCTGTTGGAACCAACATGCGTCCAACAACTTCCTGCATTCCTTCATTAGGTCATACAATAATCTTGTGATATTTTTCATATGTGATTTACATTGCTATCAGTAGATATTGCAATCGTATGATATTTGAACAGGTTAGTGATTACAACATAATATATTGCCGCTATCTGACACATTTAGATTGTTTGTGTTTTTGTTTAGCTTAAAGCGGGTTAAATAAGATAATATTATTACGGTAACGTCTGATACCCTCAAAACATTAATACAACATTTGTAAATATATTTTGAAATGTAGGTAAAATGCAACGGGTGCTCCTATTTCAAGTCATTATTTCCGCCACTTAATATTATGAGAGGCAAACTATAGCTACAACGAAATAAGTTCCAGCCTAAAATTGCTATTAATTAAATAAAACATACATAAATATCACGCCTTTTTACCAGAAAGGGAAGGCAGAGGTTCACCCAGGTCACTCGCTTTCCGCGTTATGGGTTTTGTCACACGATATGATAGAGGGCGGGCCTATCGCCATATCGGGCACAAATTCCTGACTCCGTTTTAATAATGAAATAAAACAATAAAATCTAATATCACTTTACTCGACCCGGGATTTGAACCCGATACCTCAGCGTTGCAATCGTATTATAGTAAAACTACGAAACTACTGTTGCTGAAAAAACTACTGTTTGCGATACGTGCTGGTAATTCAACATTATATTCTATGGTAGAAAATAGCTTACCAGATCACAGCAATCATGTCAGTATTATTTTAACTGTTGCGCCATGTTCTTTATAAGATATATTACATTAATTTGAGTTTCTTCTGGTGGCTTAAAATATAATTCGTCTCGTCTTAACGATAATACTTAAAAAAAATCGTTTTGCTGAGGAAGGATATTTCAAATATGTTACAAGATTTCGTTATAATTATGTTATTAGGGCATTAAACATCCCTCGGTGAAATTAACGTGAAAAATACATTTTATATTTTAATTTTATGTGCCTAGTGGTTTTACCCACGTTATATTTAAATTGTCGTCTATCCTACAGGATAATCGTTTATTTATCCGGGATAAATAGTATTGTTCTCTGTTCCCTAATTATCTTTACAGAACTGTGCCGATCTCTTTGTTGCACGATCAAAGAAACACTTAACAAATCACATATCAAATTTATATTAGTGTGATGTAACGTGCAATAACATGATTAATTAATCATTCGACACAATAAAATACCTATACCTCTTTCCTAATCAAGGCGAAACCTTTCTCTAATCATATTTGTCCATGATAGTACAAGCGATTGTTTACATACAATAACTCACTGGTAAATCGAATTGCTAATCGACACGTAGCGTTTAACACTATCGGTCAGTTATGAACTGTTTGAGTCACTGTTGCTGTTGCGCTGTGACCATGACTCAGTTTCGGCCGGTCGTCCTTCTTGTTTAGAGTTAGGGTAGCCAAAAATGTTTAGGATGATTGATTTATCAATTTGTCTATCGATAATATCTGTTAACACTTAGATTAATTCGTGGCGTGACCATGGGCATGGCGCGTCGGCACTAATCGTATTTTAGTAGGAACGACTGAATTCCTGCAAAATAATACATTTCATGAAACACAAAGAAAGTGAGACACATGGTATCAACTATCAATTGGTTTTATACAAAGTAATAAGATATTTTTGTTAATTAATGGTAAAGAATACAGTTTTAGTGTCCAAATAAGAGTTTTTTTTTCTAATAACTTACTTGTATACAGTACGCAGATCTAAAACTCAGGACGCTGTAATAATTATAGCAAATTATAGTGCGTTGGCAACCCTGCTTTGAAATGATTGTCATCAACTACTATTGAAAGGCGGAGTTGAAATATCTGTGTCAATGAAATGTAATAGTATTTCCTATAAAATGGTCACCTATACCATTGGTTTATATTTCATTTTGCTCTTTCATTTACACCTGAAAGGTATTTCAGAAAAAGTAATTTAAAAAAATTTAACCACTTCAAAATATTAATTAAATAAAATAAATCTTTTAAAATACCAAATACCTAAATAGTGCAACATTTTTTGAAGTCTGCACTGATATAAAACGTATGCCACTAGTATAGTCTAAAATTGGAAAATGCAATTAATTAGTTATCACAGTTTTCTCTTATTCTCGCGTCAACATTGAGGTTCAAACCTTATTATGGCTAAATGAGTTACACTTCTATACATTATTGTCATCTTTGATCATTGTTGAGAGATTATATTAGTTAGGTAATTACTTTAACAAATAGTACGTTATCAATTTAAGCCAATGTCGATAAGTGAAAGATAACCATCTCTTGCTGGTGGGTAATTAGATTGCATTATTTTATAAGACTGCACTGTATTTTCCGCGCTATATTTTCCCGATTTGAGATTAGATTAAGTGTCCAACAGGTATATATGAATACTTAATAACTTAAGCCTTTTAATAATTATTTATCATTGTCCCAAACTGCATGCTGTGTTTGCAATTTGCAGAATAAAGTTTTATCACATATTTTGTTATTGCATATACTAATATGTAGTAGTTTAGTTTAAGATTATATCCAATGTTGTAAACCAAATTAAGGAAAAAAAAAATATTTAAAAATTCATTGATCTACTGCCTCGTCTGCACTGCGGCCGTGGCTTAGTTTTAGCCGGGCGCCCTTCACGCTGGGCACGAATCAATTGCGATCATCTACCATGCTTGCGTAAGGCGTTATGGACGAGTGCGTTTTGAAGTCTAACAGATGTTGGTTTCCGCACTTTTATGGGATGATGTGCAGGAAGTTATGGTTTGTTAATTGAGTATGTTAGTAGCATGAACAATGATTTAATGTTATTGACCTAACATAAGTTATTAGACTTCATATACCTTTGAAACTTTTGAACTGTAGGTATACTAGGTTCTTCCTAATGTTTCCCTCACTGTTAGAGAAAGATAAGTGGTGACAGTCCTACTTATTATGTAGCCAATACCTGTTAACGATTAAATCTTTTTGAATTGGTAAACAAGGATTCGAACCTAGATCAAGGTTCGCTTTTTATAACAGTTGTTCCTTCTACAGTTACTGGTCCATCTACGGATGTCGATGATTGATGCCTGTGACCGTTAATTAGTTTTACCCACTGCAGCCTTGGTCGTGAACATAAATCATCGTGTCTACCGCTAAGTACATAACTGGTATGGTCATTATCATTTAATGTATTGGTTGATCTTTTTTTTTTCTTGTCAGGTACCGCTAACTTGGCTCTTTAGGGTTTTTACTACGTTATAAATAACACATTATACATATAAACATATGTATAATGTTCTGAAGGTTTGGCAGAAACGGAAGCACAAGCATTAGTGGCTACGAGAGCCTCTGTGGTGTAGTCAGTTGTGAAATGAGAGGGATTCTATCTCCCATTAAAATTTAATTTAATTATTTAAGGACCTTCAGAGAAGCTTATGCGACCTACGAGTAATATAATGAAGACAATGGTAAAGCGTTATTACAGTCTACAATTGTCACGGATTCTTCATCTACAGGAGACCACAGCATGCAAATTTAAATATTCATACAATAGGAGAATTTAATGTTTGTATGTCCCACGAGAATTTCTGTCGGGTCTGAGCGTTATGAGAACAAAAATTCTGTCGTAGCTTGACACCCTCGACACAAGACTTGGTATCTTACTCTAGGGTCTATGTATCTCTATGACTTATGGTTGTATTCGAGTTCTTGCTCGTCATGTATCCCCTGTATAACTGGAACAATATATTCAAACATTACGACATATGTCGTGCCGCGCCGGCATCGCAGATAGTCTGTCACGGCATTACTACGTGTGTCACATGTATATGAGTGTTGATACTGTAGGTGCGGTTGCGAAGCTTGCTGTTGCTACACCAGGCTTTCGAACCACGAGGCACTTTCCTTTTGACTTGAATTGTTAGGAAAATGATAATACCCAGGTTGAAGTGATTTTCATGCAATGTATTTGACTTTTTTTGGGTATGAAATGGCAGTCTCTCTGAGCCGGAATGGCCTCAATTTTCTCTGTGATAGCTTTTTATTGGGACGAAATGTTGGTAAAGGCTTATTTTGCGCGAAGGTTTTGTTAGATAGCATAAATAGCATAGCCGGTCGTTATTTATGAAGTAATTAAAGGAATAAAAATAAATAAATCTAAAAAAGCTTTGGAAACTAAAATAGCGGTTATTGATAAAACTGCCAGGTATTTTTTTTCAAACTTGGTACAATGTTACCTTAGGAACATGTGGTTTAAATTTAATACCATATGACCTATCGCCCCATATATGTCGACGTTTGCTTTACTGTTTAGTTCCTGTAATATTTTTGCTATCATCACCGATTTTGCTAAATGTAAAAAATATTCAGACAAAATAAAATGCAGCACATCTATATCCGAAGCAGATAATAAAATACTCGTACAGGCTAATAAAAAAAACTGACATCTCCAACGATAGAAAGTTGAAATGGACAAAGCGATATTGTTACCAAATTCTATTGTCGATGCTTGTTTCGCTAGGTCGTGATGTTCAGCTGTCGTGACCTCGGACACATCTCGTCAGAGATCGCAAAAACTCATGGCAAAAAATGCCTCCTGATCATCAGTTTTTGTATCACCTTCAACAAGTAATGGTGGCATGGATGGTTTAACGGGGAGTCGTGATGTTCAAATGTTTTTGTGTTTAGAAGCTTTATAGATCGTAAATATTCATCATTGCTCCGTGAATGGATGGTACAATGGTACTTTTATGCGCAATTTTGCATTTGTTTCTGCATCTGCACGATGTAGCTGGATCTTACCAGCATTCAACATAAGTTTAGGCACAGAATCCATAGTCGAATTTGCCTATGTTTCATCTTTTATTATTTTTACTAATGACTAATATGGTGGGTAACTGGAACAGTGGAATTGTGAAATAAATTAGACTAAGGTAAACTGACCAAAGAAACTAAAGGACTTATTGGACCACAAGCAAACAAAATGCAAATTATACGCAAAGATAACTGTAATTTAAATAAAACTAGCAGGTGATGTAATTTTGTATTAAAAAAAAACAATATTTTAAGTTACAAATATATTTTTGTTCTATCTACTATTGCTGGAAAGCCATATAAACGCTTAGTAGACATATCAATTAAAAAGCGTATATCAATGT
This sequence comes from Deilephila elpenor, assembly GCA_949752805.1. Taxonomy (NCBI): domain Eukaryota; kingdom Metazoa; phylum Arthropoda; class Insecta; order Lepidoptera; family Sphingidae; genus Deilephila; species Deilephila elpenor. The sequence continues at coordinate 8,378,259 of OX457119.1, forward strand.
CTGGTTTTGCTCGTGTTTGTTTCACGTTTTGGCAAGGTTTTCAATGTCGCGCGTCGTGCGGGCCGCGACGGCCCCGCCACGCCGTCGTGACGTGCTCTGTTGCGCAACTATCAGATTTGTTTTCATCTCGTGCTCGATATCGTTGATTGTTTACTGTTGCCTTTGCGGGATTGGCTGGTGGAGGGGTATTTATTTCTATATCGTCATCATAGTAGTTTTTTTTTTTTTTTTTTTTTTTTTTTTTAAAAAAATACTTGTCCCTCCGATACCGTTCAGAGGATTTTTCTACATAAATTTTATGATTAGCATACATTCGTTTAAAAACGACTAGAAAAAATAAAAGTTACAAAAGTAAAAATATCACACATAAAGTGCTTCGTCTGATGCTAATTTAACTACCTATCTGAACGATTACAGTCATCCGACAACTACAAGATACTACTATTTTACAGTAAAAATACAAGTATGTACAAAAAAATCAGATAACTTTAAAAAACATTAAGACTTACATACTTGTTAAAAGAAATTTAAAATCATTGTAAAATTTACACATTTTTAGATATAGCATGTCTTCTTCGTCAAAACCACATTCCTTGGCAACTAGGTTTATATAATATCATATTATATTAAGTAGTTGCCCCATCTATTTGTTCCTATTCAACACTTTACATGCTATATCTCTACAGTATCTTAAAAATTTAGATCTTATTTCACCGGTCTCCAGTATACTGCTTAGGTTATCTTTACATATTTTAACATCAATTTCGCTTTCGACTTTCAGACGTTGATACAGATATACTGGGCATTCGGTCAACACGTGCAAGACATCTTCAATGGCCGCTGGGTCACAGATGCATGAGGGGCTCTCCTTGCACTTGAAGCGATTCAAGTACTCAGAGAATCCCCCATGACCCGTGAAAACTTGCGTGAGAACCGGGTCCGTTGGCATCTTCCTGATTACGCTGTATGCTTGTCTGGCGTCAGGGAAAAACAGCTTGGTCACTGAAGCTGTTTCTCCCGCCCGATAGCGCTCGTTCCACTCGTCAATCGACTCCTGTCGGATCTGTCGCTTGACGAATGATACGGGGCATAGGTCATAGTCGGGCTTCTTTTTCAGCGTTTGGGCCGCTGCTTTAGCGAGTTCGTCTGCGCGCTCATTCCCAGCCAACCCCACGTGCGCCTTAACCCAAAAGAGGTTAATGGTTTTTTCGCACTCTACGGTCTTACTCAACAAATCGTTGATGCCAAATGCAATGGGGTGGAGGGAGCTTCCGCTCGCGACGGACTCGAGCGCGGCCCTCGAATCGCAGAAGATGCTGTAGTCTTTACGACTGCCCTGTAAGGCCATTTGCACAGCTTTCCGCAGAGCGAGCAGCTCTGCCTGGTAAACGGTGCAGAACGATTCCAGTTTCATTTTGGTGGCTTTCGTCTCGGCATCGCCGTCCCATAAGGACACCGATGCTCCGACTTGGCCACCAATTTTGCTGCCGTCGGTGAATACCTTGACGGTATTCGCAGCCTTGAGGTTCAGCTCTGCATCGTTCACCACGCATTCGAACTGCAACGCTCTACGGTGAGCCGGGTGTTTCGAAATAGCAAGGGGCACAGGACATTCCACCTCTCGGTCACCCACCACTTGCTGAGTATGTCCTTTTTTCACTTCGTAAAGAAGCGCCGCTTCTCGGACACGAATGTCTAGCGGAAGGATCCCGGCAAGCAGCAGGGCCGAGTTTAGTGAAACGGTCCTGTAGCCCTTTACCATTTTCTGTGCAAAACCCCGCTGAACCCTAGCGAGCTTCTTCTGTATCCCTATCTTATTGCTCGCTGGCGCCCAAGCACTGGCCGCATATAATATCGTGGGTTCAACGACTGCCGTATACAGGGTTTTCACTACTTCAGGTCCCAGTCCCCACTGCACCTTTGCTGCAGTAGCCAGTCGTTTGTAGAAGCCTATAGCCTTCCTACAAACTTCCGAGACGTGCGTGTTGAATGTTAATTTGTCATCCACAGTCAGGCCCAGTATTTTAATTTCGTGTGACAGGCCAATGTCCACTCCGCCCATGCGCAGGATTGGGGAGTCGTACTTGAGTCGTCGTGTTACGACCATAGCCTTCGTCTTCTGAGGAGCGAAATTCAGCTTATTCCGGACTCCCCAATCCCGCACATACGCTAGCGCCTCATTGGCCTGTTTCTGTATTTTTAGTGTCTCATCTCCGTGAAACACTAACACAACGTCATCGGCAAAGGCTTGGCAGTAAAAGCCCCGCTTGTCGAGCTCCTTTAGCAGTGGGTCGAGGAGCAAGTTCCACATGATAGGACCACCAATAGACCCTTGTACACATCCCTTGGTGGTCGTTCTCATGTGTTCTACTCCGGCGTAGCGAACTTTAACTCTACGGCTCTCGAAGTAGCTGTCTACTAACCGTCTTATATTTTTCGGACAACCTTCCTCCGCCAGTCTGACCTTAATGGCAGGCCACCAAGCACTGTCGAAGGCTCCCTCTATATCCAGTGAGATCAGTGTGACAATTTTCTTGTCACTCACTTTACCCCTGATGTACTGGAGTAGGGTATAGAGGGTATCATAGTAGTTAGTATTATTATGATTGCCATCATCGTCGGAAGCATCATTTTCAATATCATCATCATCATCTGCAACAGTATCTATCTATGCAGCCACAGAAAGTCCACTGCTTAACATAGGCCTCAAGAATCTTCACATTGACCTGGTAAATGATTATGAAGACTTAATTTAATAGAGGAGTGGTTATAAAATATTTATACCTACCGATTCTAGAATTCGAATGAATGACTTGGTAATATTTTAACGACAAACCATTCATATTAAATAACCATATTCATGTATAGATGATGATCATCTATTGTTTCTTTGTGTTTAAATATTGGTGTACAAAAAAGTATACATTAATTAATAAAATTACAGTCTCCGTGGCGCAGTTGGTTTGACGCCGCCAGTGAAACGAGAGGCCGCGGGTTCGATCCCCGCACCGAAACAAATACTTGTGTGATCCACATGTATTTGATTTGGACCTGGGTGTTTGTGAGACCGAAATAACTCTCGTAGTTCCTGATTTCCACTACACAAGACTCAATCTTAGTGTGGGGTTAGGACTATGTTAGGACTGTTTTTTTTTTTTTTTTTTTTTTTTTTTAAACTGGCACGGCATAGTGACTGCATTGCACCTGATGGTAAGTGCTAATGCCGTCCAGATAGAGTATCGAATGGTATCAGACGGTAGTCTCATACCATTCGACACAATCATGCCGGCCCGCTGAGATGCCTCTTCACGCTACGGCGGAAGGACCCAGGATTATAGGAAGGAGGGAACACGTGCGGTGGCAAACCGTTCCACAGCTTGACTGTACGGCAGAAAAAAGAGTTAGAGAACCTTTTGGTTCGCGCCGAAATGGATTGAACAGTCAAGCTATGGCTCCGCAAGCCAGCACGCGTGGTTCTGTTAAGGAAAGGAGAGGAGGGGATTAAATTGAACAATTCCTCAGAGCATTCGCCATGATACAGACGGTAGAACACGCTTAGAGAGGCGACATCCCTCCGTAACTGTAGCGACTCTAAGTTGCCCGTAATGTCTGCATCATTCACAATGCGGATGGCCCGCCGCTGCAATCCATCCAAGGCATCGAGCAAGTACTGGGCGGATCCATCCCAGAGGTGCGAACAGTATTCCATACCCGGCCGAACCTGCGCTTTATACAAGCGGTAGAGTTGACCGGGCGCGAAAAACCGACGCACCTTGTTCAGGACCCCAACCCTGCGGGAAGTGGCAGATATTACGCCCTCGATGTGATTCCTTGGATTAAGATCACAACGGATATCCACACCAAGGATACTCAGGTCATTCCGCATTGAGAGGGGAATACCCTGAAGAATGGGGAGGGGAGAGAACGGGGATTTTTTGCACGTGAACGCACACACCTGGGTTTTCCTGGCATTGAACTCAACCATATTCCTGGAGCCCCATGTAGAAATGAGATCCAAGGACCGATTGAGCTCAATGACAAGATCCTCGCGCCCACTCACAGTGTCGACCCGGCAACCTGGGGACCCATGGCAGTATCGCCCATGAACCGTGCTGTCATCTGCATAGCAATGAATGTTGCCAAGTGACAACATATCATTGATATGCAGAATAAACAGGGTGGGCGACAGCACCGAGCCCTGCGGAACTCCGGCATTTACCGACATGAGCGCCGAAGCGTGTCCGTCAACGACGACACGCATTCTACGCCCATGCAGAAAGCCAGAAATCCACGAACACAAGTTGTCGGGCAGACCGTATGCCGGAAGCTTGGATAGGAGACCACGGTGCCAGACCCTATCAAACGCCTTGGCTATGTCGAGGCTCACAGCAAGAGCCTCGCCACGCCGGTCTATCGCCTCACCCCAGCGATGCAGGACAAACGCCAGAAGATCACCCGTTGATCGGTTGTGACGGAATCCGTACTGTCTGTCACTGATCAACGAGTGATCCTCCAGGTAGCGGACCAATTGAGCGTTTATGATCCGCTCCATGACCTTACACATCACTGAGGTGATAGCGATAGGGCGATAATTGGTAGGGTCTGACCGATCACCCTTTTTGGGGATCGGTTGCACATTGGCCTCCCTCCAAGATTCCGGCACAACACCTGTGCGGTAGGACACTCGGTAGAGGCGTGTCAGTGCAGGAGACAACTCCGCTGCGCAACTCCTTAAAACCACCGCCGGTATTCCATCCGGACCACTGGCTTTCCGCACATCGAGAGACCGTAGTTCACGCCGCACATCACACTGCCTGATGCGAATATCCGCCATTGAGGATCCGCAATCAGGCAGCACCGGCGGGGGCCGGGAACCACAGTCCTCGAGGCGGGAATTAGCCGCAAAGAGATTTGCCAGTAAGGCGGCTTTCTCTTGCGGCTTGTGGGCCAGCGAACCTTCCGGGTACCTCAGCGGTGGCAATGCTGGACGGCAGAAGTTAGACTGGACGGCCCTGGCCAAACTCCAATAAGCACGACTGCTAGTTGGGTGATTGGCCAACGCACGCCCAATCCTGCAAACGCGCTGGGCATCTGCTCTAACGTAGGCCTTCTTGCAGGCCTTGGCGGCTCGATTATAGGCTTCCTTGAGGGAACTGATATTAGGATCCTTGTTAGCGCGACCCCTGATCCAAGCGCGATACGCCGCCTGTTTGTCACCGACAGCATCGGCGCATGCCCGATTGAACCAGGAGCGTCCACGACCCTTACTGGCGATCTCAGAGGAAGGAATATAATATTCCATTCCTAGTCTGATTTCGTCAGCAATAGCGTTGGCACTCGCAGAAGGATCTTTTCCCTCAAAGCAGCGCTGCCGCCAAGGGATAGATGCGAAATATTCCCGCATGCCGTCCCAATCCGCCGACGAGTAATGCCAGACCCTTCGCTTAACCTGCACGGGACGTGGAGGAGAAGCGAACGGTACCGACGACCGAACCAGGCAGTGATCGGAAGTGCCCAGAGGAGCACTAACGGTCACACTATACCCGGCCGGGTGACTCGCCAGCAGAAGGTCCAGCAGAGAAGGCGCATGACTCGCCACATCCGGGATCCTGGTGGGCTGGTTCACCAGTTGTGACAAGTCATGTGTCAGAGCGAATGCATGGGCAGCTCTGCCAGCATGATCGGTCTTGGAGGAGCCCAACCACAACTCATGATGTGCATTAAAATCCCCCAAGACCACCATTTCCGCTGACGGGAACCGCACCTGCGCGTCATCTGCCGCCTGGCTAAGGTACCTGAACAGCCGAGTCGTCTCATCGTCCCCGTTGTGTGACCTGTAGAGGCACACGTAGATGCGGCTCAGAGAACCAAGATCCACGTGCACCCACAGTGCGGAGAAGGAGGGGTCCTCCATGCAGCGCAGACGGCGACAGCAGACGTCCGACCGAACATACAAGCATACCCCGGCTTTTGGCTTGAAGTTTCCTTCAAGCGAATAACCGGGGTACATCAGGTAAGAATTGTCGGCCGGACAACGAATCTGCGTCTCCGTCAAGAAGAGCAAAGCAGGCCGGGCCGTCTCAAGATGGTGGTGGACGGCATTAATGTTTGTATGGAGTCCGCGGATGTTGGCGAACTCCATAGTGAACGCGGTGGTGGGGTTATACACCGCTGAAGGACCTGCTTTCTTTTTGTGCACTGTCATGAAGGTAAGGGTTAGGTTCGGTGAAGAGGCATCGAGGAGCCTGTATCAGGGCACTAAGAAGGCCGAACGGGTACAGGGACAAGGGAGTTGGCAGGAGGAGAATTGATCCGCCGGACGGAAGGGCCCCCGTACCCTCCCGGGATGGGCCGCCGGGACCCCACATCCGGTCACCAACCGGCACGACGGACCCACCCAAGATTATGCGCGGCATGGTGAGGCAGCCTCTCGTAGTGGTTAGCTACGATTGGGCCCCTGTACTGTACCGCGGGCGGCCAGCGGACAACCGTTTCTACGGGTCTCCCTGGCCGGCGGGTCAACACTCCTTCCACCGACAGCGTACCGCAAATACCCACACGGCACAACCTCATACCCAGATACAGGCCCCTCGAGAAACCGGGGGATAACGGGCTGATCCCGGAACGCGACCCCCTTGCGGGGATCACTATGGCGGTCTTTACGCCGCGTTAACGGTGGTCGCTACCCGGGCGGATGCAGGCATCCTACCACCACGAACTGTGTCACTCATTTGGCACTACCCAGGGGTCACGTGTAGGGAAACTAGAGTCAAAGCCTACGGACGCGAGTGACGTTAACCCCCAAAATTGGGTGTATTTAAATAAATATATAAAATCATACCATGCCGTGGAATAAATAAAATATCATTTCACAGCGCAGACGCGGTCCCACCGTGAAGCGATGTTTAAATAATAAACAGGTAAAAGTCGGCGCTGTGCAGACGGTCGGGTTTCTAATATTTAATGACAATACGTTTTTGCAACGATATCGAATTGCGAGGGATGGCGTATGTGTTGTAATAAATATAAGGGTGGAATTGGATGGAGTTTTGCATGCGATATCAAGGGGAATGAGCCAACGAGTCCAGTGATTCAAGGTGCAGAAATTATTAGTGAGGGAGAATCGAAGTTTTAGGTAGTGAAAGTAATAATTCTGGAGTTTTTTAAATTTTACTCCAAGAAATACGATACATTGCGAGTAAAAAGCAATTGTATAGGTCCTATTGCCTCGTTTTTATTGACCTATCGAATAGGAGAATAGGCATGAAAACAGGTAAGGGGATTACCGTGCCTCTATTTTCATTTATATTTATGTATGATCGACCTTCGACACGACGTGATGAAAGTGATAATTAATGAATAAGGCCATAAGGTCATAATACAAGAAACTAATAAAAAAATGTTTAAGTCGAATGTTAAAAAGCACTTCTTAACCAATTTGCCCTAATGTATAATGTATAATTATTAACTGAATGTATAAATTGATCCTGCAGTCAAACTGTTTGTATAGTTTTGCAGGACACTTATGTAGATTATAAGTTTATTCTTTGGTTATTAATAAATAAAATAAAAAATAAAAAAACTACGAGGACAGGAATAACTTTAAAATGTCAAAGGTTTGTGCATCACATCTCTGACCTATGATTAACTAGCCTGGGTAGCTAACTAGGCTGTCTCTTATTTTTAGGACATTGTATAAAATACTGCCTTGGCGCGGTGCTGCAGTTGCACTATGGTACGACTACGTAAATTATTCTTTTTAAAAATATATCTTACTTGCAAATTATAACAAATAATTAATAAACTGCTCTGATTTAAACCAACTTGTAATTTGTGTAATAATCTCTATTGTAAACTGGTTTTAAAAAGAGCAATACTAGAGTTTCTTGCCCGTTCTTCTCTAGTGAAAACTGCTACCCGAACCGGGTGGTAGTTCAAAAAATTACGGAATCTAAATAATGTTTTTTTTTTTTTTAAGTATGTGTATATTCATATATTTTTACATGTGTTTATTTTTATATTTATATATTTAGAGTAATACATTGTTGATAATTATTATTTATTTTACGCTTTAGACTGCCCTTTCTTTCTCCTATTTATATATCCATCCCATGGTTGCCTGTAAGAAATTACCTAGTGTGATAAGGCCGCCACTTGTACTATTATTTGTATTGTATAAGTTTGCATTTGTATATCTCTATGTAGTGCAATAAAGTATTAAATAAATAAATAAATAATAATAAATAAATAATGTTGAACATTTTAATGGATTCAATAAATTATTTTCATTTCATTACAATGCTGAGGTCTCGGATCGAATCCCGGGTCAGGCAAAGTTATATTGGATTTTTATATTCATATCAGCCCGGAATGTGTGCTCGATATGGCGATAGGCTCGCCTCCTGTCACTTCATGGGACGGAACACAAGGCGAAACGTGGGTGTCCTGATAGCACCTCTGCCTACCTCTTCTGGGAAAAAAGACGTGAGTTTATGTATGTTTGTAGTATAAAATAAAAGTATTACAAATAGCCAAGCGACCTACGCGCTTATAAAATCTTTTAGCGTATTTCCGTCCATTATATATTTAGATGAAGAATTCTTATCATGTAATGTTACGTTAGAATTTACGAGTTTTATTTTGAATTCATTGCGTGTTAATGTTAGCAGATATATGGGGGAATAACGATGTTATTATTTATAGCTTCTGATGAATTTAGAGTATCCAGTTGAAGTTTATATTATTGCTTATTAGTCACCACACTATATTGGCTTCCCTGCTTTGGGTTTAATTCGGGCAGTGTTTCTCGAGTCGTCAGTGTGAATCTTATTTGGATGAAGTAATTAACATTACGACTTTGGATTTTGGAATTTTGCTTAATTACCCAGGGTAAAGTAACTCATATCAGTGCACCAGATTGAATTGCAGAATTCCAGATTGAATTGATTGCACATTAGATTCATGAATAATTCTTGGGTGTTTAGTAATTATAACACGTATCGTGGGCAAGTCAGAAAATACAAGACTACGGGCTCAGAGGGAGTGCCCTGAATGAAATATTTATAGACAGGGTGTCCCAGAACTAGACGATAAACCAGTAACCAGAGATAGGCCAAGCTATAACAGCACCGAAACAAAAAAAATATAGTCGATAGCAGTGGCGAAGGGTTCATACAAGCCGATTCCTAGCAGCACGCCTTATAATTTAAAGGAAATTATTAATTATGAACATTTTTTTAAACAAGTTATATGAAGAAAATAATCAAATAATAAACAATATTAAAATAAATATAAACAATAAACAAATGTTATTCGATATTAATAAACAAAATATTATCGATCAATTAATAACACAACGACAAACGTAAGTACATGCATACGAAACACGGCTCCGCCTAGATCCCGATGACGTCACGTCAGGCTACAAGAACACAGCACGAGTTCCCGTTGCTCTCGCGCGCATTTCCAACGCATTATTTGCCATCTCTGTTACACGTTTGTTGCTCAGAACTGCATGCAAAATTGCTCCTTAAAACCTTTAGCTTTTAAGGTCTAAATTTATTTGTAGAAATACGACGGTATTCGCTTGTGAATATGCCGGTGGGCCTACGGCTTATAAAGTAATTTGCCAGTTCGCGCCTCTTTTATTTCGTGTTTATAATTAGAAAATATTATTTACTACTGTGTTGTTTCAGTGTATATGTATAATGCGGTGTCTATTGTTAGGTTTGTATATAATTAGTGGGTAATTTATGAAATTTTACTGGTTTCGAAGTGCAAACAGATCTATCTATTTAGCAAAACTTTAATGATGAATGAAACTTGATAATGGTCGTATGTATCGTTTTATCTAATGAATTGCATTATTATGAGGTAATTTTAAAAATGCTGCATTTACGTAATTAAAAAACGCACTGGAAATTATATTAAATTTGATAATACATTTAAGTACCAGAGAAAGAACGGCAACTGACAAGTTTTAATTATTTAATAAATATTGTTATGCCGTATTTTTGTTAGCGTTGATTCAAAATAGGACTTACAAACATAACCCACGCCTGCATCCCATGAGGGTTGGCAGAGACGATGGATCTCCAGTTAGCTCTATACTGGCATCGTTTTACTTTCGTCCACTTACATCAATCTCTTCATCTTTTTTTATATATAAGGAACGTTTGAATTTTTTTTGTCTATCAATTTCAAAACAGGCTAATGTTGTCTTTTGCATTGAATCGAAATTTACTTTAAAAACGTTAAAAAAAGCACCTAACGGGCACAGTGCTATTCCGTGCAAGTTTTTTATGAGAATATAGTAAGTACTACTAAGCAAATATGTCGCTAAATATCTTACGTACATAGCGGAGTAAAAATATAAGTATCGGCTTCCCTTTTGAAAAAAGTCACCCTTCGCCACTGGTCGATAGTTTTCAAGATACAGCCTTGCTAGTAAATATTCAATTCTACCTCGAGCAACACTTTGAGACAGTGTGACAAGAAGTTTGTATTAGTTATTATTTGCATTCACGTTTTGCGATGATCAATAGAATAGGTTTAGAATCCCGTATAATGTTTGTGGATATATTTGTCTGAATGCGGGGTCGGAGTTACTGCCTCGTTGCACATTTTTACTCCCATAAGCTGCCACTCATCAAACTCAATGATGAGTACTCGAAATATTTCGCACGTTTTCCGGCAGGTGGGGAGGCTGAATGTCCGATATTTGCGATAACAACGTGGTTGGCTGCGTGCCGAGCCGCTCACGTGCCGGGGTTGAAGCCACTCAGTGCCGGCGTAGGTAAATTAATTAGGGAAACTTAAAAATGTGGATTAGTAAGCCGGTGATATAAGTATAACATTTAGTAATTAATAATTTCTATGGTCGTAGTTAGTCGTGACGTTATAGTTCGGCCATTAAATGGAAGATCCCGGTAGGCTTTTTTTTGTTATTTCCCTGTTTTATAGGTTTACGAGTATATGTCAGATTGACAACGTCACAGGAATGTCATGTAGGGCGTCCTAGCAATCCTGTCCAGAGAATCCGTAGTGCTAAAATCAGTGAAACCTTTAATCATGGGTTTTAATTATCCTAGATAACTATTTTAGTCATCCAGCCAGTGGACGGAGGCCCACGTCACCCACGCCTAGCGCCGCTCCTGTTCCCTCGGGTTGTTTTTAGTGTGCCGGCGTTGCGATCACGAGTTGCAAGCGCGGCGCGGTTAGCGTAGGTTGTACAACTAATGACAGATTTGTGGAATTAACGGGGTTCTATTTTGGACTTTTACTGTTCCGATATAGAATTTACGTAATTATCAATGGAGTTTTCCCGTTATGTATGCCCGGAGTCAGGAATTTGTGCCCGGTATGAGGACAGGCTCGTTCCCTATCACATCATGGGACAGAAAATACAAGGGAAAACTTGAGTGTCCTAGTTGCTACCAGGGGAACCTCTGCCTACACCTTTTAGGAAATAGGTGTGAGTTTATGGATGTATGTTGTCTAGTTATTGGTTTTGTCACGTGAGCTGTAAATTATGAAAATTTATTCTCATATCAAGTGTCGTCTTTGTATAATTTGTAAAATATTCCGATACGCGTTTATGACAATACCTATCTGACACACCCCTGAATCTTATTACAGATAAAACGTAAGTAATCTTAAATTAAGTGTAATTCTACTGCAAAGTCGCGAGACAGCTACCAATGAAAATGTGACTCGTCTGATGTAACAATTTGTGATATAGCTAACAATAACCATATGAAGTGAAACATTTGGATAAATATTTGCCCGTTTGACAAACGGCGAATGAATTGAAGCGGCGGTTTGTTTTGTCACGTTTATCAAAGGATTCAATTAAGCGCACCGCCCACGGCTTTCAACGCGGCATCATTACGTTATAAACAATATTTGCATCTGAAAATTGGAGGGAAATGAGTCATTAAACGGAGCCTTGGGGCGCTTCAAACAGAACATCTCTACGGAAGGTTTAAGTTCATCTTTAGATCGCCTAAAGATGATATTGTGAAACAAAGTGGTATAAGTACATTTATTTGTGGCTTCTCCAGTTATACATCTATGTATATAAATAAATTAATAAATAAAAAATAATAATAACACCCAACAGTCACATACAAGGGCCCGACCCCACACTTAGATCGAGTTTTGTGTCGTTGGTATCAGGAACTACGAGCGACTTTTCGGTCTCACAAAAACCCGGACCCGACACAAATACTTGTGGTTTACACAAACATTTGTCTCGGTGCGGGGATCGAACCCGCGGCCTCTCGTTTTACAGCCGGCGTCTAACCAACTGCGTCACGGAGGCTGTCAAGTTAGGATACCTCTAAGCTCAATATTTAGTTTTGCTGTTTGCTATGGAAGGACAATTAGACAATTTTCAACTCTTTCTGCTTAATTTCGTTGCGGGCTAAATACAAGGTACTGTCTTTAAGAGACTAGTCAAGTTCTAAAGATCAGTTTCAATTGTTTGTGAGTTGTCGTCCTGGTTCACACGGGTTGCTGTGGAGTTTCTAAGAGATTGGCCAGGCTTCAGTGCTAGGCGGCGATTCTCTGAGTGCTGTTAGCTCGCGTTCACACGATTTGCTTTTTTTTTATTACAATGAATGGCTAAACAAACATTCCATTCGCCTTATGGTAAGCGATACGACCGCTCATGGACAGTAACAAAATCAAACAACACCATTAATTACAAAGCAATGCTTGGCATTCCACGGCGCTCGCTAACCTGAAACATAAGATGTTAAGTCCTATTATGTCTAGTAGTTATTATGGCTACAATGTCCTCATATATGCAATGCAGTGGTGGATGTGTACTGGAAGTTCTAGTAAAGTTACATTGTCGAAATGTTCCCTAACTATTCGTAGCTCATATTTTCGATGTACGATTTGATTTATCTTTGTCGGGCTTTGAGGTTTATAATTTAATATATTCTCTTCTTGAACCGTTGTAATTGCTTTACTAAATCCTCGGTCCCTTTGGACCAAGTTCTATTAATAATTAGCGACTAACAAGAGCTTCAAGGACTTAGAGCAACAGATTATTATTAATTTTCTTGTTAAATTGCTTTAAATTGTAAAGTTTTACGTGCTTTGGAATAATTGTCTTTTGAAAATGTACCTGCAAAATAATTAATTCTGACTTTCCCGAAACCACAGTAAGAAGTCTTCAATCTTGTGAGTGGACATCAGAAAAGGGTCTGTAACGGTAACTTGAAACGATAATAGTTTTTTTGTTCTTTCACATCTTGTATACTAATATTAGTTTAATCAAGTTATGTGTCTAAGTTGGCAATGATCTTTTCTCTTATTACACCCTGGAAATGTGGGTGACAATGAGGCATTTCTGTATTACACAAATGCCACAATGCCCTTCAAACGTATATGTTATTTAATATATGCAAAAAATATTTTCTGTATTTAAATGTAACGAGTTTAATTTATTGTAAAATTTTATTTTATGTAAAAATAAACATGTTTTGAGATACTCGAAATGTATAAAAACGTCTTGACCTTTAATATCAGCTGATAAATGTCACTGAACTCGCTTTGTTTGTGTAATTTACACAGATTAATAGAATACGAGAGTAATTTTATTATGTATGACGACATAGTGGCAAAAAACGGCGCATAGGTTGGAAGTTTAACAGCTGTTACTTTTTTTCTAGTGCAATAGTAGTGGTTTCTACCAACACCAGGATTAAAACACTTCCATTTTTTGGTTCGTTTATATCTTAAGTTATTACTTACAAAACATACCTCATTGGTTTAACAATAACTTGCTCGTAGTGTAGTATCCCGGTAGGAATCCGGCATATCCTGTCTACCAACCCCAAACAGGGAAAGAGGATTTTCACGATGTTAAAAAAAGATTCCCTACCTATATACCATCTACTTTGTTTGTTTCTTTATTTTGTAAATAGTATTTAACTTTCCCAGGATAGAAAGTTTGACATGGTGTTAGCCTCGTCACATTCTCTTTTATTCCGGGATCACAAAGAATTTTGACGCAAATATTAGCTGCTTTTATTCAGGAAGCTCATGTTTATGCGAATTACTCACGATTCTCGTGGCATGGTGTATAATGTATTCACTTTTTGTAGCACCCTGTATGGAGTGTGTGAACTAGTTTGCAATAGGCGTGACTTGATCTTGATTTTGCCCATAAATATATACATATGTGGGTACTTGTTCAATACGGTTATGGACCGTATGTGGTAGCGGTCATACTCACTTCATTTTATGTAGATTAAGATCTGCGTGTCCAAGTTTAGTTTATTTCTGAATTCTCTGCGTTGTTTTAGTGTATGAATATAAATTAGAAGTTTAAATTTGTGCACACAAAATGTTGTCAAAATCTGTCCTAGTTTTGAATTACTCAAAAAGTTTGGACTTCAGATAACCAGTTATTGCAAAATCTATTTCTATGTTTTATCCATTTATATACATGTTTTCCTTGTATTGTTCAGTAATCCTCTACAATTGATAGAGTTCAAGGCTTAATCTACCTTAATGAACTAGTCAGTGGTGCATTTCATACCTCTGAATTTATTGATAGAAGTCTCATACATGAAATTTACAAACTCGTAATTTCTCGATGTAGACAATAAAAAATCCTACCACTCGATCCGACTCAAGCGTGGGATAAAAGCAGATAAAACAGATACAACAGATAATAAAGCCGTATCTGCTGGCGTCAAAACATACCAAGTGTTCTGTACCGTGGCAATTATCTGAGTCATCTGACTAGACAAGCCTTATGCATGGGTAAATGTTGGATCAGATGTGTTGGTATGCAAATATCTGTAGTTTGTTTGTTATTTTCTTATTTGTTTAAGACATCGAGTAACACTATGAACTCGTTCTACGGCTCACAGTATAATGTGTATATTTATGTGCAACGGGTTTGCGGCTATCACAAACCGGGTGTGATTTTTCTATGTGTACATTGCGTCTGAACTGCACTGGATAGTCCGTTGTGTTAGTGGCGCAGTCGACGAGCTTTAACGTCCAGTAGTAGTCATATAATTTATTATATCCAGCCCGTCCCGTCTCATTCTCACTCAAGGTATGTAATCCACTCCCATGCCATCCCCTTGAGTATAAAAAAGTCACAAATATGTCGGAATTCCTACCTCATTCCACGGGAACACTAAATTTTTCGAGATCTAAAGTAGCCGAAGTGTCAATCCAGGTGTCAGCTACCTCCATACCAAATTTCATCGCCCTCAACCGCACATAAAAACAAACAGACAAAAATTCTAAAAATCATTATTTTGGTGTCCATTACGTTAATACAAACCCCTATATAAGTTTTTCTAATTTAGCTTCCATGTACAGACATCGATCGGTTACAAATTATTCTATGTATTGTTTAGCCGTAGATCGAGTAGTCTCTGCAGCTTCTGATAGCTATGGCACATGTTAAAAGACGGTTAAAACTGTGGTTGTGATTGTTAGGTGTATTTTATAAAAGTTAGTGCCCAGTATGCAGACATCTTTAGCCCATATTTCTTAGAACGGAAATCAGTTCATATTGTGGTGGCCACTAACGCCCCTCTGCATCAATATGGCAAAGTTTTAAGACGTTACTTGTTTTGTTGCTTTTTCAATGACTATAGTGTGAACATATCACGTTAGGAATTGTCACATCGACCCATAATGGTTGTCAACACAGATTAATGGTTTTTATTGAAAAACTATAAATGGAGAAAGAGTATATCCGTCGTTTGTAGTTTGTTCCACTTACTTTATATAGAAATCTGTCTGGCTCACAAGTAGAAATCTATGAGTTGTGGCGAGTGATGTTTTTTAATCGATTTATACCAATAATCGGTTCTTTTAGAAATCGATTATCAATCACTGAAATTATGATTGAATTGTTGTTACTTTTAAATAAAAACACGTTGCTTATTCATGCTGGCTCGGAAACCGACTGCATTGAATTTGATGGTGATTGCAATGCCTTTTAGTACATACAAAATAATAATACATCTCCGAAGGGTAAGCAGAGGAGTACATTTACTAGATTCTATTATCATAGTTATCTGATCTTTGCCGGACATAAATATCTGACTTATTAAACTTAATATTACAATTGACGATATTGTGTGCGAAATTTTTATTTGCATTGTGCCTGTAAACACTAAACCTACCACCTGGCTTTGTTTTCGGTCGCGGTATACAGAAGAGTTCACAACCCTTACATATTGTCACCAAACTAACAAAACGATTGTCAACATAACAGCTTTGAATCGATTAATTTCTAATCCAAATCGATTTCAAAATCGATTAGGTCAAGAGCGAGTTCGCAAGTAGCAAAACTAGCTTGGCGTGTTATCGCACCGCGTATTTATAAACATTCACGAGCGGCCGGGGGCGTGGCACTGTTTATGCGCTAACAGAATTCATGATACGGCCGCTCGGTGCGTCACGTGCTGAGCAGCGTGAGTGTGTGGGTTCAAATCGGAACGGCTGGGTAGGAAATATTTTTGTTATGACTTTTAGTGTGGAAACAAGACGGAGTTAGCGGATGATTGAGTTGGCTTGAGAAATCGTAATGAGTTTTTACTGTGGCGTTTCGTTCCGTGATTGATGTTACATATCATTACATAGACCGATGAGTTAGGAGTCCGACTAATGGTAAGTGGCCACTGTCCTCTGCCGGAAACGGAACTCCTCAACGATTGAGAGTAGTTCAAGTGTCTTTACTCAACCAGTACACCTACCTTTAAAATTATTGTTGAGAAAAAAAAACATAAGAGGAAAAAGTTACATTATTGTTAGGTATATGGATATAAAAATGTCAAAATGCTTTGCCGATCAAATTTTAAAATATGTATTAAGTGCCGTTCCCTACGATTGACTGATTCAGGCCTAGTCCACCACGCTGGCCCAGTGTGGGTTGGTGGACTCTTCATATCTTGAAAATGATTTTCGAGATCAAGTAATGTAGCGGGTAGCCTCACGATGTTTTTTCACCAAGTGACAATAATAAACACGGAATTTCGCAGTCACTGGTGACTGCATTAATACGATGTGTGTTCTTATATTAGCTGTCGCTTCCAAAATTTCTACACGTCCTTAATTTTTGAAGTCACATAACAAAAAATACCTTACCCGGATATCGTACCGACGATCATGGACTGACACTAAGTGTAAGACGAGTAAACTGATCAAGATTCAAGATATAGCCGCTCTGATAGTGCTGACCCAATTTAACGGCACAATTATACAATAAGTTTCACTTTTTGTTGCGAAATACTTAGGATTGTGTTACGTCTGTCAACCGTGTAGAAATGTATTGAACATCTTTAGGCTAAGTGTTTTTGAGCACCTTATACAATACACGTCGTGTTATGAGACTAACGTGTGTATGTAATATCGTAGCTTTTGAACAGATTAACAGATATTTTTCTTTAATATAAGTGCGGCTTGAGCTGGCCCATTCTTGATACTTGTTATTTTAAATTTAGAATTAGAATCGAAAATTTGTCATTTTAGTAGTATTGAGTGCTGAAGCTTCGCACGATTTTACCTTATCTTTTACCCGATCGTGGTATTAAATGGTTGGCAGGTTTGCCTAGTAAGAACTATTGTGTACAAAAATTGATTTCTGGAAAAAAATAGTTTGGACGTGACCTCATAACAGTGATTTACATTTGACTAATTTTTTTGTCATAACTATCAAATAAACCTATAGTTTTACATCCCACCGCCAAATACTACGTTAAATATAAACCTCAGTTTATAAACAATGAACTTACACTCCAAGCCGGAATATAAACACATTCGGCTGCACCCACCGAGCATCGTAAATGAAAAGTGTTAAATATTAAATCATTGAAGTACTGGAGTTCCCAGTTCTATCGGTTTTTTCACGGGCAGTGCTCTGAGGAATTGTTTTAAATGGTACCATTGCACGACCCGTTATCGCAATGGAGTTCATCCAGATCACCTGGAGACAGCCCGTTCTCATACGGTGCGTTTCCAGCACTCTTCTCTGCCACGTAAGGTATCTCTGGGACGAACTCTCTGCTTCGGTGTTCCCCTAGCGCATTTGCTTAACCCTCAAGCAAGGGTAAAAAGAGTATTGTTCTCCACCTGGTTGTGCTAGACCGCGGACATTGTGAATGTCCATGAATGGTGGTGATTGCTTACCATCAGGCCGGCCGCATTCTCGTCTGCTTAAGCAATAAACCTGCGTGTATTCCGGTCACGCAGACGGCAGAACATAGTATGACTGAATAAGGGCGATAGTGACAAATGTACCTGAGCGGTAGTTTTTGTTACAGATATTTTGGTGGTGGTTTTTACTGGTGGAAGGTCTCACATATGTAAGAGGCTCCCTGATACCTACTTAGGGATGTCTATTTCTCCCGCCAAACCAGTGAAAATGAATTATTGTGTTCCGGTTTGAAGGACATTGTAGCCAGAGTAACTACTGGACATAATGAGACTTAACATCTTCCGTCTCAGGATGACGAGCGCAGTGGAATGCAAGCCTTGCTTTGTTATTCATGGTGTTGTTTGGTTTTGCTACTGTCCATGAGCGGTCGTATCGCGTACCATCAGGCGAATAGCATGATTGTAAAGCCGTTCATCGCAATAAAAAAAATTGTTTGCATAATATCTCAATGGTGTATTGCTAAAGTGCACCCCTCATACTGTCCGGTAGTGTAATGCATAAAGCTTACACAATATTAATGTGCGGTGTGGATTAATGCGAACGCGGTCCGCGCTTTTGTTTTAAAAGGGTAGGTAGAGAGGGATGGGAAGGAAAGGGGGATGATGGTGTGCGGTCGCAGAATATAATGCGTTAATTAATAATGGCAATGGCTTAATTTTGTTTATATGATTAAAGTTATTTAATGTGAGAAAGATTGACTAAGCCAAGTCGATTGTTGTATGTATGTATGTATGTATGTATCAACCCATATACGTCCACGTAGAGCACGGGCGTGCTCTGCAATCGAGAGTACGATTGAGAGGGGTAAAACCATATAGTCGCCACGCGGGTGCGTAGTAGTGCACGTGTGGGTGGGGGTGGGCGGACTAAATAGAAGTAGATTATTCATCCGCATTTTTTATTTCCCACTTTATCTCAGAATGAAGAAGCTGAATGAGAAATCGCAGACATTACTGGAATATACTATTACTTAAGGAATATGCATTATAACAAGCCCAGTGTTAAATAATACAAGGTATTATATTGCATATTGTAAGTCGTATTGTAATTGTATTATTTATTGTTATTATGTGTAAATACACATGTGGGATTATAGCGTAGGTCTGCGGTAATCTGTCTCGGCCTTCACCGTGATCTGTAATATCTGTACTCTGTTAAAGTTTTACTGAAAATTCTAGGCAACTGAAAAAATAAATTATGTTTTACCTACCCCATAATCGAGCACTGCTGTGCACAGCCCGTGGGAGTGTTCTATAATGGAGAGTTCGACTGAAAGAGCTTAGAACATAACTACGCTGTACTATTGCAAGTTGGACTTTACATAATAAGTAATAATAAATAAATACACTCAAACATCACATACATAGTTTTGACCCCACACTAAGATTGAATATTGTGTCGTGGGTATCAGAAACTACGGGAGAATTTTCGGCCTCACGACGCAGACCTGGAACAAATACCTGTGGTTCACACAAATATTTTCTTTCTTCCTCTTGTTTTCCAGCTGGCGTCTGACCAATAGCGGCACTGATGCTCTCGACATACCATAGAAATCTTACCATACTATCTAGCATCTTGTGAACATCTGTAAAGTAAACGCATTTACTGACTTTCTTAAACACTCAATATTGGACGGCACTTAATTTATTTGGGAGGGGAATAAAATCCTTATCTATCATACTGGCTGCCTCGGTGGCGTAGTTCTACCAGTGGCGTAGCTAAGGGGGGGCGGCAGGGGCGGTCCGCCCCGGGTGTCACCCCAAAAGGGGTGACACCCGGGCCTAACTTTGACCATCAGTTATAGTTCTTTCTACTTCTACCTATAAAAATCAAAAATTTGTGGCAGAGACCATAACCGCTACTAATAAAATAAACTAGGTACCTAAGTACAGTACTGTACCACAATCATAATAAATTGATCTATATCTATATATCTATATCAGCCCATATACGTCCCACTGCAGGGCACGGGCCTACTCTACAATCGAGAGAATCGATTGAGAGTGATTAGGCCATATAGTCCACCACGCTGGCCTAGTGCGGGTTGGCCAGCGGGTTAATAAATTGATACCTATATAAATACAAATAATGTACCCACCTTAGACTAAGGAATAACTAGACAGAGCAATAAAAACTTCATATAGTAGTACTCCTTACTCGTGAGCCATTTTGTCATTAAGGGATTTCGTTCGATGGAACGACGAATTCGTCGCAAGAAGCGCATGCCCGGTGAGTTAGCATCGTCCACCGATGCTGGACTAACACTTAGAGCGGAACTTCAAAAGGACATGTTAGAATGTCTTGACAGATTCAATATTGAACTCGAAACAAGAGTAAAGCCCATTAAAGACGTAGTTTCATTATTTGAGGTTGTACAGTCGAAGACTTTGCTTTCGGCAAACACTGAACAGTTAAAATTTGCAATATCATAATTTACTAACCTTTACGATGAAGTATCAGAAATAGAACTACTTTTAGAAATACCAAGATTGAGAAGACATTTAAAAGCGGCTAATATTACTGTCTCTAATTGGGTGACACTGGACTATTTAAAATTCATTGTGGAATGGGATTTTACAGAATCTCTTCCGAATCTAACGGTCGCACTAAAGTTATTTGTAACAATATGTGAATCAGTTGCTTCATGTGAGAGAAGTTTCAGCAAATTGAAATTAATAAAAAATTACTTGCGGTCTACAATGACTGAAACCAGATTAAATAATCTTGGTATTTTAACAATAGAACATGAAGCAACACAAAATATAAATTTTGAAGACGTGATTTCGGAGTTCGCAAGTGTCAAAGCTAGAAGGAAGAAATTTTAATTTTTGGCATACTGTTTTACATAATATACTACTATTTGTAATACTTTTATTTTAATAAAACGTAAACAATTATTACTTTTTATTATTTTATACATTGTGTTTGAGTTTTGGGGTGACACCTACAAAATCCGCCCCGGGTGCCACCTATGCTAGCTACGCCGCTGAGTTCTACTATGTTACGATTACAAAGCTGAGGTCTCGGGTTCGAGTCCCGGGTCGGGCAAAGTGATATTGGATTATTCTATTCATTATCAGCCCGGAGTCAGGAATTTGCGCCCGATATAGCGATAGGCTCGTCCCCTATCACAGCATGACGAAACATACAAGGCGAAAAGTGGGTGTCCTGGTGGCGCTTCTGCCCCTTCTGGGATAAAGGCGTGCGTTTATGTATGTATGTGTCATACTGGCCTAGTTCGCCATAACCAGTTGTATATTTACTATTTAGTATGTTGCTTTGAACAAGGTGGATGAACGACCTGGTTAAGGTTACAGGAAGTAGCTGGATGCAGGCAGCTTCCAACAGATGTATGTTGAGATCCTTGGGGAGGCCTATGTTCAGCAGTGAACTTCCTATGGCTGAATAGATATATATGTTGGTTTGTATGAAGCCGTGTGAATCCGTCAGCTTTCCCTTCCACATGTGAATGCTGTTTTGACGATTCATCATGATCGATAGTTGTTTGTTTTGCAACGTGACTGGGCTTTAGATTTGTGATATTTGTAAATCTATTGAATATATTTATACACTCACTCGATTATTCGTTAGTGGTAAGCAGAGATTATCGAATGGCCAAGCCGGCATAATTAGGTCGAATAGCAAGAGATATGTTATGTAGATCGTCTACTACCTTGTGTCGCAGAAAACGCTGTTAAATAATAAAAAATGATTTTCTCTCTTCACATTTTATTAATTTGGACATGTTAATATGTACTACATTTGAGATAAATATTTGAGTATAAATGTTTGTTGTTTTATATTATGAAAACATGCCTTAAACAATGCGTTAAATAGATTTTTTTTAATTTTAATAATTAGTTCCAAATTCCACCACACGCCCATAAATGATAGGTGACTTATAATCTGTTAGCTGTTGATAATTGATGTAGGCAGCGCTGCAGTTACCATCACTAACAATGTACTCACTATGTATTTATGTAATAAAAATAAATAAATAAAATACAGTAACAGAACTATAATGTTTTATGACGAGTCGTGTGTCACGGTTCTAACCTCGAGTGTCGACGCGGCTTTTTTTTTTAAATTTTATCTCGCGTGAAGGCGAAGATCGTTATGTGCGTCGGAATTTGACATTATTTTATTTATTGTATTACACGTCAGATATAAATGTAAATATTGGTCTTTAGTCGATTGATAAATATTAATTTAATATTTTGTGTGTTTTTAAAGTAATATTTAAAATATATTTTCCTGTCTCAGCTTGCGCAATATTTTTTTGTTACATTTTAATACATTCAGTTAGGCACAGGGTTGCTACCTTTTGGATTCATTGACAAAACTTGGAAGAAATAGTCCGTCCAGATTATCGGAGTTCGATTTTCTGGTGATGAATTTAAAAATGTCATTAACTATGATGTATCTCATCGATTTTACATTATGCACCAATGTTCACTGATCTAACGGAAATAAATCGAGATGTTGTGACGTAATATAAAACTAGAAAAAAATGCTACTGGGACGCGGAACGACGTCATTAAAACTGGGACATTCTCCAGAAATTATGGACAAGAGGCAACTTTAGGCACGATAAAAACAAATATTGAAAAAAACAACCATTTGGTTTGATTGCGAGTGCGAATTTCCCTCATGTAAATTAAATGTATTAACATTATTTCACAAGACCGACATAAGAGATACTTTTCGTTTGTTATTGAGACGGTTAGTTTTTATATTGTGTATTTCAGAATTTAGTCAGGTCCTTTGTCAACTTTGCAAATGGACCTATGAAGCATAATATGTGTTTTATAGGTATTTATATTAAGCCACTGGATGTCCAAATTTTAATGTTCTGTATCTGCATCAGCCCAAATACGTCCCACTCCAGGGCATGGGCCTCCTCTACAATCGAGACTACGCTTGAGGAAGTTAGGCCATATAGTCCGCCTGTAATTTCAATGTTACGTCTGTGTAATTTATATAATACACGCAATACACCCATCAGTCAGATACATAGTCCTGACCCCACACTAAGATGTAGTCTTGTGTCATGGGTATCAGGAACTATGAGAGACTTTCGGTCTCACAACAACCAGACCCGTAACAAATACCTGTGGATCACACAATTATTTGTTTCAGTGCGAGGATCGAACCCGCAACCTCACGTTTCACAGCCGGCGTCTAACCAACTGCGCCACGGAGGCTGTCAAATATATATTAATATAGTAAAAATAATATATGTTATTTTGTTTCAGATGCGAGTAAAACCGCCAGAACGAACCTGGTGCGCATCAGGAGGTCGGCGCTGGGCAAGTCAGCGCCAACTCTCTCAGTGCATGTCGTGAGTATTATTCATCATATATTACAAACACTTTTAAGTAATAAGAAGTATATTAGAAGGCACACATAGAAGTGGCTTATACTATAAACACCTCCTACGTGTGACCCTCCAATCCCTTATCACTTCAGAAACTTACTGCAATGGGCGCGGACGCATCCACGAATTCGCAAGATTTGTGATTATTAAGTGGGAAGTGGTGATTATCTACCATATGTACCCGCTACTCCTATTAATACACAAAAAAGATATTTAAGTTTAACACTAATTCACATCAGTAATACTGAGTATGCTACAAAGACTTAGCATGAAAAAAATAGTTACGAAATGTTACACAAGAAATTAAGAGAAAAATCATTTCACTATAGAATACTTGTTTATACTCGTATATTGCTTTCATTTCTATACCTATTATAATCAGTTACATAATTACCCCATATATTATGTTGAAGGCTACTAAATAAAAAGCCAGTCTACACGATGTTAATTAAAATTTCAATATATTTTTAAAGTTAGCATTGGGGCTGGAATCTTCAATTACATGGATTGTTGAATAGGTTACTAGGTCACACGCAACCACTTTTACAGGCCAAAATCGTGTGTGAATCCCGTGGAGACAATACAGTCTAAAAGGTGTGTTCTGTGTGACTGTTGGGTAAAAATATATAGCATGCAACTTTTATTGTCTTTCTGTAAGCCCCTTTTGTAAAATTGGCAGCGACAAACGTAAATTGATTGTTGTAAAGTGACGTACCAAAGCAGCTTGTTTCCAGGCTCCAGCAACAGGAAGTTTTCTACTGAATAAATTTTTAATTAAAAGTCTTCCATGGCGATTGGTTTTTGTCTTATTTGATTTCTAAGATTCTTTCGTGTTGCTCTGATTCAGTTTAGGCATTGTCACAATAAGTTGATATACCCGTGTTTGTCCCCAACTTCGTGTTGTGGGTGTCGAAAATTACGAGCAGAATGTGAGATATAAATTCCATAGAGCGTAGTTAGCTAAGACCATGTATGTAACAAAAGCGGCTGTTCGCTTTGATACCGAGGCACGCCTTGGAGGAATTTAGATTAGCGCCGTGGGCGGGTTGGGCAAGTTTCGTCTCGGCTAAACGGGCTTGTTTATGTGTTGTGGTTTGAAAGTAAATTGCACATGAGTTATACATCGTTTTTTTTTAAACAATGTCCATATTTCCTTTTTTATCCTGGCTCGATAAAGTGAATGCTATATATCTGGTGGCCCAATGTCGTCCAGAAAGATTTTAGATTGTCGATAGAGTCATATTGTCTCTCGCCATTTGATAACACTATGTGAAACTGCTTAATTACTTCCCGGATTAGGGTAGTAGGGGTCACGTGGGCCTGCGAACAGCTTCAAGAGCATTTTTACATCATATATACATACATAAACTCGCACCTTTTTTCTAGAAGGGGTAGGCAGAGCTGCAACCAAGACACCCACGTTTCGCCTTCGTGGGAATAAAAAATACAATATCTATTGCCATATCGGGCATAAATTCCTGACTCCGGGCTCATAAGTCATAGAAAAATCCATAAAATTTTACCATCTTTAATATTAATTTCCAGCAAATTCCAACGTTATTTAGTATAATAAATACAGGCTCCGAACCTGCTGACTTTATCTTCAATGACTATTTCCGACAACCCTAATTACATTAGACGACTCTCCAATACCAGAAACATCTCAATCACTATGTGACGTAGGCGTAACAGCTGATTGTTCCGTTCGCAGAAGGAGTCGTGTGCGGTGTCCCGCCGGCCGTCGCGCCTGCCACCGCCGCCCCCGCACCACCGACTTTCTCTCGTGGTGAGTTGGTAATACTAGGAATTGATGGAAATTTGGTGCTATACTAGGAACTGATGGATACTTGGTCACCTCAATGTTTTAGACTAGATTAATTGTTTTGAACGTGAGGTGTTGAAAGGACAAGTAATGGTGTTTTTTGAAGTGCAATGGAAATTGTCATTGTTTTAATGTAGTTTGTTTTATTGATTATGATTTATGAGCTGTGTTGTAGTTCGTATAGAAAAATGTTTCGGCTACGGGAATTGAGTGTTATTCGATATAAAATGTAGTGTTTATTCAATTTTGGATATCTCTGTTGCTGCGAGAAAGATGGAAAAACTAACAAAAATATTTTCGTATTTTGCTATTTCCTGTATAAGTATAATAATATAAAGTTTAAGGATTGAATGGCTATGAAGGTAATGACTAAAAAAGTGCTTATTTGTAATTCTTCCCCTTAATGTTTATAAATACAGGCTGCCTACCTATGTTGGCTACCTAAAATAAAGAATACGCTACTTAAAGCTTAATCAAATTTGAATAAAACCATTCATAAGTAATAGGAAATCGTATCGACCAATCCATTTGAATAAATTACATAACAATTCCAGCGCATTCGCACAAAAACAATGTGATACAGTAGTGAGACAAGCTTTTCCGAACGTCCTTCGCGGTCGCGGTAATTCTAAACTCGAACTGACTCGTATTGCACAACTGCGGTCGCGCCGGTAGGGCTGCCACGCGAGTGACTCATTTGAAAAATATATTTGTTGATATTTCGTAACTAACGACGTAAGTGACTCATTAGATTTTATTATTGGATTATTGGTTTTAGCAGTCGAATTGTGATTATTTAATATGTTAATTAATAAGATAGAAGCGAGCGTGTGAATAATAATTTTATTGTAATCAATGCACTCTATTACTATTTTTTGCATGATTAACAAAAGTAGTTTGTAAGCTTGTAAGTAGGAGGACGTATGAAAACGTAAGATCTTCTAAGAAAAAACTTTTAAGAACTTCTAAGAAAACAGATTTCATACAAACACGGCAAATAGGTTAACACTTCACGTTTTCGGCATATGCGTGTAAAAGGTGATAATCGATATGTGAGCTGTGTACCGTGAAATGAAATGAAATGAAAATATTTATTGAACCCATGAAATGTCATACATTATTTAGATTCAGTCACTTTTTTCCACTACCACCCGGTTCACAAGGCTGTTTTCGCCAGAGAAGAACGGGCAAGAAACTCTAGCGTTGCTCTTTTAAAACAAGTATACAATACAGTATTTATACAGAGGTTGCAGCGTTAAATTCAGAGCAGTTCATAGATAATTTAGAATAGTAATGATGAATAGGGTAATTGGTCAAGTGATTTTGTACGGTTGAGTTAGGTAAGTAAAGTCGCCCAGAACGCGGAATCAGTACACTGTTTCACCAAAGCAATGAAAAGAAATAAAAGTTTTAAAGTAATTAAAAGTTATTATTATAAGCAAATCGAGCAGACCAGTCCACACAAGCAGCACTCGTTCACGAGTATGACGCATGTGCCAGTGCGCAGTGTGCCGTGAATCAATTTAATAAACGACTCTTCGCCAAAACTGAAAAATACCTATTTCTTGCTGTGTCGATACCTACTAGCTAGTAGATAATTATAAGTTAAATTGTTGTTGCGTATATAACAGGCAGATATTTAAAAATGTTGTTACATATGACCAACCCTACGTAACCAACGGGTCACAGTCAAACTATAAGTGGCGTTACAAAGGCGGTAATGATGAGCGCGCTGCAATCAGTTGATGTAATGCGCGTAATCTCTTATTACATTCAAGGTGACATCGGTGTTACTGCACGCGCGTTCTGAACTGTGTCCTCGGATTACACGTAGATTACATTTGAATAATATTATGGGGGTTACTGATGACTTCTATGGTTAGCTTATCGACTGGTCTGATTATTCCTCTTAGGATAAAAAGGGATTATAAAATCCTTCGAGGGCTTTTTCAAAGCTTTGGGGGCTTTTGCTAAAAATAGTATAGTTCATAATACTGTAGTGATTGCTATTACATGCTAATTTATCATTGGTCTCGATATTTGTACGCTCAATTGCTGCATAGTTCCTTTTGAAATGACTGGGTTTTGGAATCACCCCTCTTGTTGTATCAGCTTGGAAATACCCACTACTGCCAATCATCAGACAACTTTATAATCGCATCTTCGATTGAGCCTAAGCCCTAGGCCTATGCCTACAATGCCTGTCTATTACGGCTTAGCGAACTTTATACACTAGAAATTCTCATAAAGATCTCTATGATATACAGGTAACCCAAAATGTTTTCCTGCTTACCCCTACTGTACTAACCGAACTAAAAATAAAGAGTAAAGTGTGGTAGCATCAAAATAACATGGCTTCGGCCGCCGGGTGTCCATTATTGCATTTGTTTACTCAACCGATAGTAATGGACTATTGTTTACCAAATACCGCTGTGTGTTGTACAACAGGACTGTAGGGTGTTAGGGAGGAAAGGAGGGTGTAGTGACGTATTGTCTGTGAGTTATTGTCTCGACTATATTAAGCAATGTATTAATAAATGTATGATACTGTTGATAGTTTCCAAAACCAATGTTAGTCTTTTCAATTACTTGCGGTGCATCCTGATGGTTAACAAACAAGACTCTGGCGAGCGACAGATGCCGGTATTTCGATCTTAGAGATAGAGAAGTTATATGTCGGCATCAAGACGGGTGGCGTCATTACCATCAGAAGTACGTTCGTCATTTCGCGTGTCGAGAGTAGTAAGTATAGGTAAATCATGCTCTATTATGGGTGGTCTATATTAGCAGTGGACTTCATTGGCTTAAAATGATATTTTAGGTGGAATTTGTGAAATCGATGCTACTAAAATAGCTAAGATAGTCCAAATCCAGCGGTAGGAAGTGGATGAGATTGCGCGCGTTGGCCAGGGTTCAAGAATGCCACGTATTGCTCGTAATCTTGTTATTTCATCGCCTTCGTGTGTCACTTCTAATGTTGTGGTGTGGATACTGGATACAAATCCTGGGTTGGATATGTTTGGCATAAGTTGAGAGGTGATGCTTTGTATAATGGTTTTGACTGGAAATATAAATTTTAAGTGGACTGCAATAATGGCATACAATTTTAATAAAAATGTGGTAGTATAATTATGCTAAACTAGTTAAAAGATGGTTCAATCGTGACGAAAAATATACCTATTACGGTGCTTCAAAAATTACGTTCGTCAAAACCACACAAAATGAACGGCCTATGCGCGAAAAATACAGAATTACCAAATGGTACGTAGATAGATAATTTTATAAACAAGAAAATACTACCACTATTGTAAATAAGGAAGACAAGAGAGATGTTAAAACTCGAGTCATCTTATAACGTCATATTTTAGCCTTCAATATCATCGAGAATCCGAAACCTAAACCATCCTAAACAGATAAATTATAAAGCAATGAACTGGTCCACCTCTCCCGCACTAGTCCAAGGCTCCCATAAGATTTACGAGGAGAAAAACGCACAGCCCACGGTTATGTACTAAAATGGTGTCGACCGGTCGCGATAGAACAGCGGTGACTCACAGTAATGTCAATCGGAGTCAAGGTGATGCTGGCTAAGCGAAACGGCTGGATTGTGGTCGTGTTTAGAAATGTAGATTAGCATTTACATTTTTTTTTACTAGTGTAGGGTTGTCACTTTAAAGGAAAAATTTACAAAATGGTTCGGTTATGGGCCTTGATCGGAGTTCGCCCTTAATTTTTTACGGTACCTTCACTGGTTGTTTCCTTTTAACAGTACATATCGGGCAGTCGTAATAATAAGCCAAACCTATCCAATTATATGTAGGTTTAAAAATCCTTTTATGCCGACATGGAAAAGGGGAAGTACAAAATAAATTATGTTATTGAAATAGGGATAAATACACACATTTATTTATATCCTACCAAGTCACAAAATATACTCCATGATTCACGCCTTTACTCCACCACGTTAACTGTTACAAATCGATCTAACATTCATGAATAAATAACGAAAAGGTCAAGATATTCATATTTTAATAACGTTTTGTAATCAAACTTTGTAAGTCATAAGCCAGATGTTTCCAGTTTTTATCTCGCTGAGATCGGCGAAGTTTCTTTCGGAGTGGGACGGAGTAATTAGAACTTTTGCTACTAGTGGGAAAGTGCTGAGTTTCTCGTCGGTCGTGGAACGTTTGATCAAAGTTTTGTTCATATTCTGTAGAGTTGCAGAAATAGAGCTGTCAGGGAGTTCGATATATTTATCCTAAAGTGATTTTAAAAATGCGCCTGGCTATAACGCATCTGATAGCCTTCGTCTCTTTGCATTGCCTTAAGGTCGACTGGGAGAATTTTCCCTTAGTTATTAAGTCCTCCTGTACGATTTGAATTTGTAATGTGTATAAATAAAATAAATAGTAAGTGTGGTGCAATGCAGATTAGTCGCCGGTGAAAGATACCCAGTATTCTGGAATGTCGGAAAACGAATATGCATAGGTAAACCCGAAACGCGACACATTTGCATGTCCACTCACGGTGTTTCCACCATCGTGTACGGGTGGATAAGACTATTCTACTACTATTGAAATAAAACTAATTTACTAATACCTCTGTCCGCTCCGTGACCACGAAAGCTGTAAAGCAATCGAAACGTCGGGAAGTTAAGAAATGTAAAAATTAAAACAAATCCGCAATGAAATACGTAAAAATTAGTTTTAATGGAACGAAGTTCCTTATTTCAATGTGTAACATTCGCGTAAATCTAAGAAACTATTATTGTACTAGTATTTAAATGTTCAAATATTATGTTTAGTAGTGTTGTCAGGGATTCCCATACTTTATCCTGAGTTACAGATGTTTTCTGAGAATTAATATTATGGTATTATGTTGGTATTTGCATACATACATAAACTCACGCCTTTATCCCAGAAGGGGTAGGCAGCTGGCAGAGGCGCCGACAGGACACCCACATTTCGCCTTGTATGTTCCGTCTCATGATGTGATAGGTATTTACTTTGATGTATTGACATGTATTTATAGAATACTATATTACACATAATTTCTATTATTTATTTCGAGTTTCTCGTGGTTTTAGTGCTTTAGTGAATGACATAGACTATTTTAATTATTGTGATGGAATAAAGCGAATTGTAATCAAAGAGTGCGTAGCCGCGTTAAAAAGCTAGGATTAATAAACCGCATACTTTCTAATTTATAACATGAGCTACATAATTCCAAAGTCAAAACGGTGTAGCTGATAAGCCGCTGCCTTGGGAGTGCAAGGTCGCGGGATCAAATACAGATGACGTATTATACGGCGAGATGTTTACTAACATCAACGAAAATCTCTTAAACCGGTAATCGCGGTTTGGATTTCAAGGTGGAATGGATTATTTCTGTCTTCAATTTTTATGGGTTTGGAATTTATGAATAGGGAAACATTGGTAAGATACATAAAAAATCCTTGAAGTGGTAGGGAAGAAATTAATAACAACGACAGTTATCCACCATTTTCTCTTGTTATTTATAGATATGGAGTTAGATATTCCCTTGGAATCGCTTAGGTTCAGTACTCTTGGTCTTAGTTTACAGGAGTTGCAGCTTCGGGTATAAGAGCTTTATAATATCTATTCCGTTTGTTAATATTTCTGTTTGTCCCCAGGTGGGTTCAGGAAGATGCAGCTCCCCCGGCACGGGCCCCTTGTCTCCGGCTGAGGGACCTCGCTGGCCGCACATGCACCATCCGCATCCACTGCACCACGCCCTGCTCTCCTCCAGCGTGAAGCGAGGGAAGGAGCTGTGAGTATCTCCTCTGTTTTTCAACAGTTAATAGTCAGTGGGCCAAGGAACTTTGGAGTTCCAATGTACTGCATGGAACATGTCACACAGCACCGTCGCGCTCGGCGACACGGCTCTGTGTGACGTGTTCTGTACCAACGTATGCGTTACAACTCCAAACGACCCGTCAGCGTTTCGCCAACGTCGCGTCGCCGTCCCGTGCCGCCCGCTGTTTGACGTTACCATTGTGAGGTATGTGAAGACTGCGACAGTACTCTGCGACAGAGTAAAGTTGTATTCCTGAAAAGTTTGAGTGCAGGCGCCTGCCTGACATTCTGGCCGGTGGTAAGGCCATTTTGTTCCGGAATATGAATGAAGAATACATGTTGCGTCGAGTTCATGTAAGCACAGAATAAGGGCAGGTCGAAGGTGATGAATATTTTAAACGTATGCGCGCATTGTAATGATAGAGGAGTTTATTGATATAGGAATATTAAAGTTCCGTTTTAAATTATGAATAGCAACACTTCATCAAAATTGTGATTAAAATTGAATCAACTAATGATATTTTTAAATGAGTCCGCCCCGTGACAAAAACTGTAAAGCAATCGAAACGTCGAAAATTAAAAATTTATACAAAACCGCGGTAAAATCCGTAAAAATAGTTTTATTTCAGTCAACTAACTTAATGTGTTGTGTTGGCGAACCTATATGTAATAAATATAGATGGTTCTAGAACGAGTTAAGTCCGATGCGTGGAGTGATTTATCTAACACAGTTATTGCTTTGTTTACATGTCTAACCGCATTAGAAACAAGGATGTGTAAGTATTATATCATTTGTTCTAATAATTATAGTCTTGATACGGGTATTGATTACGTGACTTTGCGTTGGAATATTACACACTAGGTACCTGATCTAAGTATGTACATCGCATGGCTATGTACAAGAGCGGATCCAGGGGGGAGGTCATGGGGGTCATGCCCCCCCCTGGGCTGACTCCAGATTGACAGATTGTTTAAAATATATCGTTGATTTTCACTTTCAAAAATTGTCTACATACACTCTTCACAGGTGTAGGCAACTTTTAAATCACTTTTCAACGTATAATTGTAATGGAATTCGAGTACGTCCAGTTTTCTGACTAGAACTATATGACCCCCCCTGACTCGAAAGCTGGATCCGCCATTGACTATGTATGTATATGAGTACCGCGTCAGCAGTTCGAACACCAATAATTTTCAATGATAATATATCTATCTCATTCCATCTATTCAGCTACAGGAAGTCCACTGCTGAATAGGCTTCCCCCAAGCTCCACATTGACCTCTTGGAAGCTGCCTGCATCCAGCAACTTCCTGCAACCTTAACCAGGTCGTCCGTCCACTTTGTAGGCTTTGTAGGCGTACAATAATATTATAGCCTCTTTTATTAATTTCTCATTGCGTTTGTTTGGTAATATATTATATTGCGGTTTTCATATGACATCTGACTGAATGTTGAAAATCTTTTTAACTTGTAGCAATCATGTTATAGTTTATCTGTCTCCAACATTCTGTATGGTCTTTGATATTTTTGTCTACAAGTTCTACAGTAACAGTATAGTCTTGGAAGTGTTTCTTTGATGTTCTACCCGTGGCATTATCCCTAATGAGCACAGGTGCTTCAATAGGAAGCTCCGACTAGGAAAATAGGATAAGTGGCTGTCTGCCATGTGTGAAATGTGAATACAGTACAGAAAATACAATGGCTCCAGGAAAATAATAGTGCATTGACTTTTGTTGACCTAGTGTTAATAGCAGTTTGTTTTTAGTTAGTACTGATTAATTTATTTGTCTAATTAATATAGGTACTGTGAAATGGAGATATTATTTGTTAGATACTCTGGCTTAGTGGATGCAAGGAGGGTTAAATTGAGACTGTGGCGAAAATTCCTACGTACAGTAGAGACACATAGGAATAAGAAAGCCATTCAATCTCTGTCAGTTTAATAATAATGTTTAAATATTTCAGTACGAAAATAAAACATTTTTCTGAGAATGGATTACTTCCATTACGATTGACGTCAAGAATACGCCAGATAGTAATGTAAAATGAAGTTTTTGTAACATTCATAACAGGGTATGCAAACCCCACAATTTCGATGGTTTCAACCTGGTTCCTCTAATATATCTCAATTGCCTTAGAGGTCAGAGTACTGATTACAAGGGTTACAATTTTTTTAGAATAATAAAATAGCGATGTTGCGCGTTGCCTTGTTAAAGCCCAAATTAAAACCACTAAATTATTCAGTTTCACAATCATAATATTTTATAGAAACACAAGCAAAAAAACGTAGATTACATAATTCACCCTGCACGTCGTCCAAAACTATCTAAGAGTAAGAAAAGTGCCACTACGATGAAAATGCCCTATTTCTCTCTATTTCCATCAAAGTAACACATATATTTTAGCTAAAACACAGTATTCCCCTTTGGCCGTACGTCTTCATAACACTCCATTGTCGAGCCCGCGAGAGTTAAGGGCACTGACATGAAAATGTTCCCGAGATATGACTCGGCAGGAAATTGTAATTGATTGGACCTCATCCTTTTTTAACGACGTACTGGGAGCGCGAGACTTTATACATACGGAGAAAAGGCCTGAATTACTTTTAACATATTATATTCGCTAATACACCTCAAGTGTCTCATCTCAGTCTAGGCCAGTAGTAAATATGATTGGGACCCCACGATTGTGGATCTAATTTATCAGGCCGTAAATATCTTCGTTAATTTTCTGAAAGTCTTCGAAGTTGATAGCAGTATAATTAGTATCAAAGACACATTTGATGGAGACGGTAGAATGAAAAAGGTTTTGTATAAAAGAAGAACGAAAAAAAAACGAGACAAAAAATATATTTTACATATCATATCATACATATTTTGTACGCAACCATATCTTGTAATTTAGGTAAAAGCCTAAATAGCTATGAAGCTTATTACTAACATTGAAATACACCAAATCACAATATAGATATTTCCAATTATTCTTTTTTAAATTAATTAAACGGATAATAATGAAAACGTATTTTTTTATGCAATTTAATTACAACAATCTGACCTTGGCACACACAATGTCGGCGTTATCAATGCAAATAGAGAGATAGTAACGCTTTCATTATATTATTTCCGTATGAACTTGTCAAATATTAGCTTTGAAATATGGCCGTTCAATGTCATTGTTTTGTGTGCAATGTTATAGAAAGGAAACATGTCTTTTTACATTTTGGTAGGCAGGTGACTATTAATATTGTTGGAAGTCGCTGATAATATGCTTCCAACAGGTGCCTGTGAAGATCATTGCAAGTCTATGTAAAAGTTCACCAAGGAGGCACATGTTCAGTAATATAAAACTAAATAAAACAAAACAAATGTATGCATATTAAACTTATATCTTATATCATACTGTATACCTGCATCCACTCGAGAGGGCCGGTAGCGACTGGATACATAAAGCGGCAGACCGGGCTCTGTGGCGTACCTTGGCGTACCTATGTCCAGCAGTGGACTGGCTGATGATGATGATGATACGTCCATTGCTGAGCAAACGGAATCTTATACAGAACAATACATCAATAGTTAACTGTAAATCATGAACCAAAATGAAAGTTATAAAATAAAACCAGCTTTTGTTTTTTAGTTCTAGTTAGGCAGTGTAGGTACATATATGTGTTCCTATAGTGGAATAGAAGGTTCATCAACCGTAAGCACAATATGACTTGCAGCGAGCATATCGCGCGCCCTGCGGCGGTATCATTAAAGAATACGTCTGCGTTAGCTAATTACGATTTTTAATGGGGTTATTTTGTTCAAAGAGTACTATATAACAATTTAATTTTATAGTCAGTGCCTGATATGTAATTAGCAGCAGCTAACCTTGATGAAACATCAGTGTAATGTTTTATGTCGTTGCGATGGCTTCAGAGTCTGCAAACAGCATTGTACTCCACAAGGACCCCATTATTAACTTCGCCGATCGTTTGATGCAGGATTTTTTTAGATGAATGGCGAGACGAGCGTGTCATTCACCTGATGGTAAGCAATACGATCACTCATGGACATTAGCAAAACCAAACAACACCATAACTTACAAAGCAATGCAGACATAAGATATTAAGTCCTATTATATCCAGTAGTTACAAGTTAGTTACACTGCTGTTTGGCGGGAGAAATAGACATTGCGGTAGTACCCACCCAGGCGAGCTTTCACATATAAGAGACCTACGACCAGTAAATGCTTCTATCAAGTCGCAATATCCTTCAGGGAGGCCTCTATTCAGCTGTGTATCTTCTCTGGTATATGACCATGGTGATGACGGTATAGTGTCTATAATGCTATTTAAATGTGACAGCCTCCGTAGCGCCATTGGTTAGACGCCGGCTGTGAAACCAGAGGCCGTGGGTTCGATCCCCGCACCGAAACAAAAATTTGTGAGATCCACAGGTGTTTGTTACGGGTTTAAGTGTTTGTGAGACCGAAAAGTCTCTCGTAGTTTCTGACACCCACATGACACACGACTCGATCTTAGTGTGGGGACAGGACTATGTATGCCACTGTTGGGTGTATTTATTTATTTATATGTATATAGACTGCCTCGGTGGCGTAGTTGTATTACGGTACGGTTACAAAGCTGAGGTCTCGGGTTCGAGTCCCGGGTCGGGCAAAGTGATATTGGATTTTTCTATTCATTATCAGCCCGGAGTCAGGAATTTGTGCCCGATATGGCGATAGGCTCGCCCCCTATCACATCGTGGGACGGAACATGCAAAGCGAAATGTGGGTGTCCTAGTGGCGCCTCTGCCTACCTCTTCGGGGATAAAGGCGTGAGTTTATGTATGTATATGTGATTAATTTGTTGTGTTGTCCACAGCGACGGTCGCAGGTGGTCGGTGGCGTCGCTGCCGTCCTCCGGATACGGAACGACGCCCGGCAGTTCTAGTCTTTCAGTAAGTCTACTATATGTTCATATTACACTAGAACTCATCTATATTATTGACCGCATCGATAACATCATATCTAGAGGTCTAGATACACATAATGCATGTACAAGCGTCGCTCCTGTCATAGAGGTAGGTGAAGACTAAACACATTACTGTATCAGCCCATATACGTCCCACTGCAAGGCACGAGTCTCCTCTACAGTCGAGAGTACGATTGAGAGGGGTTAGGCCATATAGTCCACCACACTGGCTTAGTGCGGTTTGACCTATGCACATTGCTCGAACCGAAAAATGTTTCGCATACTTTCAGCAAGTTCGTAATGCGTTCTCGTCGGTTCAGAGTATTCCTAAAGCCTAGGTTATGAAAAATAATTGATGGATTGCTCTAAAATGTAGTATTATCACGGTAAAGTGAATCCGAATTTAGACAGCCTCAGTGGCGCAGTTGGTTAAACGCGGGCTGTGAAACGAGAGACCCCGGGTTCGATCCCCGACAAATATTTGTGTGAACCACAGGTGTTTGTTTTGGGTCTGGGTGTTTGTGGGACCGAAACGTCTCTTGTAGTTCCTGATACCCACGACACAAGGCTCGATCTTAGTGTGGGGTCAGGACTATGTATGTGACTGTTGGCTGTATTTATTTATTGGAAATATAATACTATCCTAATTACTCCTGTAATAAAATCCACCTGTATTATCCAGTGTGATGGGCCAACGGATGCACTGGTTAATATCGAAGCACCGAACTACTCAAGAACAGTAATTAGGAAAGGAGTAAAACGTGGGTTGTACTTAAAGAATGAAGCGTGCTGTCAGTGAATCACTACTCAGTTTTCACTATGTACAGTCGCCGGCATCAATACATCTTTGTTACATTTCATAACAGTTGCACAAATATAAACTAGACCTACTAGTTTCAGAATAGGTCGTATTCGTATGAGGGCACGGGCCTCCTCTACAATCTAAGAGGATTTTCTCAATAAGGAATGCAATTTTGGATTTAACACATAAAAAATAATAAGAAACGATATAATATATGACAAGGAGCACACAGATATATCTTGGATGGGCAGCGCCAAAATAATTTTAAAACATTGACCATATGTGTATGACCATACGGGTATGACCATACGGGTATGACCATAGGGGTATGACCATACGGGTATGACCATAGGGGTATGACCATACGGGTATGACCATACGGGTATGACCATACTGGTATGACTTGCAGAAATATTGCATGCGATTGTACAAAACATGTGTATGTGTGTCAGTGTGCCGCGTCTTGTCACACGACAGTAATTACGTTGGGAAGAGGACGTGAAAACTACCAGTGATTCATTGCTACTGCGAATTGTACTCAACTCGTACAATCACTACGAGACATATTTAGACGCAGTGTTGTTTTACAAATCAAAATATATACAATACAAAAAAGGCAGTATCGATGTTGTTTTGGAGGTGAAAAGACAGAAATAATTGCGTTTAACCTTCACACAGTCCTGAATCCACCTTAAGACATACGTTTTGTGGGTCTCAAAAACTATAGAGCACGTTTCGTTTCCACCTTATCTAGATCTACAAATATTTTTGAAACAAAACTCCCTCAAACGAGAATCAAACCCGCAATCCCCGTTCATAGTCGAACTCTACTCTACGTTTCAGAGACAGCCCGGCCAAAACACTAAATTCGTTACTCGGTAATTGAACACGTGACCTCCAATTTCTCAGCGATGTCCCAGCGCCGCGTCGTGGTCGGGGACACAGCCTTGTCATTGAACTGAGTTCATGGTCCATTCTCTTACCTTGTAGTGTATTTTTGGCAGTTAAATAGTGTAGAACAGTCAGTCTGTTTATATCTGTGCAGGCCGGCATTATTGTGCTGTGATAAGAAATAAGAGACAACCGCCTTTCGCTGGTGTATGCTTAGTTTGGTATACACTGCAGTTCACTGCACTTACCAAGTTCAAATATTGTATGGTATATAAATAAAATAACTGCCTCGGTGGCGTAGTGGCGTAGACTACAAAGCTGAGGTATCGGGTTCGAATCCCGGGTCGGGCAAAGTGACATTGGGTTTTTCTATTCATTATCAGCCCGGAGTCAGAAATTTGTGCCCGATATGGCGATAAGCTCGCCCCCTATTACATCATGGGACGGAACATACAAGGAGAAATGTGGGTCCTGCTGGCGCCTCTGCCTACCCCTAATGGGATAAAGGCGTGATTTTATGTATATGATATAGATAGATGAGTGGCAGGGCGGAGGGCTCGTCTCTACGAAATATTCATTGCTATCAACATGCTCTTAAATAATATGCCGGTTCTTGGACGGCGTTCAAATTGCGATAACAATTACGCAATGCAAAATAGTCTGTATTACAAAGATGTGAGATTTATATTATAATGATATGTTAGTAGGAATGCAATGTCAGTATTTGAAGGCAATTAAAAAATTATATTCGCTCGCAAAGTACATTTATATAAACACAAAGCTATAAATAGAAAGAATTTTATTTAGGGTGTAGATAGAGTGGTCCAGGGTTACATTCGCTGGCTGGGAAAATGTAAGGAGTAATAAGCCTGAGATTTATACAGGGTGTTTCCTATCATCACGGATGGAGATCATAGTACACGATGGTGGAAAATTCGTGATGGTAAACCCACGTAAATACATCGCTTTCCGGTTTCCACCTTTGTGAATTTCTTTCCACCAAGATGACATACCATTCACCATCGATATGTCTTTTTGTCTGTCCTCAATGTCGATGAAAAAAATATATTCAAAATGACGTCATATGCCACGTGATATTCCATCAAATGATCTTACTATCGCGGAAGTCGAACGCGCGTCCCTCGCACCACTAAGCCGCAATGACATTCAGACATCACTAAAGGAATTACACTTGTCAGGTTTAAGCTTGTCCGTTTATTCGTGGTTATAAGTCCGTTGTAACACGGATTATATCAGATTAGTGTATGAAAACTGTCATAATGTATGTTGCGAATCCTATATAATTTGACTTTACCATCCTGGCTGGTGGGCTTCATATATCTTTGAGACTTATTTTTGTAGAATACTAAGTTTTCCCCGGACTGCCTCGGTGGCGTAGTTGTACTCCGGTACGAATACAAAGCTAAGGTCTCGGGTTCTAATCACGGGTCGGGCAAAGTGATATTGGGTTTTTCTATTCATTATAAGCCCGGAGTCAGGAATTTGTGCCCGATATGGCGATAGGCTCGCCCCCTATCACATCATGGACGGAACATACAAGGCGAAATGTGGGTGTCCTGGTGGCGCCTCTGCCTACCCCTTCGGGGATAAAGGCGTGAGTTTATGTTTTTTTTTTTTTTTTTTTTTTTTTTTTTATTTATTCATTTACCAGTACACATTAACATAAATAGGTATAGATGTATCAAAAACTAGGATAAGTTTTTCTGCACATCTACAATCATCATCGATCATCCGTATTTGATACAAAGCAAATTTACTTAATAAAATTAAGCTTACAATTAGGTGTAGAAAGTAATTGAGCTGGCTCCAAAACTTACTCTAAAAGATTTACATAGTTTCGATAAACATATACATTGGCCGACCACAGAATGTAGGTAGATATTTGTTTTTAAATCAATATAATACGAGATTACGGAATTGCGGGTACGAGTTCGCATGCCGATTGCAAATCATGCGTCGACATGTGCATACAGCGTGTATTATTTTATACAAGATCCTCTTTTATAAATATAGATTAAATAATTTATCTTATTATATTTTTAACTTATTTAGGAAATAATTTTTAAGTGTAACTTTTATGTTTTTGGAGGTCATTTTATGTTTTATGTCCTCGGGTAGCTGGTTTAGTAGGTAAGGTATCATATATTTTACTGAGCGACGTCCGTATAGATTATTATAACGAGGTAATTTAAAGAGTGGTTTCAAAGCTAGCCGTGTTGTTTTATTATGTTGCTGCGTTACCTGAACATCAGTGTTATGCGAATGTTCTAGTATTAAACAAAAGTTAAGTTTCTCTCGTATAGGTAGGATTTTACAAAAGTGGAATAAACCGTAATAGTTGTTATCGCTGTATTGCTCCTTTA
Organism: Deilephila elpenor; assembly: GCA_949752805.1. Taxonomy (NCBI): domain Eukaryota; kingdom Metazoa; phylum Arthropoda; class Insecta; order Lepidoptera; family Sphingidae; genus Deilephila; species Deilephila elpenor. The sequence goes on from OX457119.1 coordinate 8,418,508, forward strand.
TTTTCTGTGGGACTATTGTTTTTAAAATACGAAGTTGAAGCTTTTGAATATTATCCAAATGAGATTGAAATGTTCGACCATAGCTACTCAATCCATAAGCTATAATGGACTCGCCTAGTGCGCTATATAAATGTAGTAGTGTTTGATACGGTATTTTATATTTTATTATTGAGAATTTTGCAAGTAAACCTCTTAATTTATCACAAATGTAGTTAATATGTGCTTTCCAATTCATACGACTATCAATTATCAGTCCAACATATTTGTGTTCTTCAACCCATTCTATTCGGGAGCACATGCAGTATAGAGGCTGGTATAGATTATAATTATTCGTTTGGTGCAGGCAATCATGTTCATGTGCTATCAGTTCTAGGTTTTGTTCGCACCGATTTTGGGCTGAACTTATATATATTGCCTTCGTTTTATTCGCATTCAATACTAGACCTACGTCATGTGACCATTTTAACAAAACTGTAAAATCAGATTGAAGTTTTTGCAGTGTGTCATTTATGTTTTTACTAGAAGCAATAAGACATGTGTCGTCAGCAAACTGATATATTTCGCATTGTTTGATGACATTCATTAGGTTATTAACATAGCTAATGTAGTGTAGAGGACCTATAACGGAACCCTGGGCTGTACCTTGGTCAATATCAGTTTTAGAACTTAGGTTATCAGCTACCTTGACATGGAATGATCGTTCTTTGAGGTAATCTTTACACCATTTAAGAACCTGACCTCTTATACCACAGTCTTCAAGGTGTTGCAATAACAAATCGTGTCTTAATGTATCAAATGCTTTGCTGTAATCTATGAACAATACTATCACATGTTTTTTATTATTGAGGTGTTCAAATATCGAGTCTGTAAATGTAGAAAGAAGTTGTGTTGTACTTTTACCTGATTGAAATCCATATTGATTTTTATTAATAATATTGTTTTTGGAGTAGAATAGATTGATTTGTTTACAAATATATTTTTCGGCAATTTTATCTATTGTAGACAGAATAGTGATAGGTCTATAATTTTCATAATTTGATTTACTTCCTTTTTTATGTATAGGCCGGACTATGCCAGTTTTTAATTCTTTAGGATATTTTCCAGTAAATATACTAGTGTTAATTAGTTTTGCAATAACTGCACTGATATTATTGCTTATGCGTTTAATATCAATTACTCTAATGTTATCAAATCCAGGAGCCTTATTATTATGCAAAGTTTGGATTATTTTATTTATGTTTGTAGCCGATGCTTTTTGAAATCTCATTGTTACTTGAGCAGGCTCTCTATATGTCGATTTACTAATCAATATGTTATCACACTTACGTGTGATGTTTTTTACATCTTCAATAAATGTTGTAGCAAAATTATTCGTTATCACAGAACAATCGGTATTAAATTTTTTTAGAGCATTGAGTATTATTGAGTCAATTGATGACTTAATTCTACCTGCTAATCGATTTAATATTGACCAAAGTTTTTTCGGATTGTGCTTGTTGCTATGAATTTCACTTTTTAGTTTTTTATTTTTAGTTTTCCGTATAATTTTATTTGCTGTATTTCTTGCCTTATTATATTCTAGCTTCAAAATTTTATTTGTGCTATCCTTTTTCCATTTAATAAAAAGTTTATCTCTGTATTCGGTAGCCATTGTAACTTCTTTCGTTATCCAGTTAACATTGTAATTATCTGCATAATATTTCCTTCGCAATTTGGTAAATATTTGTGATTTTTCATAACAATTATTTATGTTGTCGCTAATGTACTTATATATTTCTAAAGGACAAGACATATTGTCAGTTTTGTCCCACTCTATTTCATTAAGTAGAATTTGCAGTTTTTTATTATCAAATCCTTTTATAAGTATTGGATCAACCTGTATTTGCGGACCCACGCAAGCAATAACTATCGCTCGGTGATCGGCCAGTGTAGTGCCAAGCGCCGCTGTGTACAGTTCTTGTGTTCGAGATCTTGCATAAATATGGTCAATACAAGTTTTACTGGCATAGTTTTTAGTAATCTCTAGTCGCGTGTAATCATGTATCCCGCACACAAGACCACAGCTGTACAGGGCATTATTATATTTTTGTTTTACAATATTTTCCGTTTTTAAATCAATGTTAATATCACCCAATAAGTAAAGTTCGTCATATATCCCTAGTGTAGATAATGTATGCTTCATCTCATTAATAAATAAATGTTTACTGTTAGTGGGTGGGCGGTACACGACACACAGAACGGCTGAGTACGATTTAGGTGATGTGATTTTTAGTAATAAGTTTTCTGAGTAACGAGACATTATTTTTAGTGGAGCGCATTTGTGTTTCTTATTGACATAAATTACTATGCCTCCACCTCTACGACCTACTCGCAGTTCTGTGTGCATTTTGTAGCCGGATATATTATAAAGATTACAAATAGATTCTGATGTGATGTTTACTTCTGTTGCAATCATAACATCAATACACCGCTTAGATGATAGAATTATGTGTTCAAATGCTGAGAAGTTTTTAATCATAGAACGTATGTTTATATGCATACATAATAGATTAATATTTAGTGGAATTTGAGTAAGAAACGTATTAATGTCTGGACAATTTAGAATTTCTGTGATATCATTTGTAAAATTATTATCCATTTGTGAAGTGAGTAAAAATGAAAATAAATACCTTAATACAAATTTGAAAAACAAATTAAATTTTATCACTGTTCACTAGATTTTTAATGTCAATATCTGATCTTATTATATGCATCTTTTCCTTTTCTTCTTTGCGCACCATAATTACTCCATTTTTGCACCAGACATATTTAAACCCTGCTTTCTTCAATGTTTGTTGAGCCGTCCAAAGTAGTTTTTTATTATATCTTGAGAGCGCCGCCCTCACAAAAATAATATTATTGTTGGTTGAGGTGACTTTTACTCGAGGATCAAGGTCCGATGTATGTATTGTAGAAATTTTAGCCGATTCTATCCATTTTCTTTGAATTGTTTCTTCTTTTAGTTCGACTAAAATATTACCTGGTTTTTCCTTACTGCCGCGTTGTCTATTTGCATGTTTTATTCCTTCAGGAGGTATATTGAGTTTGATTGCTACGGTTTCTACTATCTTCAATATTTCCTCGTTATGATTATATGGTATGTTGGAGATTTCAATAGACGATGATAGTGATTGTTGTTCCATTTCTTGTATCCTCTGTTCAATAGCACCTAAACGAGTTTCCAGGTTGTGATTTTTATTTATCAGTTCTACATTTTTCTTTTGTAATTCAATGATAGTTTTCTTGCACGAATCCATGCCTTCTATCATCTCATCCATCTTATCACTGTAGAATTGCAGCGACTGATTTAAATCATTCATTTCTTTCTTTATTGCTTTTTCTACTTCTTTACTTATATTTTTCAGCAGTAGTTTAGTGTCGACATGTGCAACTTCATTATCATCTTCATCAACACTCTCATCTTCCTCTGTATTCACAGTAGAGTGTCGCTTCGAAGTTTCCAGTTTGCATTCACTACATTTCCACTCCAAATTATCGGTAGCCTTAAGCGCGGTTATTTGCTTGGTGGTAAGACCCGTGCAGAGGGTGCTGCTATGGACAAATTTCTCACAGCAACTACATTCCAGCCCAGGATTTTTCTTCGTGATAGTTCTGTTACACTTTTCACATTTATGCATCTTGAGGGTACGTAATATGACAAATTGTCGGACTTGACGTAGACGTGATCAATGAACGAACGACCGATGACGAATGTATGTATGTATGTACTAAGTTTTCCCAAAGAAGTACACAAGTATCTCAACAAACATTAAAAATGTGTACGATGGATACGATACTGTTACTTTCGTCTTTTAAGTCCAGTTACCAATTGGGCTATGGGTACCTATTTAACACCGCTGTAGCAATCTCGCAGCATATTAATTATAATCTCTCGTAATTTGTATCTAAGAAATGATCCCGAAAATGAACCAATCAAGACAAGTTAAATGTGGGCGTGTCGATTAATCTTTGACCCGATTGGTCTATTTTCAGGATCAATCATTAGATAGAGATCAAATTCGTTTATTAATTTGTACCGCACACAACTAGGCACTAAGAGAAGTTAAATATCATGATTATGTATTCTATATTATTTTTCTGGGCAATACATATTTGCACCCAAGTAAAACATGGCTGCAACTACAATAAATAGTAGAAACGAATATAACTAAAATAAATATCAAGATCAATTAAGTCTTGTGTTGTGTATCAAAAACTACGAGAAATTACAGGTAGACAGCCTCTGTGGCGCTGTTGGTTAGACGCTGGCTGTGAAACGAGAGGCCGCGGGTTCGATGCCCGCACCGAGAAAATTAATATTTGTGTGATCACAAAAGTTCGTTTCGGGTCTGGGTGTTTGCGAGACCGAAAAGTATCTAATAGTTCCTGATATCCACGGCACAAGACTCGATCTTAGTGAGGCCACGACTATGTATGTGACTGTTAGGTGTTATTTATTTATTCATTATTTCGCTCTCACAAACACGAAATCGGAAACATATTATTTGTGACCACACTTTTTTGTCTCGGTACAAGGATCGAACCCGTGGCTCGTTTCATTGCCGGCGTTTAACCACGGAGGCTGACGAATATGAATAATGTATGCCCATATAATCGAACGGTCATACCATACGGTCGGTTATCGCATAATCGAGACGCCGTGTCATATCTATTTATATTGCAATGATTTACGATTGCCAACGATTACTTGTTCCGCCGTGTGATTTATCGATATACGAGTTTTTGTACGCGGGTGTGTTTGGAAAGTAGATTTGAGGCTGGGTGTAGGTTCTAGTTACAGTTTTGTGTTTTAAAGAGAACATTGTTGGCAAAAGTGGCTTGTGTCAGCATTAGTATGTTGTATACAATATAGGGATGACTAAAGACCTATATTAGCACCTCACTGATCACGATGTTGTTTATGTTATACACGAGGTATTTTTATTACGCGAGCGAAGCAGCGAGCTATACTAATATTGATGAACGTATAAACAATATATTATACATCATATATACTCACCATATAACTGTAAAAAAATAGCGTCTACTATTTTTCTACGTGAAATTATATTATGTTTTATCAGATGGCCAGTCACGGACCAGTGTTAACAGTTTAATGTATCAGAGTTCTCGCTTATCTGATACGAACTCCGTCCCCCGCGGTGGAGTGTTTTTGAGTCGCACTTCAGCGCTATCGGTCATTGTTTAGATCTGGACTGGCGCTTTGTTATAGGCTTGTTATCGATTCAGGGGGTTTGGAGTTTTGCTACTTAAGCTCTAAATCAGATGTGAATCAATTAATTTTAGAGTGGATTTTTTTCTAGATACGACGTTGACATATTTAATTAACGTCATAGTGTCATGATTTTTATATGTGGACACACTTATGCGCATCGCGCAGTTGCCGACCGGCGCATACAACACAAACGAAAGGCTTGGGCTAGGTCGTAAAGAGATTTTGTTTTGCCGCGTATACTGTCAATACAATTTTAATATAATGTAAATAACGATAATTTAAAATTCCATCACATATTCTTGTCTATTCACCCTGCTCAATGCTCATATACCTCATACTAATGATCGCGAAGGTTCTTTTTTGTATTATTAATCTCACAGTAGAACATCTCCCAGTGAATACACGTGCGAGAATGACAATGTCGGTGATGATTCGTTGTGTTGCAGTCACAATGCTCGTCGCAGGAGCGCCTGCTGGCCGCGCCGCCGCCATTCGAGCCGCAGCCGCGCGCGCCCTGCCCGCACTGTCACCAGCACCAGAACTCGCTCAAGTAATACATACATTATATATTTATTTACACACTTTATTGTACACCACAATAAAAGAGAATAACACAGAACAGTAAATCACTTAAAGCTAATGTCATGGTTACAATTGGCGGCCTTATCGCTACCTGCGATCTCTTCCAGGCAACCTATATACTAATCTACATAAATCCATATACTGCTGGGCAAGTCTCTTCGATGATTGAGAGCATAGTACGGATTGGTAAGTAGGTCTGTACTAAGTAACACTTGTACCAAAATATATGTGGATGAAGGGAATGGTAGCAACTGGAGTATATGGTTAATCGACTGACATGACCATCTCTCGTCGGATACTATTTCTATACACTACTATATCTCCATAGTTCTTGCTACCAGTTGCAGAGTACTATGTCGAGATGGTATAATTTATAAACTTAAATAGGAACACGGCACTCGTATAATAGAGATTTGGATTGAAAGGATTTATGCCACAATCGACAGTCCAACTTGGGGTCTTGAGCAGTTTAGTGGACTACATATGCCATTGCTGGGTATATAAACTAATGTCGGTGGCGTAGTTGTATTACGGTTACAAAGCTGAGGTCTCGGGTTCGAGTCCCGGGTCGGGCAAAGTGATATTGGATTTTTCTATTCATTATCAGCCCGTAGTCAGGAATTTGTGCCCGATATGGCGATAGGCTCGCCCCTCTATCACATCGTTAGACGGAACATACAAGGCGAAATGTGGGTGTCCTGCTGGCGCCTCTGCCTACCCCTCAGAGGATAAAGGCGTGAGTTTATGTATGTAATATCTACTAATTATAAATCCTCGGTGTCTCTTGCAGCAGTTCGCAAGGCAGCGGCATGAACAACTGGGCTTCGCTCTCCGACAGCGGCGGCAGCGGACACGCGGCCGTGCGCGCGCCCTCGCCGCAGAGCGTGGCGCGGCGCGTGCGCAGCAGGAGCTTGAGGTGATTATCACTCTTTTTTTTGGTCGTTGTGGTATTATAGACCACAGGTTAGGTTTAGTTGTAGTTGAATGATGTGGAAGTGTGGAGTATCAGTGGCATGGCAATAGACATTGTAAATTAAGTACTCCTTGGTGTTCTTTGGCAAGAAATCAACCTGAATCTAACAGATATATGGAGACTTCTAGAAAAAACAGTGGCGAAAACTTCAAAAAGTGTTGCAAAGTACCATCTCAGAATGTTTAACTTGTCATGTATTCTAAAAGTATTTTTTATTATTGACACAGCTTTTAATTTATAAATCATAAAATATTCAGAACGTTAATTTGTTAAATATTTTTTAATGGACAAAACCTCGGAAAGAGCACATTGTCAGTTTATTTGTTATTGAAAGCATTCTAGTGTTTTGGAGCAGAGACAGACTATGACGTAGCAAACATAATGTAGAAGCCCTGGGTAAGCGGGGATGGATGGATGATGTTGATAATGAAGCTGATAATGAGATGATGTTGATGATGATGATGTCCAGTGGTGTAACTAGCGCGTGTTCTTCCAGTAGTCCGTCGCGGTCTGGCGGCGGCTCGTCGGGCGGCGGCGGCGGCTCGCGCGACGACGCGGTGTCCGCCATGTCCTCGCTGTTTGCGGCCAGGTTCCCCGCGGCACAGCGAGCTATGGATGACAAGTAACATACTAACTCTTATTCTACAAAACATATTTCTTATAAATTAGTAAATAAATACACCCAACAGTCACACACATAGTCCTGACCCCACACTAAAATCGAGTCTTGTGTGTGGGTATCAGAAACTACGAGAGACTTTTCGGTCTCAAAAATACCCAGACCCGATACAAATACTTGTGGTTCACACAAGTATTTGTCTCGGTGCGGGATCGAACCCGCGGCCTTTCGTTTCACAACCGGCGTCTAACCAACTGTGCCACGAAGGCTGTCTTTATAACTACTCCTATTAATTTTAATATTTGATTAATTTCGTGTTAAAAATAAATTAGACATAACCGGAGACTCACAGGATAATTTATAGAAAGAAAAATCCTATACAGGGTTGTGGAGTTATGAAAATTCTGTATTGTTTTCAACTGTTTTTTTTATAGCAGATGAAGATTTTTATTGACTGGAAGGTCCTATGGTGTAGAATCGAAGTGTATCAGGGTCATTGGACTCTCAGCATAGGACATAGATGATGCTGGTTGCTGGGTGATAACTCTAAAAAAAAAAAAAAATTTAAATATTTTTAATTCCTTTGGATATATGATTTATGAATAACGTACAATACCAATTTAGGTTGCATTATCATCAAATTTTCTTTTTTAATATATTGTTAAGTTGCATTAAAATCAGTGTTCAATCAGTCATTCCGGGCGTTTTATTTATCATTTTTTTGTTCGTAGTTATATCAATAATTATCAGTATTTAATTGTTATCAACTTATAAGCACTGAGTTAAAGTCCCTACACCCTCTTACATATAGGAAGACTAAGTGCTCAGTTAATAATATTTGCCAATGTCTCATTTTTTTAGGTTGAGGGGTCTGATAGACGAACTGACTGAGTTGGACAAGAAGCCAGATCGTCCGCCCATCGAGCGCTTTGTACAGAGACAGGTGAAAATACTCTGTTCGAACTTCATATACAATATATTCTGATAAATATACTGTATTTTTGATTAATGTTTAATTATGTATTACTGCGACATATGTAGCTAGCCTATTGTTAATTCAACCTACTAACTTTCAGAGCTATGTCGGTCACCATGCGAATGCATACAGCAGCAGACCAGGCTCTGTGGCGTACCTTGGGAGAGGCCTATGTCCAGCATATGACTGCAAAGAACTGATGATGATGATGTACCGTTTAACTCGAGTTATTTCTGTTTTATCTCAAAATTCGAGAGTCGGTAAGGGTCGACTTCACCGTACCTACACCATCCAAGTCGGTGATACCCTCAACAAGGGTCAGGTCAAAAGTACCCTGAACCGACGAGAATGCATAAAGAGATTGATGAAAGTGGATGAAGCGAGAGTAATATGTCAGGATCGAGCAAAGTGGCAATCCATAGTATCTGCCTACCCCTATGGGATACAGGCGTGACGATTATGTATTTATTAGAGATGAAACGGATAGTAGTTTGGCCGGATACCGGATACCGGATACCGGATACCGGATATTCGGCAAGCTACTAGGCCGGAGCGCCGGATATCCGGCTGCCGGATATTCGGCCCTTTATTGCGTTGACGCGATCAGTTTGATTTGAATATTGGCGCGGTGAACGAGATCGGAAATATTCGGGCGCATTCGGATCGCACGTTCGAGTGTTATCGTGCGTGTCAGTTTGTGTTTGTTTCTCAGTTCGGTTGTTGTTTATTTCATTGTTTATCACTTGTTGTCGTGATTTTATGTTTGAATTCTGATAGATTAACAAGAAATGTCAATAATTAATAAAACAAACATCTTTGATGTACGATTATAAAAATAAACGGTGTCCATAACCTATTGGAGTATGATTTGACTTGTGTAAAATAATGAGATTTTTTAAAATTTAACTATCCGGTATTCGGCCGGATACTGTATTACTATCCGGTATCCGGCCGGATAGTCAAAACAAGGCCGGATAGGCCGGATACCGGATAGTTACCGGATATCCGTTTCATCTCTAGTGTGTATGTATGTATCATATGTATTTGTTTGGTGCAGGTGTTGGAGATGGCTCGCGACTGCCTGCACAAGTCGGAGTCGAAGCAAGTCACCAGCAGCTATTTCTACGACATGGCGGATAGCTTGGACCGGTTGCTCGCTGAGGTAGGCATTAAATGACAATTGTGGAAATATGTATAGTGATGATACTTAAATTATTTCAAGGTGTCTTTCCCAAGGTGTATAACATTTGTTATAGAAATGAAAAACTGAATTTAATCGCCGTACAGTGAGATATATTTGTGTGGTCCACAAGTTCTTGTTTCGGTCATGGGTGGGACCAAAAACATGTAGTTTCTGATATCGTTTACAAAAGTCTCGTATCTAAAAACGGTGCCAGGGTAGGGTATTTTTTCACTATCTTAATCAGTAAATATTCCATTTTATGTTGCCACCAGACCAGAGAGAAGTCGGCGGAGGCGGGCGCGCAGGTGGCGCCGCTGGTGAACCGGCTGATCCTGGCGATGGCGCGGCCGGCGCGGCTGCTCGAGTGTCTGGAGTTCGATCCCGAGCGGTTCTACCGACTGCTCGAGGCGGCCGAGGGACACGCGCGACATTTGCAGGTCGGGCTCGAAGGACCAAAGTTTAACAGATTTAAGACAAGATAAATCCGGAGTAAATGTTTTTGAATCCAGAGTTAGGGCAATTAGTACAAAAAGTAAAGTCCCTTACAAATCATAACATCCACAAAGAAACAGGTTAAAGACAAATCACATTGGTACCCTGTGATTATTCGGAGTAAGTAACAGAAGGCAACTTGTAAAAAAAAGATTGACTAAATTATGAGATCTCCTACATATCCGTGGTTCATATAATAGCTTAAATAATTGTTTGGTGTTCACAGGGCATATCGACCGATATTCCGCAGTACATTATCCACAAGCTGGGCTTGTCCAAGGACCCGCTGGCCGAGCTGCACGCGCCGCCGCCGCCGCCGCTGCCGCAGAACAACTCGCCCTCCAAGTACGGAACACCCTGTATAACACTTATATACCACCTGTATCCTAACCTCTCTCAATGATCATACCCTGGGTTGTAGAAATGGCTGATACTGATATACCTCCTAAGTGGTAATATTGACGTGGAGATACCACCAAAGTTACCTCCTTAGAATAATTCCATGGTAGGTCAGATCACAGGAATCCAAAAATGCATTTGGATAATTAGTGGTCTGCCTGCAGAAGTCACAGTTGAAGCTGATTATGATTGCACTTCAAGCTTGACAGCACCAGCTTGAAGACGTTGAGGATGCGCAATTTGGAGGGGGCCTATGTCCAACAGTGGACAGCTATACGCTGATCATGATTATGAAGATGAATAGTTTTTTAACTGCAAGAATATGTAAACCCACCAATGTATTTGTTTATGCACAGTAGATGCATTAAGGCCTAAAATATGTTACATCATAGGATAATAGACATATCAATGGTACCTGTGTATGCAAGGCCTGAGGCTAGTTTTATAATAATATTAATAGGATTTTGTCATGCAAATGTTTGTTCCCAGGAGTCGCGGTCGTCAGTCCCCTCCTGGCAGTGGATCTGGCGCGCTCCCCTCCGAGAACGACTACCACGTGATCAAGCTCATCTCCAACGGAGCATACGGGGCAGTTTACCTCGTCAAACACAAGCAGACTAGGCAGAGGTTAGTATAAAGTGGAATTAGTGGTTTGATATTTATAGTAAATTATTTAAAGCATTGTGTTAAAGTTGTTGAAAGAAAATTTGGGAGACATTTTGGCCTCAAATTTGGGAGACCAGCTCCCAATAAAAAAAATATTGGTGGAATCCGCTGTCAATCTATTGATAGCTAGCTTACCACCCACAGTACTGTTAGCGGTGCACAGGATAATATATATGAATAAAAAGAATTTTAAAATAATAAATATAAAACATTTACATTTCTTTATAGATGAAGAAAAACGCTTTTGTTTTTAGTAATAAAGATTAAATAGGTATCATTTTAGAGTCTCCATAGTCATTGGTCATCTATGAAATATCTAATGACCTAATCATTGCTACTGTCCACAGGTACGCAATGAAGAAAATCAGTAAAAACAATTTAATACTGAGGAACCAAGTGGAACAGGCGTTCGCGGAGCGTGATATACTTAGCTTTGCGGATAACCCTTTTGTGGTGAGTGACTGTTTTTTTTTTTTGGGAGCTACTTAAGGATTCAACCAGTCCATCACATTTGCGCGGTGTGGACAGAAGCCTTCGCGCACCGTATTGTAACGCTAGAGATCCCAACAGAACCCTTTCAATTACCTTTGAGATATTCGAAGCAGAGCTTAAGTTACTATCGATTCAAAAAAAGGGGGGGGGGGGTGGGGGGTGACTATAGACACCTTTTGTTCATAGCACAGCCATACAAGTGGAGTTCCCGTCGGTACTCTCTCTTTATAACCTTGAACATACCCACCAAGTCAGAACCTACTCCATACATCCCTGTTCAGCATGATGTGATGTTCCCACGCGCGCAGGTGACGATGTACTGCTCGTTCGAGACGAAGCGGCACCTGTGCCTGATCCTGGAGTTCGTGGAGGGCGGCGACTGCGCCACGCTGCTGCGCGCCGGCCCGCTGCCGCCCGACATGGCGCGCCACTACTTCGCCGAGGCCGTGCTCGCCGTCGAGTACCTGCACTCCTACGGCATCGTGCACCGAGACCTCAAGCCCGACAAGTATAGCTTTTTAATGGTTTAATCAAGGGATTCAGTGAAGATTTATATGGCTTAAGCCAAAATAAAATTTCATATTTTTTCCAAAATCATTTTATGACTGTTTGAGTCTTTGAGATATAAAACCTGTTAGTACATTATCTGATCACATGGAAGATATTTTTTAACAAAATAATTTGAAATGAAACTTGATTGCCCAATCTAAGAATTAGACAAAACTTTGCAACTTACATTTTTAAAAATTGTAAATACTAAACATCTTTTAAGTTTGAGAAGACATGATTATAACGCTAAAAAATGGACAGACTAAATATAGTTTTAAAAGGACATGTGTCAAGAATTTCAATTATAGTATCAATCAAAGATGGAGAATCAGCAATGATAAAATATTTAGGTCCAATAATTAACCACTGTCGTCACCATGATAAATAAATAAAATACACCCAACAGTCACATACATAGTCCTGACCCCACACTAAGATCGAGTCTTGTGTCGTGGGTATCAGAAACTACGAGAGACTTTTCGGTCTCACAAACACCCAGACCCGAAACAAATACCTGTGGATCACACAAACATTTGTTGCGGTGCGGGGATCGAACCCGCGGCCTCTCGTTTCACAGCCGGCGTCTAACCAACTGCGCCACGGAAGCTGGATGAATCATCATCATCAGATGAAGATGATGAAAATATTTATATAATCTTTATACTGAATTGATGAATTTTGTCCCAGTTTGCTCATCACGGCGACGGGTCATATAAAGTTGACCGACTTTGGACTCAGCAAGATGGGTCTCATGTCGTGTGAGTATTCAATTCAACTTATATTAGCATTCAATTTATATCTGCAAGGTTTCTGCCCACCATGTTGTACCATACCATGACTATACGTACAGATTAAGCAGGGAATTCTTTGTATGAATTATTATGGATATTGCACATTTAATAGTCAGTGAGGGAATACTGCATAATAAGATATTGTGTATTGGACGGTCACCTTTATACTTGTTACTTGTGATTCCTGTTATGTGGAATTTTGAGTCTTAGTCAAATTGATTAATGTAGTACTTCATGGCAGGACTGTTTAGTTTTAAATATAATAAACAAAAACTATATTTTTGTATGCCTTAATCAAATAATGATATAGGATATCATAATAATATCGATTGTTTTGATACTTAAATCTAAGTGTAAAATAGTTACGTCTTATCCTGACAGTGGCAACGAACCTGTACGAAGAGTACGCGGATCGGGAAGCGCGCCAGTTTTCCGACAAGCAAGTATGCGGCACGCCGGAGTATATCGCGCCGGAGGTCATACTTAGACAGGTCTGTATGTTGTGGTAAAGAGGGGGAAAGAAAAAGAGAGGGAGGGGTTGTCATTACCCGGTTTCAAGAATAGAGTTCATGTTTTTTGTTGATTTAAGCGCTTTTGATTGTTGAAGAATTATACATTTTAAAGTCGACTTTTTAAAACATTTTTTTTGGTTTAATCAAACACTAAACATTTAATGTAATTTTGAAACAAGTGGTATAAAATAAAATGATGCTATCTTATTCCACAATTTACAAAATAAAAAACATGTTATAAATAAATTTATATTTCGTCGTCATATTTTGTTTTTAGTCGACTAAATATAACTGTTATTGGCAGGGATACGGCAAGCCAGTGGACTGGTGGTCGATGGGCATCATTCTGTACGAGTTCCTGGTGGGATGTGTGCCGTTTTTCGGCGACACTCCCGAGGAACTCTTTGCGCACACTGTCAATGGTAAGTGTCGAGTAGCTTTCAAGTTGTGGTTCATAGTTAATTGTATTTTTTGTTGTCATAGTGCTTGTTTTATACTCTGCTGTATATCGTGCATTTTAATCTTTATTTAACATCGTGTGTAAAAGTCGGGTATCAAAGTAATATAATATAACAAGTATTTAAAAGGTAACGATACAAGTATAGCAGAAGAAAAAATGGCATAAAAACGAATTTTCAATTTATTAATTTAAATTGATAAATCAAACACACGACTATCTTTTATATCGATATTTTAAAATTTCATCAATTAAACCTGCAATTTTAATGTTTGTTTTTAATTATAGATGATATAGAATGGCCGTCAGAGGAAGACTTTCCCATTGCTGTGGAAGCGCGGGCGATCATAACAGAACTCCTGGCGCGAAACCCGAGGGATAGACTCGGCACTGGAGGAACGCATCAGGTGAAGGTGAGGGCATTGTCTTTTATCTGTCTTTTTTTCTATGGCATTAGTTTGATGAATGAGCACAATGAGAAAACGTGGTTAATTATTACCATCTTTAAACATTCGCCATACTTGAGGAATTTTGGTGTGTTGCGAATCTTTAAAATGGTTTGGGGGGAATTGGGCATAAACAGAAAGGAGGAGGTTCATATTTACGTCAATATTCTATGTTAAATATTTAGTGAAGAATTTTATCGATTTGTTAATAAAGTGTATTTTTATAGGACCATGTATACTTCTACGGCTTGGACTGGAACAATCTATTGAGAAGGAAAGCTGAGTTCATACCACAGCTGGAAAATGATGAAGACACAAGCTACTTCGACAGTCAGTACACAATTTAAACTTATTTTATATTTTCTTTTGCTTAGGTCTCTTGGGGTACACCATTGTCTTCTGATGCATGAAGATGAAGATTTCAACATTGGATCAAATTATTTTTGTGTAGCTTTACATACTTTTAAAACCACAAATATTTAATTCAGTATTACTTAGTTATAATTAATAACAGGGATAAACATAAACTGGGATTTTTATATTTTTTATTCAAATATAAAGAGTTCAGCACATCGATATATCAATATATTTATCGACCACCAATTTTATTTTTATTTATTTTATTGAAATAGGTACAGCCACATTATATACATTAAATTAATACAAAATATCTTAGTCTAATATAATAATTCTGATATATATGAAAATCCGGCGTACACAACATTCACCATACCATAACAAAAAGAAGAAAGCGGAATTAGTTTTTTTTTTTTTCAAACAATTTTTAACTTTTACAAAAAAAATTACCAATTCACCCATATAACCAAAATCTATAACCACTATCCTACCCAGGTCGCTGCGACCGCTACAACCATAGCGAGGTGGACACGGACGAGGCGGCGGAGGGCGCGGGCGGGGGTGAGGCGGCGACGGAGGGGAGTGCGGAGGAGGCGGGCGTGTTCGCCGCCTTCTCGTCCACCTCGCCGCAGTGGCGCCGGCACTACCATCACTCTTGTGCTGATCACGACTCCAGGGTAGGTGTTATATTTTAAAATATCATTATAATAAGTAATTAGACAGTCCCTGTGGCGCAGTTGGTTAGACGCTGACTGTGAAATGAGTGACCGTGGGGTCGAGCCCCGCACCGCAACATTGTGATCCACAGGTTTTTGTTTCGATTCTGGGTGTTTGTCAGACCGAGAAGTCTCTCGTAGTTTCCGGTACCCACGACACGAGACCTCGATCTTAGCGTGGAGTCAGGATTATGTATGTGACTGTTGGGAGTATTTGATTGTGAGAGACGCTTACCGAGACCCTCCCGGGGCCAATTACGATGCACTCTGCTGGTTAACGTACAAGGTACTTAAATGAACATTATCGCCCATAAATGCCCACAAACTTGAGAAACATTCGTGTTTTGCCGCCTCTAGGATACAGACAGTTAGCTGTATATAAATTAATTTATGGAAAAAATTTCTTACAGAGCACTGATAGCTGGCCGGGTACCCCGGATAGCGCTGGTCCTCCCACCACGCCTACTGCGCCAGTTCACCACCACCCTAAGTGTCCGGTAAGTCTACTAGACTAGAGTCCTTTTGGATTCTTTTTAAATTACTTAATTGTTCAATGTAATTATGGAATATATTTTTTGGTGTCTCCCATTGATCCTAATATCGATTATTTATCCTGACATCGAGTATCTTGAATGTTAGACATGTCACAAATGTTTTGATAATAAAAAAATTCAAATAGTGTTCTGTCTGGCTTTTGAATGATATTTATCTCTTACTCTCTTTTTATGTTTTAAAATAATTGAATATTGTTACGTTTCCCCTCAGATAATGGGCGGCAGCGCGTCCACAGCGGAGTCGTCACAGACGGACAGTGACGACGTGTCCCCGGCGGCGCGGCGGCGAGCGGCGCTGCGGCCGCACGCGCACCCGCTGCACCCCTCGCTCCTGGCGCACCCGCACCCGCCCTCCACCGCGCTCGCGCTCGTGCCCAGAGTGTGAGTATTCAAGGGTTATGATATGTCGATATAATTATATCGATATCGATTTGTGTTGAAAGAATATCGATAAATTAAAAATACATGTAGTTATTACCGATATTGCAACACAACGAATTTACACATTTTAAGTGTATAAAACTATTTAAAACCGACAGATAACAATACTGAAGACTTATTCATAACGACATTTTAAATCATCGATATCGATGCTCCATGTAGATTGAAAGAAAATGTTTTATTCTATCCTATAGCAGGTCGGATTTATCAAAGAAGGAAGACAAGGGCATAGACAAGCCGGATAAACCCGAGAAATCTCGGCCGACTGCGATCGTGGCCACCAAGTCTATGCGTCGGTCTGCCAGCACGTCCGGACTCTCGCTCGTTATACATCCAGGTACATAGCACAACCAATAATACTAACGTTCTTCCCAATACTTTTTCAAATGAAAAAAACAGTATACAGGGTATATCCAGACTGCGACCGAAAAGAAAGCCAGGTGCTAGTATTAGTGACTTACACAAAGCAACTAAAAATTTCGCAAAAAAATAAATCAATAATTTTGTTGTAATTTTTTACTTATCGTCGTGTTTGGGTGATAAATACATAGTTTCCCTAAAATAATGATGTATTTCCTTCACAGCAGAAGACAGCATCCTAGGCGGCGGAGCGGGATCCCCGTGCGCCGGCAATACGTCTTCCACCAACTCCTCAAGAGATTCCTCGCCGTGTCGCGACCCGCCATCGCCCTTCGCTCTGCCTAATCACTCGTTAGTATTCGTAATATTAATAATTATATGACAGTGTCAACTAAACAGTATTGCGTCGTGGATTTAACAAAGGAACGAGAGATTGATTTAACATCTCTACTAGACGTTTAACTATAAGGTTGTAGATGTTACCATGGGGTGTTAAAATTTTTTGCTTCTTGTTTCATAAAGCTCTTGCAAATTGTGGATAATAGATAATCATTAAGGGTGTTATCTTTAATAAATCAAGTTAATAAGGAAAAAAATCGAAAATGGAAAGAGCTTAAAGATACAATTTTGGCCTGATGTAAGGTTTATATTGTAGTAATAAGATACTATAACCACTATACTTTTATTTTAAATAGTATAATAATCCGATACTTGCTTGTACAGGCTGATCCAAGCGTCGAAGCCTCCGATCGTGGTGCGTCGCGGGCCGCGCGGGTTCGGCTTCACGATCCATACGGTGCGCGTGTACTACGGAGATACCGATTACTATACCATGCATCATTTGGTCTCGGTAAGTTAAACGTATATAAGTATGGTTCATTTACAGCGTACTTGTGGTCTTTAACCAGTATCGTAAATACTGTGAGTCTGTCTAAAGTGGTGCGTATCGATATGGAAAGAGATATTGAAGTTCTAGATAATTATTTACATGTAGGTGTTGATAATTGGGTATTCTACCCATTTTCAAAAAGTCTTTTAAGTCGTTCCTAAGATTAAGACAAACTATTTAAAAAAATATCAAAATTTTATTCGCTCGGCAAGTCCAATAAAAAACCATTTAAAATTTAAATTTTAAATTTATGCGCGCAAATATGTAAAAACGCTAGGCGCCATGTTCCTTTAAAATGATACGTCACTCAACCAGTAATCAACCTGTGTTTGTATGAGCTCTTGGACACCGGAGGGGGTATTCTACTTACGGAATGACGTAGAATCGTTATCCATCATGGCGGCAGCCGTTTCACATATTTTTAGGACAGATAAAAAAATTGAAATTTTCAAAACGAATTATAAAATTTATTCCTTGGAAATAAAAACTGAAATTAACATATACTTATTGCTTAATGCTCTACTATATACATTTATAGTTTTTAGATTTTTTCTTTCTTATAGTAAAATACCCAATTATTAATAGCATATAATATATACTGAATACACTAAACGGTGTCTGATTGATTGACCTGGCTAACATACGCGCATTAATTTAACCTCGATAGAAGTATATCTTGGCTGTAGTTGAATGCCGTCGATTGCTGTTTTTTTGTTCATTTAAATGTAGCTATCTGTGACGTTTACATTCGTCGGTAAGTTAAAAAATAATAAGTACTTCAAACGCTAGACGTTCGAAAAATCTAGACCTGCAAATGTATTCTAAAAATCTTATGTGTGTCTATAGGCGGTAAGTGAACAAGGCGCAGCGTGGGCTGCAGGTTTACGAGCTGGAGACCTCATCACGCAGCTCAACGGAGAGAGCGTGCAGGGACTTCTGCATACGCAGGTAAATTCTTACATACAGATTCATACTCGATGCATAATAAATTATCTGGTAAAATATTTATTCCATACTCGACGAATACTTATCGTTAGTGAATAGTGAATTATTTCTGCAAAAAAATAATTGATGTATCGTTATTATCGATATTGTTGTTATTTGTTGTGTGAAAACAACAATTGCGGTATTGTTTATCGATAAATATAAATCAATATTACTTTGCAGGTGTTGAGGTTGCTTTTGGCAGCACCACATGCGACGCTACGCGCCACACCACTAGATCAGACTACAATACAGGTAATATATTAACATAAGTATAGATGCACTTACTAATAAAATCGTCCTTCGAGCCGGACATACCCCGTTATTTGCATAAGTAACGTAACGTTATATGGTACAGGCGGGAGGTCGTCGTCGTTGCGGAGGAGGCAGACGTGCGGCGGCGCCTCCGAGGCCGCGGCCCAGGCGGCGCTGCTCGCTGTTCCGACGGATATCCACCAAGAGGGCCACGCAGGAGATGCACCAGGTTAGTTGCCGACTTTAATCTTCTTGTTTTTGTTATTGTGGATAAAAAGGGCGCAATCTCATTGATAAAATAGTTTTTAAATATCAGTAAACATTTGTCGTGAAATTCTGATTCTGGGTTTTATTGATTTATATAACTCTGTATATTTATGTCCACTTGTACTAGGCCAGCATGGTGGACTATATCGATTAACCACTCTCAACCGTACCCTCGATTGTAGAGTAGGCCCTGCTGTGGAACATATATGGGCTGATACAATATAAAAATCAATCTGAAGTTTGTGTATGTAATGAAAATAATTGTATTGTGTGTACGTGTTTAGATGGTATCGTCGGGCGAGTGCGGGTCGTCAGCGTCTCCGTCGCCCGCGCCCGCCTCCCCCGCCGCGGACAGTCCGCTGCACACCACCGCCACCACGCACTACCAGAGGTTACTCATTTATATAATACTTGTATTTTTTGACTGCCTCGGTGGCGTAGTTGTATTACGGTACGGCTACAAAGCTGAGGTCTCGGTTTCGAGTCCCGGGTCGGGCAAAGTGGTATTGGATTTTTCTATTCATTATCAGCCCGGAGTCAGGAATTTGTGCCCGATATGGCGATAGGCTCGCCCCCTATCACATCATGGGACGGAACATGCAAGGCGAAATGTGGGTTTCCTGGTGGCGCCTCTGCCTACCCCTTCGGGGATAAAGGCGTGAGTTTATGTATGTATGTATTTTTTATTATTACCAATTTGTCGATTTTAGTTATTAGATGGTACATGCCTTATGCAAAAGGCCGACTACGAGGGTACCGCTGCTTTATCTATTCCTACCATCAAGCAGTGCAGAGTTCCGGTTTGAATAAGACTTTAGCCGCTGATTATTGAGCATTAAGATAACCAAGATAATTCGGGATGACACATTCAGTGCACAGCCAGTTTTGAGATGTCATAAACACATGGACAGGCATTCTGTGTGAGGCATAACATCCGACAAGAGATTATTTGTCTTTTCATGATACTGATAAAAATGTCGATGATAATAATGCATGAATAGGATGACATATTGCCATTTATATCCAGGCCATCATCCCTCCACGGCCTGAAGCACAAGCTAGGCGGCTCGGTAGTGGGCGGTGTTGTGGGCGCTGTGGGCGGCGGGGCTGTCGTGGGCGGCCCAGAAGTACGACGAGCGTCGCTACAACACATGCCGCTGTCGCCGCTGGCCCGCACGCCCTCGCCCTCGCCGCAGCCCCCGCCGCAGCCAGCTTCGCCCACCAGGTATGGAGTACCACCCATTTTGTAATTGTTTGCACGCATAAAAATGTTTTTACGTTCACAGAAATACAGGATGTTTCCAACAATATATAGATGTCAAGCAAGCTGATGTAAAACTTAAAGTTATTCTGAAAATTTATATTTTAAATTCAATCATAACTTACTCTATAGTTAACGAGATATAACATTAAAATGATCATAAATACAGTCCCAAGTCGGTAATTAATAAGAACGTTATTGGTTATTTTTTCTCTTCTACCTATTCTCCACACAGATTCATGTTGCGTCGAATATGTGTCTTGTATGTTGCATGTGTCATGTTATACACACGATGTTAAAATCCATCAATAAAACGTGTTATTAATCATTATGTTTTATCGAGAAAGCATTGTGTCTATTGGTGTTCAAATTTTTCTCATATACAACTTACATATAATCATTATATATTCAGAAATTTATGTATTTTTTCATTATACATTGATAGAAAAATGCATGACTGTCATCCATTTGTGTTAATCGTCCTATGCTGTGTCTAAATTATATTGTGTACTTAAATAATATCGACGGACAGTGGCAATGAGCATTTAATTTGATTAAATTTTTAGCCTAAACTTGACGTTAAAGTATATTGGTTACATTAAAGCTCTGTCGATTTTCCATCATGTATGGAATCCTCAAAAATATTATAAACTTTGTGTAGTTAAAATATTTTATTTTGAATTCATTATAACATCTTTATGAATCATAAAAGTAACTTATTAATAAGAGATATAAATTAGTTTTGTTAAAATACTTTAAAAGGATCATTTCAAGGGTCTTAATCAAAATTTTGTAAACTATTATCCAGGGTCGTCTTTGACTCCAATTAATACCCATTTATCCCGGAGTCATTGTTAAAATAACCTATCAAAATGCTCATTGCCTCTGCTCGTCTCCACCCACACCGCATGCGTGACTAACTCATGGTCCGCACTCAGTCGCGTGGAGGCGCGCAGTCCGTCCCCGCTGGCGGCGCGCGAGTGCGGGCGGCGCGCGTGGCCCCGCCGCGACCCCGCCTCGCCGCTGCTGCGCCGCGCGCTCTCGCCGGACAGGTGGGTCCATGCCCTCCACATTCCAACCTTAGTTCGGATCTGTTTATTAAATGACGATATGCTTTAGATTCATTTTTGTTTGGAGTTGTTTAAGAGTGTATGTTAATCAGGTTTTTATGGGATTCACGGACCTCACATATTGTTTACAATATGTGGGATTCGAAATATTGCTATAACATAGCTGTGCAGTAATTTATGCTGTGCAATAATTTGGAACACTGTTGGGGTGATAAATAGCCCCAAAAACTTACCTATGCAGAATTATTAACGGCTAAAATATTAAATGTTATTGATCAATTTAAATGGGCTTTTGGGCTAATGTGTTCCCACCCTCTCTTTGTGTATTATGTGTGGGGTCATATTGTTATCATTTCTATGTGCTTGAATATATTATGTCATTTGCAACCACGTTCATACTAAGTACTAACTAATGCATTGTTTATAAAATTCACACACATATTAGTATAATTACTAAATTACACGACATTATATCTAAACACTACAGTGATCAATAAACTAATTTGACCTCTGTATCTTCGACACAAGGCTGCATCCGCGCTCAGCGGAGGCCAAGTGCTCGATCTCGCCGCTATGCTGCGGCGGAGTAGGCGGCGCCGTGGGCGTGGGCGGTGGCAGTGGGCGGAGAGGCGTGGTGTGGCGCGCGCCCGCTCCCGCCCCGCCCACGCCGCCGCCGCAAGATAAGCCGGACGAGCCGCCCCTGCCGAGGATCGCTGAGGAGAAGGACTCTCCTACGCATCATGCGCGTAACTTGCCGAACAGGTACGCACTACTTACGCACCTTGTACTTTCCAATAAGGAATGCTTTGATGTAGGGAAATTGTTTATTAACATTATTGTCGGTGTTGCCTGCTTATTTTTGTTGAAAAATGATTCCATTTTTAGAAATACGAAAACATTACATAATAATATTTTAGTTTTTTTTTTGGTTTGTGTGAAAACTTTTTGTTATTATTAATTATTAACGATTGCAGTTTATTAAAATTTCCCTTAAACAGCTCAATATAGAGGGCACTGAAAATATGAAAATTAAATAACATAATCCTCCTTTAAATCTACCCATAATTTCCTGACGATGTTATCGATCTATTTACTACCCAGACGTTGTTTAGATCGATATGAAATTTTAAGAAATATCGATATAATGATCTATATTTTACCAGAACCCCCGCCAAGCAGTCCACCCCGAGCATCTTCACGTCCTCCCCGAAGCCGAGCGTGGAGTCGCGCGCGTTCGACGCGTCGGCGTCGTTCGCGTCGCTGTCGCTGTCGGACGAGTCCTTCGCCGCCGACACCTCCGCCGACGTGTCCATCGTCGACACTTCCCGGGAGATGTTCTTGGGTATGTTGGGTTTTATTGAGACAGGAATACGGGGGTCACGTGATGGTTTAAAGTAATCATGGTTGCATTTTGTGTTTTAAAATTAGGCTACGGTCAGTTTCACTTATCGACAGCAAGTTGTTAAAATTATGTTGGTAATACTTACTAAATAAAAAAACATTATTACGTCTAGTTAATGATGTAGGAAATTTTATCGACTTTAAAACAATCGCTATTTAAAGAACTACTAGACTTCTTTACTATGTCTTGTCTTATCCTTGAGCCTACTAGCATGCTTTCTAGGATTTCCTTTATCCACTCTGGCCGTGGAACAATGAAGGGTCACGAGACCCAAAGCTGTTATAGTTGTCATAGGTCAAAATCTTGTAGTATAATTTGTTTTATCTTTCTTTAGATGACAGTC
This sequence comes from Deilephila elpenor, assembly GCA_949752805.1. Taxonomy (NCBI): domain Eukaryota; kingdom Metazoa; phylum Arthropoda; class Insecta; order Lepidoptera; family Sphingidae; genus Deilephila; species Deilephila elpenor. The sequence goes on from OX457119.1 coordinate 8,441,819, forward strand.
GAACCAGCACAGACGCGAGCGTTCCACCAGAAGACAAATTCAAGAAACCATCGGTCACGGAGCCGTCACCGACCTCAGAGCCACAGCCGAAGGTACGCAAGAAATCAGACTCCAGCCTCAAAGACGAGGACTTGAAGACCAAGCTCAAGAAGCAGGAGAAACCTGAGTTGAAGAAACAAGACTCAATCAAGAAGGAAGTTAAAGAAGAGAAGATAGAAGTCAAAGAGGAGAGAAAAGATAAAGTGATGGAGAGGGCCGGCTCGATCAAAAAAGCGGAGAAGGAAAAGGAGAAAGATGCTAAGAAACAAGAGAAGGTATGGTCATACTCTGGTAACTTAATTCACCTGCAAAAAGCATTAACTATACAGGGTATATCAAGACCGCGACCGAAAACGAAGCCAGGTGGTAGTTTTAGCGGCTACAGACACAATGCAACCAAAAATTTTGCAAAATAAGCGACGGATTTTTTTTTACAATTTTTTAAAAATCATCGTTTTTGAGGGGTAAATACCTAGTTTTTGCAAAAATAGTAATTTAAACCCTTACGTACCATTGAGTGTTAAAAAAACAAAGAGGTCTGCATCATTATTTTAGGAAATCTATGTATTTATCACCCAAATAAAGTAAGATAAGAAAATTACAAAAAAAAAAGTTATCGATTTATTTTGCGAAATTTTTACTTGCATTGTGTCTGAAGTCACTAATACTATCACCTGGCTTCGTTTTCGGTCGCAGTCTTGATATACCCTGTATATTTTTTGGGGTCTTGAAAAATCAACCCTTAATATTACTTTGACGTCGGAAACATACATTCCAGTATGTAAATGATATAAGATTAAATTGAGCTATAAGCTACTAAGATATATGCTACTATGAATTAATTCAAAGCCGTTGCTGTTATAATCTGTATTGTTAACTGGTTTTGAAGAGCAACACTAGCACCAGAATTTCTAACCCAGTCTAATTTTTGTTCAGTTAATTGGTGAAAACTGCCTTCGCCAAAGTAATTCAGTATATTATATAATTTTTCATATCAAGGCGGAGAAGAAACAAGAGAAGACGGAAGCAAAGCGCACGGAGTCGATGAAGAAAACAGAAGTTGTGAAACGACAGGACTCTGTTGACGCTATTAAGGTGAATATTGCACGGAGATTATGGTTTAGATTTACGCGAATGTTTCACATTGAAATAAAACGTTTCGATTTATTTAAAGCTTTCGAGGTCATTCGTAAGCAGTCCGCCCCGTGACCACGAAAGCTGTAAAGTAATCGAAATGTCGGGAAGTTAAAAAAATTAAAAATTAAGTCAAGCCCGCGATAAAATTCGTAAAAATTTGTGTTATTTCAATCGCACGGAGATATTTGTTGTGGTAAATGGCAATGAACTATTTAGGGAACATTGGATCAGGTGGCAACATTCTTTCTTTTTACCTAGCAATATTCAGTATCTCGCCCTGTCTAACAGGTTTCGTCGACAGTCGTTTGACGATTATCTTTCAACTCTACACTATTGTCTGCCAGCGGCCTTCCACACAAGTGCAAGTAAATCATACGGTTTCACAGACACTATAAATGTCCGTTTTGCATCGATCTTGACTTAATATCACTTTTCGTTTAACAATTTTCATAGATCTATTAATCTATCATCGTTTTTTTGGAGTATTTATGTGTGTTACCGTTTTGTTGAACACATCGCAATCGACTTACCCTCTAAACTCGACTTTCATTTAATTTAAGCAAACAAATATTTGTGTGATCCACAGGTATTTGTTTCGGGTCCGGGTGTTTGTGAGACCGAAAAGTCTCTCGTAGCTTCTGATACCCATGACACAAGACTCGATCTTAGTGTGGGGTCAGGACTATGTATGTGACTGTTGGGTGTATTTATTTATTTTTATTATTTATTTTACTTAGAATATAGTAATGAGTTGTGACGGAAACTTGACAAACAGTAACAGTTAAGTTCATCATGTCGCTTTTTGGCTGTCGGTATGCGCGCGCATCGAATTTTCGTTTCAAAAGTAAAACTTCATAAAACCCCCTGTGTATATTTACCCCTGTTGACCGTGTATGTTTCACCCCAGTCTCCAGAAGCAGCGGAGTGGTGCAGTAGCGAGGGCCGCAGTAAGAACAGCATGGTGAGCAAGCTGCTGGGCGTGATGGGACGCAAGGGCGCGCGCGACCACGACGACGACAAGCCCGCCAAGAGGAACGACAAGCAGCCCAAGAAAAAGGTACGATATTCAAATATGGTTATTACCGTCATTATAGTCATAAATTTACTACTCAACCCTCCACCCCCACCTGATTTAACAGCCCTTGTCTTACCGCCTACGACTCGGTATACACTGTCGGTATAAAGATTTAGATTTATATGTGATGTAGTTTTATGACTAATTTATCCCTTGAAACTAATGTGTAGTAGATTTAAAATGTGTTTGGCTTAAATATAATGTGTAAAGAGATTAATATTCATAGACAAAATATTCATTCAACTTTGAACAGCGGTTTTTTTACTCTACGGAAAGAAATTCGGCTGTATCGTCTTAAATATAACATCTAGGCCATTATAAACTATATTTCTGAACAAAATAGGATAGCCGTTAATTGAATTTTGATTTCCCCAGAGCGGCAGCTTGCCCCCGCAGCCGCAGCCCCCCAAGCCCGAGCCGGCGCTCGACAAAGACTGCGACGACAAGAAGAGGAAGGGGCGGGGCCGCGCCTCCAGCTCCTCCTCGGGGGAAAAGTGAGCCCCACGCTTGCGCTTACAAGCTTTGCCTGATGAAATGAGAGATGCGGGTTGGATGGACATTTGGAGACGAAATGGCGGTAAGAATAGATCGTGAGAATTTTAGTAAATGTATCCAGCTGTCAAAGATAGTACTGGCAGTGAGATGGCGGTTTGTGTCATGGATATTGAAAACAATGCGAAATTTGGGTCTAGAAAAAAACATTTAAAAGACTAAAGTTTTTCTTTCAAGGTGTATCTATGGCGCGTTGACTCAATAACGATAGTTTTGGATTTATACAAGTTTTATTTTTAAAGTGCGAAATATTTAGATGTTTTTAAGGCAAATACGATCTCATAAAGTTAGCACTTCTATATAAAATCGTGTAATATTGTATATACGCCAAAATAAAATGTCAGAATTTTAAGTCATAAAGCTGACTATTATTTTGCCTAGTCGATTACAAAGACATGCCGACAGAGGCTTTACCGCAATTTAAACATATAAAATATTACTACAGGAAAGTGTCCACAAAATTCGATCTCTCATTTCGTCAAGTCGATAAGTGTTTTTAAATAATTAAAGTTTTTGCTGTCGTGTTCATTTTTTCGAAGAAAGAGATACGTATACACACACGTAGTGAGAGCGAGCAAGATAGATATATGTGAGTGACGTGTTTCGAATGTATGCGTTATGGAACGTCGACTTTGGAGGTTATCGACCGTGAAAGTATAAATTGTAATTAGGGCTATTGTATGTGGCCACTTAGTAGATAGCGAAAGGATTTGTATTTGATACATTATAGTAAAATTATAAGATATTTTCAGCACGTGTTATTGTATTTCTTGTAAAATAAATTTTCATCTAATGGTGTTCGTGGAAATATTCGATTTTACGATTTTTTTAATGCTTTGTTTTAATCAATGTCAAATGTTTAAATAATTAAATAAGAATCGAAAATACTTTGAAATATTCTATGTTGTAAATTCACGGTCGATATGAAATGCGTTTTTCACACCGAAACAACTATTTTTAAACTCACAAATAATTTATAAAACACTAACATTTATATTAAAATGAAAGTACAAAACATGTGGTTGCATATCGGCAGATTTTTATCGATATCGATGAATCGTGTGGAAAGCGACATTTCACCTTCTTGTCGACGTTCGTTTTGTCCGAAATCAAACGAAGTATGATAAGCTTCTCTTAGACTGTGTAATTTTAGTAGATGTTAATGAAAATTATTGAAAATATATCATTTTGTACACGGTGTCATATCAAAAGACTCGAGATTGATCGATTTTGTAATCTCTGCCACAATAAAGGCTTTTATTGCATCAAATTTATTGATTTTTTAAGAATAAAAAGTCAATAAATATACTTCACTACCTAATTTGTGCTTTAAAGAGAATTGAGACATTATATCCACATTGAAAATCTTTAAAAGCTTTTTTTTATCGATCATTCTTGCAAAATAATCGATACTAGAATTCATAAGTTTATCGAGGTTATCTTTTGGACGTTGTTAATATTAACTGATATTAGTAATTTGTTGACCAAATTCTATAGTTATGTGACAAGCAGTGTCAAAATCGAAAGGCATACAAATATTGTCCTATATTTTATTTCTCATAATGTATTTTCGGTAATACCTGAAAAGGATACCTGACTTAGCTAGTGACTGCCAAAATGATTCAAGTCGAGTCTTTCGATAAAACACTGTTAAAACGTTATATGCGCAGCTCGTCAGTATTACAATGTTGAGGCGTCTACACGAACACATTAATTTAAGAAAACTGTATAATAATTTTCGATACAAAAAAAATTGAACTTTATATTTCGTTTGTGTTTTTGGTGTTTTATGTGGGTATAAGTATAGATCTTAACCTTTAAGAATATCTGCTACTTATCTACTATCAAAAGGCTGTATTTAATGTAGCCTATTAGAAAAATTGCATATTAAATGAAACTTGGTCACTTCGACCATTTTGGGAACGTACTAATATTATAAAAAGGAAATATTTGAATAGGCTCCGAAACTTCTGAATCGATTTGAAAAATTCTTTCACTGCTGGGAAGCTATATTTAAAAAAAAGGGATGATTAGGAAAATTAGGGAGGGTTATTGATGTGGATTGGACTCAAAAACTATCTGCACTCGAGTGAAGCTGGGCTGAGCCGCTAGTTATAGATAAAATATACTTACATAAAACATCCTAGAACGCACTAAAATCTCATTTTTAGTTTTAGTGATTGAAGTTAATGAATTGTGTACATTATTATGGTTAAGTTAGCGACGTATGAAATGTGATATAATTTGTAATACTTGGTTTTAAACGTTTCTTAGAGCATAATTTGAATTGGGTTTTTGCTGCGGCGTTGCTTGAATATTTAAGAGTAAAACGTGTCCTGTATTCGTAAGAAATGTATCTATAAATAATCTTGTTTCGCATTAACTTTGTTCGATTTGGTTCAGCAGTTTGTCTGTATCTATTGAGATGAAGGTTTTTTCAAGCGATTCTTGCATCAGATTATGTTAAAACCGAATTAATGCTTATGAAATACTCATAAATATCCTAAGCTTTTTGATATCAGCAAAGCCGCAGCATGAAGTCAGTGAAGAGTATATTTTTAATATCAGTTTTTTTTCTTTCCTCTCACGTGTAACATAAAATATTATCATTTTTCAACGCATATTGTGATTACGTACACCTATTGTTTTTATAAAAATGGGAGATGTTTTGTAGTAATTTTGTGTTTTTTTAATTGCTTATTTCTAGTTTTCATATCGGTTTACGGATTTATTTGATTTTTTTTGGGAATGAATGGTGTTTTTTTAGTTTTTATGTTTGTACAAAGTCCAGGCGCTTCTGTTTGTGGCCATAGCATTCGTCTGTATTTGATTTAAATGAGTATATTCTATCCGATTTACTAAAACTTATCTATTGGTTTAATCTTTTATTCCTGGCAGTAGGTAGCAGAATTTAAAAGTTGACTTCATTGGTAGACATAATCGAAAGTTAAAGTTAGTCTATGGCCCAAACTATTATGTAAATTAAATCCTTGCAATATGCATGACGTTAATACAGCTACAAATACAGCCTGCTTTTACGAAAAATATCTTAACCGTTTTTAAAAAAAAAATTTTTATCACCGTACCATTTTCAGTTTTGTTATAATTTGCACTGAATTTTAAAAACAGTTAGAATCTACACAGCATAATAACTTTATAGAAAAACTCCGAGGGACTAAACTTTGATAATACTAATGTAAGAATTCAAATTTTATACGCAACGCTTTGGCGATATTACTGCTTATCATCAAACGAGTCAAATTCCATGATAAAGCATTCTTCGTCCATACAATCCTTTATTTACCACTATTAAAATAACATTGATTAACATTTTGGTTATATAAATATATTTTTTGGCGTTGACACAAATGATTTTTCTCGGAACAAAATATAATTAATATTTATTCAAACTTTATGCTCATTAGTGCCATAAAAATGATGCCTCAAATACGGATTTGATTCACGAAATATGATTATTGGTAAAACTGCAATATATTTATATCTGCAGCTGTGCTTTGAGCACGAACATAGTCGAAAGAAATCAATCTTATGCGAATTGAAAATATTAGTTTTAACAAACAAATAAGAATTCTAATAAATATATCGGGACAAGCGTACGTTGCTTTACTGATTATTAGAATTCTTTGCTTTTAATTAAATATTTCGCATTTGTCGACGACGCTATTTATGTTTGTGCTTGTGGCAATTCAACCTTGGTTTGTAATGGAAGCATTTTGCCAAGGGACGTTTTCCCGACGCCTAATATTTCACTAAAATATTATTGTGGACTTATAAATTTCAGTTGCATCGCTGATATTTGTAAGAAAACATTTCATAAATAAGTGGCAAAAAGAGGCATCAATTTTACATCTGTCTACATATATTATTCGTTCATTATAAGTTTCTTTTAACGCTTAAAGTCCTCCGTTAATTTTGAATGTATTTTAAATAATTCAAATTAACCTTTGTCAGTTTTAGTTAATTTTGGTTGATTGCACAAACATTCCATATAAATTATTTTGTGTAAATTTTATTTTAAAGCTTCGATTTGCAAAATTATTTATGAATAAAACAGGCATACTGTTTTATTGTTACAATAAATGAGTTTTTTATCCTTCTGTCATTACCAATGTATAGCATATTATCGTCACACTTGTATATTCTTGCTTATCAGCAAGAGTTGACAAGTGAACATATTATATTTATGCAGAATATTGTAGTTTTAACTAACTGGCAAATATTTCCAGATAACGCTTTCATTTTAAATACTACTATCAATATGTTAACTGCTTTAATTTGTCAAAAATAATGATTTATATAATCTCTCGCCATTTAGTTTCTTCATGTTTTTGTAATGTTACTCATCGGTTATAATTATCTGTTTGTATGAAATATTATGTATTTTTTGGAAGCATGTGTGTTATACAGGGTAAAGAATTTTATTACTACCCGCCAGAAATGATATTTACGAGAATTAACTGTTGTTTCATTAATTTACGGGAAATATTGTAATGACTTAATGTGTAGTCTCATTTTGAGTTAGATTTCGTTTAGCTTGTTGTTAAAATTAATTTATGGGACCATGACTTTAGAGTTATGTTGTCTAAACGTTAATAAATTTAGCTAATGTAAATTATGAAAAATAATTGAGCATGCTTAAATGATATTTGTATCCACAGCATTCTGTTGGCGGAATGTCTCGTGCACTTATATTTTGTAATGAGCACGCGTTGCTTTTCAATAGTTGCTGTGCTAATGTCTGCTCACTTATTTGTATGATGAGCATTTGTGCTCGCGCGAGCATCTGATCATGCTCAAACACTAAGTACAACGACGTCGGTTCGTTTGGTACGTCGTAACATTTCATAGTATTATTTCCACATTGTAATATTTCTATAATTTGTTATGTAGCCTGCCATAATGAATGTACCGCGAAAGTAATTTTAACTTTTAGCGTTTAAAGTGTTAAATGTGATTTATAAATAAAGTATCGTATAGTGAGCAAGGGAAAATATTTTCTCTAGAATAATTATGTGTATGAATTGATATGAAATAAAGTCATCAATTAACTGTTCTTATTTTGTCGTTTTTATAATTTGCCTGTTTTTATATGAAGTACCTCCTAATTATAAGTGTAAGAGTTAGTCAAAATGGGTCCAAAAACAATAAGACAAGTGTCTTGTGATGTATCGGAATTCGGAACTATCCAGCACCAAGACCCGAAATGAATAGTTGTTTGTCAAAAAGCAGTTCGTTTTGCAGTCGAATTCTTGCCTACGGCAGGGGCGTGCGCTCCTTGTAGGCAGAAATGCAGTGCTTTACTTGCCATTCACAGATATTTTAATAAAACGTTCGTACGTTTTAGATGACTTTAATTAATAGTCAATAAATGAATAAACAAAATATAATAAATTAAAAACGCCTAATATTTTATAAATAGCAATAGCGCTGCAAAATAATGTACCTAATCAACCAAGTCATGCCGCCGCGTCCCGCAGGAGATTTGTTCGTATGTGTGTAGTAATTTTGGTGTCCGTGCACAGTTTGCAAACGCACACACCCATGAATATCGAAAGCCTAATTGGCCGAATCTAAATCAACTCCTGCGGCAGGCTACGGAAGTTCGGCAGTTGTCGGGAGTAATCGGAAATGTTCGTTGCCTATAACCCGAGTAAAAATAATAGACGGAAATCTAATAAATCACGTATGCACATTATGCATTTTTGTTTAGTAAGGTTTTATTTGTATAAATAGCAGAAATGTTTTGTGTGACGCGGGGGCCATTTTGCTTTTTTCATGTAATAAGCATTGTTTACTATTTTGTTTGCGCCAGTTTATTTATAGTTTTCATAATTATAAGATTTTTTATTTTAACATTTAAAGTGTGTACATTTAACAGTTTATTACTGAGTTTCTATAATAATTGTAGTGATTTGCTTTTACTAGTGCGTTTGTTGATTTTTTAAAATGTTATTGGATTGTGAGGTTTGTGTTGAAAATGTTTTTTTATTAAAAATAACATGTTCTCACAATTGTGATTCAGTGAAAAGATTCAAATTGTGTCTAAAGGTAGGTGTGTACCCGAGTTACAACAATTAAACCAGCAAAAAGGGTATGTAACTCGAAAGTTTCATGTTAAAAGTTATGAAACGTTTATCTATTATTTTACTTATTAGAATTTCTTCCGCCGCGACAATCGATCGCTGTTTTTTCTGCGTTGCCGTAGAAGATGTACATGAATAGTAGTACATCTAAGACTTGTTCTGTTGGAATGGTTTCCGACTTAGGGATCCGTCGCGTGGCTGTGGCTATGCTAAAAATCTATTTAAAAGATTTTTTTTTGTGACCGAGTACTCCGCCGCATGCCCAGTGTCATAATCCTGTGCACGCCGCTGGCCTACGGTATTTATTTAGGTTCACATAATTTATTTTTTAATTTTTAGATATATTAAGGGCTAAACCGTTTTTTTTTGTGCAGGTACAAATTAAACAATACAATAATTTTCAAATTTTATTTAGGTGTCCATTTTTGATGTAACAACGGAAAATTAACACGCTTTTACAAACCCGTAGCAAAGCTAAACATTTTCGTAATTATCAGCTATGGAGGTACTATGACTAACAAAAAGGACAGGGCTTGTCTACCAGGGGTGGAGTTTGTGCGAACAAAATAATAATTTGTCATAGTAACTTAACTATAATTTGCGATAAAAACAACACTTACCAAATCAATAAATTGTACAGCTTTTTTGAATTGCTACGTATCCTATATGATTTTAAGTTATACATCTTTATCCAAATTATTAACTCTGAACTGTTTTAGTTCATTCAGTGCTATTGGAATTACTTAGCTGAGTGTATAATATAGATGTTAGTTTATTTTATCAACGAGTATATTGAAATAAAACTATTTTTACGGATTTTATCGCGATTTGGTTTAATTTTTACATTTTTTAACATCCCGACGTTTCGATTACTTTACAGCTTTCGTGGTCACGGGGCTACGATCGACGGTCCACTCCGTGACCACGAAAGCTGTAAAGTAATCGAAACGTCGGGAAGTTAAAAAATGTAAAAATTTAACCAAATCGCGATAAAATCCGTAAAAATAGTTTTATTTCAATGTGTAACATTCGCGTAAATCTAAGAAACCATTAAACGAGTATATTACTAAGTTCTGTAATCCGCGATGTTGTTCATGATTTAACACCAGAATTTGTTATTAGATTGCGATTTAAAGATGCTTGGTAAAATTCACGGCATTAATATAAAATACAAATGGTTTGAGAGACTTTCATATCTTAATCACTTGAGTAAAGATGTAGAACTTAATGTAATGTCTATAAAACAAATATTGCGTACATATTATATCCGGCCATTATTTAAAGTTCAAATAATCATTAGTTTCTTTTAATCATTATATTATGTAATGTATAGCTTACTGCGAACTTATTTTTGCTCATGTGAATTATTAATTAACTTACTTTATTATGTTTAGAAAGTAATTCACACTTTTATGTTGTTGTAACGTCTGATATTTTATAACAGTAAATATCTGAACTAATTGCCAGTAATTCTGGTTTGGATTCAATTATACGCAATACTTGTTTTTCACACGAGACAAATCAACATTATAAAATAGAAATTTAAAAAAATCACAAATCACACGTGTATTTGGACATCAATTTAGGAACAACGAAATTATTTTATACCATACAATTCTACTTAAACATGAAGTTTGATTACAGAACCGTAATTCGTGGTTATTTGTTCGTTTACTAATCATTTTATATGACTTATGCTATGAGCAAATTAGATGCCTAGTGTATCAATAGAGGTGAATTCCGATATTACAATTGCAGGTAGGTTTCGATATTTTTTTAATTAGTTCCTCCTAGTGGGTTTGACCCCCCACAATCGACCTCTGAATACACCCCTGCTCCGTAGCATACTAGTTTTGGAAGGCACTAGTGCCTCATTTTTAAGCTAAAATTCCATTAATGATCGTATGCTACGTCACAAAATGCAAATTACACCAATAAAGACATCAGGATCGGATAGAGCCTATATAAATCATTTCTAATTACCCTGTCTAAAGAACTTTTGTTTAAATAATTCACATTAAACTTTAAATAACACAAAACGTAACAAAATAAATAAATGGATGATAGCTTAGCATTTATGCTAATGGAAAGCTGTGCTGTATGGAGAATTTAAAATTGATTTTGTTAGATGGTTGCTACACTCTGTCACTTATATGTGTCAAGTTGGGGACATTGCAACATGATGTAAACAAGAATAATTCACTTAGCTATTGCTATAAGACAAGTGCTTTAGAAACTAACTTACATACTTACAAAAAGAACTTAATTATTTAAATATTACTGACAATTTAGAAAATTAGATTTTATTTTTAAGGCATATAATTTTGCAGAAATATTTGCTGTTGCTTTTGAAGTGTTTTACTAGATTTTTCTAATATCAGCACCATTGTGATGGTATTATAAAATAAATGTATTCTAGACACATATATGTGACAGGCTAGAAATGCCATTTTCACTCATGACAAAGTTATCAAAAACGGTTAGCATGTTCTTTCTAAATACCTCATTTAGAAGGCTATTTCATAGACTCTGAACACATTTTGTAAAGACTATGTTCTTTGACTAAAAACAATTATTTTAAAGGGACAACATTTAAAATATTACAGTGTTAAACAAAGTTTTAAGACTATAATGTACTGTTCAGATATTAACCATCACATTTTTGCTTCATTTCACCACTTAACAAATAAACAATCTTAACTCATTAGGTTACACACATCCAATAACGCAGACATTTCATACAGTATATTTTCGCTAACAATTAACATTAGCTTTATATTTGTCTACTTACTGTTTGTCTATGCTTACACATAGTATAAACACACATATAGCCGACAATTAAATACTTAATAATAAATTAATGAAACTACAAGGTACCAAGTCACCTCTACTAACGTACTGCTACTAGTCCAGGAAGGTACGACTGCTTTACTGGTATAAACAAAATTTTCTTTACCAATATAAATTTTGCATACATGACAGTATAGATCCACCAATTATCACAAAATCATACTTTATCTCAAGCAGATAAAGTGTGATTTCTAATTAAAAATCGGACTGTTTGAAACATTTACCTCTGATTCTGTTTATAATGTTGTCATCAGGAGTCAATTTCCAATTAAATACTCTACTTTCCTCGTCTACTTCCTGAGATTGTGAGTCGAACAGGTCTCTGGAGTGGTGTCGAGGCATTTCAGCCTTACAATGCCTTTTGATGCGCCCGTCGTCCTTCTTTTCAAGATTTTCGCATAGCGGTCTGGGCGTCTTCCACAGATGTTCGCCCGGAGACTTTTTCATAAGTGCGTTAGGTGGCGAAAAATATGAAAAGAACGGACTAGACGTGTTGTTCTCCTTTTTATCCTCATTCTGTACTTCGAGGAACGAAAACGTGTAATCGGCGTCGTAGACTTGCTCTCGCACGTACGACGTTATATGGTGCCGTTTTAAAGGCGAATTATTCATTTCATTCCGCGGTTCAGCAAATCTCGACTGAGATTTCTTCACTACCATAATAAAATTGTAGTACCTTTCGATACTTTCAGCGCATTTGTAGCATATTGTGTTTAACAAGTCGTTATCTTTGATGATTATTTTCAAACATACGAAAATTTTCTCAACCATATTAATTCTCCGGCAAAAAGTGCCAAATAGTGACGTGTTGAATTCACTCTCTGTTAAACATAAACGGCAAGATTTCTTTGTTATTTCCATATTTTTAAGCGTTTACAAAAATACGACAGTAACTTTTTGCAAATAATTTTAGTTAACCGCCAAAAATGTTTGTCAAAAACATTGCGAGGTGATTGGTCGGCTCAATGGAGGTGCGTTCGGAAAGGTAATATAAAATCACCTGTGAAAACCAAAATCTGTAACAAAAATATTTTTCTCCGACAAAAACACTACAATGGACGGCTTTTAAATCGTGTTGTGTATACGTTGCCATTGTTTAATGCCATATGTTTATAAATAATAATGTTATAAGGATACTTAATACGAAGAAACTTATTCGAGATTCCAAACGAACCTTACTACTTTTAGACATAGTAGGTAAATTATTGTTTCAAAATAATTACACATTTTTAAGACAAATATTTTGGAACGGGGTTTGTGTTTCCATTTCGATATTTAATACATTGAGGCGAAAAGTTGAATGGCAAGCTATGAAAAAGTAGAATACTCTAAAATTAAACATTACATATATTAGGTATTCCCCGAAAAACTTGAACGCTTATTGAATAACTACATTAAAATATTTTCTATATGTTAACGATTTCACAATTTAATATTAATTGAAATATAAAACAAGGGTATAAACGAAGCTATTAAGATAAAAACTTCAATTAAATTGACAAAAACATACGTTTAAACCTTAATGTAAATAAATCATTAAGAAGTCATTAGAATATGAGTTACTTTATAGATTTTATCCAACATTAAATGCGTTATAGTTTTACAGCAAATATACATAACAGTATAAGGCATACAATATGTGACAGAAGAATAGTCACAGTCGTCGTCGCCGGTAAAAGTTTGGATAAAACCCACAAAGCGTTTCATTTAATGACTTCAAGTAAAGCCGAGAAATGTCAGCTAAATAATTGTTATTCGTCATTTTGTCAATAGTACTATCACAAGCCACCACGCTCCTATCCAATAGACAGTGATTGTTTACGATAAATCAATAAATACATTCGATTTTATTAAGCGAAGCGTTTTTTTCTTCATTTTTCATTTTGTCAGTATTTAACACTGCAATTCAAATTCCTACTTTATTGTTTCCATGATCACTGTAAATTGAGATGAAGACTGAAAGCTGATTAACGAAGCTTAATGGATATTGTTTCATATTTCTGTACCTAAGAGGAACATTTGTATTGTCATAACACTATGCCAGTCTATATTTTTAAAATTCTTAGACATGTTACAATTCTAGTACCTAAGTATTTCAGGGATATTATAATTGAAACAATTTGTTTCTCTAATGTGTTATTCATGGGTGTTTAAAAAGATATTTCCAACCCGGCGTTCAATTTCTTAACTTCATGAGGCTATATAAATCTTAGGTACAGACTTTCCATGAACAAGGCAATGTCGAATATTAAGACGTTCAGCAATATGAAACAAATTGAATACTTGATATCTCAATTTACAGCTTCAATTTCTTTTTCAATCGACTAAACGTTGTCTTCCTCTTTCTTGCCCCAGAATTTGTCAAACCTAGTGCGAGCTCGCTCCAAGACCTCGGCCGCCGTCAGACCACCGGTAGCCGGTGTCTCATTGACCACGGTAGTGTCAACAACTCCAGGCGCAATCTGTGTGGCCTCAGTGGATTTCTTGATCACTTCCTTCTCTTTGATCGGCTCTTGGGTCGGAGTCTCCGGTGTCAGCTCATTGCTGGTCATTCCGTTGACACCGTTCATCTTATTGATGTCTAAAGTCTTCGTCTCGTCGATAGGAGTAAGGCTTATGGGCGTAGTGGGCGTCTTATCGGTGCGCTTGCTAAGGCTTGTTGGCGAATCGCTCTTTTTCAGTGACCTTATCGGGGACATCTGCTGATGGTGTATCGGAGCGATTTCTGTAACAGTATTTTGTGAGTTATCTATTTGTTGGCGTTTCTCAACTATTTTTGTAGAGGGTTTCAATAATTAATATTTAAGTCATATTTATATTAGAATAAGACTCACTCTTAAAACTTATGCAATAAAAGAACAAATACTTATACTAGTATTCGTCAATAAAAATGCAAATTTAAATATTTCAAATAAAATAAAATTCTAACAATAATATAGAAAAATTGCTGGTGTAAAATACTTGTTATTTTAATAATGAGAATGAACTTTAGTTAGTTTACTTAAATTCGAATTCCATCGACATACATATACTATTGAAACCCTCGCAATACATCAAAAAAGCACATGAATCCTTCACCGTCTCTTAAACAATATAAGAAATAAAGAGAAGATGAAAGCTGAGTACAGTCCTAATGTTTAGCCTATTTCATTATATTTTTGACTATTTTTTTTTACTCACCTAAATCTCCTTTCTTTTAATAGCAGTATCGCACTATATCGAATAACATCTATTTAGCCAATTTTCATATAGATTTAGCTGGTAGAAAGATATTCTTCTCCTAAGCTTCACTGTACATGCTACCATATTTCTAATGAAGATATTTCTGACCATCATGCTTTAATCTTCTAACATAATATAGTTATTGATTTGACTAATTCATTTAACAGACATGCAGGCTATTCGTCTCATTTCTAGAAATTATGGAGATTTGATGGTATGGGTCGCTTGATAGATCTGTATAAACACATCAAAACCATTTTCCTGCTTTCACGAGTACATATTAGATATTTATTTACATTAATTATATTATTTAAAGTTAACGCTAATACATCATTTAATTTTTTTAGATAATTAATGTGAATGTTTCAAAAATTCAACAATAATGTTGGGTCTTATAGAATATTTGATAACAGTAGATAATTGAGTAACAAGAAAATCATAAAAATCTGTAACATTTATTCAAATACAATCTGATTAGCGGCTACCTCACGTATTGTGAGGGTTGGCCTAAGTAGATTATGGTACATATACTTGTCATATAAGATGTTGAAATATCTTATTCGGTATGTATAAAATACGAATCAACATAAAATATTTAAAATATACTCGAGAAAATCTAAAAACATGTCTAATAAGTTTATACAATGACAACCTAAAATACTACTAATAGTTGAAACAGACTCAAGCTTATTAGCGTCAAGAAGAATGAGCTTTTAAAGAAGATGCTATGTAATAACATACTACTCGTACCAAAAATAAATTAGCATTTGTTAACATGTGTAAATTAATTTGATAGAACATCAGTTAGATAAACAGCATCTTCTCGGCGTAACAAAACAGAATAGCATGCAGAAGTGAACGATCATGAGATGGTTAAACAATATAATCCAAGTGCCATACAGTGACAGTGTACGCAAACATCGAAACAGACACACACAGACAAGTGTATACATACGTGTTCGACGCCTCAGCGGAGTACGGTCAAAATAAAAAAGCATCTTAATTATTGGAATAACACAATTTAATCATGAACTATTCAATAGATATAATATAAAACAGATTATATATTATCTGGTGTCGATCGTGTGTCGTGCTTATGTGGTAGTGATCTCTATAGGACGTCGGTCGGGTCGTGTAGAGGTCACTGTCCCATTGCTATCTGTCACACTCATTAAAACGTGTGTATGGCCGATGGTCTAGGCGGTGGCGGTGGTCGTCGTACCTGCCGTCTTCACGGTGGCGCCCTCTTCGGCCACCGAGCCACTCTTAAACTCAGAGCTAGGGCGCTTAATGCTCTCATCTGAAATATGGTGAGCGAGTTGTATGGTCTCATGTGGTGAACATTACGTTCTATGTCCACGGAAAAAAACGCATATTGACATATTGATTTTTTTATACAAAGGACGAAACTTATACAGCCATACTTTTCCGTGGACTTAGAACTGTTCAAAGAAAACGTGTTAAGATGATTACAAAAATAAAATGTATAACAATGAGAATTTTAATGAGTGTTCGGCATTTTTACTAGTTGTAAAAAAATGCACATGGCTTCATTGTGTTTGATATTTGTGTGTGGCAAGCTCTACGCTGTTTCACAACTATCGTGGGGTGTCATTCTGATGATGACGTCATGAGATCAGTATGAGTAGTGTAACTGACACGATGATGTAATGGTTTATTTATTCAACCCCAATCGCTCATTTACATTTTACAAGTAGTCATTCTTAAAATATTTTTCTATAAAGAGCATCTTAGTCAGATAAAGAGAAGAAAAAATGAATTTTTACAGAATACACCACCACCATTTTTCGTAAATTGTAATATCGAATCTATTAGCTTATTTAGTAACAGAGAAAGATACTCCTTTATACAGAATATTTAAAAGTGAAACTAATTTTCCATGTATTTGAAAGTTTTAAATACTTAATAAATCTATATTTTGAAGTGTAAAATAATTTGTACACAGCTAAACAATATCGATGTTAAGACTTTAATACTTTAATTAAAAAAATAGACACAGACAAAAAATAGAGATATCTTAATCATATCAATTTATTTTCAATAATTTGGCAGTTTATAGGAAAAATTATCGCATCATTCGTAAAAAGAGAATAACAATAAATATTCATAAAATAACACTAATTTCGTACCGGTCGAGATTAAAATCTAATATGTAAAATTAGTTCCACATCCAATCCATAGACTAATCAATCTAGCTACATCATAGGTTCCCAGAACCATGCCCACAGGGGCATTGTTATCTAAGGGGCATTGTTGGTCCAAGGGGCCGATCGGGACCAAACACCGCCGATCATAAGAACGCGTTGTCAGACTGGGCCAGACTTAAGTCTCTACTTTGGAATTCTGGCCAGTCTCTGGACCTCTAAATACTACAATAACTCCTCGGCACTCACCGCTTTTAACGTTTTGCGTGACGGTGAAAGTTTTTCCTGTGTCCAGGGGGACGGTCCAGTTGACGGGGTCGGGAGAGCGCATGTTCATTTGCTCGGGAGACTTGACCCTGGTAGGCTCGGGCGGAGACTTGACCACGGGCGAGTCGTCGAAGAAGTGGTCTTTGGCGACCGACGCACTGCGGTGAGACGGGATCTCGTCGTCTGGAATGGGTTTTGATTTGCATTAACAGATCTGTTTTTTATTACTTTTGTTTTTTTGTGATTTTTTTGTAAAGGATCAATTTAAAACCATAGGTGTAATGTGTATTAATTTTGAGAATTGATACGGTTTTTTGGAGGCTAAATGTATCACCAAGTGGATGAATACAGTTATGTATTTTCTAGAAGTAGATTTGACTAATATAGTATCCAGTGAAATAAGATCAATTTAGGTGCTAGTTAAAAGATATCTTACCAATCATTTCTAACGAAACGCGATTACATACAGGATAAAACAGAAATAAATACGAATTAGAAATATATTTTTAAATGAAAAATAATTAAGACAGATACAAACAATGAACACCAATTAAATAAACACATTGCATGCAAGAATTTAGTCTAGTCTAGGTCTAAACTCGTGTCTAAACATCTATCTACCAACACACATGAACAGATTGTAACATTTGGTCGCAATTGCAACCAATTAGGGGCCTACTGAGGCCACAACAAAAAGAAAGAAATTATACTTACGTATTTATCTATTTCTGGAAATATTGTTATACCTGGTTTTCTCATCACATTTTACTAATTTTACTAACAAATCATTAGGATGACCTTCATTCTTCATTTATAGACTCGTATTAATGTATTTTCATAACATCGCAAGTTTATTTTACCCTTCTATTAACTTTTTCACTAATATAATATTCTTTACAAATTATCTAGAGGCACAGAGGTCGTTCGACCATTAAGTTTGCTGTCAACTGTTACCAAAGGTCTCCCTTACTAGTGGATTAAACCATCGGTTGTTAATCTACAATGAACTAGCCTAACATAACGTCTTTTATTAATGACTGTAAGGGGCAATGAACACACAAATATATTGGCCACTTCATACAAAATCTACAAACCTCATTATCATCAATAACATCCATGAGCGTGATTCTTTCACCAGTTCAATATATGTTGGTATTCCTTCAAATTTCAGTAGCTGTTTGATACCCATCTCCCCCTCTCCTCGTTCCCCTCCCCTAATCTAGGTAGGAAGTAACATCTATCGTGTGGGCAGTGCAGGGTGACACACGGACGGCACAGACACACGTGAAGCCATACCCGACGCCGGTGCTCGCTGCCGCTGTGACATACGTTGCGTTGACGCACTGTATCTACCATGGAGAAGCTCTATCCAAGAAACAGCGTTTACCATCTCTTTTATGAGCAGTGATTGGCTCATTGACACTAAGTTCGTTGTTGGGGTTTGCAAAAACATGCATTGATGAAATTCTATGAAAGGCTCTCGTTACACGTCGTCATCAAGGGTTCTATACAGGGCTTCGAATACATATTATTATTTTTACACATAGTGAATCATTTGCGAATGTTGTGTTTTGTTAGTTGAGAACAGTGCCGTGTCATCGTGGTAAAACATTAAACCTTCAGTGAAAGTGAGAAAAGAGATGGTAAAATAAAAGAAAATACACATCGATTCGGAAGCCACATAAGGCACGAACATTGCCAATTCAATTGAAGCTTGCACTATAAGCCGTACACAGAGCGTCGACGCAACAGTCACTTGCTACGCACCCAATCGTATGCCGACTTTGGATACGCTCCGACTGCGGCGGCCCCTGGCGGGCGCGCCGTTGGCCTTGGCCTCAGAGAGTCCGTTGGCTTTGGCCTCAGAGAGCCCCTCGGACCCTACGGCCCCTGTTTTGCCCGGCGCCGACGGCGACCGCCCGCCCCTTGACGTCGACCTAACTCTATTACTAGTCCCTTTATTCAACGGCAAACCTACAAGAAATGTTTTTCTACTACAGTTAATTTTTGGCTTCGGAGAATTTGGCTCTTAGGGCGGGATTTTATGAATTTGTAGGGCCAATCCAATGAGTAATATTCGCGTGTCCGAATAATGTGATGTAGGTAAATCAATTGTTTCTTTGTATTTCTAAATAACACAGTATTTTGCTGGTATTTCATAATAATATGTATTTAATTATACATATATTTTAGTGTTCAAAATGATATTTTAAAAACGGAAATCATTCTGCATTATTGCAGCATATTTAAATCGTTTTCAAATTCCACGTCAATCAAAATAATTTACATTATAAAATACATTGTTTAATTTCTGTCTAAAGTTAAACAGTAACCGGTAAAGGGCCCTTTTAGGCCTACATTTTTACCGATTCCATTGTGTAAACGATATTTACAAGTCATGATACTAAATGAAAGAGGTTATATTCTAAATGAAAGGTACTATACACTAAATGAAAGGGAGTGACTTTAAATGAAATATAGAGCCATTTTCTCGTATTCTAGCCACGCAGGAAGGGGACAAGCATCAGGCAGGACAACAATATTCAGTATCAATTAACACTTCAGATTCATTTAAATCTAACCATAAATCACTACATATTCATTTTATAGAAGAAAAGATAAAAACTGGCAATTTTTAAGAATCGCCATACTTATTTATTTTTAATATATTACGAACCTGTTTTAAAAGCATCTTTAAATTAAACCCTCAATAAAAATAAAATGTGAACATTTCAACTTTTGAAAATAGAGCTAGTCATGCGAAATCATAGACATAGAGTTTGGACTGCGTTCCTATCCACTCGCAAATAAAAAATTTACCTAGTCATCCATATAAAATGATCTATCGCCATTCTGCAAAATTATATCACTGCTAACCGTTTTCATAGACAGTCTACTAAAGTCTTCTGTTTATCACAGTCCAAGATCCACACCCATGCCTAAACCCATTTAATCTCCAATAATCTACGACTATAGAAGCTGGCAACACTAACCAGAGGGTTTGATGGGCCGCGGGTGCGGCTCATGTCCGTTGGGCATGAGCTTGACGTGCGCGGGCGCGGGGTCGGCGGAGCGGGGCCGGCGGCGGGGGGAGCGGAACGCAGCGTTCTCGCCGGTTTTGGCTCCTGAAAAGATAAAGCAAGGAGCTGAAGAAATTTTTCTGTCCCTGACACTCTCATGTAGCCACATTATCTTTCCTCTCGTTCTACTATTTTCGAGGTTCCTGGTTGGTTCACTAAGGGTGGCCAGGTTTTGTCTTGCAATATTTTTTTGATTTTACATATAATGTTTTTAATTACACTGTATTTAAAGCCAAAAACAAAAAGATTCCACTACATGCACCTCTTACCATCAATAATATACCAATACAACGGAAAAACTGCGAGAAGTATCTTGGTTTAAGAATGGACAGTTGCTTAACATGGTCCAGTCAAATTGATGACATCAAGAAAAAACTTTCAGCCCTCATTAGTTCGCTCTACAATATCTCACGATGTATTCCTAAAAAAATGCGTTACACTATCTATAATTCGCTAGTGAAACCACATTTATTGTACCTGATTGAGATCTGGGGCAGCGCCAGTAAATCTAAGATAAAAGATCTTCAGAGAGCACAAAATAAAATAATAAAAATACTCTTTCAACTTCCATATGCGACACCATCGTCGAAACTTTACAAGGACACAAATATAATGAATATCACACAACTTTATATATATAATACCTGTATTCTTATTAGAAAAATTATTAATAATTCCATTCACACAGATTTACAATTCATTAAAAAATCACAAATATGTACACGTAGCACCCGCCGACCTAGTTTACTTGTTCTGCCAAAAATACGAACAAACTATGCCAAAAAAAATATCACTTTTGAGGGAGCACAATATTACAATAAAATACCGTCAGAAATTAAAAATGTAAGCTCATTTAACTGTTTTAAATCTCAACTTTCAAAGTATATACTTGATAACCAATATCTTTAGCTTGAATAAATAAATAAAAATTGCAAGTTGTTAAATTTTATGCACAATAATAATAAAAAAAGAAAATAATAATAATAATAAAATTAAAAAAAAAAAAAAAAAAATTGCTCGCTGTAACTACAATACATGATACATACGAGTATAAGTTAAATGAGTGCACGGCGACCACTGTACTACGATTTAATACTTAAGCTTTGTTGATATTCTCATGTAAGTGACTTATTTGTCTTTATGAGAATAAAATTTCTTAAACCATGTTATTTTTTAAGTATTTTGTTTGCGTTGTAGCTATTGTCTCTAGTTTAAATTTGCATGATTTTTCGTTATTCGCGTTGTAAGCAAATTTGGACTGTGTTAAAAAAGCCGGTAGAATGCGTAATTCTTCAATTTTCTTTAAAACATGGCTTGTTACAACTACTATTCCGTTTGCGAACTAAAGGTTTGTTGTCATCTCTCTACCACATTGACAAACTATTTATCGTCACCTTCCAGCGCAGCTCCTTCATCGAAGCTATGCCCCTGGAGCTTCTTCCTCTGTTTTTGGGGCGAAGTCTTGTGGGGCGAGCGCTCTAGAGCCTTGGTCTCCTGCAGCTTGGCGTGGATGGACTGGTGCGGCGCCGACCTGAACGACCTGAACTTCTTCGGGGAGTGGCCCTTGGACTCCTTGCCGTCCTTCTCATCCCGAGGCAGGGCCCTGAGGGATAGATACAGGGGGTTTAGTGAGGGTAGACAAATCTTTTGGAGAGGAGGGAAGTAGGGGATTGGTATGGTATGCAGCTTTTCGGTAACTTGTCATAATTTCGCAGTAAGGTATGTCTTTATTGTATTCATATTGCATATTTATTACGACGAGTGTTTATTTTAAACGATGTGTTTATTGTATTGGGTGAAATTGAACAGTCGAAAATGTGTTAATTCAATTTGTTTTCTTGTGTCATATTGTAGTTGTAGTACAACATTATCTTGCTCTCATCTCAAAATAAATAACAGAGTTTGATTTCATTTATCTTTAACGTATTACTACTTAATAATGGATACAAAATATATTTCCAAGAAAGTATCATTTGTAATTTAAAATTTATATTCATGGAGAAATATAGATTAAACGAAATTAGGTATATGGAATGACATCGAGTTTTCAACTATATCAATTTCACCACGAAACAAATTGTAAAGATGTACTTTTTTGTCAAGAATTACATTGTTTTCGATAATTTCTCTTGTTTGAAGTAATTTCTATCAAAAATTATTATTAGTACCATTTACAATTTGTTTCATCCTGTCGTGAACTCTTTAAAATGTAAATAATATTTGGTGATATTTATTGTTTTTATTTAGAACTTATTATTAGTACCATTTACAATTTGTCGTGAACTATTTTAAAATGCAAATAACATTTGGTAATTTATTGTTTTTATTTAGAATAATTTAAGTATCATGGCATTATGTGCTTATTAGGGTTTTGATGTTTTATTTGCCTGTAGGCAGACGAATTGTTGGACCATCTCGTAAGCGGTTGTCGTGGTTTACGGGGCTACATGACAGTGGGAATGACTGACATTCAACCAGACTATTCCTTTTATACCTCTCCAGGTATTCTATTTCAATAATTATAGTTGCTTTAAAATTTTAAATAAATGAGAGTAATTAATAATGTTCGCGGTAAATCACGGTAATAGGCTTGCCTTCTGCAATTATTTTTTTTTTGTTATAAAATAATTGTTTTGTTATAAATTCGTAATACATATTATATTATTGAAATTATGTAGGTGTGTGCAAGCAAGCGTGGTTTTTCTTATTTTATAAGCCAATTAAGATAGTGTGTCGCTGTGAAACTATCAGGAATTTGATAACATTTCTGACAGTTTTATTTACTAGAAGTATTAGTTTTATAAATTTGTGTACTTTGATTCAGTTTGAATACATGGAACTGTATGTAATATTATATTTGTTGATTCTTTTCGAATTACTGCCAAGAATATTATTATTTTGAAAGAATGTCTAACTAGATCACATTTATCGATCGCATACCTTTAATACTAGCCATATCTAAACAATTTAGAAATATCACATTATAGATTGTTTCTCAAATAATTAACCACTGGACATAATGAGACTTAACATCTTATGTCTTAGGATGGCGCGCGCAGTGGAATGCCAAGCATTGCCTTGTAATTCATGGTGTTGTTTGGATTTGCTACTGTCCATGAGCGATAGTATCGCTTACCATCAGACGAATGGCATGCTTGTCTCGCCATTCATTGATATAAAAATATTAAAGTAATTGAATTAATTTTACCTAATTGAAAAAGCCACTATTGTAGGCAAAACCTCAGACTATTATAAGGTATAAAAAGGCTCTGTCATATTCGAAAAATGTACTCATACAGAAGACAAAAACAGTACAGTATTCAAGTTTCTCCATTACGTGAAGGAAAATATGCAAATAGCTCATAAATTAGACAAAGTTTCCTTCTCGTAACGACATGTGCTATTTAGCTTTCATATCAGCGAGCCGCATAATGCGTTTTAACTGGAATTGACATTAATGTCAACGAGGTCAAGGCCATCTGTAGGTCAAGGTCGCTGCGTGTCAAGGGTATCTGTAGGTCAAGGGCGTCTTTAACTCAGGCATGTTGAGTACAGTAGAACGCACGAGCAAGTTATTTTGAATGGTAATTAAATAGCCATTGCGTTATAAGCTATTTATATTGTTTAGCTTTCTATAGTATGGTCGTAGTAAAACTACATAGAAATAACGAATGCCATACAGTGAATTATTTTTGTAATTAAATCTAATGTAGTTTTTCTGCGATCTGTAACAGCTTGCGCCACAAAATGCTCCACACGTTATTTTTAGGTTAGTTTTATGAAGCTTGGCTATATTATGTAAGCATTATATGCATTGGCGGGGTCTGCCATATTAGACTATAAAACCCTAGAAATAGGACACTGTTCCGACGCCGTAAAATCGTTTGCGTCATCTGTCATCGATTCAACAATTCTTCCACATTTCGGGGACACAGAATTTAATTCTAGAATACTTTTCCTCCTTTAAAAACCGTGAAACTTACAAGATATCTTATGAACTAGGGCTGATGATGCCTACGCTACTACCTGCATGTACTGGCTTCAAACCGATACAAGCCATTCTTTGCTCTGCATCAGCCTTAGCGATCTAAACTTATGATAAAGCGGATTTGTGCCCGACATAACCTAAAAACTGATCCTTCGAGCCAGGCAACCATCCGCCATCTTGTAATCCGGGTGCATCACTTACTTGTGATTGGTGGAAGCGAGTGATAATGCCGACAGCGAGGATCTGCGGGAAACTTGGTACCAGAGTTCGATTTGCTTATTGTAAAGCTGTGTGATGTGTTCTGGAGCCAGTTCTGTGCCCCAGCCGCGGTACTGTCGAATTAATGAGCAATATTCAGATGGGTCAAGCATGAGCATGAGTGGGGTTCTGATACTTCTGGATTTATTGAATGTATAGTCTGTATGGAATAAAAAAATATTTATACGGCCTCTTTTTAAAGAGAAAGATTACCAAGGTGAAAAAATCTATAAGAGTTGCTTTTTTTTAGAAGATTCAAAATAGAGTAAATAATTTACTCGATAACCACCAATATCAAGTTTGATAAAATTAAGTGTTCACCATCTCACATGCTCCGAATCGTATACCTCCATCCTAACACAAACTAAGACTGCAAGTTTCAGGACAAATATTTTGTCTTTACACGGGAATCGAACCCGTAATCTTCATTCAGCTGCATTCATTTTGTATTGTAATACCTTGGCAGAGGTAAAAATTGTAATGTTTCAAGTGACATTCGCTACATTCATTCATCTTCCATCAATGCTCTCATGACCTTCTTATTCCTAAGCTTATCGTTTTTTTTCCTGAGTATCATCACGGTCTTCTGTGTGGCTACTCCTCGATCTCCAGCAGACAGAGGGTTATTGGGATCGTATCTGGTAAGTGGAGTCTATGTGGGCGGAGCAGACCTTGTATTCGCCGGCGCGCTTGCGGAGGTCCAGCACTTCCCGGTACCACGAGTCGCCCTGCGCGAGTCCCAGCGGCTGCAGCCCCGCCGCCCGCAGCGTGCTGGCGCTGTCCTCCACGCCCCCCTGACCCTCCCCGGCCCCCCCAGCCTGAGTCTCCCCCAACATCCTCTCGCTCGCCTCCTCATTCGACTTCCCTTTACCCCTGCATTTCGTAAATGTCCCTTTAGACGCCTCGTACACGTATTGAGAGAACGGTCTAAATTTCTTTTTGTACTCGCTTTTGTAACGTTTCCTATTATCTTTGGAACGATCCTCCCCGTTGGATATGAGGGCCGATAGCGCGTTACGGAACGTCGATTTTCTGGAAAATTCCATTTTAAGTCTTAGACGGGTGGTGTTTTGCTCTGCGATGATGATGCAGCAACAGAAACGGCTCGCGCCGAGCCGGGTTAGTACAGACATGCTTCAAATAATTGTCAAGCTCGCAATGGTGAGGTTAGGATGTTGAGACCTAGAAGAGTACAGAAGGACCGACAGACAGACGTGACGGCGACTCACGTACGTGTCAAAGTGTGGTGGTTACATCGACATACATGAACTATTGAAACATCTCAGAACGATCACACCAAGAGTGCAAGAAACATTTAATAGTAATAACATAACTATATAATTTAGCTTTCATTCCTTGCTATTGAGTTCTGGACTAACTACTGTACGCCGCCTACGCCGTACACCGCCACCGTGACCGCTTCCATGTCAACTCAAGCAAATATCAAAAACGAAATTTAGACTTGTTCTGCGTCAGTGTTTTCGTTACGATTTAAGGGCAGAACACGACCGTAAAGGAAGCCTTTTTAGCAATTTCTCAATGTATTATGACAGTAATGAAAACGGTGTACAATTCATTAATTCAAGTTTAAATTTAGAACGCATTATTCAAATGTTACAAATATTTGTACATTTTGCAAAAATTATGCTTTCAAATAATACAGCAGCATACGCCTGCCGCAGTTAAGCGTATTTTACTACAATTTTTGCAGCATAATATATTATTTGTAGCAAATATAAGGCGGTCATAGATCTATATTTTTTGCCCTAGAATCGAGAGCTAAATTATAGAGAAAATATTCAGAATGTGTGATTAGACAAACACATTTATGTGCAATAGACAAACACATACTAAATATTGTAAACGGGGTAGTAAAAGTAGTTGAAAATATTAAAACCGATAATCTATATTTGTATTATTTGAGATAAGTGTTAATATAAGAAAAAATGTGATGCAATAAATATATAAATAATGTAAAATTGTAGTATAAAATAACATAAAAAGCCCTAACCTTATATGGACGTCTTTTTTTTTGGACGAGGAAACGAGTCTTTTTGCTTGAAAAGTAACCAGATTCATTACTGTCTTTTTTGTATGTAATTTGAAAATTAAAATATATACTTAAGATATATAAAATAAGGTTTCCTTCACATCATTAGTACACAAAGCTAGACATATATAAAAGCATCAATATTAAGGGAAATAATAGGACCATCACCTGAAAGAGTTTTTTTTTAAATTATTTTTTCACAAGATATATAAAATATGTACAATATGTTTCAGATATACCATTTACAAGGCCGGATGTTAACGGATTTCAAATTATGTCTGAGTTATGTTGAGTGTGATGATTTGGGGGTCGTATTTCCTTTAAAACCCCATTAGAAATGTACACAATGATTTTTCTTTGCAAATAAGCTTCTGCTTAGCGAAGCGAAGCAGTGAATGAGTGTTAGTACATCTGCTTTATATAGACTGTTTCTTCGGTAATATTGAATCGGGGTAAAAGGCATGCTTTAGAAAATAATTGAAACAATCTATAATATAAACTAGTAATTAAGAAAGCAGTTACTAGAATCGTGGTAAGCTAAGCTAAAGGGTTCAGAACCTTTTTTCCAAAATGAATGAAAGCTTGGTAAAAAAATTCTGAACGAAATTTTTAGTATGTCAGTCCACTTCATAAATATTGTTATTGCAAATAAATAAAAGTTAGTAATAACAGTTATGTGAATAAATAAAACTATTATTTCTAAAGTCTGGGGTCACAAACCTTTGGAGCCTGGAGTACATGAGCAGCCAGCTAGATCGGAGTTTACAATGAAATAGTATTGGTCAACTCGAAGTATTAAAACTTATTGAGATTTCTCTTAGATAGTCGGCCAAGAACATTTTTTAAGTCAATATTGTTGGTTAAGGTCAAGGGCATTGCGGAGATATGATCTTTGGCCATTGGCCGTAGTTTTTAAGGTTGAATTAGACAATTGGTGCTACGTTGGCTTGTAGAGCAAATTTGGTCGTTTTTTTATTAGAAACGGGACGAGGCCATTTTTGTATTCACTTATATCTTTATAAAAATGGGCTTGTATGATTTTTTTATTAATAACTAAAGTCCCTTATTAATTGTAGACTGCACTAGCTCACATAGGAAATCAAAGTAACCAATCTGGTCTAAAGGAAGAAATGAAATAAATAGTTTACGCCAGAGAATTCCTATTAATTGTCACAACATTATCTATTGATATAGTCTATACAAAAATTAAAAAATCTAGATAGATTAATTGAATATCACATTTTTCTACCGGCTATCGCACACTTGCAAAGGGAGGCTGACCCTGAAGACATTAAACTTAACCAAATTTAAAATTTTGTTTTTATAACCAGGAACCATAAAACATATTATAACAAAAACCAATAATATTTATGAAGTAGACTGTAACTACGCTATGTACAAAGACGGTGAAGGTGACCGCTTACCTCTGAACGCCTGGCTTCTGGCCGTTCCACAAATAGTCCTCGATGTACCGCTTGTGGCCGTCGTCGTGGTCTTCGTCCACATGGTTCATCAGCGGCTCCGCTTCCACTGACCCTGAAAAGACAGGCCCCACTGGTTCTGAGTGCTTGGTAAAGCAACTGTGGGAAGACCAAAACCATTTTCGAATCGAGTGAGTTTCAAGTTGGGTATTTTGAATTTAGTCCGCACAATCGATTTTTTTTTAGCTTTATGTGTTTTAGTTATTGCAGCAAAATAGTGCTTTCTTTTTCATCATAGTTATTATCCTCAGCCACAAGGACACTATTGCTAAATTGTATCTTAGGTATAATACAAATAAAACTAGATTTTTTTATAAAATTATCTGATTTGATACTCTTTGTCGTTTCGGTATAATTTCGCTAAAACTAATTAACTCAGCAAATTACAATAATGCTAGTAAAAACCGTTCTATTGTTACTATTATACAGGGTATATCAAGACCGCGACCGAAAACGAAGCCAGGTGGTAGTTTTAGCTGCTACAGACACAATGCAACTAAAAATTTTGCAAAATAAGCGACGGATTTTTTTTATTTTTTTTTTAAATCATCGTTTTTGAGTGGTAAAAACCTAGTTTTTGCAAAAATAGTAATTTAAACCCTTACATACCATTGCGTGTTTAAAAATTAAGCGATCTACGTCATTATTTTAGAAATACTATGTTTAATCACTCAAATACGCCGATATGAAAAATATCACAAAAAAAAATTTGACGATTTTTTTTGTAAAATTTTTACTTGCATTGTGTTTGATATCACTAATACTACCTCCTGGCTTCGTTTTCGGTCGCGGTCTTGATATACCCTGTAGATATAAATACATTTGGCACTATCTAAAGAAGTTTAAGTACCAAAAAACGCAATATTGAAATTGTCGCACCAAACTTGACGTTCAATGTAATTTAAAATATAATGCTAAATATTTATTCTTCAAAATACGAGGCACATTGTAAAATGTAGTTATCGTGATTGATTGGAAAAGGCAGCGAGATGTCTGTACCCGGAACTGAAGGGGAATAAAAAATTGTATAGAGTTTTTACGTTCATTTCACGGCTAGACGTAGGTAAAGGAATTATTTGTCGCATTCAATTTGAAATGATTTTTCCAGTCGTTTGTTTAGTAATATTGAAGGGGAAACATAGTAACTGAGATTATCGAGAATTGTGAAGCAGTGTTTCAATGGTGAAGAGAAATGTTATTTTAGGTAGTGCAACAATTGGTGTTTACTGTTTAAATGAGTATGAAGACGCATTGCACGCCATTTAAGATAAAGGAAGAAGAAGGGGAGGGGTGTAACGCTCGAGATTATCAAAATTAATGTGTTATCTATACATATAATAAATTTGTAACCGATCGATGTCTGAACAAAACTGATTGTGGGTGGTCTGTGTAAACGTAATAGAGCCCAAAACAATGATTCTTAGAATTTTTGTCTTCCGGACAGGAAAGAATTCCGATATATTTGTTACTTTCTTTAACTCAAAGGGATGGGATGGGACTGGATTACATGCCTTGAGTGAGAATGAGACGGGATGGACGGGATGAACGGGATATAACGGGACGGGACGGGATGTGAAATTCCAAATAAAGTTAATCACGCAGACGAAGTTTGCGGGCAGAAGCTAATCATAAATATACCACGATAGTAAAACCTTCCATCAGAATTATGACATTCGATATTCATTCAATTTACGCCCCTCATCACTTATTCCAATCGACCTAAAAACCCGAATTCAGCATCTAACACCCTTTCTGACTTATAGCATGCAAATGGCCCATCACACAGAGCAATCTCTTTCAGGTCCACCTCATTTGAATATGACATAAAGTCGGAATATCGTCATAAACAATTCACAATATCACGCGTTCTCCGTGTCAAAATTCAACACAAACACCAGATACGTTGCGACACTGTGTTTAATTACAAGGGATTTGTGCCTCTGTGTCTCGTTTTATTGCGCTGTTGGAAAATAGGTATTAAATTGGATGAATTTTGATGGGATGTTGTTCTTTATTGGGCGTGAAAGGGAGTTGTTTGGAGATGTGGGTTTAAGCTTTCTTGAGAACGATGATTTTGCAGTTAAAATATGTAAATATTGACTGAGCGCTTTCGAGGCATCTCCACGAAATCCGTGTTAATTAGAAATTCTTAACGTTCACGTAGAGTCATTTTTGTTAATTTCTAAATATACTTTAATAACAATATGTGTTACTCTTAAATATTTGTTCTTTGTTATGGAACTCAAGATTTGAACTTAATAATGTTGGATTGAGACACTACATTTGTTGTAATTTTGCCCGTTATTTTGATTTTGTTCTGTTCTTTGTAATAAATGGTTGAAGTCTATTCCTATATTCCTATATTCCTTTTTGGTTTCACTAAATATGGAGGAAACTTAATAACTATCATTTTAAATGTTGCTCTTGTCATATAAACCTGAACCTAATTTCAAAAGAGATTCGAGTCATCCCGAATACTCAATCACAGACTTTAATATCCAAAAAGCTTTCTTTCAAAGCGTTGTTGGCAACTAACAAATGGAAATAACAGGCGTAAAGGCGCAGCCAGAAATCGCAGCGAAAAAGACCTAGAAATCTAGGTCAAAGTTGATCTAGAACAGCTAATGCTCGAGTTGAAATTTGGCACAGACAAAACGCTTGTATTTTTATTTGAACAGGCTGAAACGGGTGGAAATTTAAAACAGCCATTGTACGTGTTTACATATGCAAAAACATCTTTCATTTTTCGTATTGTTGATATTAAACAGTGAACGAATAAATACAGAATGTATCTCTGGAATTATTTTGCTGTTTGTATTCAAAATATTTTTATATTCAAAATATACTGGTCTATTTTTCAATACAATTATTTATGGTAAGAAAAATGCAATCCAAATAGCGAACGAGAGTGGTGACCGCAGATAAAAATATGTATAGAAGTAACTTAATAGGTATAGCCAAAATAGAATCCTAATTTAATTTAAATCTTATTAAATACAATTGATATGTTAGGATGGAGCAAAATGGAGTTCCATAGCCTGTAAAATATAACGTTAAATGATACTACTTACCTTCTGCAACAGCAGCTTTCTTGAGTGCCCCCATGGAGATGCTCTTCCTCGGTGCCGCGTCAGTCTCCTTGGGCCAGGCGTACTGGTTGCGGTACTCCGTGCTCACCACCTCCGGCTCCTTGGAGGCTATCACCTCGCCCAAGGCTGTTGTGGCCTGGTGGAAGAGAAGGTAAAGTTGATGAAAGGAAGTTGTTTAAGGGCAGAAAGAGGTAAATGGTAATGTTGAGGGTCATGTATTCATGATTTTAACTCTCTTAACTCACTGATTATAAACAAAATACTAAATATAACATACAATTTATTAAACAGTCCCTTCGTTTCAACTGCCATATTTTCGAACTTGAATTTTGGATAAGTTTAATAACTATTAGAGGGTAGTTGTAGTAATCTTGTGTCATCTTGCTGGACTAATAGTTCAGTTTCTTGTGAACGCTTGCAGAAGCAAGACGCGTGCTCCGTTGGTGCGCTAGAGTTCTAGAATAATTTAGATTGATTTGTGGATATATATTGTTAAAGTGATGTTCAGAGCTACAACGATCACCGCTTTTGTCGGCGTCGTCATGCCAGCTTAAGGAGCGAGATTTCGGTGAGTGATAGAGATGTTCTATATTAATATTATCATCTATAGTTTGTTTCTGTATCCTTTATTATATTAATATAAAATATTAATATGAATTTAATAAATTATCTTTTGAGTTATTTAATCAAAAGAACATCGTGTCGATTAATTTATATCAAATTATGAGTCGCCAGTGAAGGTCAGAATTTGTATGCGCATAAGTATATTTGTTTGGACTCCAGTCCACCTCAGCAACCTCTTTTTACTTGTTCATACATTTGTATTTCTGAAATGAATCTAAGTATAAAATAAAACTAGGTACTGACCAACTGCGCCACAAAGGCTGTTGGAAATCTTGGAAGTGAAATGCGCTATATTAGGTTTAATTCATGGGAGATCTATTTTGTGCAAGTATTTCTAAAATTGGCTTAAGATCTTAGTCTGCTTGATTAAGAATAATACGGCAATTCTTTCCCAATACAAAAAGGTCACAAAAGGTCACTGACCAACATAGTCTACCCACAAGGACATAAAAAACCTTTTGGAAGGGGCCTAAATGCTGCGCCGGGGACGTAATATTAAAGTTGTTTACTATGCGAAGTAAACACGCTTGGTCATGCTGTGTCTGTGTCATTTGTATGTTGGAAACTGTACCTTGGGCTCGACGGTGTCGGTCCAGCGCGGTTGGCGCGGTCCCTCCGACTTGCTGCGTCGTCCAGCCCGCTCGGCGTCATTCCTCTGAGCGCTCTGTGGACAAATCATACTAGGTTATGCCGACTATGTCGATTGATGAGGAATAACAATTTCTTTCCAGTGGATATTTCATCTGGATCGCGTTGTTCTTACGATCAGGGGCATTGGAGTTTATTTGTTAGTGCCAGTATAAAAAAAATAAAAAAAACGGATGGTGAAGGCATAGGCAAGTTGTTATCCTATAACGTTATGTTTTGTAGTATTGTCAAGTTCGTATTTAGAGTACATTGAAGCATAGGCGATTTCACTGACCAGTGACCTACGGTGGATGATTAAATCCATCAAGCCAGTGATTTGCGAAAGTGTGGCATTATTTATAAAGATTACTTAAATCTATAAAATGTATTTTATTATAATAAATGACCTGGATAAAACAATGAAGCGAACAAATAATACAAAACGCCATTCAAAATTCGTTCAAATATTCGTCTAAAGCAGGCTTTATTAACTCGTTGTGTTAGCTTAACCGAATCAGTGTTTACTGACCCCTAGCCAATAATTGGCAATGCAGCTACTAAGCTGGGTCACAGCTGACGCGGCTGACAAATAGCTACACTGCCGTGACGCAATGACCGAGGCTAGGTCGCGTAGCCGATAACTAGCCAACTGACGTTAACCGTAGCGCATTGGCTATCGTTGTTTATTGCGTAGCTTAACTGGGATCTGACATTCGTAGCTCGTAGCAGACGTAGAGGATAAGTCCTTTGCGATCTTCGATTTGCGATAGATAAAATCTTAAGTAGCTTCAAGATTTTATTTCGGTGTAATAAAAATCTATAGTAAATAATATTTGACTTTATATTGTAGTTCTTATTAAGGTTTAAAATTACGTAAAAACTGCCATGAAGCTAATTCGTTAGAAATGTATTCGAAATATTGGTCTAAATGTTTGCAAATATTAATGTTATATTTCTATCGACTTGAAGGTAATGTTTTTTGGTAATCCGTTTTATTAGTTTAATTGATATATTCATTATAATTGTAACATATTCGAATACAAGGCCGAATATTTTATTCTGATTTAAACGTCCGATTTAAAGACATATTTTAGAAGGCCTTTACATATTTAAATTTTATTTTAGTTGTCAACATCGAACTCACGTATCAATTTAGATTGTATGTACATATTTATAACTTAATATCTAAATCTATCTGGTTCGGAAATAATCTTGCTGTGCTATGAGTGGCTCTAGTAGCAGGTACACCTTCCCCCTTAATATCTACACGAGTGTACATATATAAGTAATTATCAATATAGTATAGGAATATACGTATGCTTATATACCTTACGTAAACTCACGCCTTTATCCCCGAAGGGCCACCAGGACACCCACATTTCGTCTTGTATGTTTCGTCCCACGATGTGATAGGAGGCGAGTTTATACCGGGTATATCAAGACTGCGACCGAAAACGTAACCAGGTGGTAGTTTCAGTGGTTACAAACACGATGCAAATAAAAATTTCGCTAAAACAGTGACTTTTTTTAGATTTTTTTAAAAATTATCTTGTTTGGGTGGTAAATACCTAGTTTTTGCGAAAATACTAGTTTAAGCCCTTACGTAGCATAGTGTGTTTAAAAATAAAGAGGTGCACATCTTTATTTTAGGAAAACTATGTACATATCACCCAAAAACGACGATAAGTAAAAAAAACAAAAATAAGTTATCGATCTTTTTTGCGAAATTTTTACTTGCATTGTGCCTAAAGTCTCTAATACTAACACCTGGCTTCGTTTTCAGTCGCGGTCTTGATACACCCTGTATACCTTTATACTACGAATACTATTTGACAAATGGTTATTTACCCTGGCGCGTTCGAAGGCGGAAGTCTGCTGGGGCCGGATCTCGTCAGCCGGCGCGGGGTCGAACAACTCGTTCGTTTTGTACGCTACGCCCGGGTACTTCTTGCGCCGGGGGATTGCTGGCTCGATTGGTCCTGGGTTCAAATACATCAATTACAGTCTAAATAATTAAGGATTTAAATATCAACCACTCTTATAAGAGAAGAAGAAAAGATTTTGCGGTATAATAATTTATTTTCTCCCAATAAATACGCGTTCAGAATTTAAATTATTATAGTAATTAAAAATGACTGTTTATATGCACATTTTAATGTAATAGAATTTATTACACTCAATAATTGTTTATTCAAATTATAGTAATAAAATCGAAAAGCTTGAATATGTGGAAAGTAAAAAGGAATATAGAAAATATAATTTCATGAAACATGATTTCGTAATAATTCGTGTTCACAGGAACCAATATTTTTTAATAATTCACCAACAACATACAATATGTTTCCAGTTACTTAAACCATCCAATCATTACAAAACACGACACCTTTTCAAAAATGTTTCACAATATTTTTTTCTCAAGCACCCATTTCACTCAGAGCAGCAAGTAGGCATAAAATACAGCTTTACCCATTTTTTCCATATTTTATTCACAAGCAAACGTCCGAACACTCAGTAAATTGATCAGCAAACTGGTCCAGATATAGATTGCAAATGTCAGGTCTTATTTTGTTTAAAATACGCTAATGAATCGTGTTTTTAAAATTCAAAATAGAGGAAATATAAAAACGGTAAACATATTTTTTTCAATAGCCATAGTGGCGCGGTTAGTTAAGACGTGAAATGGGAGGGCATCGGCATTCCTAAGCCAAGACAATTGATGTGATTAAGTATTTGTTTCGGGTATGACTGCCTCGGAGGCGTAGTTGTACTACGGTACGACAACAAAGCTGAGGTCTCGGGTTCGAATCCCGGGTCGGGCAAAGTGATATTGGATTTTTCTAATCATTATCAGCCCGGAGTCAGGAATTTGTGCCCGAAATGGCGATACGCTCGCCCCCTATCACATCATGGGACAGAACATACAAGGCGAAATGTGGGTGTTCTGGTGGCCACCTCTGCCTACCCCTTCTGGGAAAAAGGGGTGAGTTTATGTACGTATGTATGTGTGTTGTGAGACCAAAAAATCTCTCGTAGTACCTAATACCCGCGGCATAAGGCTGGTATCTTAAACGCCATGTACACGAGGAGAGTTTCTCGCGGCGAGAATCGTATGCGATTATCGTATGACATAACCGCCGTAGATTATCGTGTTCCGACAAACGTTTACACGATGCAACTTTTTTATATCCTTACGGTAAACGTGTCTTTGAGGCGAGAAATTCCCCGTATAAATGGGGCTTGCATTACAGTCAGGACTATGTACGTGACTGTTGCTGTATCAGCCCATATACGTCCCACTGCAGGGCACGGGCCTACTCTATAATCGAGAGAATCGATTGAGAGTGGTTAGGCCATATACTCCACCACGCTGGCCTAGTGCGGGCTTGTTGGATTAACGTGACTGTTGGATGTATGTATTTATTTACCATTGTTTTTAACCTCCCAGTAAAAGAATGAGAATGCGCTTCATAATATGAATTTAACATTCTTGCTCACCAAAAGATATTTTTTCTGCTTCAAACAGCAACTTAAAGAAACAACTTCAACCATTCAAACTCCTTACAACTTGGTAACAAAACTGCAAAGTTTTAAAATTCGGCTCTCAAAGACACAGCATTCCAACGGTAGAATATTAAGACTAATTCAGATAGTTAACAACAGCCTCTTCAACTAACTTAGCTTACATTTGCAGGAATTGATTCGATTCGAAACGATTATCCTTAGCTTCTTACAGATGGTTGTGTCAGTAGCTTACTGCAAGTTAGATCAAGCCTGAGTAGAATTGACTGTTAGTAAGGCTTAGATCTGTGGGTTGGTGTTAATGTTCTTGAAAGTTTGGATTTAGAGAAAATGGGGTATTAGACGAAAAAGGCTTGTCAGTTCCTAATTATTAAAATAAATAAATACACCCAACAGTCACATACATAATCCACACATTAAGATCAATTAAGTCTTGTCACAGGTATCAGAACTACGAGAGGCGTTACGGTCTCACAAACACCCAGACCCGAAAGAAGTATTGGTGAGCCGCACAAAGATTGCTCTTGGTGCCGGGATCTAACTCGCGGCCTGCCGTTTCACAGCCGGCGTCTAACTAATTGCGCCACGGAGGATGTCAAAGACAAATTAATGAACCAAGCGACAATTTCCTAGTCATTTGAGTTTAGTTTTGCTATAGGCAAGGTGAATGAACAAGCCAAGTGGTTTGTTCCTGATCATTTTGGTACGGGTATAAACTCACCCCTGGCTATAGGCAAGGCGGAGGGCGGCGTGGGCGCGGGCTGCTTCACCACGCCCTGTTGCTGCTGCTCCTTGTACTCGTGCCATCGGTACGTGCTGCGGTACTCCGAGTGCAGCTGGAACAAGAGAGACGAGGTTAGTTATGAAGACTTGGCTAAAGTTGAAGAGGAAGATGGTGGAGAGGATTTGAGAAGGGGTTCTTATCCAGAGAACTTAGTTTATTGAAAAGTTTTGTTCCTAACAAGAATTATGAGAAGACCGGCTCACTCGTCTGGCCATAAGCAACGCCATTTAAAACCAATTACGTAAAAGCATTGCATGCGCTGAGCTTGGTACGACACTTCAATATATGTGTAACTATTTGGTGTTAGGTTAGGTCACTTGGTACAAACTGGTAGTGTCTTTTCTTTCATTTGGTTTTATGTCTCGGAATTAACTGCAGGTTGTCCATAATTAAAATCATATAAATAAAATGATTTAATTTAAAATTTAAGCATCTACGTTCTCGTTAAGACTAATCAATTAAAGGACAAATGTTCTCTTGTTAAAAGTAGGTGTTCCGATTGAATTCACCTTTCTTTTTTTCATCGCAGAATGCCCCACCAGTTTTGTCTCACACATTGTGAAAGGTTGTAACGACGCGACGTCGACAAAGCGACCCATCCAACTTCACAATCGAATTCTACAAGAAGAATAAAAGTAGCCAACGAAAGTAGCTAACTGAAAATGTAGCTACAGCTCTAGTATGCCGTTATCGATGTTGCCAGCGGCCTGTGTAAGTTTGTTACACCAAGTGATGTGGAAGATGGGCTATCGATAATATTTTCACAATTTTGTGCAAATTTTCCGATCCAATTTTAGGTTTATGAGGTGTGTTATTAGGCGAAAATCTAGATTATGAGGTTAGGTTTAGGATATAGGTTTGGTCAGCCTAGTGTACATTTTAGGTCTTGAGTTTAATAATATTTTAATTATGCATGAAGATAAAATATACAGATACAAATATACAACATGATATACTCTTATATCATACATACATCTCTATGTATCACCAGTAAACGCACCTTATATAATATACTTAAAACTAATAAATACACAATTATCTCCTGTAACATAAGGTGTTCACATTTAGAAGAAAGGTTCATATTATTTCCTAAAATTGGTAGTAATGTGATCAAATATACATGCCTTTCCTACACAGATGCGACGCGCATCAAACGCCTTGTGTTAGAAAATATCGATTTTTCGCGCCATCAGAGCGTGGTATGTAAATATGTGGTTAAGTTTCGCAAAGCTTGTGACGTCTCTACACTTAGCATACTTAACACTGAATGCGAAACAAATTGGCAGCTGGCTTGGTGTTTAAAGCCGGCTTTGAATTGACAGGGGCGTGTTAGACGCTTAGAACGAAATGTTTGTTTGTACATACATATATAAACTCATGCCTTTTCCCAGAAGGGGTAGGCGGAGGTGCTACCAGGACACCCACATTTCGCCTTGTACGTTCCGTTCCACGATGTGATAGGTGTGGAGCCTATCGCCATATAGGGCACTAATTCCTGACTCCGGGCTGATAATGAATAGAAATATCCAATATTACTTTGCCCGACCCGGGATTCAAACCGGAGACTTCAGCTTTGTAATCGTACCGTAGTACATCTACGCCACCGAGGCAATTTGTTTGTGTAGTTAATAAAAGGAATAAGCTAGCTTATATTTAGATAGATATCTAGATATTTTTATCGCAAATGAATTGCGTTTTAGATATTTTACACCTAAATATATTCGAGTATTATCATAAATATATAAGAATTTATATACAACTCGCGCAACCACTTTGTGAAATTAACTTCTCTATAATACTTCCAAAAATATATGAGATACTTTCAAGATAAAGTGTCTACTCATTCTTTAAATATGCGGAAAGCAGCTACAATTTATTATGGTTCAACAATTTTTTTATAGACTTGCCCACTGTATATTTGGAAGAGGTCGCTAATGCGATAATGCCGCTAATTAGTTACTAATTATTGTAGATTTTGTATTTTTTCCATATATTAATGTGGGAACAGTTCCGTTAGGGTCAAATTCAAATGAAGATTGCTTAGATATTCTTTAGTAGTATTATTTACACTTTTAATTCGTCTTTGCGTCGAACGTCGTTCACGTCTTCCATCGTCTTCCAAACTGTTCTCTACTATTCCGTCCTTTCATACTTTACATCTTAATCATTGATCCACTAACTCTTTTACTCCTTATTCGTCATCTCTTTCACATAACACGTTCCATATCAGTCATTCTAACGTTTTATTCTACTCATCTTTCATCATAACATTCAAATCCTACATTAATTATTATTCATTAAAGTATTTTCTAACCAAATCACCTTTTGTGAGCACTCTTTTAAATGAAAATTAAGGTAACCAACGGTTCATATCTCTAATACCTAATTAAAATGAATAAAATAATTCAATTCACCCAGAACACAGTATCATACAAAAACGAAAAAGGAGAACAAACACAATTTATAACGTTACAAAAAAATAAATTTAATGTAAAAGTCATGTACATTTTTAATTTCCGCCAACGGCGTGGCGTCCGCATTAAGCTGTTTGCACACTGGCGAATTACCGCGCGTTCGCGAGCATTAATGAACAAACGCAGACTCGGGAATTGCAATCATAACGCTGATATTTGGGATTGTGTGTAGGGTTATCGATTAGTTTGAGAATTATCGGCCTGATAGTTTAATAGCAATTTAGCGCTGTGAACCAAAAAATTATACGTTGTTTCAAAAGTTGTGATTTACTGTGAAAAACAGCTTAGTTAAAAAAGAAATGCAAATTATAAGGCCCAGTTGCGTCAACAAACTTTGATCATAACTTAAAATTTGACAACGTCCACGCCATACATTGGACACTCTAAAACGGCTTTAGTTTTTAAATATAAAATGACACTAATGCTCTTATGCGACAAAAATGATGTTAATTGCAGTAGCTTTCAGAAATATTTAAAATCACAACCGCATCTATACATCATCATCATCATCAGCCTGTTGCAGTCCACTACTGGACATGGGCCTCTCCCAAGGTACGCCGTCTGTACATACATACAAAATACTCGATACCATTACCACGATTCGAACCAAAGACAAAAAATAACTAATTAAAGCTGATATTATTGTATCCAACTATTGGAAATTGGAAATTCTCCATAGATTCGGAGCGGGTCCGCAGCAATTATGGCGGCGACAATATTTGCTCGGCAAACATCACTCGTAATACTGTCACGCTCCGGCTGTTGGTTTTACTCATAGACTGCACAATATCGTCGCGAAATTGACCACTCTCTAAAGGTATTCATATATCGGGATAAATGATGGTGACCGTCATAGTGTAAGTGTGTCTTGTTCCGAGTTATATATGTGTATATAGTTAAAATCAGGCATAATTGCATCGATCACAGAGTCTGCGCTTTTTATCTGACTTATTGTAGTCACGTCGGGCTAGTACATAAAATAAAATAGGCTTTCTTTCGTTCATCGGTAAGTTATGCTGGCTTAAAGGTAGTCGAAAATCGACATTCTGGACCCGAAACTCGACACACTTACGTGAGGCACTAGGACGAGATTTCCATCGTCCCTTTTTCTTTATGGTTTTATTGCCGGTTTATGACAAGCTACTGTCCCTAAGAGACTCGAAAAGATTTGATTCTTGACGTCTTTCTTTGCATACTATTTATCCATATATTCATTCGTTAGATCGCTCATAACGATAACACCGCCAATTATACACTTATTTGAAAGGTTCTATGTCATTTTTTCTATACTTTGTGGTGTTCAATAAAGTGTTTTGTATCATCCTGATTGACAGCGCTTACAATAGTGGTATGTGGGTGAGACAGTCCCTACGACTATTTTACTGGGTAGGTGCGTTTGAAATGAAATGAAATGAAAATATTTATTGTACCCATGAAATGCCATACATTATTTAGATTCAGTCAATTTTTTCCGCTACCGGTTCACAAGGCTGTTTTCGCCAGAGAAGAACGGGCAAGAAACTGTAGCGTTGCTCTTTTATAGAAAGGATTTATCAAAACGCGCCTAAAATCACAAGTGTAAAAGGTCCTTTAACCGCAATGACTTGTGCAAACGACAAAGGTATAAAAAAAGCATTTAACGTTTTTATTACGGTCCGGTTTGCTTTAATGTTATTTAACCAAGGGATAAATTAATGTTTGCATTTTAAACGTAATTCCTTTTATGAAATTTATTCTATGATCCTTGCGTAGAGATTTATTATTTATTTGCTTTTATACATATTGCATGGATATAAAAGCTGGTAGGATATTCGTATGCCATAAAATCCGTCTTATTGACCCACAGTTTCGGGTTCATTTCGTGTATTAAGAGCCACAGACTGCAATAGCTATTGTTCTCATTTATTTTCTCTTGGCGTGTGTTGAAATTTGGAACTACAAATAAAGTTAAATTAAATATCTATTTAAGCATTAATGCATTGTTTTGAATATGTTTTCATAGTATTATAAGTAATAAGCAATTATACTCGTAGTACTAAAATGTCTAATTTAATAAAATGTGAAGAGAGAAAAACTATTCTTATTATTTTGTCAACGCATTTGGGCGCGAGAAGATCGCAGACGGTCTGTAATTTCATTCGTTTGTTATTTAAGAACCGAACAAATTTTCCGTCTCCTTTTTCCCTTTAAAAATGCAGTTTTTAATTCAACACCGAGTTTGTGGCACAAGGTTATGTTTATTAGAGGCCTGAATATTCCAAAGAACCACAGACTGCTATAACTAAAATGGTCTGGAACTAGAACAAAGAAATTCGCGACATAAAGCCTGTTTTACGCCGCTAGGGTTGCCACTTGGGAGAAATATTTTTAGTGTGCTCCTAAATATTTTTGTTTTAGTAGCAAAAATGCATGCTTGAATGTAGGTTTATTTTTCGTAAGATATAAAGGCAGTTTTGTGGAGTGGTAGAGCCTAATTGTAATTACTATGGACGACAGTTTGAATGGATAAAGTTGATCAAATGGTATCAGTGTCTTAAAATAATTACAGTAATGGGATGGCTTTGGTGTCGTGTTTTTAAATTCCGACTAAATAACGAGAAATAAAATGTAATTTTCTATTTTAAGTTTAATCTT
Source organism: Deilephila elpenor (assembly GCA_949752805.1). Classification (NCBI taxonomy): domain Eukaryota; kingdom Metazoa; phylum Arthropoda; class Insecta; order Lepidoptera; family Sphingidae; genus Deilephila; species Deilephila elpenor. Next base: position 8,483,838 of record OX457119.1, read on the forward strand.
AAACTTACTATTGGTCGCTGTAAAAGAAAAATACATCAATGAACTTAGTACATTCTGCTGTGTAATTGTATTAGAAGTAATCAAGTGTTAAAATTGAAAAATTTCACTTGCGACAGCCCTACCAAAACTCTGTCGACTTTTGGTAACAACGGCTCGACGCGCTCTCTACTAATTACACTTGCTTTACAAAAACACACCAAGACTTCAAAGTTCTAAAAATAGGGTTGGCGCTGTTTTATAGATTATCGAGTGAAATCGGAGCGTCGGCAGTAAACAGGGGCACGTGGGCGCCATTTATCCGCGATGTGTCATGAATTATTCTAGGAGTGTGGGTCAGGGGAGAATGGGGAATAAAAAGCTCTTGTTTTGTTTATACAGGGAAATACACTATGAAATGAATATGTGAGTAGCCATTTCTTTCAGAAGTCAGTATAAAAATAAGATATAAGTAGCTATTTTCTGTATAGAAACCGTAATATCTCGGAGCCCCACAATTTTTTACTGGAAATATTTTTATTATTCACAGCTGCAAAATATTTTGCTTTTACTAAGTGCTCGAGGTTAGGAATATATGCCTAGATACAAACCCAACTATTATGGAAAGAGAAACGTACATTCATCTCACAATGTTATTGAGAAATGTTATACCAATTACCAAGATGTTTCATATGTTATCGAGACGTTTTCTTTATTAACAGCTTCGGTACAGGGGAACTTGGGGCTGATTATGCGCGATGTGTGATGAATTATTCTAAACATGCAGTGGGTCAAGAGAGAGCGCAAATATAAAGGTTTTATTTATTTAGGTACGAAAACAAACGGTGAGTAATAATACGTGATTAATTGCTTGGTAGTGTCGCCCTTCGATAACATCAGAAGTTGAAGAAACACATTTGGTATTTCAAATGCAGTATCAATTACTGTACAAATGTTATTCGTCTAATTAACATTCATAAGTGACAAAATATTCTTTTTTTATATACCGGATTGGCCAAGTGTCTCCGCTGACTCCTGAGGATGTATTGCAGTCCAAGAAACGAATGAACTGGCGAAAAACATTTACGAATATTTCGCGCCAGTCGAGATAGTTATGCTGGACTTTTCGACAGTCAGGTTCGATTTTCGACAACGAGGTCCAAGGTTCAAATCTATACACATTGTTCTCTTTAAAATTAAACATTGACCTACCTATGTCCACAATAAAAGTTTTTGATTTGATTTGATTTGATTGGTATTAAATTACGTTCCGTTTTGTTTTAAAATACAAGGTACTCTTTTCCTCGACTCACGTTTTAAAGAAACTTTAGGCGTTTATTTAAAGCGAGAGCTTCGTTTAATTATTTATCTGTGAAAGGAATAACTTTTATAGCGAACGTTTCAACTTGACTTCAGTTAAATTACTACTAACTAAAGACAAGCAATTGTAATAAAATACAAGGCAGTTATTAAGCTGAAAAGAGAGAAAATGTAAGAAAAGAGTTAAATTTCTGACTATTCTAGATTGGTGATTGTTAATACTATGGCTTTCCCTCTTCCAATTTTTGCCTAAATAGTAAATCTATATTTGTGTCCGTATCAGTCCACATACGTTCCACTGCAGGGTGCGAGCCTCCTCTACAATCGAGAATACGGTTGAGAGAGCTTAGGCCATATAGTCCACCACGCTGGCCTAGTGCGGTTTGGCGGACTGTACATACCATAGTTTATAGAAATTGGCATGGTATGCAGGTTTCCTCACGATGTTTGAAGGAAATAGTAAATACCGAAATATTTTAGAAAAATGCGATGTTCAAATGCCGTTATTGGTCTATTTTGTTCCCAAGATTCCTTTGTGTTGTCTACATTTTTTCTTTTAATGTATTTTTGTAAGTTTAACAACGTCCATACTATTAAGCAGTTATTTTAATTTATCGAAAGTTGCAAGACAAAGCCTATTGTGCTGGCACACTGAACCAATGGCCTGGTTTGAGTGAAATTGACCTTTATGCCGCAACATGGCTGTAGAACTGTCATGTCGGTAGAACTTTTGGACTGTGGTTTAAATGATGTTTTTCTTTTTTTAATTTTATCCCATGAACAGTTCTTGTATTTCCTTTTATTTAATTGCCATTCTTTGTAAAAGTAATTTAAAAATATCTCAAATAATATATATATTTTTGTATTATGTAGAATCACTAAAAACACTGTAATAAAGTAATAAGTCCATCTAGCGTGCAAATGACTCTAAAACATATATTTCGGTGAATTTTATTCATATTATTTAAAGGAAATCTTCATATTCATATTAAATCAAGATATCTCTATTTAATAAATCCATGATTATTTATCATATACACGACAACAATACCTTCCAACTATTAAAATAACCATACAAAATGCATAAGTACAATTCATCCACACACTCCCAGACATATAAAACGCCTAAGGCAAACTTTCAGACTTCAACGAGTTCCTCCTGGAACCCGTGTACGGGAGGCGTATCACGCGCTTGGTAGTTACACTTCGGGAATAGGCTCCCGAGGGAGGCATGCCAGGCCATGTTAGAGTTCAAGTGGATGGGAATTACTTGTTATATGTCTATTCGGTAATAATGTTTTATACTGGTATAGGGATCTTATTTTTTTGTATTAAATCAAGTTTAATGTATCTGTTTTTTCCTTCTGCTTTCCTGACTGCTGAACACCTAATTGCACGGCACCAACTTTGTAGCGCATTGCAGTAACTTTTATTTATTATTTCTTGCCAGGAGAAAAAAGAAAAGGTTGCCTCGATGGCGCAGTTGCAAAACAGTATGATTGCAAAGCTGAGTACCTACATAGTCCTTGTGTCCTACATAGTCCTTTGTGTGGTTCACACAAATATTTGTCTCGGTGCGAGGATCGAACCCGCGGCCTCTCGTTTCACGGGCGGCGTCTAAATTTTATTAGGTCCTAGTATGTAGGTATGTGAGTAGAAGAAAAAACGAAAGTGAAATAAGTAATTAGTGAGCTTATGAATATCTTAAAAATTACATATATACCAGCTTTAAAATCTACATAACGCTATACTAAAAACAAAATTCAAAGCAAATTTTCTATCATTTACATCATATTTCCAAATGTCGCTACATCTCGCTGGTAGCCGAGAGCCATTTTAACAGTATATCATTCGAACCGCAATATTACGTTTTGCTCCTCCTGTAGGCGAACCTCCCCCTTCTCCCCTTCCCCTTTCCTCCTCCCCAAAGAAATTACATACACGAGTACTTAGACATCGATCTGGTATTAACGGATTGCAATGTGCTCAACCGTGACATTGGGTCTCGGTCGGAAATAGCTTTTCCATCGGTTGAAGTAAATATTTTTGAGGTTGTTTTATAGTGTTTACCTTAAATTGAAAGGTCGGAGTTTAAAGTTTTGGGGCGAATTTTATATTGTTCGTGTGGTTATGACAGTAATGACGAGATCACGGGTTTAAATGACATACATAAACTCACACCTTTTTCCCAGAAGGGGTAAGCAGAGGTTCTCCTGGTACACAGGACACCCACGTATCGCTTTGTCTGTTCAGTCCCACCATTAACTGGTAATATGTTAATATTGTAAATATGCCAAGTCGTAAAAATCAACTATTTAACAACATGAACAAATTCGGTAGACCGAAAAATAACATTTGCGTTAACTTCGAGCAAAACTTTGTAACGAATAAACTACTAACTATAATAAGCGAAATTAAGAGTTATTCTCAACGTACGTAGCCTTGGTTTTTATAAAACTTTTTAGTGTTTTAACTGACTACAGCGTGCACTTTTTAGTTTTATACACACTTGGCAAGCGCACCGGCGTTCGCATAAGACGCTTTGATATTTTAGCAAACTTTATAGTGCATAATTGCAGGCTGGTTGTTAAAACGAATTAAGTAAGAAATGTATTAATTTTGAAACTCTTGTCCATCTTAATAGTATATATTCAGCCTATAGCCGTCTACTGTCGGATTGAGGCCTCCCCAAGTGAGCGTCAACCATCCCGGTCTTGCAAAGATTACCCTCAAGAAATCGATTAACATTTTAGTAATAATATTTATTTATTGAAATCTTTGTTGTACACAGAAAAATAGCATACAGAAACAGAAAAAAAAACAGTACAAATGGCGGTTTTATCGCATAAAGCAGTGTCTTACAGACAACCATGGGATGGATTTAAAAGAAGGAGAACGAGCGGAAATAGTGTTAGAATATAAGTACAATTAAGATTGAAATAAAACTATTTTATACGGATTTTATCGCGATTTGGTTTAATTTTTACATTTTTTAACTTCCCGACGTTTCGATTACTTTACAGCTTTCGTGGTCACGGGGCGGACTGACCACGAAAGCTGTAAAGTAATCGAAACGTCGGGAAGTTAAAAAAATTAAAAATTAAACCAAATCGCGATAAAATCCGTTTAAAATAGTTTTCAATGTGTAACATTCGCGTAAATCTAAGAAACCATTATACAATTAAGATATTGACAAGGCTGAACAATAATTTAGGTGCCCATCACACGCAAATTTCACCAATATAATATTAAAACCAATATCCATAATTTTAACTTCAATGATGATTTAACTTAAACTACACGAAATACATACACCAAAGGCTTCTTTGTACTTGACGCATGCTAATTTTACCTGACACTAAAAGTGTTAGATAATGTTTCACCCTTGACAACAACTTTTATAGCCTTTATATGAAACATAAATATATAAACATAAATATATAATTTTACAGCCTCCGTGGTGCAGTTGGTTAGACGCCGGCTGTGAAACGAAAGGCCGCGGGTTCGATCCCCGCAACAAGAGAAATGTTGGTGCGGGCCACAAATATTTCTATCGAGTCTGGGTGTTTGTGAGACAGTAAAGTCTCGTAGTTCTGATACCTGCTACACAAGACTTAATTGATCTTAATGTGTGGTCAGGACTATGTATGTGACTGTTGGGTGTATTTATTTATAAATAAAACCCACCCGGCATGGCACAATAAATTTACTACTAATACTAACTAACCCATTTTCCATGTAATTCTCGCCAAGATGTCCACGTCCTGACAAGAGTCTCGTGGAGTGAGGGAACAAAGCCCCCGAGCGGGACAATAGGAGACTGTACTAGATCTTCGCGCGATTCGTGAAGAGCTGCGGATATTTTGAAAGGCTGTTTCTGGGTGGGTAACCGACTTTTAAAAGAAGATTCTGTATTAATGTATGTTTTGAAATATGGTCAAGAAATATAGTGTTGCTCTTTTCAGCTTACAATACAGAAAATTTTTGTAATAAACTTCGCAACGTAGATTGATTTAGATTTGATAATTTATAGATTATAATTAATGTTTCAATTATAATTTAATTATGATTATAATCAATGCAAATAACAAGATAAGGATCATTAAAATATCAATAAAAAAATCTACTATAAATTGATCCCGCACACACTATGCAATTCGTGATATAACTTTTTAAGTTTCTACTTACATACATACATAAACACACGCCTTTTTCCCAGAAGGGGTAGGTAGAGGAGCTACCAGAACACCCACATTTCGCCTTGTATGTTCCGTCACATGATGTGAAAGGGGGCGAGCCTATTGTCTTATCGGGCACAAATTCCTGACTCTGGGCTGATAATGAATAGAAAAATCCACTATCACTTTGCCCGACACGGGATTCTAACCCGAGACCTAAGCTTTGTAATCGTGCCGTAGTACAACAACGCCACCGAGGTAGTATCTATTTGGTATTAAAAAATACTATAAATAGTACAAGTTATTACGTGTCTCAAAAACTGTTTGCTATTCTACATAACTTTTAAATATTTGAATAAATACACCCAACAGTCACATACATAGTCCTGACCCCACATTAAGATCAATTAAGTCTTGTGTCGTGGGTATAAGAAACTAAGAGACTTTTCGATCTCACAAACACCCAGACCCGGCACCAATACTTGTGGGCCTCACAAATGTTTGTCTCAGTGCGCGTTTCGAACCGCGGCCTTTCGTTTCACAGTCGGCGTTTAACCAACTGCGACACGAAGGCTGTCATAACTGTGAGATAAATATAAGAGGCACTAAAGTGTCCAAAGGTTATTCAAAATGTCCTGTTAATATGCGAGTCCCACCACACAAGGTTGCTTTAGAAATTAATTGCTCAATAAACAGCTCGTTTGCATAACAATGGCGCGATCTATCATTTTAATTTGACGCTTTATTATGGCGATGTTAGTCACTGGGCTACTTTCGTTCGACAGCCTGTGTTTTATGGCCTAAGGACTTTTAATTGTAGGTCAATGGACGATAGAAAAACGTGCATTGGCTTATTTAGTTAAATTACATACATACATAAACTCACGCCTTTATCCCAGAAGGGGTAGGCAGAGGCGCCACTAGGACACCCACATTTCACCTTGTATGTTCCGTCCTATGATGTGATAGGGGGCGAGATTATCGCCATATCGGGCACAATTTCTTGACTCCGGGCTGGTAATGAATAGAAAAATCCAATATCACTTTGCCCGACCCGGGACTCGAACCCGAGACCTCAGCTTTGTAACCGTACCGTAATACAACTACGCCACCGAGGCAGTCTTAGAAAAACGTGCATAGGCTTATTTAGTTAAATTGGTTAGTTAATTATGAAAGTATTACATACATATACTATACAAATCTTTATTTGTTAAGTCTCATATCCTGCGAAGGAAAGTGGACAATTATTTGTTTCCAACTCCTCAAGTTTGTTTTTTTGATGCGGGTTGAAGACAAGCTAGAGTCCCTTAAGAACTCACAGAGCTTCGGAGCTCGATGTCAAGCTGCGTGCTGTCGATCCTGGCTGGTAGGAGTTGCAGTGGTGGGTATGTGGGCGGGAAAGTCTCTAGTTCTTATTTGTTTATGCATACATTTTTAAATTTGAATAGGGATGCACCAATTAACATAGCTTGGAGATTCTGAGAAATATTTGTATGACATGTCTTTGAAAAGCCAGAGGCTAGAAAAACCCTAGCATGTGAATCACCAACAATCTACTTGACACTTTACTTGATTGACAGCCTCCGTGGCGCAGTTGGTTAGACGCCGGCTGTGAAACGAGAGGCCGCGGGTTCGATCCCCGCACCAAGAAAAATGTTTGTGCGGCCCACAAATATTTCTTTCAAGTCTGGGTGTTTGTGAGAACGAAAAGTCACTTGTAGTTCTGATACCTGCGACACAAGACTTTATTGATCTTAATGTGAGGTCAGGACTATGTATGTGACTGTTGGGTGCATTTATTTATTACTTACTAATCATCAGATCCTTTTGCCATCAGGTCACTACGCAATTAAACAATTGTAATCAATTACTAAAAATTAATCAGTTTATTCACATTTAATAACTTTATGTAATTTCATTTATCTACTTATTTGTTACAAGTCTACTATTTACCACATATACAGGGTATATCAAGACCGCGACCGAAAACGAAGCCAGGTGGTAGTATTAGTGACTTCAGACACAATGCAAGTAAAAACTTCGCAATAGAAATCGACAACTTTTTTTTTGTATTTTTTTACTTATCGTCGTATTCGGGTTATATGTACATAGTTTCCCTAAAATAATTATGTACACCTCTTTATTTTTAAACACGCAATGGTACGTGAGGGTTTAAATTAGTATTTTCGCAAAAACTAGGTATTTACCAGCCAAACACGATGATTTTTTAAAAAATAAAAAAAAATATCTGTCACTATTTTGGCGAAATTTTTATTTGCGTCGTGTTTGTAACTACTAAAACTACCACCTGGCTTCGTTTTCGGTCGCAGTCTTGATATACCCTGTATAAATACATAGATATACATATGTGGTATACAGAAAGCGAAATTTCGGTGTTGGTGTGTTGAAATAAACTGCGTGTGTAGCAGTGGCGAAGGGTGACATTTTTTAAAAGGGAAGTCGAAGCTCATGTCACAAAATATGTTTATTTTCTTTATCCTGTTACTAGCTTCTGCCCGCAAACTTCGTCTGCGTGGTTAATTTTATTTGAAATCTACCATCCCGTCCCATCCCATCCCACACTAAACTTTTCGGGATAAAAAGTAGCCTATGTTACTTCTTATACCTCCAAGAATATGTCTACAAAGTTTCATGATGATCGGTTGAGTGGTTTTGCGTGAAAGCGTAACAAACAAACTTACATTCACATTTATAATATTAGTAGGGTTAAGGGATTACGAAATGACTACAATGCGACTGATAGTAAGCGTAGTGCAGTCCGAATAGAGATCAAATTTACTGTGTGATGTTTCACAGAATGAATGCAAAACGCGACACATTTATGCACGTGTGTCCTTATATTCGGACCTTTGCGAATATCCTCCCACCAGCAAATTATTGCTCCGAGAATCTTACTCACCAAACCAAATTATTGGGTTTCATTTGGTAAGTGATATTGTGGCATCTGCCTATTGCGGCCGTCAATTAAATTTTAATATTTTCGTTTCCTATGTACTTATACAATATTTACAATGTCCATGAAATAAAAACTAAACCATGCTTACATAATGAGAAAAATAAAAAAGTATATTTCTAAACCGCACGTGAATATAAGATTAATATAAAAGAAATAAAAACCTAGACTCAATGTTAACAAGTACGGTAGCCCCGCATTAATCAGTTGTAACAATAGTAAGAAAATGTGTTACTCAGGCGAGGGTCTAGCACGTCCTAAAATCTAAACACTAACTTTATTTGTAAAATCGACAATCTAAACATATTAGTACGCTTCTAACGATTAGTAATTTCCATTAAAACCATAACATTAATATTACACAGTTTGTAATTAAAAAAATTTAAAACTAATTGCATGAACCATGAATATATTGTAAAAATGTAAATACAACACTTATAAAATATACATTAGAGTTTAGACTCCGCATTTCTCTATTATAATAAGTAATATCTATACGTAAACACACGTAATGCCGGAGAAGCTCCGGCTTACCTCTTGCTTTTTTAACGTAAATTGAACCTTAAATCATTATAAATTTAAGGTACAATTTTGCGTGGTTTGTTGCATACTATACAATGCGTAAGGGGCGGCGCGGTGGCGGCGGGGCGGCGGCGGGCGGCGGCGCACGGGCCGCGCTAGTGTTATTGAATAAGCCGAACAATTTTACAGGAATTCGCCAGAGGTCGCAGCGCGTCGCAATGTAAAAAGGGCTTACTGTGCCGCTTCCTAGTAATATTTACGTATCTGGCCGACAGATGTCGTTGAATGTAAAAAATAATAATTGAGTTTTGATATTAAATAAATAAGTTTGAATAATTTGCTTGTTTATAGTGTAATGATAAATTACAAAAGGGAACCCGGCGGGAATTGGCTTCCATGGAGCCTTCGCCACTAGTGTGTAGCGACCTTCACCTTGGGATCGAACAATATTTACAGTTCGAACGCGTCTGGTGAGATAGACTGCAGACGGTGATTTCATTACGTTAGTTATAAAACTCTTCTAAGCACAAATTTTTCTCTTTTGTAGTGCCCTGTATAGTGTTACCCTGAGATTTAAATTACGAGATTAACAAATATAATTTACGCGAGATTTGATTCGAAAATTGTTAATTGAGTTGTGCCCGGCATGGTAAAATGCTTGGCCCGCAAATCTTGGGACGGAGATAAGCTCAGCGAATTCCGATTAATTTAGAACATAATGTGCAAGTTCCCCTAATTCGAACCCAGGACCTCGCGGTTCATAGACTCTTTGACAATGTCTCGAAAAACTGCAATACGAAAGATTTAAAATACAAGTATTCATTAATCATATGTCTCACGTGTCACATGTGATTGCAGCAACACCTGAATTGAGCAATTCAGTCCGGCCTTTTCGTCATACATATACCACGTGTGATACTTTATAATCCCACTAATATTATAAATATGAAGCAGTGAAAGTAGTTCTATGTTGGCAAGACGATAAGCGATTCAAGAGTTTCAAACAAATGGGAGGAAATATAAATAAGAAATTAAGATATCCAAAATAACGCGGTAGGGCTTAGGCTGTCTATATTATGTGGTTCTAAGCAGGCTGACTTTGATGATCAGCGAGAAATAACCATCTTTTTTTATTGCGATGAATGACCTAATGGTAAGCGATATGATCGCTCACGGACAGTAGAAAACCAAACAACACCATGAATTACACAGTATTACTTGGCACTCCACTGCGCTCGCCATCCTGAGACATAGGATGTTAAGTCTCAATATATCCAGTAGTTACTCTGGCTACAATGTCCTTCAAACCGGAACACAACATTGCATTTACACTGCTGTTTGCCGAGAGAAATAGACATTGCGGTGGTACCTACCCAGGCGGCCTCTCACATATGAAAGGTAATCAGGAAACTAATCCTTGGTTTCATTGTAGTCACTTTGTGGTGGCATTTCTCCACTATTTTTGTCATCCATTCGAATGAAAATGTCCTTCCAACAGAAAATCTTTATCATTTTATTGAATAGGGGAGCGGGGGGCACGTTGTTACATTTTTTAGATAGTTGTTAATATGACAAAAGCTATCAAATAAATTATACATTTGATTACTTGTAATGTTAGTATGTCTATTTAGCTATTAAAATATGACTGAAAAATTATTAAAATGTATGTATTTTTTTCAGAATGGAGAATTTAATTAAACAAGTAGATTGTAACATCTTACCCCGGAATCGGGGCTAGTTGTTACATCATCGGGGCACGATGTTACGGTAGATGAATAAACAAAATCATCAGTGATACATAGTTTTTTATTAGTATTTCAAAACGATATAAACAATAGAAATCACTTTATACAGTCTTCCAACATTTATGAGTAATTATAATATCTATTATGGTAAATATTTAAGTTTCTTTTTGTACAAAATCACTTTGGCAGGAACATTTTTAAATCTTATATAAAAACACAGACTTAGTCTGCAAATAACAACTTGTAGTAAATAAATTATTTACTTTCACTTCTAAATTAGTTATTTTAATAAACTTTTGACAAACTTAAATACTTTGGATTCTAAAATTTTTAAGGCGCTTATATTATAGAAAGGTATATAGTATTTTTATAGAGGTAGGTAACAATATCACATACAAATATTAAATCAGTTTTCATCAGAATTGCAATTAATACAAATGAATGAGCGAACATTTCCCGCTACACATTTGACATGGGCCCACATTTTGCATTCTCAACATTCTACCCAATCTTCTTTTATCGAGGTGCTATAACTTTCGCTACACACTAAACAAAACCATTCATCGGTATCAGAATCTGAATCAGAAACCAAAATTTGTTTCTTCACCCTTTTTTTCCTTCTTCACTCATTTTCGAGGACTTTCCTTTACCTTTTCCTTTACCTTTGCCTTTTCCTTTAGTTTTGTCACACGTTTTTTTGGTCTTTGCCAGTTTTTCTTCATACTCTTTTCTTAATGAGTCTTTTTCAGGTGTGTCGGTAAGTTGTTACATGTAACAACTTACCCCAAACAATTGTAACTACTTGCCCCATGGCACGTTTTTTAATATAAATTGAAGTCATTATTAATGGATATCAATAGTAGAATAAAACAATATTGTAAATTAAAGCTAGATATATTATGAACGTTCAAGGTTAACAATTTTGATAAAATAAAAAATATAGTCATCAGGAATCAAAAATTTCGTAAAGGATTTTTTTACATACTTGGTTGAAATCGGGACACGCGCACAGAACCTGGCAGCTCCGCGCTTGGCGGGTCACTGATTGTTTTTATCTAATACGCGATGTTATAAGTAAACGAATGAGTCCGACTATGTCCATCAAAGAGTTTAAAATCCCGGTAAAAAACGCGTGTAACTTCTTACCCCTGTAACAAAGTGCCCCCCGCTCCCCTACATGAAATCTTCCAGTACATAAAACATTATTAGTATAGTAAAGCCATTAACAGTGTTGTGACCCGACAACACTGCTAAGCCGTTACAAAAGCCTTATAAGTAGATTGAATTTCTACTTGATTGGTTGATGACATCACTGTTCTATTATAGGTTCTCGCTGCGTTATGTCTAGCCCTATATTAATGTTAAGCCAGTCTACTTCATCACTTAAGCTATTTTTAGGTTTTCTTACATACAAACAACTCACGCCTTTTTCCTAGAAGGGGTAGGTAGAAGTGCTATTAGGTCACACGCATTTCGCCTTGTATGGTCCGTCCCACGATGTGATAGGGAGCGAGCCTATCGGAATATCGGCCACAAATTCCTGCCTCCGGGCTGATAATGAATATAACCAAATAAAAACATTCTTTGGTAACATTCTTAAGGTGAAATCCACCAGCTCACATCAATCCAGCGTGGTGAGCTCAGAGCTAAATCCTCTCCATTAATTAAATAAATAATAATAAATACACCCAACAGTCACATACATAGTCCTGACCCCACACTAAGATCAAGTCTTGTGTCGTGGGTATCAGGAACTACGAGAGACTTTTCAGTCTCAGAAACACCCAGACCCGAAACAAATATTTGTGGTTCACACAAACATTTGTCTCGGTGCGATCGAACCCGCGGCCTCTCGTTTCACAGCCGGCGTCTAACCAACTGCGCCACGGAGGAGAACTTTAAAGAAAATCCGTGCCCTGCAATGTCATGCATAAACGCTAACGTATTTTTCCACGTACATTCAAGTGATTATAGAAGAGCGATAAATTAATTATGTGGAGAATGATCTGCTAAACTTTAAACCCAGGGCATACACCACAGAACACTACCATATTCATCTCGTGACATACACCACTAGCTTTAAAATTAAGTCTGTATTGGACAATAAGAATGTTCGAAAGGTATCCTGGAAGTTCTTAATACATCTTTGGACGTTATGTGGTGTATATCAATCGCATAAGACCTGCGTGGTAGACCCATCAGATTTCTGCGAGACAAAAATCTAGAAGGCAAATCGGTTCTACCACTCGAATCTGTATTCCATTCGAGAACATTCGACCCAATTTAAACTTATTTTCTATCTATCTATCTATCTATATCAGCCCATATACGTCCCACTGCAGGGCACGGGCCTACTCTACAATCGAGAGAATCGATTGAGAGTGGTTAGGCCATATAGTCCACCACGCTGGCCTAGTGCGGGTTGGCGGATTTACATACCGTAGAAATTCTTTAAAATCGCTACGGTATGCAGGTTTCCTCACGATGTTTTCCTTCAACGTTAAAGTGCGTGGTGATTGACTATCAATACACACATAACTCCGAAAAGTCAGAGGTGTGCCCTGGGATTTGAACCCGCGACCACCGTGAACATGTAGGCAGCCGCGTCTGGTCCGTTACCAACAGGCCACCACGCACTTATTTTACCTGATACATATTAAACTACTGTATCCTTTTCAACATTTGATATGGCGTTGCACTATTCGGTTTCTGTCCGACCTTCGCAGAATTAAGATCTGTTTCGATGGTCGCGCTCCAGCCTTGTCGCTTTAGAAAGTCAATTTGTGTATCAAACACATACAAATATACATTCACGCCTGCTGGTGTGGTAGGCAGAAACTAGTAGACATTTAAAAGTGTAATGTGAAAATATTATGACCAGTAGTTACTCTGGCTACAATGTCCTTCAAACCGGAACACAACAGAGCATTTACACTGCTGTTGGCGGAATAAATAGACATTGCGATGGTAAAAACCACCACCAAAATGTCTGTATCGAACACTACCGTTCGGGTACATTTGTCACTATCGCCCTTATTCAGTCATACTATGTTCCGCGATACCGGAATTCAAGCAGGTTTATTGCTTAAGCAGACGAGCATGCGGCCCGCCTGATGGTAAGCAATCACCACCAAATGTGGTGGTACTAACCCAGGCGGCCTCTCACATAAGAGAGACCACCAGTAAACCACCAAATTGTCATATAATCTGTAAAATATGTTCGCAATAATATTTGTCACATGACCTACGATTTGTAATGCAAGCTTATTTATCAGCAACCACCTGTTACTAAGCGCCACCCATCTGTTTTACTAAGCACCGTGTGCCAAGTATATGATAACGTTGGAATGTTGATACACTTGATATTTCCGTTCAATTGCATTTTAAAAGATAGATACATTAATTATGATTATTATGGCCGCGGGTTCGATCCCCGCACCGAAACAAATATTTGTGTGATCCACAGGTATTTGTTTCGGGTCTGGGTGTTTGTGAGACCGAAAAGTCTCTCGTAGCTTCTGATACCCACGACACAAGACTCGATCTTAGTGTGGGGTCAGGACTATGTATGTGACTGTTGGGTGTATTTATTTATTTAAATAAACATGAATTATTTATTTAAAAACACTGTTTTTTTTTTACGTAGTGTTTTTATTTTACAATGTGAGCGAAATTGATCGATTGGTTGAATTTCTAATGACGTCACATGTTAGTAAATATATCTGTCAATTTCCCAATAATTGCCCTTTTTATGACTTTAATGTACTTGAGGTGTCAAAGTGCCCAGCCGAATGTTCTCAAGATAATTTAAATAAGATAAATGTATACATCTACAACTGTATATCTCTATAGATTTATTTAATTGGTCCTGCTATTATTGTTATTAAGTAGCAGGAATGTACCACAAATCTGTGCTAATTCACCAACTTTCAAAATTGTTGTAAAGACCTTACACGAACGCAGGTTCCATTAAAACACTTCTTTATTAATGAAAGCATGCTGAAGGCCCAACTCAAGATTAATATACATTTTTCCTAATTTTCTGGATACTTGCTTTAAATATTCAAAACTATTTTCATGTCTAAAAATTCATTCCAGAGGCCAATGATACAGGGTGCCCCAATTTTTGAACAAATAGATAAAATCACCAAACATGTTTTATACTTTTATAAATTAGAGTTTTTATTTCTTAGATGCAAGAGATACAGGCTGTTATGTTACAGTCAATTTCGCAGAGGCCAGAGATACAGGGTGCTCAAATGAGGTCAGCTGCAAGACGTTACCTCGTCTGCGAGAGCTGTGGAGGGCTCTCTACGCGCTAACGGCCTTCTCCGGCTGTTTTTAGATTTCACACATTAGCTTTGCATACAGGGTGTTTTAATTAAGGTTTCACGCTGGTTTTATATTGTTGAAGTCACCATTTAAAATTTTATACACTAATGAAGTGAATATAAATGATAGCCAAGCAGTGGAGCCCCAAGATGAGGTCTATGACCAGCGAGTTCTTTTCAGGTCTTATGTGCAATGTTCTAACTATGGCTGAAAATGATGAAATATAAGTGAAATGAATTCAAATTGCCATATATTATAAATAAACAGCGACAGTAGAGCTGACTCTATCATATCGGCAGTAGGCAATGTATAGATGCCTCACAACGAACAAAATCTACAATTTTTGCTGGTGGTTTTATATGAGGCACCTTTTATAACCACTCTCAATCGATTCTCTCGATTGTAGAGTAGGCCCGTGCCCTGCAGTGGGACGTATACGGGCTGAAACACTATGTAGAAGTCGCTTAAATGTTCTCAAATAGTGGTAGTCAGTTTGACATTGTTCAACTGTTACTGCAGAGCTATGTAGTAACCACCACCGACAGATTAAAGTTCTTGTTACCGCAAAGATTGTTCACAAAAATGATGCTTGATAATAAAAAAATCTGGATTCTCCGCAGATTAACAATGTGCGATAAAAACAAATACTAAAGATTTTTATGTAAAATAACCTTTTATTACCCACAAAATCTGGTAATCAATGTTTATCGCCAACAGATTTCGTTTCGAGATTTAGATAAGATAAAGTTACCTTGTTATCTGTGTGAGATATGAACTTTCTAAACTCAGATTCCTGTTTAGTATGTACAGTCGCCTGCATTTGTCTGTAATGTCTTTAATTTCTGTTCACTATATATTGCTTGTCGTGAAATACTCATCAATAAAGAAAGATGTTTACATGGTGTTACGAAGTGTAAACAACTATCCAATCTTATCACAAGATATTTTATCATTCGCAGAACGAATTATGTCGTCAATGACATCATGTACCATTTTTATGTACACAAGTTATGTATCTGGCCAGAGGATGTCCCAGGCTACGTTTGCCAAGACGAGGTCTCCACTCCAGAACACGCTTACTGCGGACGTCCTCTGGCCAGATGGCGGGACGACTTGCACAAGAGGGCCGTCAGCGACTGGATGCATAAAGCAACATACCGGGCTCTGTGGCGTACCTTGGGAGAGGCTTAAGTCCAGCAGCAATTGGCTGATGATGATGATGAAACCCTATTACGAAATGAAGAGCTTCCTTCTTAATTAGTTATGGAAAGGCACTATTGGTATGTGGTAGTTGTAATGTTTCTGCCTTGTTTGACGTAGATACTACAATTAGAGTGTCATCATCGTCCTTTTCAGCCACAGCTACTCTGCTAAAAGAGTAAACTACTAAATGCCTCCCCCAAGAATCTTCGCAGAGATGTGTTGGATTTGGCTTGCATCCAGTAAGAATCCTTTATAAGGGCGCCCGTTCATGTAGTCCTTGGAGTTTAATGTAAGAATATGTATCTTTCTGACAAAAAACTTCAAATAATAAATAATACAAACACCCAACAGTTACATACATAATCCTGATCCCACACTAAGATCATGTCTCGTGTGGTGAGTATCAGGAACTACGAGAGACTTTTCGATCCCACAAACACCCAGACCCGAAACAAATACCTGTGGATCACACAAATATTTGTATGGGTGAGGGGATCGAACCCGCGGGCTCATGTTTCACAGCTGGCGTCTAACCAACTGCGCCACGGAGGCTGGCAATGTTTTTCTTTATTGAACCCACGACCTCGTGAAAGTCCGTTTCCTAGTAAGTCATCGCTCACAAGTGACATAACGTTGCTTTTAAACCAGCGATCATGCTCTCTACCACATGATTGCGGCAATGGTGAAAGTCTTGGCAATTGCATCGCAAATGGCAACTGAAGTCGACTTATTTATACCATAAAAGGCGGAGACGAATTGTCAAGTTCGCAAGAGGTCGCTGGATAGAACCCGCTTTTAACTTTTAGTGCGTGGTGGCGTGTTGGTAATGAACTGAACGCGACTACCCATATGGTGGACGCGACTTCGAATCCCAGAGCACACTTCTGAATTCTCGGAGCTATGTGTATTGATAGCCAATTACCGCATAATTTAACGATGAAGGAAAACATCGTTAAGAAACTTGCATATGATAGAGATATTCGAGGATTTCAGTGTTATGTGTAGTTCGCTAACTTTTGAACGTGTGGTGCTTGGTCTAATATGGCCTAACCCCTCAATCGATCCCTTCATGGTTGGGGAGGCTTGTGCCCTGCTTAGGAACGTATATGGGCTGGTAATATTATTGTAAATGGTAGTTCCCTCATATGTGACAATCCGTATGAGTAGGTTTTTCATGTTTGTGACCTTTTGATTAGTTATTCCGCCGTAAAACATCAATATCTAGGCCCTGTTGTGTTCAGATTTGAGGATATTGTATCCGAAAAAAATATATAATTATGAGTATCAACAACTTTTGGGTGTGACGAGGTTGGTGGAGTGCCACGTCGTGCTTAATAATTATAAATTCTGGTGTCGCTCCTGTTCATAGTAAAGCGCGATGCTGAGAGTTGCTCCTCTAGTATTTTTTTATTTTGCCGGCAAAGGAATTGCATTGATATCTGATGAAAAATATATTCTTGTCCAAGTGAACTACTATTCGACGAGAAACTCAGGAACGCAATACTTGACTCTGGTAAAAACCTGCATTCAGCGACTTCCTGTAACTTTTAATAACCGAAATTGAACGTAAAATTTGCATAAAAATATTCAACTTAAATGAAAATCACGCAATTGTGTTCACAACAATACTGAATGACCTCTATAAGGTATCACTCGTTCTTAGATATTATCTTAGCAAGGTTACCTACAGCATTGTTTAAAATTCAGCGTAATTTGCCTGAGAATGGTTATTTTTAATGCCACAGAATTTGCCCGAAATGTTTAACGTCCGTCATAATGACCAGCAGTCTTTGTTTAAATTCCGACATGTAAGTCTTAAGGTAGATTAAGAAAATTGAGGTTTTTTCCCCTTATAATGTTATGTACTATATATGCATGTATTAGCAAAAGTAGATTCCACAGGGTCGTTCTTCGCAACGAGACATAATGTGTAAGTGTGACCCACGAATGTTTGTTTCGGGACTGGGTTTTATGTCTTGTTATTTCTGATACTCACGATGCAAGATTCAGTGTCTTTATGTCAGGATTATTTCTCTAAATGTTGTGGTTATTTGATTACTGAGGAATCGCAGATGTACCTCTGATGTTGAAGGATTCAAAGTTAAAGAGGAAAAGGAGGAAAGAATGGGTCTTACTGACCAATAAGAAAATATCTGAGACCTCTATTGAATGTACATAGTAGATCTAAAATAAAAAGTTCCAATGATAGAGGTCAGTACTGACGCAATTTGATTGTGACATAGATCAATGAACGGGAATTGGATTTTGTTCAGCTCTTTCTACAAAAAGAAGACATCTTTAAAATAGCTCGTGGGTCGTTGACTTTTTGTGTTAGTGTCTTCAAGCCAGCTAAAAGTTTTCTTACGCTTTTATTTCCAGATGATCGATAAACGAGTATGTGAATCACTTGATGGTAACTAATAATACCCTTCACTGTTTTCTAAATCCCTAAAGTATTAACCACCCGTTATAGATTAAATCTTTGGGTTTAAATAAAATACACCCAACAGTGACATACATAGTCCCCACACTAGGATCAGTCTTGTGTCGTGGGTATCAGAAACTACGAGAGACTTTTCGGTTTCAAAAACACCCAGACCCGAAACAAATACCTGTGGATCACACAAATATTTGTTTCGGTCCGCGGATCGAACCCGCGGCTTCTCGTTTCATAGGCGTCTAACCAACTGCGCCACGGAGGCTGTTATAACTGGAATTTCCTTTATTCCCATACGTTACCATCCCATGCAGTGTTGCTCATTACTTAGTGGTTCTTTTAGCGCTATGATCTATCCTTAAATAATTTATATAGCACGGCTTTATTGTGATTCTTAGTATTTCTAAAACCCATTACTTCTAGCGGTAGTCTGCCTGTCGTTAATTTATACGGAATTACATAGGCCTTAATATTCGCTTCAGATCTAATGCTATCGGGAATAACTCACATGCCTTTGAAATCTTTGCGGTAACCCATGAGATATGCAGGCTTCGTTTTGAACCTTTACATCACAAAGTTCGCGAATACCAAAAATGTAATTTGAGGCTCAAAGATCTACTACGATCTTGGCAATCTCTAGCTACTATGCTTCAAAAGTGTGCTTCTTTGGCCATACATTAATGTGTTTAGTCTATCTTACTTGCGGTGGGAACAATCGTTGCTCAACTCTTTGTGTAAGCGAAAGCCGTGGGAGCTGACGAGAAATGTATTGTGTACGTGGGAACTACATTTCAGCTTTATTTTTGTGTTAATGTGTAATTATCTTATGTATTAATGTATAGAACAATTCATCTTTTCAACTTGGATTTATCATGACTGACTGGGGCCGTCTTCTTAATTAGTTTTATCTAAGTAGCCCGAACTTCATAGTTTAGAATGTTAGGATTATTCATATTTATAACATTATTGATAATGCTACCACTTTTTTGGTCGACCTCAAGGTATTTATCCTACAGTTTTGAGGTCTAAGGTAACATATCCTTATAAACAAGTCTATCCCACCCAGTCACCCACCACCGCAACTCCTGTAAGCCAGCATCGATACCACCGAGATCCGATTCACCCTGAGAACCGAAGCTCAGGAACTTTACCCGTCAGATGCGTCTCAGATCTGATCCGTGATTTTACCACCTACGTTCGCAGGCATCAGTTGTGATCCTGTTTCCTGTTATCCAACAGGTCGCTATGGAAATCCTTAGGCAAATCTTATGTTTAACAGATAACTCGCTGTGCACATAGAGAGAGAGAGAGAGAGTGTGCTGGCAGAAATATCTGTGCCTTTTTCATTTTACACTTCTGGTAGAATCTTGGAGTATATCCGTGTATACTCATAACCCAGCTCCTCATGTAGCTCATAACCCAATTTAGAAGTCCTAGCCTCAAGATGGTCATGTTAGTTACTGCTCACTATAGTAAAATGCTTTTATTTCAGGCAATAACCCATAGTAGTTAGTACATAGTCACATAATTTTTTTAAATTATACAATAGTACAAATATTTTAACTAATCAACTCTTTCCGGTTCCTACTACTGTGCAATGAGAGCCAGAATCTGTACATTGGACTATACAGATTATCGGACATACGCCGGAGAATGCCATAACTTGTACTTGTAACACTATAATTTGACTTGTTCGTTTTTTTATAAAAAGTCTAAGCGACATAACAGTTGGAAACTAACATTGCGTAAATGTAGACTTTCTAAACGCGGTCGCATTGTGAAATTGCTTGGCAGTTGTTAATCTCAATTGCTTGGAACTAAATGATAAACTTACTCAATAGAACTGCTGGTAAAGTTGTATACCTTTAACTTGCCTGGCAAGAAGTTTTGCGTCAGAAGTTGCGGGTTCAATACCCGTGCAGATATTTTATGACGATGTGACTTTTCTGCCTCTGTTGGTAAGTGTTGTTCATATCAGAGGTATCCGAAAGAGGTAGTGTCTTTGGCCGGTTAAAACAAAAATGCCGGCCCGCTCAAATCCTATGCGATGGATGAACCCGAGACGTTATACGCCTGTTGTGTCGCTATCACGGGTTTACCATCATCGTGTACGGTGCTTGCTATCTGAGTATTAATATCCTACCACTAGCAATCTGTATTGTCTACAGATGTTTGATTCTGGGCATTTGTAAATCCAATTATAATTTGTGTTTGTTCTCTCTCTCTCTCCAGCCAAAGGAAGGCCTACTGAACATAGGCCTGCTTAAGGGCGGATCCAGGGGGAGATCGTAGGGGTCATGACCCCTGGACTGATTCCAGATTGACAGATGTTTTTAAATATATCGTTGATTTTCACTTTAAAAAATCATAAACATATTCACAAATCACACGTGTGGCACTTTTAAATTATCGCTTTAAATGTATAATTGTAATCTAATTCGAGTACGTCCAGAGTTCTGACTAGAACTATCTAGAACTATATGACCCCCCCCTGACTTGAAAGCTGGATCCACCCTTGGGCCTGCTCCGTAGATCGTCACATAGATTTGTTGGTGTTGTGCTTAATGTGTTATTATATTTGGATATATGAGTTTTTGTGAGTTAACGAACCTAAGCTATAAAATTAATCCTATCCTAGTTTTATTTCATCATCATCTTCAACTACAGGAAGATCACGGTTGAATTTAGGACATTTTCAAGGATTTTCATAAGCCGTTGCTTAGTTCCAATAGTAAAAAATTGTTCTAAAAAAACGGACGAGATGACCGTTTTAAACCAGCAATAGCGACCTGGAATGTGTAGGTTTGTTTCCTGAGTTTAATACACAGGTCGGGCAAATCTCTGTAAACGACATTTCACTGAAGAGTTTTGCCAAGACTGGATACATCCTGGATACATAACTATACATAGTATAAGTTAAGTAAACTTTGAATAATAATTGGTAAAATAATATTTAGTTACAACGTCTATTGTCCACTTTCATTCTGTCATTTGTAACTGACCATGAGATGCGAGTCGCCCTCATTCTGTTAATTACAATTACGTCATCAATAGAAATAGGCTAAAATATTTTTAATATCATTGTGTCTGTAGTTGTCTGCATTATGCCAGTGGAAACGTGTGCTAACTGCGTACTAGCTCCTCGGTGCAATTTCCAGTTTGTCCAATCTTGTGTGACATTTTCAATATTCGTTTCGTTCCGATAGAACCCGCGGCCTCTCATTTCACAGCCGGCGTGTAACCAACTGCGCCACGGAGGCTGTCATCCTATAGAGATTTTTTCGCTTCTTTGGTATGAAACAAAACAATAACATTTATACATCTGAAATTCCTCCATTTCTCTATTTAGTAGGCTAAATTCCCGCCGTATACTCAGCCTCATTGTCCATTGTCTGCAGAGCTGTTCGGGACAGATTTATTACAAGCGTCGCTGTCCTGACAGCTGGGCCGCACCAATTGGACACCGCTCTATTGCACACAATACAATAAATAATAGAATGTTTTATATTAAACTAAGATATTTGCTAGTACAATTACCGTATATACAATAATATTTTATTTATTTATTTTATTTTATTTGGTCTACGGTACGGACTGCTTCGGCGGCGTAGTACGACTACAAAGCTGAGGTCGGGGGTACGGGACGGGCAACATATCATATCATGGGACGGAACATACAATTTTTTGCAACGCCGTCTCGGTCTGCGCTGGCCATAACATTTTGCAACTTCAGATCCAAACTCCAAAAGTCACAACTGACATTGTCTGACAGACGGGGTTAACAAGATAGAAATCAGTTAAGCCAATTTAAATAAAAAGTGTCTAAAGATCGCGTAAAGGTGGCTCAAGTCATTGTTTTTGCAATTGCAATTCTGCAATTTAGCGTCGGATTTAGCAATTCTCTCGAAACATTGTAATATTACGAAATAACGTGTTCGTGCACGACATTTCATACTTTCTGAATTATTTAATTAGGCCTAACGTATAGCCTAGTTTTATAATTAATTTTAGGGTTGGGAACTAGGCTGCCTAGACTAGACAAGTTTTGTATGACAAGAAATGTCTGCTTGTTAAATGTAATGATATTTGTGTTCTAAGAAACTTTATACAGTACTTTTGGTAATTTCGCAAGATTTTAATACATGCGATGTTTTACAATATTATTTAGATTAAATACTAATACGGATTTCACCCCTTTCCTCGTCAAAGACGGTATATAAAAAGAAAAAACCTTTTAAAATAACTTACGATACATGTTTTGACGCTTAAGCACTAAAAAGCTATTTGAGAATGTACAAATAGGACGAGTATATTTTTAATAGCAGGTCATAATAGTATTTTTATTAAAGACATGTTCACGAATGTAGAACTAATGTTATAGATACGCGTTTGCTTATTAAATTCCAGTCCGGAACAATTTTCAATAAAGTGGGTCAGTATTACAGACTATAAATACAATGTTCGAGTCTTAGCGAAATCATGACAACAATTTATCGTTTAAACACACTCCTAGAGATAAAAATACAATAGCATAGATATCATTTAAGCGGTCGCAAACAAACACAATTCACACGAAAAAACATCAACCATTCACTTTTTTATTCACACCATAAATAAGTTATATTTTCCACGCAATGCTAGGTCAAAGGTCAACGGACATACAGCCTACGTATACTCACTTCAGAAGCCCAGTGAATGTGCCTCGTCTCGGCCAAAACACTTCTTTCCATTATAGAAAAAAAAAAACAAAACACAATTGGGTAATGTTCACACCATTTCACAACACTCGCACTGTTCCCGGAGCACTGAAAGCCGACGATAAAACTCGAAAAAATATATTAAAATCGATTCGTTTTCTAGACGCGATCTGTTTTGTGTTTAGAAAATTGTTGGCGCAAAAAAGTGTAATTGGCCGCGTCCGTTGCGCGCCTGCGCCGAACTCTCGTCTGACTCACCGGCTACGTTTCGCGATTAGACACAAACTATGACGTGACGCTATGCAAATTTCCATGCATTTTTCACGGCGCTATCTTGATAAAATAGCCACTATCTGACACGGCCGGCAAACAGCTGGTGATAGGTAGCCAAGGAAAATCTGTTATTACGCTCGATCGGGTTAGTGTGCCGGCCGAGATCGCCGTATCTCCCCTCTCACTCTGCACAGGGGGACTAGATAAGTGGCGTGATAATTTGCATCTGATAGGTTGATAATAATTTCCTTGTTTTTACAACCTGTGGTTACGGTGAAAGCAATTATTTTTATTTAATTAAAACTGTACATGCACCAAGAGTTTTTGTTTACGGTAGTAACACTAGTTTCGTATGAAAAACTCCATAATTTGGTCTCCGGCGAGTGGCTCGCGTATGAGGCGTTCAATTATAAAATATAATGCAGCAAATTGAGTCGGGCCGGTATGAAGATACAGTGAGTCACACACAATAACACATTTTTTTAGCGCACTATTACTCATGGCACAATGTTGAAATATTTAAATCACGTGTTCGGAAAAAATATAGTTGTCTATGCGCGAGTGTTCGATTTTTGAATTTGACGTTTGTGACAGTTGTGGTTACACATTGACATGGACATTATTTACCGCAAATACAAATTAGCGGTAAATAATTGGTTGTTTTTGGTACGATCGTGGCGCGGGGCGATGGCCGACTAGGTGTAGTCGCGTGGGAGTGGTGGCCGCGGTGGCGGCAGGTGGTGGGATCAATACCACAGTCTGGGGCGCACGCACTGGCCGGCCGGCGCCTAAATTGAAGTTATATTTGGATGTAGGCTACGTGTAGGGTGTGTTTATTTGTTCTGACCGCTTGTCATTGAATAATTTGTCTATGGGTAATGTGAAATATTCATTATGTAATGCTATTGTGTTTATTTGTTTGCCGTAAAACATACGGAATGTGTTTCGCTATTATATTATTGTAGGACTGTCCTTATTTTCTAATCACTTTAATACCTTTTTGTGGTGGAAAATATAATTAAAAAGATAATTATAGATGCTTGCAGAATATATTTAAATAAATAATCGAAAAAGTTACATAAAATACATTAATAAATATTTCGTTTTAATAGAGTGGTAGAGCAAAGGCAATACTAAGAAATAGAAAATATTAATTTCTGATCACTATATTTTTGTTTCACTCCCGAAATGTTTTACTGTGTATTTTTATATTTAATTTGTTTTAATTGCTGTTAACAATAAACTAAAGATAACGAAGAACGCGAAAAAAGTTCAGGGATGTAGAATAAGGCCAAGTTGTGTGAATCAACTATGACCAAAACTTAAATTTTGATAATGTTCACCATACATTTGTGACGTATTTGACATTGCTAATGTATGGGATTGACATTTTCAAAATCATAGTTATGGGTTGTAAGTTAGTTTGTGCAATTAAATAAATAAATAAATACACCCAACAGTCACATACATAGTCCAGACCCCACACTAAGATCGAGTCTGTGTCCTGGGTATCAGAAGCTACGAGAGACTTTTCGGTCTCACAAACACCCAGACCCGAAACAAATACCTGTGGATCACACAAATATTTGTTTCGGTGCGGGGATCGAACCCGCGGCCTCTCGTCTCACAGCCGGCGGCTAACCAACTGCGCCACGGAGGCTGTCAAATTGTCTTTAAAAGTGATGTTAGGTAACATTGCAGTGAACCACAGATATTTGTTTCGGGTCTGTGTTTGTGAGACCGAAAAGTCTCTCGTAGTTCCTGATACCCACGACACAAGACTCGATCTTAGTGTGGGGTCATGATTGTGTATGTGACTGTTGGGTGTATTTTTTTTATTTTTTTTATTTATTTATGAATTAAACCAAGCTGCGACTTCTGATTATTCACTGTATTGTATACTGGTTTTGAACAGAGCAATGCTAGTCTCGCTCATTTTAAAGGAAACCTGCCTTCCGAACTGGGGAATAGAAAAAAAGAAAGCAAATGAATGTTGCATTGGGCTAACACCGAAATAGGAGTTCTTAGGGGTAAGAACGTGAACACCTATAAAATATAGGAGTTTATGTTCTTACCCCTACCTTTTCTATGTATTACGGTGTTACCCCAACGCACCCCATATACTATAACATTTTAAGTGATATTGGGTATTCTATTCATTATCAGCCCGGAGTCAGGAATTTGCGCCCGATATGGCGATAGGCTCGCCCCCTATCACATGGGACGGAACATACAAGGCGAAATGTGGGTGTCCTGGTGGCGCCTCTGCCTACCCCTTCTGGGATAAAGGCGTGAGTTTATGTATGTATGTAAATTATTATTTCATACCGCAGTTTTAGTCACAGCGTGTCTCAACCATTAACATTCACACCATGCAACCGCTAGATAACTAACGCAATCTAATTTCTTTGTAAGCAATAAAACTAATTACTTTCGTATTCAAAAGGCAACGTCTTTCGCTTACGACGACGCTTGGATTATCTCCTAAATCCTGGGTTTTAGGAGATAATCCAATATGCAGGGGGCTTAAGGCCGCCATTTTTGTAATCTCGGCATTATGTGGAATGTAACGTTTATACTTTCATTTGAGCAATAGCCTTAAAAAAAAAAGGAAAGATATCTTTCACATTTTTATATATTACACATTTGTATATATTATTGAAGTGAAACTTCTTTATCGGGGTTGGAAAAAATTTTTCGTTACGCGTCACATTCTTCCGTTACGCGCCATCTTTTTTTATTTAGTAAATTAGTACCCACTTCAGTAAGCCACACCCCCAACCGTTTCCAAGCCCCACCCAAAATTTTAAGTCCCACCCACTTTTTTGTAATTTGATCCTTACCCCCCCTCTGGCCTTCCCCCACCCTTAATCCAAAACAGTGCCCAATAGCCTCCCCACGAAACCTCCCCCCCCCCGCTTACCCCCACCCTAAAAATTTTACCTCACCCCCCCTACTCATATCTCCGGCATTATCCATCGTAGACCCATCGACCCTGGGTTCATTGGAACCGGCTCGGTGAGGCCTACAATCCTGCCCCAACAGAATTCCCGAATTCCTCCTCCACAACTTTCCCCACCCAAAAATATTTTAAGGTGCCCAATAGCCTCCCCACGAAACCTAACCCCCCCCTCCGCCCCTACCCCCACCTAAAATTTTTACCTCACCCCCCCTAAACCTATCTCGGCCAATAAAGGTCGTGGACCCACCGAGCTTGGTATCCTCGGAACCGTCTCGGTGAGGGCTACAAATTGGCCCCGATAGAAATCCCAAATTCCCTCAAAAATTTCCCCCCTCCTAAACTTAAACTTTATTTAATTTAGCTTTATTTTACCAATTCTGTAAATTTGTAAATAGTAGATCATTTTTCGAAAAATGATGTCATAAAGAAGTTTCACTTCTTACGTGTGTACACTAATACACACACACATTTTTATTAGTATATATTATTATATTTGTATGTATTATTTATCTTTACTTTTTTTTGTCTGTCTGTAAGTCTGTTGTGAGTTGGCAGATTTCACATACCTTTGAAATTCTTATGAAAAATTCCCAAGTATATTTTTTTTTACACATACACAGTCCTGACCCCACACTAAGATCGAGTCTTGTGTCGTGGGTGTCAAAAACTACGAGAGACTTTTCGGTCTCACGACGCAGACCTGAAACAAATACCCGTGAATCACAAAAACATTTGTTTCGGTGCGAGACGGCTCTCTTATTGGTCGAAACAATTATGCCGGCCCGATTGTATCCGGATATTACACAGAATAAAACCGAAACGCTACGCTCTTACATACCATCTGCAAGTATTTCGCCGTGACAACAAATATTTAAACTTTCGCATTTCCAATAAATAAAAAAGCCGAAAAGCCAAATGTTTGTCGACGAGATATTAGTTCTCAATAAAGCGTCGCATCGTTTCAAACACGGCGTGATGAAACCAATACCCGCTGTACAAAGTCTGGCATCGTAAACTTTATTGCCATCCCGAACTATAAATGTAAAAAATAGTTTTCCTAAAATACGGAGTTTACGTTGTAACTGTTGGGAAGTTTGAATGTTTTATTCAGTGGTCGTTTTTTGTGAACGTGATCTTTTCCCACTGAGGTCAGCAGAATAAGGTTCTTACGTATTATAAAGCTCGTCTACGGTCTTTTGGCGTCCGAATGCGCTGTTAAGGAAAAAGGAACAGGTGTAAAATATAAGGAACAAGTTTTCTCCCTTCACATTTTCTTGTTGTATATATTAAACAATATATTTCAAACAATAAGTTAAGTATACAGAATTATATTGACATAAAGTATTAAATTTAACATGTTCCTAACCATCCCGAGTAACATTGTACCAAGTTTGGAATAAAACTGCCTGGTAGTTTTCTCAGAAATCGGATTTATAGTTTCCAAGGCTTTGATCAACCCATATAAGTACAAGTATTTTACCACACAGGTAGGTTTTTGAACCGAACCGAAGTTCAGCTGAAGCGATAATATACTATTATCTATACCGGGTAGCCAAAACCGTGAAAACTAAATTACGATTTTTGACAAATCGTCATCACGGACTTATTTCAAATTTTGTACAATGTCACCTAGCGTGATAAGAAATCTGTGGGATAAAATAAATACTATATGACAATATCAACCTGTATAGTTATTTTTAAAATTTATTTGTAGTTCCAAATTTCGCCTCACGCCAAATGAATAAGACGAATTAGATGAAAAAAATGTATGTTGCATACCAAAAAAATGAAATAAATACACTCAAGTGTTATTACACAGTCCTGATCTTTTGTTTGGGGATATTCGATTTTTTCGGTGCAATCTTTAATGTTATTTCCATGAATTTGTACATCAATAGGTAATACTTAACTAAACACAGCTAAGATCAAAAGTATCTAAAATAATATCTATTTAACATAAACAATTTTAATAATTGTACACCAAGAAAGATTAACAGTGATTTTCGCACTAGGCATGAGCCTAGTGCGACAGGTCATCCTGTACCGCGAAAATCTTCGAGCGGTGAGACTAATAATCGGGGTGTTATTAGAAACTGCGACAGATTTTATGATCCAATACTCAGACTTGGAGCAAACTTGTCTGGGTCACGTAAATATTGGTACATCAAAGGCAATTAGACGGCTTTACACGTCAATAGTCTATCAGTGAATAACCTTGAAACATTTATCTTCTAATTAGGAACATAGCTGGAACGCTGAGAGGAAGGGAGGGGGGGGGGGGGGCAATGGATCATTGAGTCACCTATGATCTTACTGGTATAATGAAATGCCGGTGCAAAGGTGTTATTTGGTACAGGATTTTAATTGTGTGTGTGTGTGTGTGTTTTGCCCATTTATGTACGTCCCACTGCATGGCACGGGCCTCCTTAACAATCAAGAGGACAATTTTGGAACGGTGATTTTATTATTTTAGACACCGGCTGTGAAACGAGAGGCCGTGGGTTCGATCCCCGCACCGAGGCAAATGTTTGTGTGAACCACAAGTATTTGTTTCGGGTCTGGGTGTTTGTGAGACCCAAAAAGTCTCTCGTAGTTCCTAATACCCACGACACAAGATTCAATCTTAGTGTGGGGTCAGAACTATGTATTGACTGTTTTATATAATATTTATTTACAGTAGAAGCATCAGCCACCTATTTCTAGGTACATTATATTGTTATTAAAGGCAATATATTCTATAAAATGAATAAAAACCCCTATATTTCACCCCATTATCGTTCGAATAAATCACCTTCAGTCAGCGACAGTACCGAGGGGTGAAAAGTCAATTTGCTGTTCCCAGAACTGATTAATACTGCCAAAGAGAATTATACAGACCGATTTCTGAGAACAAAGGCTTTGGAAAGGAAATCAAGAGTAATTGATGTGAAGGTTCGAATCGTCTCGTAGATTTTATTTTGAATGGTGGAATAGTTAGTGTTTTATCTTTTTTTATGGATCAACAAAGTTGCTATAATGGTAAGCGCAGTGCAGTTAGTGCTCTATCCGGATACTCATCCAACGACACGAATTGGCTATCCTTCGCCGATTGATAGAATTATTCCGGATTGTATCCGTATATAAGTAGAATGAATTTGACTTGAGGCACACTTACGATGGTCATATTGACTAGACCTTACCTGACTACGGTGGTTGCTAGCGGGATGGGTAATATCCTGCAACAATTTACATTGTAGCCGGAGTAACTACTGGACATATTGAGACTTAACATCTTATGTCTCGGATGGCGAGCGCAGTGGAATGCCAAGTGTTATCTTGTAATTCATGGTGTTGTTTGGTTTTGCCACTGTCCATGCGCGGTCATATCGCTTACCATCTGGAGAATAAACGTCTCGCCATTCATCGCAATGAAATGAATAGTATAATTAACAAATTGTATCTGTATAAGCCCATATAGGTCCCAGTGCAGGGCACGACCCCTCTCTACAATCAAGAGTACGACTTAGAGGGGTTAGGCCATAGTCTACCACGCTGGCCTAGTGCGGATTGGTGGACTTTACATATCATAGAAATTATTACGAATCGTTATAGTATGCAGGTTTCCTCACGATGTTTTACTTCACCGTTAAAGTGCGTGGTGAATGACTATCAATACACATATAACTCCGAAAAGTCATAGGTGCGCCATGGGATTTGAACTCGCAACCGCCGTGAACATGTTGGCAGTCGCGTCTGTTCCGATTACAACAGGCCACCACGCACTTTATGAAAATAAAATATGTACATTGAAAGCAGTGTGTAAGAGAAGCCTGCCTTTACCTTCAAATAACTAATAACCATATTTGGGTTTTCAGAAAAATAACAGATCAATATTGCCCACAAAGTTATTTCATGCCGGTTTGCTACAAGTTCCACGGTGGTCAAATCGTTTAGTGTTACAGCATGGCTTTTCAACGTATTTGATATAATATTTCTCTTAGTAATAAGACCAGACATATTAAAGAAATACTCCGAAAGAAGTGTTTCATTATCAACAGATTTCATTTACCGAGAAAAAATAATAATAGTAAAATACAAGCAAGCTCTTTTAATATTGCTAAACAGGCGATATTACGGGAATAAAGTTCGTACATAAATGTGTATTAATAACTTGAAGTTCCACACACAAAGGGCCCCAATTTATTGGCGTCCAGAGCATTATGTGTTATTTTGCGTCACACCCCGTCCCTCCCTGAAGAGCTGGTACAAATAACCATTATGTACGGACATTCAGTATTTATTACTAGTAATACTAATAAAATAACTATGTCGAAGTAGGACATAGATGGTCCAAATATTATGGGTTTTTTGTTAAGCGTATGGTATTTTGAAGCCTCACTTTTTAAGGGCTATACTTAATTAATAACACTGCATACCAAATTTGACCTTAATCCGTTCAGCCGTTTCTGAGGTCATCGCGCACAAACGCCCAGACAAACAGATAAACAGACAAACAAACAGACAAAATTTCTAAAAATCATTATTTTGGGTTCTATTACGTTAATACAGACCACCCATATTAGTTTTTCTCATTTATCTTCCATGTACAGACATCGATAGGTTACTAATTTATTATACCTATGTATAGATATTATTAATTTAGACGAGCTGTGTATGGATAGTGTATCATTTTTGCCTAACTAGTTCCGGTGTGTATGCGAGGTATTATGCATGTATTCAGCTCATATTTAATAATTTTCCATATTTATTTCAGTTACTACCTTCCCGTATCTTTATCATCATCCTAAACCACATGATTGCCACAGCGACATGCTGGAAACGGCTGGCATCCAGCGCCTTCCGAAATTTTTATTAGGTTGTCTGTAAATCTAGACCTTGGAGTCCTGCCGAATTTTCCGCAGTGGCCTCCATTGGACCACTTTTACTTTTCTCTCCCTGGGAAGGTATGGATCTTGTGAAATATTCTACCAATTGGCCTATATTGTAATACGGCTCACTGGGTCCATCGATTTTATTTTAAGCAGTAAACGGTAACCGTCAAAGATTCCCCTTCCGGGATGTGAAGCCGTAGCAATCAAGGTCGGAGTTCAAATTACATACCATTTATACGTTCATTATAAAATAATTTTAATTGTTGGAACAATTTGTAACTTCTTCAAAGTTTTAACAAAGGTATTTTCGTGTATGAATACTTAAACGTTTCAAGTAAAAGTTTGGTACGAAATTATTGAGTTGCTAATTAAAATTATTAATTGTTAGCAACTTTGAAGGGCCTATAAGCTCAGTTTGTGTGAGACATTTTCTGATGAAACAGAAATGACGTCAGTCGTCTCAGATGTTCCGACTATCAGCATCGTCTTCAACTACTGGAAGACCATTACTGAATATAAGCCTTCAAGGTTCTCTACGATCTGTTGGAAGCAGCCTGCATCCAGCGATTTCCTGCAACCTTATCCAGGTCTTCCACCTTGTAGGCGGGTGTCCGACACTTCGCTTGCTTGTCTGTGGCCTCCACTCCAGAACCTTTCGGTCCCAACGGCCATCAGTTCTTTGCGCTATGTACCCGGCCCACTGCCACTTCAACTTGCTAATACTTTTTATTTATCCAGATCATATATGAGATACACCCATATAGGGTCAAAGAATTATGATTTTATGACTTGTGTGACTGCCCAATTCCCCTAAAAGTTTGACGTCACCCAACAGACATAAATCTATAAGCTTAGTAATTGGAACGCATACGTAAAACAAAGCTAATGGGAGTATTGCGATCATCGTACCGATGGTGGTAAGCTCGTCATAGTTTTACTGGTGGTAGAGCTCTTAAATTATGTGAGGGGCCGTCTGGGTAGGTACTACCGGAATGCCTATTTCAAGCAACAGTGTAAATGCACTGTAGTCTTTCGGTTTGAAGGACATTGTAGCCAGAGTAACTACTAGACATATTGTGACTTACCATCTTATTTCTCAAGATTGCGAGCGCAGTAGAATGCCAACCAAAGCTTTGTAATTACTAATTCATGGTGTTGTTTGATTTTCTACTGTCCATGAGCGGTCGTATCGCTTACCATCATCTCTCCATTGAACGCAACAAAGAAAAAGTATATTAAGCCCCAGACTCAGCCTGTTTATCCGACTTCGAAAAGGTTTATTATTATAACTATTATGTCGTCCATCTCTCGCCGGTCTTTCTATTTGCATTGCACTGCATTATCATCAGAAATATATTCGGTTTTTCGTGCCAATATAAAAATGATACAACGATGCTCTGCTAAAATTTGTTAACATGACTAAACAAGTCATGAAACCAAGTATCAATATTTTTTTACGGTCTTTATGTAGCTCGAAAGAGTTCGCCTATATCTGCTATCTAAATAGCTTTACCGTGGTTCCCTCGGGTAAAATGATCAAATAAAGTACGAAAATATGTAAAAAGTTTTGAATCACGCCCGCCATGTTTCTTTTACGGTGACAGTTAATTTTTTGCGAGCGTAATGGCTTCCAGTTGAGTTTTTGGTGGTTTGTTTGGTGGTTTGTTTCGTTTATTCTTTGAGATTAATACTTAAAAAGGAAGAAAAAAACAAAGAACAAAGTTTTTAAATCATTTAAAGTATACGACTTTATTGATATACATTTGTGGAAATTATATTGTATTTTTTTTGATCCAATTACGTATTTCCTATATTCATTTATATAGAAAAAATAGAATCGATAAAAACATGTAAAATAACTTTATTTCTATATACACAAAACGATGTACATGACTTCTGTTTATATATTTCCTAAATACAAATATATTTTAAAAATTTTAGATTTTGTAAAGTTTACATTTTCATAAGCTCTATTTTTGAATAGAAAGCTCCCTGTTCTCTACCTCGGGGATTTTCCGTAGATTCGACCTTTCAGCGTAATTTGTACTGC
This sequence comes from Deilephila elpenor, assembly GCA_949752805.1. Classification (NCBI taxonomy): domain Eukaryota; kingdom Metazoa; phylum Arthropoda; class Insecta; order Lepidoptera; family Sphingidae; genus Deilephila; species Deilephila elpenor. The sequence continues at coordinate 8,517,378 of OX457119.1, forward strand.
AAACGCTTTATATCCCTAAAGATGCTACTACACGCCGAGCAACTTTCTGTGAATACATTCCTTGTTGAATCGCTTATACAACGTGAAGGACCAACTCACACAAACTTCACGTATGCGCTGTGTACCATCGCCTAACTTTCTCCACCATTTACAATCGGAGCTGGAACCTTAATAAATTAGTGGATGGTGACGTTAATGTTAATTTTGTGGGTTGCTTGTTAGGTAGGAAGGTAGTGAAAATTATTATGCATATCCTTCTGCGAAAAACACATTGAATTGCATTGTTATTATTCTTACCGTTTACAGAAAGAAGTGAGTATTACAGCCACTGTAATTTGGTTTACGCCTTCGCTTAGTTGGTCTGACATTAATTATATTAACGTTATCATACCCTTTCACTACCTGCTTGTATCCATGGGATAGTATAGACTAACATACATCAGACAAACATGAAATTATCATAGGAGACGTGATTGCGAAAATCTTAGTTTTATTTCATAAAACAAGAATATTTTTGAATTATTTATTGCACACCTAATAATTAACATCAAAATAAGATTGGTAGCCTGTTACACAACCCATTCGACATAAAGTTGGTTGGACGGTTGGCAACCGAACAAATTGTGTAGCACAACAATTACAATTTCAAACATGGCGGTTGCAGACAATGACAGCGCAAGTTTCCCGCAAAAATTACTTTAGGATATTACGCAACAATCGCCAGCGAAACAGTGTTATTGTACAATTTTCGTTTACAACTTATATTCTTACAATAAAACTTATTTACTTTGCTCTTTTTACGAGTTTACATGAAAAAAGTTTTTTGTTAGCCAACTTTTTTTAGTGAGTCGACTGCGTGCTTGAGGAAATAATCGGTATTATGGAACTCAGGGGTACCGGTTTTTGTTAATCGGTTTTTTATGCTAAGTTATGATAATGCGTTTTATTACTGCAAATGTAAATAAACAAACGGTACTAAACGTTTATGTTGCGTTTTAATGAATTTGGGGGTTGTTTATGTTTCAATTTCAATTTTGAATTCTTTTAGATTACTTAATAACTCCATTTGGATTTCGTGGTGTACGTTCTATTGTTTACCTTACATCTGTTGTTTTTGAATAATGTAAATAAAAGTGAATGAATTGGCTTATGATTTTACAACTGGCTATCCGATGAAATGGCTTTTAGGCAAATGGGAATGCTATAACTAGTCCGCTATACTGGCCTAATTCTGGCTGTTCAACGAATCATGAAATTCAAATAATTTCCAAAGTCATAGATGTTTGATGACGCCCTGGGTTGGAATTGACAACCTTTGTGTTGTATTGTTTAATTAAGGCTACCCCCTTTTTATTATGGATATATAATGAAACATACGTATGCATAGCGTTGCCAGGTCGCCAAACCTAATAGCCGGACAGACCAGCCAGTTTTGGACAAAATCAAGTCTTTTTGATTATTATCATAAATCTCGGCCACGCTCGGCGGCGCGGCGGCAGTGCTCGCTTGTTTGCGAAATGTAAAAAGCCTAACAAAAGCTGGACAAGACGGACACCGTTTATTTTAGCCGGACATGCAATCAAAAAGCCTAACTATATCCGGCTTTATCCGGACGCCTGGCAACACTACGTATGCATATATCCAATACAAACAACAATAGACCATGTTTTAAAATACAATCTTGTTTTACGCAGAAATGGCTACATTATTCATATCGGTTGTTCCAGCCGACCGACACAAGACACCGGATAAATCAACCGGCAAACATTTGCCTTCCACTCTGGCGGATATCGGATATTCCAGCGTATATCCTACCTTCCCACATATTCCTTTTATTCTCCACACAGCCTAATTCAATAAATCCTACGTATACAAAAAGACCTTCACACGTCAAAAGTTCAAGGCGAAATCAACCAATGAGGTGAACGCACCTGGAAAATGACCAATGAGCACTCGCCTGCCGCATCGCAATAATGGAACGGCCAATCAGGGTCGAGCAAGGTGAAGCATTATAGGCTAATATCGCAAAAGGTTTGAAAAGCGGGAACGCGCGAAAATGTGAGGTGATATTTGAATTTTTTCGTTCTCTATTCAAATTGATGGATTTATGAAGATCGAAACCTTGAATGGAGCACAATTCGATTGTCCCTTTCAATATACGAGACCGAAAATGGCGCCTGTGAGACGATTATTATGAATTGCTTACGCTTTTATATTCATACGTGGATTGAAGTACAAGAAAATACAATTATTTTATTGAAAAAAAAAATCTATGTTCTCAGCTAGCATTTAATACTAGTGGCCCGGCCCGGATCCGCCCGGGCGCAGATATACTTTATGAAAATATTCTATCGCGTATGTTCATTAGGGATAATGTATGATTGATGATATTATTCTAATGGTGAAACAATTTTTCAAATCTGTTCAGTAGTTTCAGAGCCTATTCCATGCAAACAAACAATCAAATCTTTCCTCTTTATAATATTATTTTAGAAGTACTTAAAATGACTAAACATTTTTTTCCATTGTAATTGAGAGGGCTACGAATAACTAAATATTATCGCCTTATTTCTAAGTGGATTTAATCCAGCAAGAGAGACAATACGGTGTCATTCACCTTTGCCCTTTTGAGGTCACATTATTTAGGTTTCGGTACATTGCTCCGTTTCACCCCAGGGTGGTAAACTCACCTCGGCAACGAAATTCATGTAGTAAATTAGATGAATTTTGATCGAATTTCTTGGGATTTATTTAATATTGAACCGATATGTATTTTTAAAATTTTTATCACTAGGAGACTGTCCCGCCCTCACACCCTCCACTGCAACTCCTGCAAGCCAGGATCAACAGTGGCACGCATTTTAATGATACTGAGCATTGAAGCTCAGCGCGTCTCCGGGAATGTCTAACTTGTCTTTAACCCGCAACGAAATCAATCAAAAAGTTACATTAATAGGAGGAGTTGGAAATAAATTATTGTCCACTTCCATTTTTTATCATTAGTCGCTTATCTATCTATATCAGCCCATATACGTCCCACTGCAGGGCACGGGCCTACTCTACAATCGAAAGAATCGATTGAGAGTGGTTAGGCCATATAGTCCACCACGCTGGCCTAGTGCGGGTTGGCGGACTTACATACCGTAGAAATTCTTTAAAATCGCTACGGTATGCAGGTTTCCTCACGATGTTTTCCTTCACCGTTAAAGTGCGTGGTGATTGACTATCAATACACACATAACTCCGAAAAGTCAGAGGTGTGCCCTAGGATTTGAACCCGCGACCACCGTGATCATGTAGGCAGCCGCGTCTGGTCCGTTACCAACAGGCCACCACGCACTTATAGTCGCTTATAGTACCTTAGAGTATTTAATATATAGAGGGAGGGTTGCCTGCCGCCCATGAAGATACACAAGGGATTATGCATTTGTAGGCGGCCCATACGTTAAAATATTATGTTTTAAAATGCTATGAAAAGAGGCATTCCAGTGGAATACTGGAATGTCTCTTGAATTCCAGTAATCCAATGACAAAGCGATCTGTGCATTGTGGGCTGCGGATTTTCACGCTGGAGAACAAAAGTATCTCTGCACACACCCCGGCTTATTCCGTTTGAGCCTTCTGCCACTTCCATACGTTTGTATTGATTTTGGCATTCATTGTTATGAATTGCTAAGAGTTATGTTTTTTTTGTGTTTTATACTGAAAAGAAAGTGACAAATGGACCTGATGCTCATTGCAATCAAAATAAGGCTATGCTGGCTTGTTAGAAATAGGATATACAGTCGCCGAACAGCAGGTTAGCAGTTGGTAGGTCTCTCATATGTGAGAGGCCCCCTGAGTAGGTTCCACCGCAATGTCTATTTCTTCCGCCAAACAGCAGTGTAAATGCACTGTTGTGTTCCGGTTTGAAGGACATTGTAGCCAGAGTAACTACTGGACATATTGAGACTTAACATGTTATGTCTCAGGGTGGCGAGTGCTGTGGAATGCCACGCAATGCTTTGTAACTCATGGTGTTTGGTTTTGCTACTGTTTATGAGCGGTCGTGTCGCTTATCAGGCGAATGGCTTGCTCGTCTCGCCATTCATTGCAATAAAAAAATACACAGGCTGAATCTCATGAGGGGGCCAGCATCGTGTACGGTGGTTGCTATTTCAGCAGATAAAACCATATCACCAGTCTTTTGCTTTCAAACAATTAGATACTACTCTTTAAACCTTCCCGAATAACTCGAAGATTTACGAGTAATACTTAATGACTGCCTCGGTGGCGTAATTGTATTACGGTACGGTTACAAAGCTGAGGTCTCGGGTTCGAGTCCCGGGTCGGGTAAAGTGATATTGGATTTGTCTATTAATTATCAGCCCGGAGTTAGGAATTTGTGCCCGATATGCGATAGGCTCGCCCCCTATCACATCGCGGGACCGAACATACAAGGCGAAATGTGGGTGTCCTCGTGACGCCTCTGCCTACCCCTTCGAGGATAAAGGCGTGAGTTATGTATGTATGTATTAAAGGTATACCCGCACAGTTATGTTTGACATTGACTATACCACAAACCCTTATACCATTAGTTCTCTTAAACGTATAATTTAATTTAATTCATTATTATATTACTGCAGCTGCTTTATATAAATGTATTTAGGTTAATGCAGTCTCGTTAGAAAATCTTCTTACGTCTTAATTAGAAGCTGTTAAGCCTCTTCTGCGTTTAAGTGGACTGTTTCAGTGTGCAAGCGCTGTATTAACAATACACAGAAAATACTTGTTTCTAAACCTTCTAAACCAAGCTTGGTACTGGGGTTGCCAAGTTAAATCTTATAAAAAATCGTATATAAAGTCTTTTCGGCTCAACGCAGCAGTTGAGTCTAAATCCCTTTTTTTTAATGCAGGGATAACCTCAAACCCGACAGGGGAATATACACTGGATTTTGTAGATTTAGTCATGACTAAGTTATGCCCATTTTTTAGTCAGGACGAAGGGACAAAGGCTATTCGCCTGATGATAAGCTTTACGCCTGCCCATATACAAGAGCAAAACCACTATGGTTATTACTAGGCACTACACAATACTGCATTGCGAATATCACGTCGAGACATTAAATGTTAAGTTTTTCACTCAGTAATGACTAACTACAGCGTCCTTCAAACCACACCTTCATTTAAAAAAAAGAACGCGCTAACTTCACTCTACTCTATCCATCTTCCTACCTATAAAGGCACGAAGATAGCTATACGTCATTTAATAATCCCGTTACATCTAAGTAGGTTATGCGCGGTACCTAGGCCGTCTGTATCGGCTTTTGGGCTATTCCCCGGAAGCCGTATCGGGTATAATTGGCTGTTGATAAAAAATTCAAAGCGCTTTTCGGCGCCGATCGATAGGCGGACATGTGGCTCCATCTGTTTTTCGGGGAGGATAGTTTTGTGTGTAATGTATTTGGATTGGGTGTAATAAAATTGTGGAATAATAGTAAATTCTGAGTGGTGGGGAATCCAGAGTTTATACGAAATATAAGCTGTTCGTATGATTATAATCACGCCTGATGATAAGCGTCTATATATACGATACGCCGCGCCGCGCCGCTTCGATATTAAATGTCTACTAAATTGACTGTGTACTTTAGCGTTAAAGAGGTCTACATCAACCGGTATCACATTATACATATACAAAGTTTATTCTACTTTTTCTGCCTGTCTTTATCCCAAGGCTACACAGGACGGCGCAAAATGACTTAAGCTACGGAGAATTTAATTGTCTTGAAATAATTTAATAACCGGGTAACTGCCTGACATCAACCCTTTTGGGAGAAGGCTTTGTAAGCAACCACGCTGCTTTAATGCAGTTAGTCTTTTGGGAGATATAATAAAGTATAGGCCATTGTTGCAAAAAATATTTAAAATAAAAGTAGTCGTTATATCCGAGAAGTATATGACATATGTACATAGACATACATACGTACAGTAACTCACGCCTTTAGAAGGGGTAGACAGAGGTGCTACAAGGACACCCACATTTCACCCTATATGATCCGTCCCACGATGTGATAAGAGGCAAGCCTATCGTCACATTGGGCACAAATTCCTGATTCCGGGTTTATAATAATTAATAAAAATACCCAATATCACTTTGCCCGACCCGGGATTCGAACTCGACACCTCAACTTTGTAATCATACCGTAGTATAACTACGCCACCGAGGCAGTCACTAGGTAGTATATTATTTATTTATTTTATTTATTTATATATTCTTTATTGTACACCAGGAAAAACATACAGAGATTATAACAAAATTTTACAATAAGTACAATCGGCGGCCTTATTGCACAAGGCAATCTCTTCCAGGCAACCTTAGGATGGACATAGAAGAAAGGAGAGAGAAAGGGCAGTCTAAGGTGCATAGTGACATAAATATAAATAGATAAATAACAATAAAATAAAACACAAATATAAACTCATACAACAAACATACATATATACATATAATATTAAATATATATAGATATATACAAAATAAATGTTAATGGAATAGTAAAAGCACAGCAATATGTGAGTTCAGAGAGAAAGATAGTGCTCCTTGACTTGTGATTTGAATGACGATAGTGTTCGAGCCCGTCTTACGACATCTGGAAGTGAGTTCCACAATCGAACAGCTTGTACGGAGAATGACTTGTCCATAAATGTCGTGGTGTGTACGGGCATTCTCAATTTCAGATTCTCCGATGACCTCAGGAATCTTTCATGGGAAGTATGGAGAAATACAAAACGATCTTTTAGATAAGAAGGGGTGAGAGGATTAAACAATATATTATATAAGAGTGAAAGAGTGTGAGCATTCCGACGAAGCCGTATGGGTAACCACTTGAGCTTAACACGAAATTCAGAAACATGGTCAAATTTGCGTAAACCAAATATGAACCTTATGCACAGATTTTGGAGACGCTCAAGTTTATTAAGTTGGTCTTCGGTGAGATCAAGATAGCTGACATCGGCATAATCAAGGATGGGGAGTAGGAGTGTTTGCGCAAGCGAAATTTTTGTGGCAACAGGTAGAAAATTGCGTAACCTTCGCAAGGACCTTGCAGAGGCAAACATCTTTCGACTTAATTCTCGAAGCTGAGGACCCCAGGTGAAGGACTTGTCAATATATAGACCTAGATTGCGAACGCAGTCGTTAAATGGGATGGTGATACCATCACAAGACACAGGAGGAAGTTTAGTCCAATCTAGCTTCGAGGTCATCCTGGGGCTGCCGACAACAATGACCTGAGTTTTTGACGGATTAATCTTCAAGCCATGAGCCTTACTCCACTGACAGATGTGTTGAATATCAGTGTTAATTGTCCCTATCACATCGACCATCTTATCTAAAGGAGCTTGAGCGTAAATCTGGAGATCATCCGCGTAGAGGTGGTAGGAGGAGTGAAGTTGATTAGTTATGGAGTTAATGAAGACAGCGAAGAGAAGAGGAGATAGCACGCCGCCCTGAGGTACGCCAGCAGATACGGGGCACCAGGAGGAAAAACTTTCCTCCACACTGATGCGTTGCCGGCGTCCATACAGGTAACTATGAAACCAATCAACTGCCATTGGAGATATGTTAAGAGAACGTAGCATGCAGAGTAACACGTCGAAATCGACGGTGTTAAAGGCATTGCTGAAGTCCAGCAAAGCAAGGACAGTCAGCTTGCCTTCCTCCATGCCTGATCTGATGCCATCCGTAACATGAATCAGAGTGGAAGTTGTGCTATGACCAGGACGAAACCCTGATTGGAGAGGATTTAAGAGATTATTTTTGGAAAGGAAATCATGAAGTTGAGAATGGATTAGACGTTCTAGGACTTTAGAAAGGAAAGGGAGTATGGAAATGGGTCGGAATTCGGAAAGCAGTGTGGCATTGGATTTTTTGGGAATTGGGATAATATGGGCTTCTTTCCAAATGGTTGGAAAGATGCCTGTGGAGATGGAGTGGTTTAGGATGTGCGAAATTATAGGAAGGGTTTCGTCTAAAATAGGAAGAATCATGTTACGGCTGACACAGTCACTTCCCACTGCATTCGATGAGATGAGATGAATAGTCTTCTTAACATCACAAGTGGCAAATTGTTTAAAGACAAGAGCAGAATAAACGGGAGTTTTAAGGGTGGAGAGATGCTTAATAGTGTTATCTTTAGTCGTCCTATCGAAGTAGGACGGAGAAGAGAAATGAAGGTTAAGGGAATTCAGATCTAAAGATTTAGGAATAGAATTTTGTCGAGATTTACCCACTCCCAATGTTTTCAAGAACTTCCAGACCTTTGCTGGATCACCATTTTCGACCGCGTTATGAATATGTCGGCGTTGAGCATTCCTACACACCTTACTGCAGTGATTCCGGATGGCTACATACTTCAGCCAATTACACTCATTGGGACGGCGATTATATTTCGACTTGGCCAAAGCTTTTTTAGAGATTAGCTCTTTGATTTCAGAAGTTAGCCAAGGTGAGGGATGGTGCTTAACCTTTATAGGCCTAACGGGCGCATGCCTATCAAAAAGGTCGGTTATCCTGCTGGTAAAAATTTGCACTTTGGTATCAACACTATCTGCATGGAGAAGCGAACTCCAGTCAATGTTGCCGGCATCCCTGCGAAGATCATCAAGATTCATACCGCAAAAATTCCGTTGCAGGAGGATTTTGGGTGAGGCTTTGGGAGGACGTATGCGGTAGGAAAGGTATATCAAATCATGACAGGAAAAGGCGTCAGCGGAACATTGCCCATGTTTGGCAACGAGGCTTAGGGAGGAAACAATGATAAGGTCGAGGAGAGAAGGAGTATGGTTGGGAGAATGGTGAGTGGCTGAAAGAGGAAGAATCGAAAGATTGCAGGATTGGATAGAATTTAGAAGGGAGGTGGAACGACGGTCATTCTTGAGTAGACAGGTATTGAAATCACCCATGATTATGGTTTGACTGTACAACGGAACGAGATTTTCAAGAATAATTTCAATAGAAGCGAAGTAATCGATTTGGCGGGAGGGACAATAGTAAACACCGAGTAATAGTTTTTTAAGCGAGAATTCCACCTCCAAGAAAAGGTGCTCGCCAGCATTATGTGAAGGAGGTTGGGGTGACGCGTGGACAATGGAATACCGAAACTGTGTTCGAAGGTAAATGGCAACACCGCCTCCAACACGTGACGTGCGATCATTTCTGACGAGGTGGAATCCGGGAAGGGAGTAAGTGGTAGAAGAAAGACAAGGTTTCAACCAAGATTCTGAAACAAGGATAGCGTGTATATGAGTACAGTCAAAACTAGCCAGCATATCAGGGAAATGGGCCGGAATACTCTGGGCATTAAAATGGACCACATTAAAATTCCTAGGGACATCAGAGAACCGACATGAGAGAGTGTCGGCAAGTGAGGGAACACTAACGAAACTATCATCACTACAGGCGGAAAAGTACTCTTCACTGTCATCACTACAATTGTGTGCAGACATATTTTGTAAAATTAAAGAAATATATAAATAATAATAGAACTTAAAACAAAAGAAAAAAAAAATATATATATATATATATATATATATGTAATGAAGTATAAAAATAATAATAAAGGCAAAATAAAATTAAACTTACATCGTCCATCTGCCGGTTGTGTTAACAAAACTTAAACTAATAATAACTTATATAAAAATAATCATTAAATCAGAGAAAAAAAAAACATATAATAATAATAAAGCTAGCGTATTGATAAGAAAAGAACAATATATACCTATTTAAATGTATCTTAGTCCAGACTCCAGGTAAAAAACAAAAAGGCAACCTGATTACATTTCAGAACGAAAAAATAAAATGTCAAAAATGACATTTAACGATAACTAAGGTTATGATAAAATTACGCAAAATAAATGTCGGTGAATACAAAATATGCACACAAAAAGTAAACAAAAACAAAGATCTAAAAAATAAGTTGTCTAAAGTGCGAAAAGTAATAAAATTGCGTGACATACGGAAATTATACAAAACATTTAACGGAATACCTGGACTTTGTGACATGATATGAGTGAAAATAAAATTAAAAGCAAAACCAAAACCACTCTACTTCTTGGTGGTCGCGGCACGCCGGGTCTTGGGCAAGGCTATGGCTTTCTTCACTGGTGTCAGCTTCGTGGGAGTATCAACTTTGATCTGACTCAGCAGACTAAGCGACGCAATTCGATGCCGGACGCCAGAGCATACCACATAGACATTGCCTTCCCGGGTCCAACAGTTGGTGACACCAAATTTCTCCCGTGCGGCCATGAAGATGTCATGTCTTGTTTTGGTTAGGAATTCAGAAAGAGTGATGCCGGAACCCTTCAATTTAGTTTTGCTAAACCAAAGACGGTCCCTTGTAGTGACATTCTGCAATTTAACAAGCACAGGCCTAGGTTTCTTAGAGGATGATGGTCTACCCATCCTGTGGCAGCGTTGGATATCACTTATGGTGAGTTCATCTAGGCCCATGCGTTGTTTTGCGACATCAATGATTAACTGAGCGGGATTCTCATCATTTGCTTCGGCAATGCCATGGACCAGAAGAATTTTGCGACGCCGCTGCATCTCCATGGTGTCAACGGTGTTTGCCAGAGCTTCGATTTGCTTCTGCAGAAGACTTAGAGCATGGGTGACGAAGGCTCTGTATTTGGTGAATTCCGCTGCCAAATCGGACGAACTTGTTGCAGCAGTCGATGACTTTTGAAGGTCAGACTCAAAGGCAGTCATCCTATTGTGGAAATCCTCCCTCATCTCATCAATTGTGGCTTTCAGTGCAGATTCCATGGTGAGAAAATAATAGTTATGTGCAGTGATGTGTTGTAGAGAAGGCAGGCAAAATGAAGTAAGGAGAGAAGACAGGAAATAAACACTAATACCGGCAGGTAGTCAGTTTAACTTAAGTTTATGTGCATAGGATTTAAAAAATAACACTTCTTTATATAAAAAATTTTTTTTTTTTTTTTTTTTTTGTTTTTTAATCATGCAATCAGTCACATAACTATAAGCAGATGAGTTGTATTATATTTAGCATTTATGATGCAGCTCCCATTGGTGCTGGACCACTTATTTTCTGGACCATTGTTAATCTTGGTCAAAGATGTCCCGCCGCTTTTTTAGCCGACGTATGGTTTCAGGGATAGTGAGTTGTCCCGCCAGAGGGTTCGGATGCTTTTCCAGCCTTAGTTTGTATTTGACTCCATGTGAATTTATTTCCTCTTTCACCATGGGCATATGAAGATTTTCATGGACTTCTGTTATTTTGGTAAACCATGGCGCGTTTGATATTTGTTTTAGGATATAATTTTGTACTCTTTGAATGATCATTATGTTGGAGGCGCTAGCTGATCCCCACAATTGCATTCCATATGTCCAAATTGGTTTCAGGATCGTTTTGTACACAAGCAACTTATTATCGATTGATAGTTTTGAGTTACGTTTTAGTAGCCAGTAGAGGCACTTGTATTTTATGTTAATCTCATCCCGTTTTGTTTTGATATGTTTCTGCCAGGTAAGCCTGCGGTCTAAGTGCATCCCCAGGTATTTTACTGTGTTGTGGTATGGTAGTTGGGTGCCATTTAGACTAACTGGTGGGCAATCCTCTTTGCGCAGTGTGAATGTTATATGCACTGATTTTGATGCACTGGCAACAATCCTCCATTTAGCTAGCCAGTCTTCTAATTTGTCTAAGCTGTTTTGGAGTACCCGGGATGCTTGAGTCGGGCATTTGTCTGAGGATAACAGGGCTGTATCATCCGCGAAAGTAGCAACAGTAACACCAGGACATTGTGGTAGGTCATTTGTGTACAATGTGTATAGGACAGGTCCAAGCACCGAGCCCTGTGGAACCCCCGCAAGAACTTCGTAAAAGTTTGACGTGCAGTCATTCTCTCTCACCTGAAATAATCTATCACACAGGTAAGATTTCAGGATACCATAAAAGGTATGCGGCAGTAATGATTTTATTTTATACAACAGGCCCTTGTGCCAGACCCTATCGAAGGCCTGTTGCACATCCAGAAATACCGACGAACAGTATTCTTTTTTTTCGAAGGAATTTCTTATTACTCTGCAGACTCTGTGAACCTGTTCAACAGTCCCGTGCTCCTGCCTAAATCCAAACTGGTGTTCTGGGATAATTGATTTTTCTGCGATAATTTTCATTATTCTGTGTAGAAGCGACTTTTCAAATAACTTAGACATTATCGGCAAGAGGCTGATTGGCCTATATGAGGTCACCTCGTGGGGTGGTTTTCCAGGTTTGTGTATCATTTTAACAATTGATACCTTCCAGAGGTCTGGAAAGTGTCCAACTCTTAACATTGCATTAAATAACATTGTTAGATAGACCATAACTTTGCGAGGTGATTCCTCAAGAACCCTCTTGTCGACAAGGTCATACCCTGGAGCTTTGTTATTCTTTAGGGACTTGAGATTCCTATATATTTCTCTAGGTGTCACCAAGTTTAAAGGTAAATCGAGTTGAAGATCTTGGTTGATAATTAGGTCTATATTCGATTCATCTATGTTTGAAGCAGCTTCGTTAGGTGTGAAGACAATACTGAGATGCTTTGCCAAAGCCTCGGCTTTGTCTCGATCAGTTCTAATCCATTGTGCGTCAGGTGTTCGTAGGGGTGGCTTTTGATATAGTGGTCGATCAAGGTTCTTGCAGGCTTTCCACAATGAGTATTTTGTTGTCCTTGTAGGTGATAGACCGTCCATGTAGGTATCAAATGCAATATTATTCGCTTCTATAATAAGATTTTTCAGTTCTCTACTGGATTTGTTTAATTTCTTTTTGTCTTCTGTGTGCCTACTGTTATGCCACACTCGACGTAGTCTCCTTTTTTCGTGTATTTTTTGGCGAATAGAGTCAGAGTAGGTCTTACTCTGAGGGATACGATCGACAACCTCAGGTGTAGACATCCAACAGCTTTCCTGAATTATTAAGGTTAGTTTGCGTACAGCGTCGTCAATATCAGTCTCGGTTTTCAGAGCAATATTCAGTTCTAATCTTTCATTGACCAGTTCCCTAAAGCATTGCCAGTCAGTACGTTTGTTGTATATTTTTGTATTCTGTTCCACATTCAGAACTGTGGAGCCAATAGTAAGTATTACAGGAACGTGGTTGGTATTGGAGTCCAGACATGTTTGTATTTGATGACCAAGTCTAGTTAGGCCCTTTGATATGAAGAAGTCTATTACATCAGGAAGGCGGTTTGGGTCTGACGGCCAGTTGGTTGGTTCTGCGGTTGAGATTGTCGTAAGATTGTTTCTGTCTATAGATTTCTTGAGCTCTCTACCTCTAGTAGTAGTAAGTCTTGATGCCCAATGAACATGTTTGGCGTTCCAGTCGCCACCAATTATAAAGCGTAGTCCTAGGGTGCTAAATAGTTCTTCGTAATGTTCTTCTTTAATACTGTACTTGGGAGGGCAATAAATGGCAGACACATTGAACATTCCATTTCTATCTTCAATATTTACAGTTGCCACCTGCATGTGGGGTTTTTTGAATTGTGGTTGCTCATGGTGTTTAATTTTTGATTTTATAACCACGGCTGCTCCTGCATGTGCAGTGCCGTCCGGGTGATTTGTGGAGTAGATTTTGTAATTGCGTATATGAATACTACTGTTTTCGGAAAGGTGCGATTCAGACACTAATAAAATGTCTATGTTGTGTGTATTTAGAAAGAGTTCTACCTCTTCCAGATTCGGAGACAGCCCGTCTAGGTTCCACGTTGCTATCTTGAGGGAAGCCATTAGGACATCTTAGCTACCAGGGTTGTTATGAGGTTAATCAGGGTGCTCATTTGTTGTAGTATAAGATCAAATTTTTGCGCTTGTTTGAAAAGCATTTCTTCTATTTTGGTTGGTAAAGTTGTCTCTAAATAGGTAGAGTAACTTACTCTTCTCTTGGTGTTTGGATTTGGTCCCTCTCCATGACTGGGTTTGTGCTGAGGTTGTAAAATTGTCTGACTATCAATGTTAGTTGTTGGTGTGCTATTCTGTGGTTCTCCTTGATTAGTCGACTTGTCAGGTTGTTTTGTGATTACTCGAGATCTTAGATGTGCTTGTTTGTTGGATTTTCTCGATAGTATTTCCTTATATACTTCACATCCCTTAAAGTTGGCTGGATGAGCACCAAGACAAAGAGCACATTTCGCAGGAGTATTGCGATCGGCCTTAGGGCAGTCTGCTGTTCTGTGTCCTTGGGCACATTTTACACAACGGTATGGTCGCATACAATAGTTTTTGGAATGTCCATATTGTTGACATCTTTGGCATTGGACTATAGAGTTACGCTTCTTTGGTTCTTCTATAGTGATTATTTGGTGATTTATTTGCTTGATGGTCTTTATCGCTTTATTATTTGGGTTTTGTTGAAGGGTTGCAAAGAATGTGGAGGTGGGTTTCTTATCTGGTCCATATTTTGCATTAATGATCTCTCCAATCACTGTGTTTCCTGTTTCTTCCAGAGCTTCTTTTATTTCGCTAATGGGTGTTGAATGGTGCAGGTTTTTAATAACAATTCTAAAGGGTTTTTTGTCCTTTCGGTTGAATGTATGTCCTATTAGGCCTTCTCCTCTAATAGTTTCAATTGTAGATTTATAGACCTCTACATTTGCGCAATTAATACGAAGTTGGTTTCGGTTAATAGTCTTGAAGATGAAGTCTTCTTTTCTGGCTACACTTTCTAACAGTTCAGAAAGCTTGGTGAGATCTTCGATTCCATACAGTATTATGGGCGGTGGTTTTGAGACTTTTATTGCAGTTTCACCTTTGTCTACTTCTTCCTGATCCACAGGAAGATTGCTGAATTGATTAGAAACCATTATTTTCTCAGGAGATGGAGAAGACACTTTCCTTTTTTTGGAGTTTCGGAGCTTTGGTGCTCTCTGCCACGTAGGGGGGTCACTCTTGTTTGAGTTGCAATCCTTGGTGTTCAGGTTTCTGAGATCAGTCTGAATGTTAGCATCAGTCGTGGAACATAGTGATGCACTCCTTGGCCTTGTTAGGAATAAACTCGGATGAAATTAGAATTATATAAAAAATAATTAAAATATTGAAGAGCAAAAAATTTGTTCACTATTTCTTTTGACTACCTACGCAGAAAAAAAGACACATATATTACCACATAGTCCAACATCATATCGTTCATTTTCCATGGATGGTAGTAGATAATATGAATTACTAATGGTATATGATCGTAGGTCGTGTTAAGAAAGAAATGCTCGTATCATTTTGGAGCACAATATTTTAAAAACATTGAAAAACATAATTACAGAAAGAATGTGAGAAAGCTTTTCTCATATGAGACAAAACGAATAAAGACTAATATACTCGTATGCGTTAAAAGTAATGACTCATTAAACTGAAATATTTCACTGCATTATGTAAACTAAGTCTGGAACAGGGCATAATATGCATACATTTGCATATGGGGCGTATTTGTTAGCATAAAAATACTGATTACATGGAACACTAATGTATTCCAACTTTCCAAGCAGTTTATTGTGTTAAACCTATTTCTAGGGACTAATTTGTTACAGATTTAGTGTTATACTTTAATTACGCGTGTATTTATAGTAATAAGTAATTTATGTATTGTAAGTATAGAAACCATAAGTTATTGTTTAATTTTAATTCAAAATTTCTGAATACCGTACTGTACTGTATCAGCCCATATACGTTCCACTGCAGGGCACGAGCCTCCTCTGCAATCGAGAGTACGATTGAGAGGGGTTATGCCATGTAGTCCACCATGCTGGCCAAGTGCGGGTTGGTTGATAGGCAATCACCACGCTATATAACGGTAAAGGAAAACGTCTTGAGGACACCTGCATACCATAGCAATTTGTATTTCTATGGGATGTAAAGCCCAGAGTACTGTAGAGTTTTTTGAAAGATTTTTATATGTGAAGTCTGTCAACGCATATTAGTCATTGGACCAGATAGATAAATTATGACCTAAAAATTCTTAGTAAAATTCTCAGTTGTAACGGATTTCTGTGATCAACAATGGGCAATACAAGTGAACATTATCATATACCATAACGATGTAAGTTTAAGCATTAATTAAGTATGTATGTGTGTTGTATGTGAAAAAAAAACAATATTTTGAACGTCAATTTCCCTAGCGCAATACAACTACCGCCATCTATTAACATTTACACAGACTAGCGTAGTTTTTTCATCCGAGCATGTTTGGGTTGGCAATAAAACTTCAACAACCCTTATGCCTAATATTAGTCAGTCTGAGTGCGTCACTTTTTCTAACAGAGGGTTTCAGGGTGAAGATAGGGTTGCCAACAGATTATAAATATGCAATATATTACGATATATTTTTATGACCACATTGTACAGTTGAAATGTGAAACTAAAGCAAAAGAACAATATATATATAGATGGATTTTTCATTACTAGTATCTTGAACCACAGCAACTGTTGATCATGTATTATGTTCCCGAGAGATTTCTAAAGCGAAATTTTTTCGCAATACAATTGGAAAGAAACGAATCCTGGACTTTAAACAATTTATGATTTGTATAATTTTGGTTTCTCAGATTTACGTGAATGTTACACATTAAAAAAACTAATTTATACGAATTTTACGGGGTCACGGGGCGGACCACGAAAGCTGGAAAGCAATCGAAACGTCGCGAACTTAAAAGTGTAAATTAAACCAAATCCGCGTAAAATCGGTAGCAAATAGTTTTCTTTCAATGTATAATCATCTACTGACTACTTATAAAATACTAATAAATAATAATTATAACTTTTAATAAATAAATAAATAAATACACCCAACAGTCACATACATAGTCCTGACCCCACACTAAGATCGAGTCTTGTGTCGTGGGTATCAGAATCTACGAGAGACTTTTCGGTCTCACAAACACCCAGACCCGAAACAAATACCTGTGGATCACACAAATATTTGTTTCGGTGCAGGGATCGAACCCGCGGCCTCTCGTTTCACAGCCGGCGTCTAACCAACTTCGCCACGGAGGCTGTCAAAATTTCAAAATTTTGTCAAAATTTTGTTCGATAAATTGCTGAATATTTATTATTTAATGTCCTAGGCTACAATACTATTTAAATAATATAATTGAATACTAGCAAATATTGCGAGCACGTTTGAAACCGTAAAATTCGACACACGTTTCGGGCTTTACAATAATGTTCGTGTATGATTAAATTACGATCCTGATTCAAGCTTCGAGAGTAAACTGTTTAATTGAATTAAAAATTTCGCCCACTGGTTTTAACCTAGTGGAAATTTACGATAGGCTTCAAATACATTCGATCTAGCTATCAAAGCTAATTACTTAGCGGTTGGTTCGTTACCTACCACACATATAATATTTTTTTTATTATTTACTTTGTAAATTATTTTTAGGGACTGGGTTATATGCAACATAAAAAGCTTAAAATAAGCATGGGAATATGCATGAAAAATGCGTAAAATATTAATGAAAACCAACGAAAATTCATAACATAAGCAATATAAATATTAAATTTTAGGAAAGTAGAAGAGTGCTATATTTTAAATAACTTAATCAGCATACAATTAGAAAATGATGTATCTATTCATTTAACCATAAAATAAAGTCTCTATTAATGAGCTGGTGAATGCACTTTGCAAAACGTATGGTTTACGTAGATATATATTTGACGGGCAATAAAGTATTTTTTTTAGTGTATGTGAACGAAAAAAACATTGTAACATTTAATTTTATACTTATCAACAGGGTTCTGAAAACTGTGGTACATGTAGCGAAAATATGCATAGTCATTAAAAATGGGGTAAATATGCATGCATATGAAAATATGCCATCTCCCAGACATGAATTAGAGAAGCTGATAATATTGAAACGCATAGAAGACAAGCGCGCCAGAGGCTGAACACCTGCCAAATGGTCAGACATCGTGAAAAAGGCGGTTGGTGCCATGCCACCCAGGACCGAGCACGATGAAGGAACATCACACGTGGTCGCGATATTCAGCAGTGAGGGAACGATGAGAGGAGAAGAAAGAATGATCATAGTAATTTTAAAGAAATAAGGCTCAGTTGCATAAAATAACTTTGCCCATAACTTTGACTTTGACAATGTTATTGCCATATATTTGTGACGTATTTGACAGTGTATTGTGTCATCTTTAACACATTTTTTACGTCGCTTTAGATACAAGACATTGTCAACGTATTAATTATCTACGCCTTCGTAATATAAAATCTAACAAAAAGTAATTAAAGTCTAAAATACCTTAATCTTCACTGGAACAAATCGTCGTATCTCGCCGTAGAGCCGACACGCTACGTGACAACGTGACAAAACTTACCTACACCTACAGGGTAGATTGTTATTGTGATTTTTATAGTTAATTTCGGCGTGTTTCACGGAGATTTCACTGTTAGCTTTAATTAAACACCCCGTCCTAAAGATGGCGCTGTCTTTGTTACGCGTCACTCTGTAATGTCTATTGAGAAGTAATTTTCATAATTGGAATACTAAAGTGATTGGTGTGCAGCAATATCAGAGTAAAAAATCAAATATCCTTAAACCTGCCAGTATCCTAAATTAATGTTGGACTTAGCGCTCTATATTATTTTAATCATTGACTTCTTAGTTAGAATAGTTAGTACTAATATAAAATAATTTGTCTAACCTGGGATTCGAAAACATATTCCCAGTCCACACGCCTCGTATATAGCCACTGAAGCGAAATAACACTGTCAGTAAATTGGGTATTTGACTGTTGTGGCAATAAATTATAAAATGTGTTGCTTTGCATATGATAGCTTTTTAGTAAACAATAATTATAGGTATTTTTATTTACATTTATCTAAATTATAAATATTTAAATTATCTAAAATAAGTTTGCCATTTTTTATCTGTTGATTAAATGTAACAAAACACGACAAGCTGTCATTGTGCAGCGTGTGATGTCACGATTTTCAATTTTCATTCATCTCTGCCACTAAGATCATTCACCATTTATAAAGCGTGACGTAACTTTTTCAAAGTCACGTGACCTACCGTTTTGGTGACATATATGATGATAAAACTGAAAAATATGTTTATTCGTTATAAACAACTCTTTAAAAATAAATTAATAGTTTGAAGAGGTATAGAGTGATTATATCTAGACTTTAAAACACTTTTCAGAAATTAGTCAAATAGCCAATTAATTGATTTGCATAATTAAAGCGATACATTTCATTGTCCATTTTAATTGGTTCCCCTTCCACTAGATGTCGCTTTAACAACGCAAATCTGGGCTCATGTGGGTGCGGAAATGATGCGGTTAATCAAGGATTAATTTCGGACAATAGCGGACGTATTTTGTTTTATTTCCTTATGTTTTCATAATTTCTTTATCATAATGAATTCGTAGAGAAAGTAATACATCAAGATTAATTGATAGAACCTAATACTAGTACCTTTGTTATGATGAAAATCCTTTTGAATTCTAGCACTATGCTTTAACGCCTGATTTTTACCGACTAAAAACCCCGTATTAGTCCACCGGCACGTATAAAACATATTTCTATAATAATGACCCTAGAAAAGAAGGTAATCTTACCTTATCAACAGGCATCGAAGGGCACGCGCGGCACAAGTTCCAAAATGATCCGATCATCTGGGGTCTGCCTCGGGGGCGCGCTCGCTGGGGGCTCAGTCTACGCCCTGCTGATGACGGGCTGCGTGTTCATTCGCTGCTGGGGTATAGAACAACCATCGTTAGTTATCAATTAATCATCGGTCACAATAATGTTTTTTTTTGTCAAGCTTCTGTAGTGTACAATAAAGATTATAAGTAAATAAAATAAATAATTTAAAAAATACTAGGTGGCTGAAAATCAGCGCTGTCAAGATGAGTCATTTCCTTTTGTTCTACATACATAAACGGACGCCTTTATACCAAAAGGGGTAGGCAGAGGCGCCACCAGGACACCCACACTTCGCCTTGTAAGTTCCGTCTCACGATGTGATAGGTGGGTCCATCGCCATATCGGGCATAAATTTCTTACTCCGGGCTGATAATTAATAAAAAATAACAATATTACTTTACCCAACCTGGAACTCGAGCCCGAGACCTCAGTTTTACAATCGTACCGTAGCACAACTGCGACACCGAGGTAGTCTACTGGTTCTTTGGTTCTATAGGTTATTTAAGATTGTGTTGCACTTTTTGTAAATTGAAGAGATATTGCAAATTTAAAAAATATTTATTTATAAAAAATATAGTCACAATACAACAGTGCATTTACATTGCTGTTTGGCAGGAGAAATGACTTTGCGGTGGTATCTGCCCGGGCGGCCTCTCACATTTCAGAGACCTACCAGCAGTAAAGATATAAGTTTAAGTGACACTATTGCATTTGACCTGGCCAATTCATACTTTTGTCCAATATCCTAACGCCCTACGATGTTCAAAAATATATTAAAGTGTATATTTAGATGGACAAATTGTTACCACCAATTTTCGCCACAATATGCCGAAAAATAATAGGCTGAAATACGACTACACGACGCATGATGGATGGCCTGTCGCCGATGACGAGGGCCGGCCAGATATTACGGTTTGATGACGTACGTAGCTTGTGGCTGCCCTTTGTGTAATTGGGCTGTACTCAGGAGAAATTGGGCAAATTATTTTATAGCTATTTTTATTTTTGTTTTTCTCATAAATGTTTGTAATCTCAGATAAAAGAAAATATCATTAAAACGAAAAGCCGCAGGCTCGTTCACGGAGCAGATGATACTGTTTCTATGTTTCTATGTTTTGTTTAAGAGTTGATACGACAATCACTACTTGAAACGTGAAATCTCAGTATAATATCAATGGCAAATGTCTTTTCCTGCTTGGAACTAAGTATACACAGGTTGAACACGAAACATTTATGTCACCATGATACGATGTGTGAGCAACACATATTTGTGTACGGTTTGAGAGCTGTGCAACTGAAGTATTATTCGTAGTTTATTATACCGATAAAAACTAGTCAGAAATTTTGCTATACAATCGGCATGTGTACTCACGCATACCACAGTTACGTGTATTAATTTGTGAACATCCTATAAGGATTAGATAGTTGGATTCCTGCCTACCCCATGTGCATGGAGGCAGAATGTTATACTGTAATATCAAAAATGGCAAACATTGGCTTGTTGCCAATTTTTTACTGTGCAATCGTATAGGAATTTTTATATCCTCAATACCATTAAAGTCAGGAATAGACTCGTATGGATGCAGTCACTTACTCAAATAAAAAGTTCTAGACATTTTTATGAAATGTCTCGATGACTGGATGTCTGGTATCTTGACTTACGAAGTCTCATATAATTTGTCTGAGATCGGAATTTGCGCGCGGCCTGGCATAAGGCTCGCTCCGAATCATATGGGACGGAAATAAATTTGACAAAGTGTAGGTAGTGCTAAAAACCGACGTCTATCTTGTTGCGAATACAAGAGGGAGCGGGTGTATGTATATAAGAAGTCTGCTCCTTTTTTGATTAAATTAAATAAAATTGATTTTCGAAAAGCCGAACCATATTTTTCTGTTAGCTAAAACTCTTAAGGTTACTGTTGATCCAATATTTATTGCCACACGGGGCGAAAAATTACTACTTTTCGTTTCACAACTGGACTCTAGTCATCCTAAGATTATCGAAAAGCAATTGTTTTAAAGCAAAGCAATTTCCAGTAAAACTATTTTAAAAGCTGAAAGAAACCCAAACAAACAACGTTATTTCAAAATAAATTAAATCTCGAAGACGACGTGAGGGGGCATCGACCCCATCCCTCCCGGAGGCGGACCTGCCCCCCGCAGTGACATAAGATGCGTATGATGCAGATGCGGCAACTAAACGCAATCCTTAGAAAGAGACGGAGCTATACAAAGAATAACCTTCTCGCTCTGGCATTGCAGAAAATTGTTTTATGGAACTCGGCCAAGCTTATATCGATTCTGAAGGCAGTAAATTGATGCAGCATTCGTACAAGATATTGGTAGGATTCCAGGATTTTTTGGTAGGATTTTAGTATAAGCACGAGGTTCAGGCACTAATCTAACTAAAGTACTTGAAGCGAAATTGGACGTTTTGTCGACACGGGTAAGGACTAAATTCCTCTGAATTGTTAAGGTCAGTGCCCAATATTAGGACGTATAGAAGCTGGTATTGTGTGTAATCATTGATAAAATACCTACCGAATTTTTTTTTATAGACATCGTATTTTCCAGCTCAGGACATTCTCATAGTTTCTAAGTATTGTAATTGTCACAGACCACGAAAATTTAATAGATGGTGGTAGCATATCCATATCTGCCCGGATGATACCACTTTTCACGTTGGTAAAGTACTCATCATAGTGCTATGACCTGAGTAAATGTGTTGCGTTTCAGGTACTTGTTACTTCGATGGAACCTCTGTTTATTTTATTTTTAAATAACTATACATTTTTATTATATTAATAAATTGAACGGTCCAGGGCAGGCGCCTCCCCAGCAAAATGCTGTTTTTATAATATTGACCCGAAAAAAATACCCGTTGATTGAAAGTGGAATGTAGTGCAGACTCCAGTATCCAATATCAATTGAAATGTAATCAACCCCTACCGATACACAATTATGATCTATTATGGCATATACATATTTTGTATGTGTTGTATGACATAAGAGTTCATTGCCCGAGCACAGAGCGACTGACCATGCAGGCGCCACGGCGCGGCGTCCTCTGTCTTGTGTCGTAGACATTGTAATGGCGTAAGGGTGTATGTAGCTTAGTAGGATTCAATTTATTTGTTTTTTAATTTGAGTTTGATACATACTGTGCTGTACTGGCTCATATACGTCTGACTGTAGGGCAAGAACCTTTTCTACAATCGAGAGTACGATTGAGAGGGGTTCAGTCCACCACGCTGGCCTAGAGCGGACGGACCTTACCATAGAAATTCTCACACATCGCTATTGTATGCAGGGTTTCTCACGATGTTTTCCTTCACCGTTATAGTGCGTGGTGATTGACTATCAATACACATGACTCCGGAAAGCCAGAGGTGTGCCCTGGGATTTGACCTGCGACCACCGTGAATAAATTGCAGTCACCAATCGCTTACCAACAGGCCACCACGCATGGTACACCGGATCTAATTTATGTGTTTTTCATTTGAGTTAAAGGGATTTTTTTAATGGTTTCTTAGATTTACGCGTTTACACATTGAAATAAAACTATTTTTTACGGATTTTGTCGCGATTTTTTTACTTTCAAAATAGAGAGACTACAATGCATCTGATGTGAAGTGTAGGGAAATCAATACTTAATACATTTATTTTACTTTATTTATTTTAATTTAATTTTATTTTATAGACAATAAACAACAAAGTACAAATGGCGGTCTTAACGCACTTAGCCACTTAGGGAATCTTTACCAGACATCCATTGGATGGATTTATGAGAAGGCACCTCTCTGTACCAGACAACTATTGAATCTATCTATCTATCTATCTATATCAGCCCATATACGTCCCACTGCAGGGCACGGGCCTACTCTACAATCGAGAGAATCGATTGAGAGTGGTTAGGCCATATAGTCCACCACGCTGGCCTAGTGCGGGTTGGCGGACTTACATACCGTAGAAATTCTTTAAAATCGCTACGGTATGCAGGTTTCCTCACGATGTTTTCCTTCACCGTTAAAGTGCGTGGTGATTGACTATCAATACACACATAACTCCGAAAAGTCAGAGGTGTGCCCTGGGATTTGAACCCGCGACCACCGTGAACATGTAGGCAGCCGCGTCTGGTCCGTTTACCAACAGGCCACCACGCACTTTTTTTAACTATTGAATAGATTTATAGAATTTGGAGGTAAAAAATAGCCTGTATGTTATTTAACATATCTTTTTATCCATGTTGTTACATAATTGTCTTGCAATTTATCTGTCATCTGTCGGTCTGATGTTCACATTTCCGGTGGTAGACCTGTTTTAGAATGAAAGCATCAGGACATAAAACGAAGCCTCCTTTCATTGAATTAGGCAAACACTTCTCACAAACAAAACAAAGTTCTAACCTCACACTAAGATCGAGTCTTGTCAACGGTAATTAGAAACTACGAGAGAGTTTTCGGTCTCACAAACAAAATAATATAATACTTTCCTGTATTTATGATAGTATGTTTAAACGTAGTGAGGGACAGCAAAGCAAATGCATTTCATACAATATGTTGAGGCTTCAGGCGCGACGGTTCGACAGTGCATTAATCTTTCGCGGAACTGTTGCCAAATTTGTCTGCACTCTTGTAAGGGAGGGTGGGTGAATAAATAAAGGGGTTTGTTTTACTGCATTTTTATTTTACCCAGTGGTAGTAGGGTTTAGGGTGTAATGGGTAAGGTGGAAGGTAAGAGACGCGCTGGACGAAGGAAAAATCGTGGCTGCGAAACATCCGGGAGTGGACCGGTATCAGCACCGTTGAACAATTCGACCTGGCTAAAGACAAGGAAAAATACAAAAAGCTGACGGCCAACCTTCAGCACTGAGGTTGCACTCGGAGAAGTAGAAGGGTTTACATTCCTTCTTAATAGTACTCTCGCTGTAGAGGAGGCCCGTGCCCTGTATTGGGATGAGCACATATTATGGGCTCATACAGAACAGGGTCTATACGTAGAACCAGTTAAAAAAGAGTGCCATAATTGAAAACCTTATGGCCTCCAAACACGTTCAAGTGCATTTGCGCTAATGCGAGTTTGCACCAGTCTCGAATCGAAAATTGGAACGAAGTTTGCGCAGTTATTTGCCCACACACGTTCCAGTATACTGGTGCAAACTCAGACTTGCACAGTTATATCGTTAGAGACTATGGAAGTGTGCAGTATTTTAGTTCTGCCTATGAATCTTCTGTTTTGAGCTGTTGAGCTGTTGGCATAATAGCATCGACTAGTGAAAGATATATTTCTGTACTGTATCAGCCTACGTAAACGTCCTACTGCAGGGCACGAACCTCTACAATTGAGAGAACGATTGAGAAGGGTTAGGCCATATAGTCCGCCACGCTGGCCAAGTGCGAGTTGGCGGACTGTCAAATGTCTCGCCAATAGATTTTTAAATTGGCGAAAAGAAGATGATCACACTCTTTAGCAGGTATAAATAATTTCTCTTCATATACAGGAATAATATCAGTTAAAAATATAGTCAGGAAACTGTATGGCACTAAACTGAGGCTGGCATGTCGAAACATCAAAGTCTGGTAATGACTAACTTCAAACTAGGTTCTCTTTTTGAATTTCACTGTATTTATCCCTCTGATGATTCTCATAGACATTTTTTGTATTGCGAAGAATGGCGAGACAAGCATGCCATTCGCCTGATAACTGCTGTTTGGCGGGAGAAATAGACATTGCAGTGGTATCTAACTAGACGGCCTCTCACATATGAGAGCCCTACCACCAATCACTTCTATTCTATCTATATCTATATCAGCCCATATACGTCCCACTGCAGGGCACGGGCCTACTCTATAATCGAGAGAATCACTTGCCTATATTCAAATCTATATACCTACCTCACTGCGATTTTCAGCAATTTATCTATCAATCCCATATTATTCGCGTTGGCACGGCGCCTGAACAAATCCACGCTGTTAACATAACCTACACCATTGCATTCGGTAATGGAATCGCCAATAACTCCGAATATACTTGAGTATACTATTGTTTATTGCCCTAGTAATTGTATATCTAACTATGTTTACATATGATACTCTATGTTCAGCAGTGGACTTCTTGTCCCTAAGGATATTGAGGATATACTTGTCAGTACTCTAACATACATACATACATACATACGCCTTTATCCCCGAAGGGGTAGGCAGAGGCGCCACCAGGACACCCACATTTCACCTTGTATGTTTCGTCCCATGATGTGATAGGGGGCGAGCCTATCGCCATATCGGGCACAAATTCCTGACTCCGGGCTGATAATGAATAGTAAAATCCAATATCACTTTGACCGACCCGGGACTCGAACCCGAGACGTCAGCTTTGTAACCGTACCGTAATACAACTACGCCACCGAGGCAGTCCGAGGCAGGTCAGTACTCTAAACACTAACTAAAAGCATTGCTTTGTAAATCATGTTGTTGTTTGGTTTTGCTATTGTCCATGAGCAGTCGTATCGCTTACCATCCGGCAAATGGCATATTCGTCTCGCCATTCATAGCAATAAAGAAAACTTATCATCAAATACTTTCATATACTCGTATTAATATTCTCATCGCATTCAATACAGGGTTTATGAGCCGATTAAAGGTCACGCCACCCCTCATTTTAAGCGTGAAGGGTTAGTATAATTCACCCCAAGTGGTACAGGATTATAGAAATAGGATTATATTTCTTTAATAACTTAATTTGATCGAATGGCAGGAAATTCTAAGAAAGAATCATATAAATAACTTTAGGTTAAATCGCTAAGATATGTATGCTTGTAATTAATCAAATCAACATAAGTGAAGATTATTGTACCAAATATGACATAATGAGACTTAATATCTTATTTCTCAGGATAGCGAGCGCAGTGGAATGCCAAGCATTGCTTAGTAATTCATGGTGTTTGGTTTTCCAACTGGCCATGAGCGGTCGTATCGTTAACTGTAAGCTGAACGGCATGCTCGTCTCGCCATTCATTGAAATAAAAAAAAACCCTAGATATCTTAACAAGTTGCTGTATGATATAAGCAGTTCGCCAAAGACAGTCGAAACCCTCATAAGGAAACTCTCGATTGTAGAGGACTTCCGTGTTTAGCAGTAGGCTAAGGCTAAATCCTCCTTTCTATATAAAAAGAGGCATTGATTCACAAAATTGACGATTATATAATATTCAGATAATTGTATGCATAACTAGGGCACTTCAAGTAGATTTAATGACCGAAATTACGATTTGAATGTTCTATAAAAAACTAAAATCAATACTGACTGTAGCTTATCTACACGATCGAGAACTCCAGTAGAAAGTTATGGCCTAGTCGATTATTTGATAAGGATGGAATATTGAAGTTATTTGTAGCAAGAGTAACTACTGGACATAATGAGACTTGACATCTTATGTCTTAGGATGGCGAGCGTAGTGGAATGTCAAGTATCTGTATCAGCCCATATACGTCCCACTGCTGGGCACGGGCCTACTCTACAATCGAGAGAATCGATTGAGAGTGGTTAGGCCATATAGTCCACCACGCTGGCCTAGTGCGGGTTGGCGGACTTACATACCGTAGAAATTGTTTAAAATCGCTACGGTATGCAGGTTTCCTCACGATGTTTTCCTTCACCGTTAAAGTAAATGTCAAGTATTGATTTGTAATTCATGGTGTTGTTTTGTTTTGCTACTGTCCATGAGCGGTCGTACCATCAGGCGAACGGCATGTTCGTCTCGCCATTCACCGCAATAAAAATCAATGTTTATAAAGAGTGGAGACCTGGTAAAGATGAGGCATAAGAGCAAGAACTGGGTGGTAAGATCATTGCCGAGGAAATCGTAATACATTTCAATTGAATTGATGGAAAGGTCAGGATTGAATAGATGGATTGCTGACTTAAACTGGACAGTAACAAATTTTATACGTCGTTTTTTGTAATAGATCACTGCCTGTAGGCTGTATCCATAATCAGAAATTTATCTTAGCACCCCCTACCTCACCGTTACCTAGACCGATACCGTAGCCAGGAATAGTGGGGCTGCCGGGATCAAAAACAGTTTATGGTACCCTGCCGAAATGTATCTTAAAAAATATCTATCACCAAGAAATGTTGACGACATTTCTTGGTGTACATACCGTTACTCTAGTATATTGTTGTAGCACTATGGTGACGAAAACCACAACACACCTCTGAGGGGGTCTGATACATATTGACGATTCTTTTTAAGGCTAATAAATATTCTTCTTGAAATTTGTTAAAAAGGTGTAACTAATATGTGGATTTGTTGAAAACTTAAATGATCAACATGAAAGCCAAAGCCGAGATTGAATGTATAGATAAACTAAATCTGAAGATGAATAAAGAGGTAATTTAGTTCCCATCATCAAATGAAACGAAAACAAAGTAAATCTACATTTGAATAACAGAGCAAAGCTACGGGATCTACCAGATGACGTCACGGGACATACATTCCACGCCTCAGATCCGTAGGTTTATCTGGATGATGTATCTTCGGGAAGATTAACGGGACGTGCGGATTCCATCCATCATACTAGGGATGAAGTGGGAATTTCTTGCAGAACTAATTAGTTCGTGCAATTGCAACGAAGTATTGCTGTATCTTTAATGAGATTTAGTTAAACTGATACGGATATCATAATAGTTTTAAGGTAAAATATATGTCATAAAATTATTTATACCTAATGTGATATTTCATCATCATCCACAGCTCGACTTTATCCGCTGATAACAAATGTAGCATCTGCTCTATCAGCTGTAATATTGTTGATATCAACAATAAATAATTCAGCCCAAATAAGTCCCATTGCAGGGTTCAGGCCTCTATTAAAATACAATTAACTGGATTTGGTCCAAAGTCACCTCGCTGGCTTATTGCGAATAGATTTAACCTTCATCATCATTCTCGTCATCGTCAGCTGCAGGAAGTCCACTTGACATTACATCATAGTTGTGTATGTCTAATAAATAAGTTTTCTAAATTAATAATAATACTAAAACCGAACAGCCTTTGATGGATTACAAAGCAGCTCCCCGGCTTCAACAAACTTCACTGCAAGTTTAATAACTTCCACGCTGGAGAGCATTTTAAGCCGTCTGTGTTTGCTGTAGACAAATGGGAAACTAGACGGTGCCTTAGTTTGGCAAATATTTGTGGTGTTGCGAATGGTTGTTACCAAATGGCGGTTTGAGGGTTTGTAATTGGTTAATGTTAGACTCGATTTTCAAATGTATGTGGACTTAGCACGAATCTAGAAATCTGTGGAGAACAAAAAATGTAGGGCTAATCCACTTTAAATCAAAAGAAAAGGATATTTACCAATCATTAGCATTCGTTAGGAGATGCACGGATTGTAGTGCGTACATTAGTTAGTTGTAATACGAAATGTTAAGTAAAATAAAGATGTTAGAACCTTTAGTACAGTAAAATTAATGGTACCTTGCTGGTTTTCAGTGAGGAAAAAGAGACACAGAATAGACAGATATAGAATAAGACAGCCAAACTATTAGGCACATCACGTCGGTTTTCTGTGACTCAATTTCAGCGCCCTGGTCTATTCGGCCTATTGTTATTCGAGCCTAAATTAGCAACAGAAATCTCTACTTTTAGGACAACAGATGATATACCGTTAAAGTTAAGAAGTAAATTTGAGACATAGACATCCCTGTTCAATTCTTACTGATCACAGAACAAAAGTTAAGCAACTTTTAGGGCCAGTAATTGGAATGATTAGTGGAGTTATTTGGTATTATTTGTTACTTCTCTTAGTTGTAAACTTGGTAATTCTTCCCAATACTTTGTCCTTACAAGTTGAAGCGATAAGTGATTAGATTGGGGACAAAGTTGCTCGATTATTCAAGGACCATTAAGAGATTACATAAATTATAAAAGTTGTTTTTGTAACTCGGTTTTTCTATTTGATTTATTCTGGAGTGGAGCTTTGAGTTCGGCGGTGTTGTTGCTGTTTGGGCTTAGATCTGAGATTCTGTTTGTTTTTATACAAGAAGTGTAGAAAATAAGCTAGCACTTAGAAAAAGATTAGAAATATGGCGCGTTTTTGGTCTTATAAAAGGGGGATAGCAGATGCATGAGTTATTGGGTCTTCAGCATTATCATTGATAGAAGCTAAGCTAAACGTAAACTATCTAGAAGGGAAATGTTTTATATCTTAAAAAAGTTGATACATTTAAAATTTAATTATTTGTATTTTGTCTCCTCTTTTTCTTCGTTATTTCATCTTCTAATGCTGGTAAATCTCCGATTTATAAGGAATGTGATATTAAGTGTGCATTGGTTATTATTATTATACATTAAAATAGGATTATAAATTATTATACAAAAAGAAATAGGAGTGATGGGTCCTGCAGTTCGTGCTTTTAAATCTGATATTGTTAAAAGATTCAGCTTCAATGTACAATTCAATTGCTGCCCTTCAATTGTACTTTAAAAATCCCCGTAAGAATAAATAATAATTAGTCGCGCAAAAACCCAATTGATATCAAATTGTATCATTTGTCTTTTTCATTAGTTTTTATGAAAGTTTATTGCTATTTTATTACATGTGCCATGTGCCGATGTATTTATGTGGCAGTCACCAGCATCCCGCGATATAAAGCCATCTAAACCAACGATAAATAATAATCATTGTTTTGTTTCTTATCTGTGAATAACTAAAATAGAAAATAATTATTTATAATAGGTAGTTTATCAATTCAAATGTTGGTTTAACGAAGATACATTTTATTGTTATATTTATTGAAAATTAGTGCGTGGTGGCCTGTTGGCAACGGACCAGACGCGGCTGCCTACACGTTCACGGTGGTCGCGGGTTCAAATCCCAGGGCACACCTCTGACTTTTCGTATTTATGTGTGTATTGATAGTCAATCACCACGCACTTTAACGGTGAAGGAAAACATCGTGAGGAAACCTGCATACCGTAGCGATTTTAAAGAATTTCTACGGTATGTAAGTCCGCCAACCCGCACTAGGCCAGCGTGGTGGACTATATGGCCTAACCACTCATAATCGATTCTCTCGATTGTAGAGTAGGCCCGTGCCCTGCAGTGGGACGTATATGGCCTGATATAGATAGATAGATATTTATTGAAATTAATTAACTTGCTTTATTATTGATCTGTTTTTTAATAGTTGGTAGAGTCCTGAATGCACAACTGAAAGTCCTATACCGTTTTGTTTTCTATTTTTATGGCTCTAAGGTTTTCATTCTGTGTGCCATTTGTTTTTTTTTCTTTTGTTGCCTGTCATTTACATGGATTGGCGCAACATCACTTTTCATGATGAACATGATTTGACTTATAATTTTAGAACAGGCAGCTTGCTTAATATTCTTTTACTTTTGGAGTAATTTTGTTAGTACTGAAAATACTTATTTTGTCGTAATCGATATCCCTACTCAAAAAAATGGTTTACGGTTCAATTCAGCGGCGTTCGAAGCGAAGCTCAGACCACTCCCGTGAAAGGAGTTGCTGCATGATCTTATTAATTTATGAGCTTATTAATTAAACAAATAATATTTACAAGATAAATAAGCTGCCTCGGTGGGCGTAGTTGTATTACGGTACGGCTACAAAGCTGAGGTCTCGGGTTCGAGTCCCGGGTCGGGCAAAGTGGTATTGGATTTTTCTATTCATTATCAGCCCGGAGTCAGGAATTTGAGCCCGATATGGCGATAGGCTCGCCCCCTATCACATCATGGGACGGAACATACAAGGCGAAATGTGGGTGTCCTGGTGGCGCCTCTGCCTACCCCTTCGGGGATAAAGGCGTGAGTTTATGTATGTATGTATGTAGATAAATAAGGATTTCGGTCTTACTCGACCGATTACCCACAATTTCTAAAACAAGTGTTTTGTGGCGTCGAAAATTTGTGAATTAAAAAAACCGTTTTAATACCATTTCCTCCGTAATTTGATCGTGTTAGGAATCCAAAACTCAACAAATATGGCTTGTTATACTAAAATGCTTGATTATTAATAATAATAGAAGCTGAAGGCCTTGAAGGAGTTCGTTACTTCGTCTTTTATTTAGCAACAAAACATCTGTACAATAAACTGCATTATCGCCGGCTGCAAAAACTGAAGCCTTAAATAGAAAATAGTTTGTAATTCTTATATTTATCTTGAATGTCCAAGATTATTTAAATAGACTAGAAAAAAGGAAAAACTTGGTAAATAAATGTCACAAAAAATCATGACTTCATTTGATGTCGAAATAATGGTGCTGGGTGAAAATTATCGGGATTCTTAAAGAAGTTTGAATATCGAAAACTGCTTAAATGTAAAAAAGAGTCAAGCGAGATATTTGATACAAAGGAAAATAATAATCCATCTCAAAAACAATTAATCTTGATTGCAGCTGTTAATGGTCCCCATGGCATCCCATAGGAGCAGAACAGGGACGAGTGACGTCACCGTCCGTGGTGTTAACGATCCATGACGTCACCACATCTCCGAGATGTCCTTCGATATACATTAACAATGCCGCTTATAGAGTACACCATGGGTTAGATATAGAAGCGGTAATGTATACGCATCATTGAGATAAAATCAGTGGTCTCTCGCATCCAGACTCATTTGAACGTGTGAGAATAATTTGTAAATAAAAAAATGAACGTTTTCCACCATACCGTTGGGAGGAACAAGCTTTTCAGGCAACCGTTGGCGATTGTTAAATTGGTGAGTTTTTAATTTGTGCAATTATAAAAAAAATTAAACTCCCTGTGTCAGCTGACAGCGATCGATTTTTGATTATATTTTTTAAACTATTTTTTTAATCGTGCAAAAGTGAACCGTTTTATTGCGTCAAGAAAATGGATCGTACATAACCTCGTGCGATATAAAAATTTACTTACGAAATTGGTATCCCAGCACTGTCACCGCACTTCAAAAACAACGATTCGTTTTTCGAATTTCGCAATTTAGTTTCGTATATTTTTTTGGTTTTAATTTTCTGAAATGTTTTGACTAAAACGCGAGCGCGATCCGGCCGTGTTTTTCGCGCTGGACACCGGCGTGCTAGACGACTGCCGCAAACTCCGTGAAAAATCAATAACAACCCCCGTCGATGTGCCCGCATGCGGAACTCGACACAAAACGTAACAGCGCTCCCCGGTTTCCGTATTATGTAACCGTGTTAGAGCGGGACGGGTATGTTTCTGGTGCTTCGTCCTCAACCACCCTCCGCGCGCCAATAAGCTACTACAAAATGGCGGCTGACGTTTGACGTTTAAGCGCCAAATGTGACGTTTGTTAATTCGATTGTAAATTACTTTTATCGATTGTGATGGCTTAATTATGCCAGTAAAACCAGTAAATAATGGTGTAATCCTTTCGTTTGTATCGATTTTGTCGTGGTTTTCCTTGTAAGGGCGTGAGGCGATTGTTGGGAGTTTCTCGTGTTTGTCGGTTTCGCGTGCATGGTTTGCTAACCTAGAAATGTCAATTTACGATTGCAGCTGTTGAGTCCTATATTTTCTAACTAGATGTTAATAACCTGCATTCGTTAGGGAGTTTTGCGCTGAATACAATTATTTTGGGGAAATTTTTAATTAGCACACGATGCTAGAATAATTGATTTTTTTCTGTACTTTTCTTTTAATCGTATATAAGTCTAAAATCTGAGTGAAATGCCTGAATTTTAATGTAAAAAAAGCATTTTTGAACCAGTTTTTGAATCAATTTTAAAATATTAAGGAGATTTATAAGGTCATTTTAGGATAATTTATATATTTTATTACTTTAGGTGAGGTTAGTTTTCAACTCCTATTTGTCCTTCTGATTATTTTCCTTGCCGGCTGAAGACAAGCTAATGTCCCTAAGAGATTCGTCGAGCTTCAGTGTTCGAAGTCAATTCCTTGCGTGCTTTTGATCCTGGCTGACAGGAGTCGCAGTGGTGGATAAGTCGGTGGGATAGTCTTTTGTTAATTTATGATATTATATTGGTATGTTTTGGATGGTCTTGACGTAAATATAATATACGGTGATGTCATGCCCATACTCATTGAAATGGCATACGGAATATCGCGTCAGCGGTTCGTTCACATAAAATGATATTACTTTGAACATTGTGTGCGGCTGGATATATTTTTTGTAGATGGTCATTACGGCATATGTTTATGATTTGCATTGAAAAGATTAGGATCTGAACTGGCATTTTAAATAATATATTTACAATATTTTGATAGCAGTTATAAGGTGCAGAACAAGATAGACATTCCCGGAGACTCGCTGAGCTTCCGGTGTCATTAAAGTGCGTGTCACTGTTGATCCTGGCTTACAGGAGTTGCAGTGGCGGGTGTGAGGGTGGGACAGTCTCCATAGCTCGTAACAGTCATGGAGTAATTCAATGTCTTTATGTCTCCACTAGTATGTATATAGAATGCCTTCATGGGGGTACCTTTAAATAAATTCAGAAGGACGATAATGCAACTAATAATCATATTAAATTTGTCATACTTTCCTTGAGTCTTGATTTTAATTTATTAAAAGCAGAAAAAATAATCTTTGTTATTTTGGTGTCGCTGTTCATTGTTGTTTTTTTTTATATTTTGTATTTTTTTGTTTTGTGCTCCATTTTGTGTACCAACTGGGCACTTATGTGTCACTTGAGCTTCTCTTTGAAAACCAGTGTCTAAGCTGAAAGAGTACCTAGCCCATTGTTAATTAGTAATAGGCAAAAAAAGTATTTAGTTTGACACAAATGTTGCGCCAATAATAAAAATAATTTCATTTCATTCATTTACGAAGTGAGAGATAAACATCTTATACAGGGTGATATTGTCATATGGTATATTATTTCACCCAAATGTTTCTCATCATCCCAGGTGACATTGTACAAAAATTGAAGAAAATCCGAGATGTTTTTTTTGTCAAAAATCGTTATTTTAGATTCCACGATTTTAGCCTAGTGTGTGTGTCCTAGTGGCGCCTCTGCCTACCCCTTCGGGGATTAAGGCGTGAGTTTATGTATGTACGATTTTAGCCATCCCGTATAGATACGAGTATTTTTAATGCTTAGTTGAACTTGTACTCGATTCAGGAACCTGAGCCATGAAAACACTTGTACCTATACGGGTTGATCCAACGCCGTGAGAACTAAAATCGTAATTTTTTGCAAAACTAACTGTTATTTTTTGTCAACTTTGTATAATTTTTTCTGGGGTGGTTAGAAACATGTGGTATAAATTATATAACATATGTCAATATCACTCTTTAGATACATTAATAACTCATGATCGAATTCAATAGCTATTAGAAGACAATGGGCAGCTTTGTCTGTTTGTGAAACGCCTTTATTGACTACCCAAAGGCGTGTGTGAAAATTGTAATAGTAAATAATTTATTATCGTCATCAAGTATCACATTTTGGGTCAGAGATAAGTTTAGTGAAATGTAATATACTTCAGCCTACATCCTTGGCGTTTCAGGCGTGATTATACACCTTTATCTTACAATGTGAGTTATGTACCTATATATGTTAATGTTTACTCTGGCTTAAGATTACTCTAAAAAAATGGCTAGGCTAATGCGCAAAGGCTTAAATAAGATCACCAGCTTGTAAGCACTAAAATAAATTGATGAAGGTTCAATTCCCGTCTTGGTCAATATTTGCGTGGTTGTCTAGGAATGTGTGCACATGAAATAAATATTTGTGAAACACATCCCCAATAAAGACGTATTACTAATATACATACTAAAAGATCCTAATATAAATTCATGCCTTTTACCCAGAAGGGGTATGCAGAGGTGCTACCAGGATACCCACATTTCGCCTTGTATGTTCTGTCCCACGATGTGATAGGGGGCGAGTAATAATTTTACAAAAACTATACTGACCTATAATAATATTATAAAGAGGAAGGTTTTGTGTCTTTGCATTGAATAGGCTTTGAAACTACTGAACCGATTTGAAAAATTCTTTCGCTGTTGGGAGCTACCCTATCCCCGGGTGACAGAGGCTATATTACATTGTCAAAAAAAATAGGGATCCTTACTAAAACTCCAATAATCTAACCCAAGGTGTAAGAAAATATTAAATATTCTTTATATCGCGTGCGTTGCGAAAACTATAATTATTTATGTTATTGATGTAGACTGAACTCAAAAACTATCTGCGAGCCGAGCCGATAGTATACGTATACATACAAAGCTAAAGATTTTGTTTATGTGTAAGCCCTAAGTGCAGGAACTGCTGGTTCGAATTGGACAGCCTCTGTGGCGCAGTTGGTTAGACGCCGCCTGTGAGAGGTCGCGGTTACGATCCCCGCACCGAAACAAATATTTGTGTGATCGACAGGTATTGGTTCTGGGTGTCTGTGAGACCGAAAAAATCTCTTGTAGTTTCTGATACCCACGACACAAGACTCGATCTTAGTGTGGGGTCAGGACTATGTATGTGACTGTTGGGTGTAATTAATTTAAATGAAAAATTCTAGTAGTTTTGGATAGGCCACTTACAGAGGAAGTTTAAGGGTATCGATTTATCCCGGAATAACTTTATTATACGGGTTTAGTCGTGAGTAACATTTCTATATAAATTCATAATACAATTACCTCACAAATAACACGGTCATTTTGTCTTTTCCATGACATTATCTTCACTAAAGAGTATACAGGTGACATAGCTCTTTGCTTTTGCTAAAATTAATTAATAAATATTTCGCAAGCGGCCCTGGCATAATAATGTGTTCCGCTTGCCATCGTCCCCATTTAACTTACAATCTTTATGCGGCTGTTTTGTCCCTTTATAGGCTGTTCGGTAATTTTTTTAGACCTAAATAACTCTTTATTTAGTAATAATATGCTGATTTGTTTTAAATTTAATTTGGTGAATAAATATTGGGAAGACCCTATTTCATAGAGTATTGAATTCCAATTTTTGTTTATAAAGGTCGCTTTATTTAAAATGAAAACGTTGAAGAATATTTTATTTTTATCGTTTCACAACCGGCGTCTAACCAACTGCACCGCTGGTTGTCATAAATAAAATAATCAATAAATACACACATTGACATAAAAAATAGTATCATTTTCAGTCATGAACTTTTTCTCGATAAAACAATTAAATTCAATGTTTGTTGTTACACTTGGTACCCGTACTAGGCCAGCGTGGTGGACTACTCGTATGTGGCCTAACCCCTCTCAATCGTACTATTGATTGTAATGGAGGCTCGTGCCCTGCAGTGGGACCTACATGGGCTGATAAAGTACAGTTAGTGCAAACGGACATTACCCGCCATGGGTTATGCGACTCGGAATCCACTGCAACTTACAAAATGGGTCAACGTACCATACGATTCATTAAAACACTATAATATGAAACCATATTGTGCTTGTGTTACGACTGAAGAATTTATTAAGGAAACCTTTCTTTGTTATCTTTTATAGCCGCGATAAAACTACAATGTATACAAAGTGTATTGCAATAAATGTCCATTGGCGAAATGGTTTTCTCTTGCGAAAAGATTATTCCGGCGTGAAAGAGATGATATATTTACGTAGGCTGAAGGTGACACGCATATAAGACGTTTCTATGATAGTTTTTCCACTACCGCCCACAGAGGTCGTATATGAATATTTTGATAGCGATGAATGACGAGATGAGCATGCCATTCGCCTGATAGTCACACGACCGCTCATGGATAGTAAAACCAAACAATACCACGAATAACAAAGCAAAACTTGACATTCCACTGCGCTCGGCATGAGACATAAGATGTTAAGTCTCATTATGTCCAGTAGTTACTCTGGCTACAATGTCCTTCAAACCGGCACACAACAGTGCATTTACACTGCTGGTTGTTTTTGTTTGGAAGAAATAGACAACTAGGATTTTGCTTAACTTGGGTTTTAGCAGTATCTCACTGAAATCTGTGATACATTGCTATTGAGCTTCTCAAAACCGTGAAGCTAACACTTTGCTGTGGAGTTTTTTTAAGAATTGCTGACGGCCAAATACTGCTTTCCTCTTCTCGTCCTTCTTCCTTCATTCTCCTTCCAAGTTGAGACTGGTAATGCCATCCAGCCCTAATTCCTTACCTATTCAAAATACGAGTGAATTTGTACGATTGAATAATGAGTAAGTTAATCAATTATAAATAATTAGTTTAGTTTTTTTAAATATCTTTTCCAAAATATTTTTTTATAATATAATAATACTCCCTCTCTCCCTTCAGCCACAGGGAACCCTCTGGCTTAAACATGCCTCCCTAATGATTTCCATATTAGAATCAAAAGTTCCAAAGCTATTTTAAAGTTTGTTTGTAAAAAGAGCAATTTCTAAATGGATATTGGAGTGGAGAATAATAGCATGCATTCGTTTACTAGTTTTTATTCGCTCTGTAGACTTTGTGGGTGACGGCCAGGGCATTTTTTATGGTGTATCGATTTATACATCTAACATCAAACATAGTTGAGCGAAGCCTTTTTGGTGTTGAAAGCTGTAAGAAAATTATATAATCGTGATTTATTAGATAGTGACTGCCTCGGTGGCGTAGTTGTATTACGTTACGGTTTCAAAGGTGAGGTCTCGGGTTCGTGTCCCGGGTCGGGCAGTGATATTGGACTTTTCTATTCATTATCAGTCCGGAGTCAGGAATTTGTGCCCGATATGGTGATAGGCTCGCCCACTATCACATCGTGGGACGGAACATACAAGGCGAAATGTGGGTGTTCTGGTGGCACCTCTGTCTACCCCTTCGGGGATAACGGCGTGAGTCTATGGATGTATGTATGATTTATTAGATTTTAAAATACATTGAAAATATTGCAGCTGTTTCTTTTAAATCTGTTCTATTTTGGCCATAAATTATTTTCACGCCAGTATTTTTCTTATTTAGAACCCCCGATGTCTTTTTCTAAGCCCGTATTCGTATGTTCTATTTTGCATATTAACTATGCTACAAAGGTTGTCAAGGGATAAAGATATACTTACTTAAAAATACGGCTGGTTGACATTGACATGACATTGCTTTAACCTTACCTTTAATGCTATTGGTAGATTTTAATTACCATCGAATTTGTTATGGAGGATCTTCAGGCTTTCTCGTAATATTTTCTTTTACTGTTTAGGCAAGGGATAACAGACAGCCCTCGTGGGTTAAAGTCAGCTGTGAAAAGACAGAACGCGAGTTCAATAACCGCACCGAGACAAACGTTTATTACGACCCACCAATATTGTTATGAGTCCAAAATATCTCGTTGTTCCTTAAAGAACACAAGACCTCTTTATTTCTAAAAGTACAGGCCTATATCTTTAAATATATCAATTTAATTAACTTTATACCTGAGTTTTCAAGTATTAAAAGTTCAACAACCCTTATAATAGACCTCATATCCTTTGAAGTCCTGTAGAATGTATTCATAAATCATATTCAGAAACCTCCAGACTTGGCTCTTTATTGTACAAAGGTGAATGCCTTAGGTTCCAGCTGAAGTGACGCAATGCAGCAGTGTTTTTGTAAGTTGGCTGCAATGCCGAGGTATTTGGCCGCTGGGTTATCTAACTTAGTGATAAGAATTGATAATAAATTGCCTTCGTGTATTGTTTTTTGCTGATTTATTTCGGGCTGTAGATATCGATTTTTAGGAGGTCAGAATGTTGTTATTTTTTATGTAAATTATTTTAATAAATTAATTTAAATTAGTCATTTTTATTTTTACAAATTAGTGTTTCAAAAATGCCTATAGTCCATTAAAAATATTTATGTGAAATATAAAAAATATATATTCCAATGCAATATTGTAATTTAATAATAATAATAAGTTAATTCATAATCAACTTCACGAAACAAAATGATTTCACACAAAGGGTATTAATGTACAAATTTGAAATTATGTATTGTAATTGTATGGATTTTAATAAGCGCTATATTTTAATTGCCTATAAACCAATTTGAATTAACTGATCTTGTAATTGTACGCTTTATTGGTGTAGTAATGTGTATGTGTTGTGAATCATGTCTTGTGTATGACTTCCATTACACCGACCTATCAAAATGTCAGTTTGTGGTGTCAGTTTGTTGATTTCAAAAGCAATTAAGGGTAATGCCCTGTTCCCACACATTCGTGGGCTTAAAGAAATGTAAGAATATGAAATGAAATGACATGTAAGAATATGAAATGAGTAAATTTTATGGCGATATTTATGTTTATTTCCGATATGACGATAGGCTCGCCCCCTATCACATCATAGGACGGAGTATACATGGCGAAATGTAGGTGTCCTGGTGGCGCCTCTGCCTGCCCCTTCTGGGAGAAAGGCGTGAGTTTGTGTGTGTAATAATATCAGCTTTTAGTATGGGAAATTTAAAATTAATTTACTAATGCTTTTTCCAAATTATATTTTATAATATGTACATTGTACATGGATGGGTTAAAAAAGGACTTAAAATAGATTTAATTCGTTAGCCTTTTTTAAATCTTGTCAACTTAGCAACTGTCCCGCCCCCACACCCACTACTGCAACCCCTGTAAGGATCGACGGCAGCCAGCATTTTATTGACACTGAGCACTGTAGCTCAGCCGGTCTCTAGAAATGTTTTAATTGTCTTAGACGAGCGAAGAAATTAATCAAATAGTGAAGTTAATAGGAGTTGGGAATAGTCTAGTTAAATTGCCTTAAACCCACTTAAAATATTCACTGCTGAATATCCAACCATAATTTAGTTAAAAGGAAATGCTCTTCTACACGGTATTCGAACCCATTAACACCACGCATGCTTCGCGTGTTCAAAACCACAAACCACGCTATTTTAATTAACTATATTTACTTCTTTTAAATCCACAAGTTTGTAAGCATTTTAGACTGTATTGTTTTAGTTCAAATACATTTTGTTAGCCTACGTGGCGTAGTAAGTTAATACCGACTGAGAGACAAGATATCGTGATATCGATTCCTGCAACGAGACAAATGTTTAACGACCCACAAATATATGTTGTTTGGGTGTTGTAAGGCCAAAATAATGTGGTGTAGCTTCTGATAACTATGACTCAATAATTGTACGTTACTCTGGGTCTAGGAGACTGTCCCGCCCTCACACCCGCCACTGCAACTCCTGCAAGCCAGGATCAACAGTGGCACGCATTTTAATGACACTGAGCATTGAAGCTCAGCGAGTCTTCGGGAATGTCTAACTTGTCTTTAACCCGCAACGAAATCAATCAAAAAGCTAAATTAATAGGAGGAGTTGGAAATAAATTATTGTCCACTTCCCTCCCTAATAAAGCGGGTGACAAAACAATGAACTAAACTCATACATTAACTCACGGCTTTTTCTCAGAAGGGGTAGGCAAAGATGCTAACAGAACACCTACGTTTCGCCTTGTGTGTTCCGACTTCCGTCCCACGATATAATAGAGGGCGAGCCTATCGCCATATCGGGCATCCATTTCTAACTTCGGGCTGATAATGAATTGAAAATCCAATATCAGTTTGCTTACCCAGGATTTGGACGCGAGACCTCAGCTTTGTAACCCTACCGTAGTACAACTACGCCACCGAGGCTTTCAATGTTTTAATTACACTGGTCAACAAAAAAACAACTTTTGCATGTAACATGAAAACTTTTGTCTAGTTATGTTTAGGACAAGGATAAGGAAACTAGAAATAAAATTAAAATGCTTCAAATACGAATAGTTTTTTCGTAATACCATTTTGTAACATTTTGGAATTTTTCAATTTTTATCAACAAAAAGAAGTTATTTCGATTTATTGCAACATTAATATGAATTTTCTTTTACGATTTTCGTCTGTATTTTGCTTCAGGAACGTCTCGTTTTAATGTCCAACTGTAATCTGCTAACATACGTGGGCTCCACTTGCCCTCATATCGTTTTTCTATGATAGAAATGTATTGATGGAATCTTTCATCGTGATCATCGCTGACGGCGCCCAAATTTTCAGAAAAGAAGTCTAAATATGTATTAAGAAAATGTATTTTCAACGACATATTAAAGCCCAAAGCCTTTTAAGTACATAAAAGCTCCGCGATAATACATTTATAGTCACTTGACCGGTAATTTCCTAGAAAATTGGAAGTTACTTTCATGAAAGATTCCCAAGCTGATTTTTCTAAATTATAAGCTTTTCTTTAAATACATCATCTTTCATCAATTGCCTGATTTGAGGGCTAACAAATATCTCTCCCCTTCCTCTTTAATTTTTGCTTTACTTAGCTTAGGAAATTTTTCTTTCAAGTATAAAAAGCCGTCATCCCTGTTGTCCATAGCTTTCACTTTGTGGTTCTCATACCGGTAGATCTTCACTATGAGGGATCGTTCTTTTAGCTGATGACAGGTCAGGATTAATTGTAATACCTTTTGTATCAGTAAGACAAAAAAACAATCAGATGAGTGGTTCGTTGGTTCCGTCCAAATCATAGGGATTGCAAAAGGTATAGATCGCGATCTTTTCGCCCATCCAGTGAGGAGACCCACGCAGGTACCACAACAGACGTGTGGAACCCACGTTTTGTCTTGTTATTCGATGGCGAAGCCAAAATACTGTTCATATAACTTAGATAGTAATGGTGTCAATTTCCTTCGCTGAGTTTTGAAAGTATTGTCACCACAAATGTAACAAAACTTGTCAGGATCATTTTGACACTTTCTTGACATTATTTAAGAATAACTTAACTCTAAAAACAGAACAAAACACTACATTCTTCAAATAAACAAACTCTCTGAATGCGAACGTGAAACAAAAACGGTCAATTTTTAATTTTGTGGTTAGTACCTGTAACACGAAATCTAGATCTAATGGAATCAAAATAAATATGGTAATAAAATGAGGATAGGTAGGTAATTTAAAATTAGCAAGCACCTTTTTTGTTACAAAATTTTGTTGACCAGTGTTATCAATTCATGCTATCTATTACTAATTAGTATAATTTCCTACTTGGTCTAATTAGAACATGTATTCGCGAAACGTGTTTAGAATCTAGGTAAGCCGCACTGATTTAAACTATTGCAGGTCATTGACCTATCGCTTAAGAGTTTTTTTCGGCAAACCGTTAATCTTGATTTTACGCTTCACAGCTTTACATTGACGGCCTTAATCATAGACAGAATTAAAACATATTTTAGTTATCGAATGTTTTGTCCAATTCGAACCACTTCAGAACTCAGTTTGAGCGAAGAAGACAAAACATTCGATAACTCAAATAGGTTTTAAATCATTCTATGAATAAGACCATGAGTGTTTATAGCTTATAACTGAGTCACAGAAACGATAATATATTTTAACACGATACTCTTCGTTTTGGTTAGTTTTGATGTCGAAGTTCACTGTGTGAGTTATTCCGACTTGAATATCGCAAATGAATTATTTAGGATTTTGGTCATTATGGTGTTAAGGTGGCGACTGACAATTGTTACCACAGGGTGCTACGCAATATTCACAGCGAGCATTTGTGTTACACCGTAGGCTAAAATAGTGAAGATAGTTACTGACCAGTGTTACGGGGCGTAACGTAACATGTTATAAAGCGAGCATTCGTGCAGTCAGTACATGGAAACAAGCACGAACATTGTATTATTGTGTTAAGTACGTGTGGTTTACTATTTCGAGATGTAATATTATTGTCCAAGTAAGAAAGGCCACATCCGTTAGCCAAACCTTAATAACTGCCCTGTTAATTCCAGCAACAAGGAACATGTTTTATAGCGATGAATGGCGAGACGAGCATGCCGTTCGCGTGATGGTAAGCGATACGACCGTTCACGGACAGTAGCAAAACCAAACAGCATCATGAGTTACAAAGCAATGCATTCCACTCCGCTCGCCATCCTGACATTAGATGTTAAGTCTCATTATGTCCAGTAGTTACTGTGTTAATGTCCTTCAAACCGGAACACAACAGTGCATTTACACTGCTGTTTGGCGGGAGAACTAGACATTGCGGTGGTACCTACCCAGGCGGCCTCTCACATATGAGAGACCTACCAACAGTAGGTAAACATATTCTCTAAAAAACAAGGAATATGTACCTAAAACTCCACAAATATTACACTTCAATATTGTCGCCGTATCGCCATATTGGCTACAGTCGTCCTTTGAACGTCTCCTTTTGGCAATAGTTGAGCGTTTCTTTTGTTTGTAAAGGTAGTGGAATTTGTAACTATTACGTAGTTGTTTAAGTTTGAAAGTATCTGAAGTATTTTCACAAGGGCGGCCGTGACCGAAACTACGGGGGCCGAAGAATTCGAAGGTTTTAAGTAAATATACACGCTTACTCGTAAATACCTTTGTAAAGGGCTGTATGTATATTGTATCTACAGTACAAATTATTTATTTTGTTATGTATTGTTTAACTTTTATTTTCAAATAATAAGAGTGTGACTGCCTTGATGGCGTAGTTGTACTACGGTACGACAACACATACGGGTTCGAATCCCGGGTGGAGCAAAGTGATATTTGATTTTTCTATTAATTATCAGCCCGGTGTCAGGAATTTGTGCCCTATATGGCGATAGGCTCGCCCCCTATCACATTGAACATACAAGGCGAATTGTGGGTGTCCTGGTAGCACCTCTGCCTACCCTTTCTGGGGAAAAGGCGTGAGTTTATGTATGTATGTAATAGTGTAGATCCGACAATACCTACAAATATTTTAATGCTAATGAGTGGTTATTGGCTTG
The DNA here is from genome assembly GCA_949752805.1 of Deilephila elpenor. Lineage (NCBI taxonomy): Eukaryota > Metazoa > Arthropoda > Insecta > Lepidoptera > Sphingidae > Deilephila > Deilephila elpenor. Next base: position 8,561,776 of record OX457119.1, read on the forward strand.
GAATTCTTTAACGCAGTAAAGAAACAAGGATTCACATATTTTTACATCAAGCATAGGGATTCTTATTCACAGCACACTACTTTTTATTACTACTTTTTACTACTTTTTATTATTAATACTAATAACTAACTATAATAATTACTACTTTTTATTCACAGCACATTTATTTTGTAGTTACCTCTTGACAATATAATTTCGGATTTTCTTTGAATTTTCGTAAAAACTTAGTGGCAGCGCCTAAACGTTGTATATTTTATTTTTTATAATATTTAAAAATATTAAATCATACCTTTATCTGTCTTCTATAATATTGAAAGGGACTAGGACTTGTCCACCTATTTATGTAATTATTTCAAATAATTTTACATAAAGAAAATATAAGGATTCATAAAGCATTAGGATTGAACTTGAGACTTCAGCCCTGGCAGAAAAAACACACAGAATATTACGAATGCAGTGACTTGATTTGTGAACTATACTTATAAATTACTATAAGATACTTATAGCGCCATCTCTACTAGCATTTATAAAACTCTTGTAAGCATCGGTTAACTATCACCTTATCAATTAGTATTACTTGTAAAATCTAGATGGCACTGATCTGATATTAGTTTTTACTTTGTATCACTAGATGGCGTTATCTTAAAAATATGCTCAATATTGTGGTTGGACGGTTTTCCCAAGCTTTTATTATACTGAAAGACATTTTTACGAGGGCAGCATGTTAAAGCAATTATTCACAAAATTCATTATATAGTTTTATGTTTGCGGAGGTAGTAAAATTATAATTAATTTATCGATTAAACATTCGTTTTGCGCTCAACGAGGCGGCAATTTCTGCGAAATCTTCCCGTTTATAGTTTTATGACGTCATCGGTGGTGTAAAACAATCAACGAGCGCAGGATATTACGAAAGGATTTACGATAGTCACGGAACTAGTAATATTCAAGTGTTTTGCTAGAGTTAGAAGCCAAAAGCCTATAATCAGAATAGCGGCTGAAAAGTTCTACATAGATATATAAACTCACGCCTTTATCCCAGAAGGGGTAGGCAGAGGCGCCACCAGGACACTCACATTTCGCCTTGTGTGTTCCGTCCCATGATGTGATAGGGGGTGAGCCTATCGCCTTATCGGGCTGATACTGAATAGAAAAACCCAATATCCCTTTCCCGACCCGGAATTCGAACCCGAGACTTTGTAATCATACCGTAGTACAACTACGCCACCGAGGCAGTCAAATACTATAAAATACTATAGACGAATAAAAATGACGTACCTACTTTAATCAACCAAACATAAAATTGCTTATTGAAATATTATTCTCATTAACGCAGGCATTGCTCCAAAATTTTTGTGATATTTATAGGCTTTGAACTGTGACGTTCTATTCTATTCCCGGGAAGGGAAAATTAAATTGTGACTTTTCAGGATTGAGAAATCTCATGAGATGACTCGAATCTTTATTCCCGGCATGGTTAGGGATTCGTCTTCTATCATATTTTAAAAGCAAATAAAGTTTGCGATTTGTCGATAACACAAATAAATTATATTATGTCAAAAATAAATTAAATAATCTTTATTCTCAAGGAAATTACAGAGCTCCATTCTCTTGATTATCCTTTGGAAGAACATATTTGTATTACAAGTTGCTCGTTCTCGAGAAGGAAGTAATTTTGGCACAAGATTCAAGATTGTGCGATTTCCATTATTATAATTTATAATATGAAATGCGTTGTTGCGTAGGAGACGTAAAATTGGCTGAGGAATGAGAAGTGGCGGGAGTATGAAGATGTAGAGCCTTACATTAATGACGTAAAAAGTTGAGTCTTATTTGATAAAACTTGTACCGATGGGTCGACTAGATTGGGTGTGTGATTGATATCAAAACGATACTTTAGCTTTAACGAACTGATGCAAGGCTCTACCAATACTATTCCAGCTGTTACTTTACTTCAGATTTCAGAAAGTTAATAAATAAATACATCCAACAGTCACACACATATGTATGTGACTGTTAGTTACAGGACTATTCCTGACCCCACACTAAGATCGAGTCTTGTGTCCTGGGTATCAGGAACTCCGAGAGACTTTTCGGTCTCACAAACACTCCGAAACAACAAGTATTTGTTCACATAAACATTTGTTTGTTGACTGCCTCGGTGGCGTAGTTGTATTACGGTACGGTTACAAAGCTCGGGTCTCGGGTTCGAGTCCCCTGTCGGGCAAAGTGATATTGGATTTTTCTATTCATTATCAGTCCGGTGTCAGGAATTTGTGCCCGATATGGCGATAGACTCGCCACCTATCACATCGTGGGACGGAACATACAAGGCGAAATGTGGGTGTCCTGGTGGCGCCTCTGCCTACCCCTTCGGGGATAAAGGCGTGAGTTTATGTATGTATGTATGTAAACATTTGTCTCGGTACAGGGATTGAACCCACGGCCCCTCGTTTCACAACCGGCATCCAACTGCGCCACTGGTTGTCATAAATAAAATACTCAATAAATACACACATTGACATAAAAAGAGTCATTTTCAAGCTAGTGATAAAATAAATAAGTGTTACGCAATTTTCAAAACTTCGTTAACCTATTTCACGCGACATCAATATTTTAAAACACCACTTTATTAGTTTACTGAATTACTCATCGATAGCTATATTTAAACTGTTTAATATGTCTTTTCTATTCTTTAATATGTAAAGGTTGTCTGGAAGAGATCGCTCCAAGCGATGAGACCGCCATTTGTAATACCATTTTTATTTTTTCTTTCTTTCTGTAGTTTACTTCTTTGTATTGGTTTACAATAAAGAATATTGTATTGTGTTGTATTGAATCTCATACAAATGCTATTGCAAGACTCTACCTTTTATAAAACGCTTCACTTCATTTTCAAATAATTATAGTTTGCTTCAGGTTCTTCTGAATCGTTTCTTTTTCAGGATGTCACTGACTAGAATATACGTTGTATGCAGTAGATCTGTAACCGTTTTTTTTTTTTTTTGTGTTTTGGCAACTGATTCTGCTGCGTTGAGAATATTACTGCCAGTGTCAAGTGACTAGTGAGTCATTCATATCATTTTGTAGGGTAAAAAATACAAGCGATCGAGACTAAAAACTATAGAGAAATACGTTACTGATGCGAATGATATGTAAAATACATACAGACATGTAAGGTTAGTTTATAACTTTATGTTATACATATTTAAATAAGTAACTAGTGCTTTTAAGGCCGGTTTATTTTTAAGGCTTAGAATGGATGCGAGGTTACAGGGGAGCGGAACCTTATTTCTAATCAATAAGTCATATAATGATGGAGAGGAGTACCGGGTGCAATTAAAAAATATGTGTGTCATGGAGCCTTCATCAAGACCGCATTCACACAAGGAAGAATCCCTGACGTGCAATTTGCACAGATGAACAGACGATGAGCAGTGACCAATTCTCAACCGAGAAATAATTGCTGATATATGCTTGCTGAGCATCTGTAACCGTGAGGACCTGATTTTAATTGTTTTTTTAAACAAAACAAGACAGGTAAACCATCGTTAGACGTCGGTTTCTGTGAAAGACAAGTACCGCTAGGTTGAACCAACTCATGAGTGGTCCAATTTGTGTCGAAATTCTGTCAGGTACTAGAATTTTTTTATTGCATTGAATGGCGAGATGAGCATGCCATTCTCCTGATAGTAAGCGATACGACCGCTCATGGACAGTAGGAAAGCCAAACAACACCATGAATTTCAAAGCAACCTTTGACATTCCACCGCGCTCGCCATCCTGAGACATAAGATGTTAAGTCTGATTATGTCCAGTAGTTACTCTGGCTATAAATTCCTTTAAACTGGAACGCAACAGTGCATTTACACTGCTGTTTGGCGACTAGAATACTAGAACTACCCTGGTGGAGGAGGAGACCCATGCTCAGTAGTCTAATAAGTGTTGGGCTCTACCATTTTTGCACATTTAATTGACTGCCTCGGTGGCGTAGTTGTATTACGGTACGGTTACAAAGCTGAGGTCTCGGGTTCGAGTCCCAGGTCGGGCAAAGTGATATTGGATTTTTCTATTCATTATCAGTCCAGAGTCAGGAATTTGTGCCCGATATGGTGATAGGCTCGCCCCCTATCACATCGTGGGACGGAACATACAAGGCAGAATGTAGGTGTCCTGGTGTCGCCTCTGCCTATCCCTTCGGGGATAAAGGCGTGAGTTTATGTATGTATGTATGTAATTATCTATATGAAAAACCCTCAGAGAGAGCCTATGTTCAGTGACTTCCTAAAGCTGAAGAGAGGGAGAGAGAGAGAGAGGGAGGGAGAAGGAAGACAAGCAGTACTCAGAAGGGCTATTAACCACGCTACTGGTCTGTCGGGCGGTCAATCCGTCAGCATGTTCGGCGTGCCAGTGCCAACTGATTCACTCGGATAATGTTGTCATTACTATGGGAACCATGTAGTAGAGCGAGTTGTTGTCGAGTTAGGAGTGAGAATTTCCAACCACCGACTTCGGGATCACTGAAAACAAAAGCAAGTTGTTACTTTACGGCAGCTTCCATGGCGCAGTTGGTTAGACGCCGCCTGTGAAACGTGAAGCCGCGGGTTCGATCCTAGCATCGAGAAAAATCTTTGTTTCATCCTCTGTGGATATTTGTTTCGGGTCTGGGTATTTGTGAGACCGTAAAGTCTTTTGTAGTTCTTGATATCCACAGCACAAAACTCTATCTTAGTGGGTTAGGTCTATGTATGTGACTGTTGGGTGTATTTATTATTTATTTTATTAATTATTCTATGAGAAAATGTATACCGGTGTGTACACTCGTAGAGTCGACTCATACAAATTACAATTTTAACGAGCTTCAGCAATATTCTACCAGTTATACCGGGTATATCAAGACTGCAACCGAAAACGAAGCCGGGTACTAGTTTTAGTGGATGCAAATAAAAATTTCGTCAAAAAAGAGACAGATATTTTTTTAGATTTTTTTAAAAATCATCGTGTTTGGGTGGTAAATACCTAGTTTTTGCGAAAATTCTAATTTAAACCCTTACGTACCATTGCGTGTTTAAAAATAAAGAAGTGTACATCACTATTTTAGGAAAACTATGTATATATCACCTAAATACGACGATAAGTAAAAAATTCCATAAAAAAAGTCGTCGTCTTTTTTTGCGAAATTTTTATTTGTATCGTTCTGGCTCTAGTTTGTTTTTTTTGTATGGCGGTTATATAAATTCAATGATTATTCGCAGTTTGGGCAGAGTATTATCTGAAAGATGATTGTCCACATAATTTATACTAACTGTTACTGTGTCTCTTCTACACCTAACGTCAGAATAAGATAAAATCTTGTTGGACACTGTAGCTAGTTTTACAGCTTTGCGTATGATGGTCACTGCAGCACCCAACCGGTATCCGTGTATGTTTCTTGTGGCTATGTTCGCCAATTATATTATTAATTTCCAACTCTATCAATTTGTTTTTCTTTTTGATTCATTTCCATGCAGAGATTCGGACTCCAAGAGATTGAGATAGATTGATTTACCTTCGAACACACATTGCGTTTTCCGTAGTAAGTGTGTCGTCACAACCCACACCGCCAAACGCTGGAGAACATCTTTTTATAGAGGTGGAACTTTCACACCAGAAACTTCTTTTAGGCGTATACTACTGTCCCTCGCTCCGTATTGACTTCTTCTCTTCTTTTGAGATCATTCTTGAAAATTTTGTCTCCTCGTACAGTCAAACCATAATTATGGGTGATTTCAATACCTGTCTCCTTAAAAATTACTCCCGTTCTTCCTCTCTTCAATCCATTGTCCAATCCAATAACCTTTTTATTCCTTCACTCTCCGCTACTCACCATTTTCCAAATTGTACTCCTTCCCTTCTTGACCTAATGTTTGTCTCGTCACCAAGCCATGTTGCCAAACATGGCCAATGTCCTGCTGATGCCTTTTCCTATCATGACCTTTTATTTCTATCCTATCGTGTCCGTCCACCCAAACCCTCTCCCAAAATAGTGATGCAGCGAAATTTTCGGGGGATGAATCTTGCTAATCTTTGTAAGGATGCCGTCAACATTGACTGGAGTGCGCTCATGGCTTCTGACTGCGTCGATACCAAACTCAACATTTTCATAGAAGAAATCATTAGACTCTATGACGTGCATGCTCCTGTCCGAAAGATCAGGCTTAAACATCGACCATCTCCCTGGCTTACTGCTGATATCAAAGCTCTGCTTTCAAAAAAAGCATCAGCGAAGTCCAGATACAAATGTCGTCCCAGCGATTTAAACTGGGAAAAATATGTGAAGATCCGGAATCACTGCAAAAAGGTATGTAGAAATGCTCAACGCCGATTTATTCATAATTCAGTTGAAGATGCTGATCAAGCGAAAGTTTGGAAATTTCTGAAATCTCTGGGAGTCGGAAAATCGTGTCATGATTCAATTTCTAAAAATATTAATTTAAATTCTCTTAACCAACATTTCTGTTCTCCATCAAATTTAGATGAGACTACTAAAAACATAACATTACAATATCTTTCTTCCTGCAAAACTCCCGATTGTCCCCCTTTAGTTTTTAAACAGCTTGCTGATTGTGACGTTAAGAAGAACATTACGCTGATCGCATCCAATGCTGTTGGTAGCGATTGTGTTGGGCGTAATATGATTATCCCTATCCTTAATGAAATTGTTCCCATCATTTCCCATATCCTAAACTACTCCCTTTCCAGTGGGACTTTTCCCACTGCGTGGAAAGAAGCCAACATTATTCCTTTACCTAAAAAAAGTAACCCTACTACATTTTCCGAATTCCGTCCTATTTCTATCCTACCTTTCCTTTCCAAAGTTCTCGAGCGCCTTATCCACTCCCAACTGGCGGATTTCCTTTATAAAAACCATCTCCTAAGCCCGCTCCAATCCGGTTTCCGTCCTGGTCACAGTACCACTACAACCTTAGTACATATTACGGAGGATATCAGATCGGCCATGGAAGAAGGCAAGCTGACAGTCTTAGCGCTACTTGACTTCAGTAATGCTTTTAACACGGTCGATTTTGATGTGCTACTTGGCGTACTGTGCTCACTTAACATATCTCCAACAGCGCTTGTTTGGTTTCGTAGTTACCTGTTTGGGCGCCGGCAGCGAATCTGTGTCGATGACAACGTATCATCGTGGTGCTCGACTTCTGCTGGCGTGCCACAGGGCGGCGTGCTATCTCCCCTTCTCTTCGCAGTTTTTATCAACTCCATTACATATAAACTCCGTTCTTTTTACCACCTTTATGCAGATGATCTCCAAATATATTCCCAGGCTCCCTTGCCCCAGTTAAATGATGCTGTCTCGGCCATCAATAAGGACATTGAGCAAATAAGCAATTGGAGTAAAGACTATGGTTTAATGATAAATCCATCCAAAACTCAAGTCATTGTTGTCGGCAGCCCCAGGATGATCTCTAGACTTAACTGGTCACTAATAACACCTGTCATTTGTAATGGGATTACTATTCCCTACAACGACAGTGTAAAAAATCTTGGAATCTATTTTGATAAATGTCTCTCCTGGGGTCCGCAGCTCCGAGAGTTGAGTAGGAAGCTATTCGCCTCGGCTGGGTCCTTGCGGAGATTACGTAATTTTCTACCCATTGCCACGAGATTATCGCTTGCTCAATCCCTTCTTCTACCCATCATTGATTATGCGGATGCCAGTTATCTTGATATCACTGAGGAGCAACTTAATAAACTTGAGCGTCTTCAAAATTTTCGCATTAGATTTATATTTGGATTACGCAAATATGATCATGTTTCAGAGTTTCGCACCAAGCTCAAGTGGCTACCCATAAGGCTTCGCCGGAATACACACATTCTCTATCTTCTTTTTAACATACTATTTAATCCTCTCTCTCCCCCATATCTCAAAAATCGGTTTGAATTCCTTCATGATTCACATTCAAGGTCTCTAAGGTCATCGGAGAACTTAAAACTGAAAATCCCTGTGCATTCCACTTCTTTTGTAGACAGATCTTTCACCGTACAAGCTGCTCGGTTGTGGAATGCTTTACCGGTAACGGTAAGAAAGGCCAAATCTCTGCCCATCTTTAAAAGGATGGTCAAAGAACATTATTTACAGGTTGACTGAGGATATTAGGGTTGTATAGTGTATACCTTTTCCTCTGTGTAATGTTATTTAATTATATGACCTTTATGTTTGTGTAGATATGTATGTATATTGTATATATATATATATATATATATATATATATATATATATATATATATATATATATATATATATATATATATATTTGTATTTATATGTGTATATTGTGTAAGTATATGAATATGGAATATTTATATTATTCGTACACCTAACGCTGCCCCAACTTTCGTTCTCTTTTCTAATATCCATCATATGGTTGTCTGTCAGAAATTGCCTTGAGCGATAAGACCGCCAATTGTACTTTTTTTTCTGTTTATTGTCTTCTTTTCTGTTGTGTTTCTGGTGTACAATAAAGATTTTAAATAAATAAATAAATAAATAAATAAATAGATTTCGATGTTAGGTTTTGCTTTTCACCTAATGGTCTAATTGGCAAAATTCCTCAAATATTGTAGGTGTTTTGGATTTGATAATTATTTATTGCACTATACTATTTCTCCTAATTTCCATCTAAATTCGAGTTTCATTCGACAACCCCTAGTAGCACTAGTCCGTGGAGCGAGTATTTCGAGTCACGGTGTTTGCGAGTACGTAAACGCTAGTGGCGGCCGCCGTGAGCCGTCGAGTCTGCCAGAAGAACCCGGCTACATGCATGTGACGGATCGCATGCACTAAGCTAGAGTAGACAGGACGGAGTTTTGATGACGATTAACCGCTTTTGTGTCTGTATAATTGAATTATCTTTGACCATCCACGTCAATTGTAAATGCGTCGTTGAGTTTTAGAATTGGTAAAGGTAAAAAGGAAAAGGGTAGGAGGAGAAAGTTAATGTCATTCAGTGACAGAAAGATGACAGTAAAACCATTATTTTAACTAGTTTTCTGTAGTATCCCAAAGGCTCTACCACTTTTAAAAATATACATACAACATATACCTAGTCCAATTTACCCAATATAAAAGACAAATCCTTATCCAATTACGTTAATTGCATCAACAAAACCTTTAACCTATCTCGTTCACCTTAATAAAAACAAAACACACTCGGCAAACAAAACGCCGCCCAATCTGTCCGCCCGCCGTGCGTCGCGTCCGCGTCGCGTTCGCTTCATAATCTTTGGCTGTAACAACACAGCCATTGCGCATGTGTGCGTGCCGCCGAATACTCGCAGATTCTAACCTAATTTTGAATTCCAGCTTTACTTTCCGCGGACGCGCGCACCCGGCCAGCGTTAAACAAAAATTTAAAAATAAATCTTTATTTTCCTACCGACCATCGCGCCAGTGTTGACCATTGTCTGTTTTATTTTTTTGTGATTTTTTTCTTTTGTGCCAGTGCTGTTTTGTGAAATGTTTAAAAATAGTATTTTGACGTTTCGCGTAGATAAGCTCGACGTATTTTGGTGACATAGCCGACCTCGGGTCGCGTTATTTTGGCGGCCTGTATGGCCTGATTAATAATGTTTTTTAGTGTACTTTTATAAAAGTGTAGTGATGAAACGAAGGAAGTGATGTGTCCACGGATTTCATATTTAGATTAGAAAAATATCAGGTAATTTTTTCGTCTTTCTTTTTTTTCAGGTTAATTTTAATTGCATATGTATTAATGTTACGTAGGGATTATAACCAGATCTGCTGAATTTCTGCCCTGATGCTTTTTGGCCATTAATTAGTGGAAAACAATGGATGTTTTGCAGATCCTGTGACGCAAGACGTAATTTATTTTAGTAAACATTTGATACAGTTATCTTCGTGTACATTTTTAATGATATACGTGAATTCCTTGCGAAAGCAGCGTGATTTTTTTAACTAAATATTATTGTATGAGCTTAAGCTTTACATTACCGTTATTTAGCAAATTAATTATCGATTTCTAAATCTTTTTCAATGTATTTTCAAGAGCCATAATTTGAAGAGATTAGTCAATATCGTATTTCTTAATTCAGGGTTATTTAAATCTGTATCTTTGCGACTAGAATTGTGAGTAACGATCGAATTATAGTGCTTTGGGATAACACCTTAATACAAGGATGGAGGGGGACAGAGCGTAAACTCCTATAGAATGTAGGAGCGACTGAATGGAGCTACTATGTCATGAAACCCTGTATATTTGTGTATATTTATGACTGCTATATCGCTGGTGCGTTTATGTTACGCGTAATGACGTGACGTCCGTTCGATTCCCGGACGGGGATCGCCCACGTAAAAACTAGTTTTTGAGTCACTCTGTCTCGTGGATACGTTTATTGAAATGTACTGGCTTTTGGCAATTGGTAGGTGTTAATAAATCATATGACTAAAGTATATTACTATCTTGAAAATAGATATACAATAAAGAGGCTAGGAATTATAATATTCATGCAATTAGTATTATTATTTATTTATTTATATATGTCTTTTTTTAATACTTTGTATCTGTATCAGCTCATATACGTCCCACAGCTGGGCACGGGCCTCCTCTACAATTGAAAGTACGATTGAGAGGGGTTAGGCCATATAGTCCACCACGCTGGCCTAGTGTCGGTTAGCGGACTTTACATACCGTAGCAATTCTTTAAAATCGCCACGGTATGCTTTCCTCGCGATGTTTTCCTTCACCGTTGTCGTGCGTGGTGATTGTCAATAATTTGCCTATAGCATAATATAATACATACATACATAAACTCACGCCTTTATCCCAGAAGGGTTAGGCAGAGGCGCTACTAAGACACCCACATTTCGCCTTGTATGTTCCGTCCCATGATGTGATAGGGGGCGAGCCTATCGCCATATTGGGCACAAATTCCTGACTCCGGGCTGATAATGGATAGAAAAACCCAATATCACTGCCCTCCCTACCTGGGATTCGAAACCGAGACCTCAGTTTTGTAGTCGTACCGTAACACAACTACGCCACCGAGGCAGTCGGTAATATAACCAATAATTCTCATATAAGTCTATAACTAAGAGGAGACCGCAGCCTCAATCTTGGCATCGAAATTAATGTTTGTGTGATCAACAAATAACTATTTGTCTCGCGTCTGTTGACACCGCAGTCACGCAGAGTTACTGATACTCATGTTATAAGAAACGCATAATTCTGTCATCCCTATCCAACAACACCTGAGAACTCGTAGCTTCTTTGTGTAAGGTACAGAATTATTTATTTAGTAGTCGCATTAACAAGAAAATGTCAGCACAGCTGTTATTTCGTTTTTCTGTGGTAGGCACTTACTCCTGTGGTTTATCCCGATCTCTTGACGTTGCTTTCCCACATAAGTATATGTGCATACAGTAGTTTTAATGATGAAGGAAAACATCGAGAGAAAACCTGCATACCAAGGAAGAGATTCCAGATCTTTACAATAAATTCTATAGTATGTTAAGTCTGCATGTGATAGGCCAGCGCATGGACCATGGATCCTCTTTAAATATGTTATAAAGTAGTTTTAACGATGAAGGAAAACATCGTGAGGAAAGCATACCATGGAGATTTTCACAAGAATTTCTATGATATAGTCCGTCAATGCTGAATAGATTGCCGTACTAGACTATGGACCTTGCCAATCGATCTCCCGATTGCAGACGCGTCTCTGTGGGCGATTATGAGTTGAAGCAGTAGCCATATGTCTGGCAAATAAAACTATTATAGGATCCTACCACGTGGAGTTGGAATTGGTAAACAGTACGAATGGTTGGCTAATTATAAACCAGAATCCGGGTATCAATTGCTACTAAAGTCTAGACTCTTTCTTGAGTGGACCGCGCCTTGGCAAGCGTAGTGTAGCCCTCCAGCTAGGTTGAGTGACGATTTGCAAAAGGTCGCTGGCAGATGTTGGACGCGACAAGCCGAAGACAGTGGAATGGCGCAATTTTGAGAAGGCCTATGTCCAGCAGTGGACTAGTATAGGCTCTGATGATGAAAGTCTAGATAGTATCTTTTTTTATTGTGATGATTGGCGAGACTAGCATGCCATTCGCCTGATGGTAAGCGATATGACCGCTCACGTGCAGTAGAAAACCAAACAACACCATGAATCGACAGCCTCCGTGGCGCAGTTGGTTAGACGCCGGCCTGTGAAACGAGAGGCCGCGGGTTCGATCCCCGCACCGAAACAAATATTTGTGTGATCCACAGGTATTTGTTTCGGGTCTGGGTGTTTGTGAGACCGAAAAGTCTCTCGTAGTTTCTGATACCCACGACACAAGACTCGATCTTAGTGTGGGGTCAGGACTATGTATGTGACTGTTGGGTGTATTTATTATTTATTATAATTACAAAACAATGCTTGGCATTCCTCTGCGCTCGCTATCTTGAGATATAAGATGTTACGTCTCACTATATCCAGTAGTTACTTTGGCTACAATGTTTTGTGTTATTCTCTGTTGGTTCAATTCCCAACACAAGGATCCTTGGTGTGAAGGTAAGGGAAGAAAAAATTTGGTTTTGCTAAAAATGACCTCTTTCCTTTAGTTTGACTTAGTCATGACTTCCCAGAAATTCCTTCTTAGCAATATTATCGAATGGTGTAATAATACAGTATAAGTTTTTTTTTCAAAATCATCTGATTCAATTCCTAGTTAGGCATATTGATTTATCAAAAATCTAAGTATGCAGTTTTAGTTTTCATCAAAATCGGGCTCGTAACTCCTTTCAGCATTCGATATTCCTCATCGTTTCGGATTTGGCCATCGCCGTCCATTTGAGAAATTCACCTGTATATATATATTTTTTTTTTCTTATTATTTTTTAGTTATACGAGTGTGCGTGTTGTATTGTATGGCAAATAAATGTATTTTTCTTTCTTTTTCCAATGTTATGTATAATAAATTTTTAGTCAAAACAAGATTATCGGGTTTTGGTCTAAAAAATTGTACAAGTAGGCCACCATTGGCATGTAATAAATAAACACATTAATCTTAAAATAAGGGTAAAAACCACCCTAATACTTAAGGGAAAGTTTCAGGAAAGTGGGTCGTGACAGCGCCTGACTACATTTATAAATATCTTAAGTCCCCATTGATACGAATCAATCACGTTGAACACTGATTTCTATTTTTATGTCGGCTTTTGTAATATTAATTGCTTGACATGGTTTAGCGTAGTTACAGAATTCAAGTATTATTTTAGCACAACTAATCCTCTTGTACTTATTTGATTCTGGCAATAGCAGTTAATCCTCTTAAAGTATCATAACAATATTTTTGTAAGAGGTAGAGCTTAGATCGTTAAACTATAACGCTAATAGGTCAGTGGCACCAACGTCTCACAGGGAACCGACCATGCAACAGTCTGTAGGCTAATTCCCGTAATTTATTGACGCGCCGATCAAGTTTCGATGCAGTTTCGATTAGGTTTACGTCTTTATCGTACGTACGTCAAAATGGTATTTTTGTAATTGTTTAGCTGCGCGTAAGATATGCATAAACTGCGCATGTGCTGCACGTTGGTGGGACTAAACTGTCATTGGAGACGTCAAATGAATAGGTAATTTACCAATCAGGTTGCGATCTGAATCACGCATGTATAAAACGCGCAGCCGTAGAATACGCTAAAGCGATCGCGTGACGCGAACTTAACGCGAGCATATCTGACAGCGGTTATTCTAAATTACGAGAATACAAAACGGGCTGTTTTGATCGAAACTTAACTGCAACTGCACTGCAACTGAACTTATTTAATTACGTGAATTGGCCTACTGGTTTTGAAATAGATTGCCGACGACCTAAAGGATATCTAGGACAAGCCGTGGTAGCCTGAAGAAGCATCTCAGCTGGCGGGCATAGTTGTATCGAATGGGACCGCTGTCTGATGCCATTCGATACTCCGTGAGGACGGCATTTGCGCTTACCAAGTACAAGTTAAAAGAAAAATAGCGGATAGCGACTTTTGTTCATGATGGTGTAAAAACAGCCGTTCCTACTGACTGGAGCTCGGCGAGTCTCTTATGGACACTAGCTTCATTTTAACCCGCATCGAAATTAATCAGAAAGAATAAACAAATAACTAGGACAATTATTTGTTTCCAACCATCTGCTAATCGATTAAGATCGCACTGTTTTTACCCTTTTTCATTGTGATCACTTTGTCGTGCCAGGATAATACTGATAGTTCCTGCTTACTCCCGTAGGACCAAAGTGATATGTGAAACAAATCTTGTTATAGTGAAACTTTCTTGCTTGTTTTCTTCTTCACAACTGAAACATTTCATAGTGGTGATATTCGATTCGAAAGATGTGAAAACAATTTGAATATAAGCAAAAGCGTCTCCAAAATTTCTGTATCAGATTCATATTTGGTCTTCGCAAATATGACCATGTTTCTGAATTTCGTACTAAGCTCAAGTGGTTACCCATCCGCTTTCGTCGGAATACTCATATTCTTTCACTTCTGTACAATGTTTTGTTTAATCCTCTCACGCCTTCTTATCTTAAAGATCGATTCATCTTTCTCCATGACTCACATTCGAGATCCTTGAGGTCGTCGGAGAGCCTGAAACTGAGAATGCCCGTGCACTCCACGATTTTCATGGACAAATCGTTTACTGTCGAAGCTGTCCGACTGTGGAACTCACTCCCAGTTGAGGTAAGACGGGCACGAACACTGTCGTCATTTAAAAAAATGATTAAAGACCATTTCCTATCTCTAAATGTATGTAGCTGAGGAATATCTTATGTCCATTCGCATGTTTGATAAATATTAGGATAGGTATATATGTTTATGTATATTGTATGTATTGTAAGTGTGTGTATTATTATAATTGTTTTTAAATAAATGTTTGTATGTATCTGCATATCATATTTATTTATATATGTGTATTATTCTTTTTTATTTATATTTATATTGATATATATTTTTTTTAATATACACCTTAGACTGCCCTCTCATTTTCCTTTTTACATATCCATCCAAAGGTTGCCTGTAAGAAATTGCCTAGTGTGATAAGGCCGCCTCTTGTACTATTATTATGCCATTTATTTACTGTAAATGTTTCTTTTGTGCAATAAAGGATTAATAAATAAATAAATAATAATAAATAATATAAATATTTTGATTTCGAAGCATATTTTACAAGCGGTACTTAATTTCTGAATAGCAATAAATATGTATGACAAATTATAATATTTATGCCCCACGCAATGTTTTCAAAATAGCGAATAATATATTTCAGTAGCAGTATTCAATTAACATATTTTTAGTTATTTAATTACTATGAAAATATTTTTAGCGTTTGCGCAGTCTAATTTATTGTTAAGTAGGGAATTTTATTTGAAGTATTTTTAAGGTAAAGCTTAATAAAGTTTTAGTTTGACATACAAAAACATATTAATGTTAAATGCTTGTTATTTATTTATCATTACCAGTTTATCGCTAATTGTGCCTACGGATTCAAAACTATTTAATTCTAGTCTGTGTGTTTGTGAGCCTGATAATTATTAAGTAGTTTCTGATACCCACGACACAAGACTAAATTGATGTTAGTGTGGGGTCACAACCACAAGTAACATACACATGTCACTGTTGGGTGTATTTATTAAAAAAAATTGTTGCAAAAGTTCATCATCGAATACATACAGTACATCATTTCAATCTTCGTAATTATCCCAAAGGGGGTAGGCAGTGTTAACATTAAATTCACTCACTTCGAGCTCATTTCTGTATCTAATGAATTAGTTTACAGGGGGCAAGACTATATTTTGAGGCTAAAATTCTCACTGTTAAGATTACTGTTACACTCGCTACACATAATATTATAAGTTCATTTTACTAAAGCTTATAATAACGAATTATTATCTTCGTATTAATTTTCTTTGCATAAAAAGATCGTCTATTTCCATAAGTCGAAAATCTGTCCCAAACAGATCGACGAACAATTTTTTATCCGTGTCTATATACATATATATTCAGCCTGTCACCGTCCAGTGTTGGACGTAGGCCTCCCCAAGCAAGCGCCAACCATCCCGGTCTTGAGCAGCCCTCATTCATCTGCTACCCGCTACCCATTTCAAGTCAAAGTTCAACTATCCGTGTAAGCCCAGAAAAATCACACAATTAAGCATCAAAACAATAACCGGCCAATTGAAGGCCGCAGTACAAAATATTAATTAATATCCATCGGTCTGATTGCGCTAGTCTTTGTCGAACTGTGTTTACTCAGGTGTGCGTACTTGGCATTGATTGTTGGGACAGTCTGATTGTTTGTACGGACATATTATTCTATATTATTGAAATTATTTAATTAATTTGTAATTTATCATATTATTGGAGTATATGTTTACTTACTGGTGGTAGGTCTCTTATATGTGAGAGGCCGTCTGGGTAGGTACCACCGCAATGTCTAAATCTCCCGCCAAATAGCAGTGTAAATGCACTGTTGTGTTCTGGTTTGAAGGACATTGTAGTCAGAGTAACTTGTAGAGATAATGAGTCTTAACATCTTATGTCTCAGGATGGCGAGCGCATTGGAGTGCCAAGCATTGCTTTGTAAATCATGGTGTTTAGTTTTGCTACTGTCCATGAGCAGTCGTATCACTTACCATCAGCCGAATGGCATGCTCATCTCGCCATTTACAGCAATAAAAAAAAACAGCTCAAAAATTTTAAACCGATGTAATTTACAACTTTACATTTGCATTTCGTTGAGAAAGTGAGATTACCGGAGACCCAGAAACTGGTGGCATGATTTTCATATTTCGAATAGCAACCACGGTAAATACAGGTAAACAACCTGACCTCGTGACCAGCGTCTCGTGTCGGGTTAGTCCAGTGTACAAAATACAAACAAGCCGGCGAAGTTGTGTCGGCCGACAAGACTTATCGCGTTGGTAGATGCTCTATCAATTGCGTGGTGGCCTGTTGGTAACGGACTAGACGCGACTACCAACATGTTCGCGGTGGTCGCGGGTTGAAATTTTCAATGCCCTGGACAACTCTAGCTTTTCCAAATTATGTGTATTGATTCTCAATCACCACGCATTATAACGGTGAAGAAAAACATTGCGAGAAAACCTGCATACCGTAGCGATTTGTAAGAATTTTTATGGTAAAGTCCGCCAACCCGCACTAGGCCAGCGTGGTGGACTATATGGCCTAATCTCTCTCAATCGTACTCTAGATTTTAGACAAGATCTCTGCAATGGGACGTATTTGGACTGATACAGATACAGATTCTTTATGTAAACTGCAATGCATTTATCATCAAATGCTTTGTAGGCACTTAGTTGTGTCGGTATTAAAAACAGAGCTATTTAAAATCTAGACCAAGAGCGTCATAGCAGTGAACCTTCGTCCAAACACTTTTTTATATATATTTGAAGTTTCCATTCAGATTGAATTGGTG
Organism: Deilephila elpenor; assembly: GCA_949752805.1. Lineage (NCBI taxonomy): Eukaryota > Metazoa > Arthropoda > Insecta > Lepidoptera > Sphingidae > Deilephila > Deilephila elpenor. Next base: position 8,579,260 of record OX457119.1, read on the forward strand.
TTTCGTCACGCTGACGTCACGTTGCGTTCCGTACCGACCGTGTATTTTTATACGTAAACACACGCAGACTACGAGTGAGTTTTCTCAATTTTTATATTAGTTTTAACTAGAATTGTCATAAAAGGGGATTCTGGTTATGATTTTCTATTCATTATCAGCCTGGAGTCAGGAATTTGTGACATGGCGATAGGCTCGCCCCCTATCACATCGTGGGACGGAAAATACAAAGGCGAAACGTGGGTGTCTTGTTTGCACCTCTGCCTACACCTTCTGGGAAAGAAGGCGTGAGTTTATGCATATATGTTGTGTATGGGATTCTGGATAATTTAAATCAACGCACTGTCACAGGTGATTGCACTGCCTGTTTCGGTAAGTGCAGTTGCGTTCAATTGTTTTTTTCTTGATAGAGATGGTTTATACAGCCTTAAAGCTGTTCAGTGCTAACATCCTCTATGTTATACCAACTGAAATACCAGCTAACCATTCAGTGTTTTTTAAATAATACTTATTCTTTTTACCTTCCTTATCCAATTCGGCAATAACGGGTTCGATCTCCGCACCGAAACAAATGTTTGTGTGATCCACAGGTATTTGTCTCGCGTCTGGGTGTTTGTGAAACTAAAAAGTCTTTCGTAGTTCCTGATACCCATGACACAAGACTCGATCTTAGTGGGGAGTCAGGACTATGTATGTAAATGTTGGGTGTATTTATTTATTTAATACCAATCCTTTAGAGTAATAATAGCCTAAATCAAAACAAAAGATAGCTCTCGTATTGAAACACCCCCAAATTAAATTCAACCTCGAAATCAAACAGAGAACCTGACATTTCTCAGCCCACACATCTAACCTCTAAAATAGGCTTCATATTACCCAAAATTCATGAAATACCAAAATCATAAGCTGAGTTCTAACAAGAATTCGTCGGCTAGAATGTCTGGTGAATATACATTGTTAGCGTGCCCAGCTGGCGCGGTCGACGATCTTTCACCTGACATTAACTGCCCTCCCCTGTCAATTCCATAGGTTACGCATTGTCTAGGGGGATTTTGTATGGTCTATTTTGGCAGTCAACTTGTGTACCTATACGTCGCAGTAATAATTAACCAAAGGGCAATATGACAAAAAAGGAAAAGGAACATTCCAAAATAAAGTCTATTTTTAAAAATAACATAGTTGATAATTTATTTTGTATTCTTAGGGATTTTGCGATATACCCTAGTATTTATAGTTATACATAAGCGGTTTATAACTGTTGTATTATACTATTATAATAAATCATTTATGGATTCCTCTGAATTCAATTAAGCTGTGACTCCTTTATAATCAATGTAAACTTATTTTGAAAAGAGCAACGCTAGAGTTTCTTACCCGTTCTTCTCTGGCGAAAACAGCCTGTGAACCGGGTGGTAGTGAAAAAAGTGACTGAATCTAAATAATGCATGACATTTTATGGATTCAATATATTTTCATTTCATTTCTTACTAAATAATTTAAATAAAATATTTTATAAACTATACATTATGCGACATATTGTTAGCCTATTCATCATCATTTTCAAACAGAACAAGTTTTATTTTCGGAATTATGAGGTTGATTGATCATGTTTTCCCGATGATAAGCATCACATGTGGCTATTAATATTAGGCACTATATTTAGAACTAATTAATTATTATTAGTCACTGCATGAAACTGCGCTGCGCTTCTCACATTAAGTCATTGTGTCAAGGCTTTTAACTGCCCAATAACCTCGAAATACAATGTCCTTTAAAGAGGACCACAACAATGATTACACACTTCTGCTTTATAGCAAATTGTTTAACAAAAGTAAGCCGAATAGTCTTGAAAATATGAAAATCGTCTTTACCAGCCTCTTAAATAATAAATGCGTACATAACATTATATACTTATGGAGGAAATTACAACAAACATTACCTTGGAATTCATGGTGTTGTTTGGTTTTGCTACTGTCCATGAGCGGTCGTATTGCTTACCATCAGGCAAATGGCATGCTAGTCTCGCTATTCTTGCAATAAAAAAATAAAAAAAATAAAGGAGGAACGGAGTCTCCTAACACAAGTATACTATATGCTTAAAAGGAAACCCCGAATACTGTTTCATTACGTGTATACTTAATTTGAAAATAAATATTTTTTCAGTTTTTCAAATATCGCAGGTGATGACTTCAATCAAAGCTTTCGTTGATTGAAAGATCGCAAATAACAAGCGTTTTGGTATTGATTGAAATATTTTCAAATAAACAAAGTTTACGCGAAACGAATAACGAACTTCGTCCTTCAGTTACTTCAATGTGATATCTGTATAATTCTTTCATACTGTATTTATTATATTTGTATCACCCAAAGCATGGTATTTACTATTTAATATATTCATATAAATGAAAGAATTGGTCAATACAAGTACACGTTCCAATAAAAAGTGTATATTTTATGTATATTATATTATCTGTGTATATTCGACAGCCTCCGTGGGGCAGTTGGTTAGACGCCGGCTGTGAAATGAGAGGCCGCGGGTTCGATCCCCGCACGGAAACAAATATTTGTGTGATCCACAGGTATTTGTTTCGGGTCTGAGTGTTTGTGAGACCGAAAAGTCTCTCGTAGCTCCTGATACCCATGACACAAGACTCGATCTTAGTATGGGGTCAGGACTATGTATGTGACTGTTGGGTGTATTTATTTATTTATTTATCTAGGTACTACTTACATTTTATTAACATAAAAACGTTGAACCGTAAGTTCTTTCGATAAGGGCATTGCCAAGGGGGCAGGGCGGTGAAGCTGCCCCCCTCTCGTAGTTTCTAATACCCACAGCACCAGACTTAATTGATCTTAATGTGGGGTCAGGACTATGTATGTGACTGTTTGGTGTATTTATTTATCATATACAGGGTATATCAAAACCTTGACCGAAAACGAAGTCAGGTGTTAGTTTTAGCAGTTACAGACACAATACAACAAAAAATTTTGCAAAAACAGCGACAGATTTTTTTTACAGTATTTTAAAAACCATCGTGTTTGGGGGGAAAATACATAGTTTTTGCAAAAATAGTAATTTAAACCCGTACGTACCATTGCATGTTTAAAAATAAAGCGGCGTACGTCATAATTTTAGAAAAAATATGTATTTATCACTCAAATACGACGACAAGTAAAAAATTACAAAAAACAGACTTTTTGAAATAAAACTATTTTTTACGGATTTTATCGCGATTTGGTTTAATTTTTACATTTTTTAACTTCCCGACGTTTCGATTACTTTACAGCTTTCGTGGTCACGGGGCGGACTGAGGTATTAGTCATCCGCTCAGTGACTGTTACAATTAAACTACCCTTAATTTATAATTATTAAATTAAAAAAAAAAAAAAAAAAAGTTAATTTAAAAAGTTAGCTAGTATTTGCGATCCGATGTACGCAGAAGGAGCTCACTGTGTCTTGAGGTCTGGCAGCTGGTCTTTTGGGTTCCGATTTAATTAAATGTAGAATTGGATCCCATGATGGTGCAAGCTTCAAGCCATCTTCTCTATTGAAATTTGGATGTTTTTTAATTTCAATAGCCTCGCGAAACATCCTGGGGAGGAAACGGTGTTCTTTGGCAAGGATTTGGGGCTGGTCAAAGCGAAGGTAATGCTTGGAGCCTTCCTCTATGTGTTCAGCAACTGCAGACTTCGTTGAGCGTCGGTGTTTGACGTCAGCTATGTGTTCTTTTACGCGGGTCCCTATGCTTCGTTTGGTTTGGCCGATGTAAGAGAGGCCACAGTCGCAATCTATTTTATATACTCCCGGTTCTTGCAAAGGTATATGACACTTGACAGGTGGTAAGAATTGACTAATCTTCTTAGGCGGCTTGTAGTATGTTTTAATAGAAGCACGCTTCAGGATGTAGCCAATCTTGTCCGTGACTCCTTTTATGTATGGCAATATAACTGGGACCCGTTCAACTGTGGCTGGTTTCACTCGGTTTCTGTGACGGCGGCGTGGAATTTGGAGCTTGTTGTCTCGCAGTACTTGCTTGACGTGTTGCAGCTCAGTTGCCAGGTGTTTCTCGTCACAGATTCCTTGTGCTCTCTGAAACAAAGATTTACCCACGGTAGCTAACTGTTTTGGATGGTGGTGAGAATCACCGTTCAGATATTTATCTGTATGGGTCTTTTTCCTATACACAGTATGACCTAAGGACTGATCAGGATTACGGATTACTAAAACATCTAAGAAAGCAAGAGATTTGTTTTGTTCCAACTCCATAGTAAATTGAATTTTATTGTTAATGGAGTTGAGGTGATTTAAAAATGCAGTTACTTGGTCAGTTGGTAAAATTGTGAAAGTATCATCTACGTACCGCTTGTAAAATCTTGGCGAGACCGGGGCTGTACTAAGGGCTGTCTCCTCAAAGTCCTCCATGAAAATATCGGCGACTACTGGAGATACAGGTGAGCCCATAGCAACACCATCCATTTGTACATAGTATTGATTGTTCCACAACATGTAGCCAGATGTGAGGCAATGTTTGAGTAATTCTGCATATTCTAGTGGCATGTCATTCTCTGTTAACTTCTTAGTGACAATTTTGATGCAGTCTTGTACTGGTAAGCTTGTAAAAAGTGACTGGACATCAAAACTAACCATTGTTTCATTGTCAGCTAATTGTAGGTGTTTAATATCCCTGACAAATTGGTATGAATCCTTCACAGATGCTCTAGTGTTTCCTCTGAGTGGTGAAAGCACTTGTGCTACGTGCTGAGCCAATCTGTAGGTTGGTGTGTCGATCTGGCTCACAATGGGACGTAGTGGAGCATTTTCCTTGTGTATTTTTGGTAATCCATACAATTTAGGAGGTTTTGCACACGATGGGATGAGTGACTTAGCGTTCAGATCTAACTTCTCGGAGTACTTGATTATTAAAGAGCTAGTGGCCTTTAAAATCCTGGTGGTCGGGTCTGATTTGACCATTTTGTATGTAGTGTCATCCGATAAGAGTTGTTCTATTTTGTTGTTGTAATCTGAAGTGTCCATCACTACTGTCGCATTCCCTTTATCTGCACGGAGAACAGTTAAATCCTTCATAGATCGCAGGTTCTTTAAAGCGATAAATAGATGTTTTGGAAGATTTGGTTTCGGCACTTTGTTTCGTCGTAATAAAGATGATATATCTTGACGTATAGCCTCCGAATCTTCCTTTTTCAAATTGTTAATGAAGAGACTGTTCTCAACGTTACAAATAATATCTTCATACGGTATCCTACGTGGAGTTACGGCAAAATTTAGACCTCTTGACAAAACCTGAACTGTGTTTTCATCCAATGTATGTTTTGACAGATTAATGACCGCGCGTTGTTTGTCTGCGCCGGAGTGCGTGTTATCTGTGTTAGGGTGCGTTCCGTGCCTGCACTCGGAGTTGTTAGAATTTTTGACATTTGATTTTGATGAAAGTTTATCATATTTATTTATGTGTTTATTTTTGCATTCGTTATATTTAGATGTTTCTCTTTTATTTAATGTGTCCATGCAATTTTTAAAATCAAATGATGTTAATACTGTCTTTAACTCATTGGATGATTTTTCGATACAATTATTTAAGTAATGTAGGTCAGATCGTGTTTCATGTATGGTAGCTTGTAACAGTTTTTTACTCGCCTGGCTTAGAATTTTAGCGCTCCCTCGTATGGTTTTCTTCGGTGATATCTTCACACACGTGGGGATGAGATTATGATCACGGCATCTCTTCAAGAAATTCAAGGATGATATATTTCTTGCGCGCTTAGTTTTCAAATTCTCCAACCGGCGTATTTTGTTTGCAATTTGCAGTCCGTACTGGTTTGCATAATGGTTTCTTAGATTTACGCGAATGTTACACATTGAAATAAAACTATTTTTTACGGATTTTATCGCGATTTGGTTTAATTTTTACATTTTTTAACTTCCCGACGTTTCGATTACTTTACAGCTTTCGTGGTCACGGGGCGGACTGAGGTATTAGTCATCCGCTCAGTGACTGTTACAATTAAACTACCCTTAATTTATAATTATTAAATTAAAAAAAAAAAAAAAAAGTTAATTTAAAAAGTTAGCTAGTATTTGCGATCCGATCTACGCAGAAGGAGCTCACTGTGTCTTGAGGTCTGGCAGCTGGTCTTTTGGGTTCCGATTTAATTAAATGTAGAATTGGATCCCATGATGGTGCAAGCTTCAAGCCATCTTCTCTATTGAAATTTGGATGTTTTTTAATTTCAATAGCCTCGCGAAACATCCTGGGGAGGAAACGGTGTTCTTTGGCAAGGATTTGGGGCTGGTCAAAGCGAAGGTAATGCTTGGAGCCTTCCTCTATGTGTTCAGCAACTGCAGACTTCGTTGAGCGTCGGTGTTTGACGTCAGCTATGTGTTCTTTTACGCGGGTCCCTATGCTTCGTTTGGTTTGGCCGATGTAAGAGAGGCCACAGTCGCAATCTATTTTATATACTCCCGGTTCTTGCAAAGGTATATGACACTTGACAGGTGGTAAGAATTGACTAATCTTCTTAGGCGGCTTGTAGTATGTTTTAATAGAAGCACGCTTCAGGATGTAGCCAATCTTGTCCGTGACTCCTTTTATGTATGGCAATATAACTGGGACCCGTTCAACTGTGGCTGGTTTCACTCGGTTTCTGTGACGGCGGCGTGGAATTTGGAGCTTGTTGTCTCGCAGTACTTGCTTGACGTGTTGCAGCTCAGTTGCCAGGTGTTTCTCGTCACAGATTCCTTGTGCTCTCTGAAACAAAGATTTACCCACGGTAGCTAACTGTTTTGGATGGTGGTGAGAATCACCGTTCAGATATTTATCTGTATGGGTCTTTTTCCTATACACAGTATGACCTAAGGACTGATCAGGATTACGGATTACTAAAACATCTAAGAAAGCAAGAGATTTGTTTTGTTCCAACTCCATAGTAAATTGAATTTTATTGTTAATGGAGTTGAGGTGATTTAAAAATGCAGTTACTTGGTCAGTTGGTAAAATTGTGAAAGTATCATCTACGTACCGCTTGTAAAATCTTGGCGAGACCGGGGCTGTACTAAGGGCTGTCTCCTCAAAGTCCTCCATGAAAATATCGGCGACTACTGGAGATACAGGTGAGCCCATAGCAACACCATCCATTTGTACATAGTATTGATTGTTCCACAACATGTAGCCAGATGTGAGGCAATGTTTGAGTAATTCTGCATATTCTAGTGGCATGTCATTCTCTGTTAACTTCTTAGTGACAATTTTGATGCAGTCTTGTACTGGTAAGCTTGTAAAAAGTGACTGGACATCAAAACTAACCATTGTTTCATTGTCAGCTAATTGTAGGTGTTTAATATCCCTGACAAATTGGTATGAATCCTTCACAGATGCTCTAGTGTTTCCTCTGAGTGGTGAAAGCACTTGTGCTACGTGCTGAGCCAATCTGTAGGTTGGTGTGTCGATCTGGCTCACAATGGGACGTAGTGGAGCATTTTCCTTGTGTATTTTTGGTAATCCATACAATTTAGGAGGTTTTGCACACGATGGGATGAGTGACTTAGCGTTCAGATCTAACTTCTCGGAGTACTTGATTATTAAAGAGCTAGTGGCCTTTAAAATCCTGGTGGTCGGGTCTGATTTGACCATTTTGTATGTAGTGTCATCCGATAAGAGTTGTTCTATTTTGTTGTTGTAATCTGAAGTGTCCATCACTACTGTCGCATTCCCTTTATCTGCACGGAGAACAGTTAAATCCTTCATAGATCGCAGGTTCTTTAAAGCGATAAATAGATGTTTTGGAAGATTTGGTTTCGGCACTTTGTTTCGTCGTAATAAAGATGATATATCTTGACGTATAGCCTCCGAATCTTCCTTTTTCAAATTGTTAATGAAGAGACTGTTCTCAACGTTACAAATAATATCTTCATACGGTATCCTACGTGGAGTTACGGCAAAGTTTTATTTCAATGTGTAACATTCGCGTAAATCTAAGAAACCATTAAACAGACTTTTTTGTGAATTTTAACTTGCATTGTGTTTAATATCGTTAATACTACCACCTGGCTTCGTTTTCAGTCGCGGTCTTGATATACCCTGTAGCTACCTATGTATGTGTATGCAAAATGTAGCGTGTTAGTTGGTAATTGTTATCTTATCGTAACAAGGGCCTCTGGTGACGAGGTCGTGCTACGATCGATAGCCAGCGGGAATCCTGCGTTCTTTCTTTGTACTCACGTCCTAATGTGAAATGTTTAATTGTATTAGACAAAGTGATTATAATAGTTAATGCAGTCCAATGATGTCCAGCATCGGTCTGCATAATCATGTCTATTTGGAACCGGGTATAAATTAGCTAAAACAGTCACGTGGTCTCTGAAGCGAGTTTTATATGATCATATAAAATATATATTAGTTGCAAATTATAACAAATTATTAATGAACTGCCCTGATTTAAACCAAGTTGTAATCTTTTGTAACAATCATTATATTGTAAACTGGTTTTGAAAAGAGCAACACTAGAGTTTCTTGCTCGTTTTTATTTAGTGAAGAACGCTTTCCGAACCGGGTGGTAGAACAAAAAATTACTGAATCTAAATAATGTTGAATATTTTAATAGATTCAATAAATTATTTTCATTCCTCTTGAGAGAGAGTGAAAACTAAGCAAAAATATATATTGATGACATCTCCGATGTTTCGTAAAGGAGTGAAATTATCAATTATTTTTACTTTTCTAGTTGGGTCTTTTACTAAAGCATGTATTTGTGTTTTTTAAACTAATATTTATTTATTTTACTAATAAACGTCTATATACAGCTATCTTATCAAAGGAAGGCAGCGGCGCGCAAATTATCAACTTTATTTTTTCAAATTTCTATTGTTTGTCGATTACCGTGTACTTTAACGGTTATGGAAAACATCGTAAAGATTTAGCATACATACATACATAAACTCACGCCTTTATCCCCGAATGGGTAGGCAGAGGCGCCACCAGGACACCCACATTTCGCCTTGTATGTTCCGTCCCATGATGTGATAGGGGGCGAGCCTATCGCCATATCGGGCACAAATTCCTGACTCCGGGCTGATAATGAATAGAAAAATCCAATATCACTTTGCCCGACCCGGGACTCGAACCCGAGACCTCAGCTTTGTAACCGTACCGTAATACAACTACGCCACCGAGGCAGTCGTAAAGATTTAGAAGGATGAGATATGTAACGTTCGCCAATCCGGGCCAAAAACTGGGCCGGCGTGGTAGATTTCGGCTTAAACCTTTTTGTTGTATATGAGATCTATGTCTTCCACCGGAACGTAGATGTGCTAGATTATTGTTTCAAAGAAATTCGACCATCAAAAGACCAACAGACAAAAGATATCTGTGATACCAATGACTAGAAATCGAATTCTCCAAGACCCAAATATAAGCCAGAGTGAATTATTATGGGAAGTCGTAAAGCTCTGACCGGCGTGTTTTCACCATAAATAGCTGACGGTAACCAGGTCAGTAGCAGCTACGTATTAATAGATTTATAGTATGGATGCATTTCTACACGAGCGTTCATCAAGGGTTGGGTTTTAAGTGGATTTTTTATAATGCTTGTAAGAGACTTCTTTTTTTAAATACAGGTGGTAGGTCTCTCATATGTGAGAGGCCGCCTGGGTACCACCGCAATGTCTATTTCTCCCGCCAAACAGCAGTGTAAATGCACTGTTGTGTTCCGGTTTGAAGGACATTGTAGCCAGAGTAACTACTGAACATATTGAGACTTAACATTTTATGTCTCAGGATGGTGAGCGCAGTGGAATGCCAAGCAATGTTTTGTAATTAATGGTGTTGTTTGGTTTTCTATTGTCCATGAGCGGTCGTATCGCTTAACATCAGGCGAATGGCTTGCTCGCCATTCATAGCAATAAAACTAGAGATTGATATGGGCAATGGGATTTATATTGATGGGAAAGTAACCGTTGACGTACGATATTATTACGGTAATATCCGTCTGGAGTTCTTGAAATGAAGATGAACATTGTGGCGTAATATTGTCGGTGCTAAGCATGCATTTGATAACCATCCTTCACTGTTTTTACCTTTCAGGGGAAGGTCTTTCTTAATCCTTTCTAGAATATACCTTTTTCATCCGCTCCCTTATATGCTTTCTATTTGTAATAATAAGTTATAAAATATATATTTATATTGTGTTAGTCGACTACGTTGATTTAATGCGGTTCGTACGCTTTTCTCTGTCTTGTGGAGTACTCTCAGGGATGCAGAGATTCACGTTACGTCATTCGGTTACGATATTTTCCTTCAGCATTATAGCAAAGAATAATAAATATTAAACACGTAACATCAAGAAACGTTGATGAAATAAATAATAACTAAATAAATATATGTGAAAATATATAGAGTTTCAGGTTCTTGTTTCTTAGTTCTAATCAATCGACTACAAATGTGACTTCTAGCCATCACGTATGGCATTGAAAACAAAATTTTTTAATTTCTTTTTTTAATTCAATTAACACGGTTACACACCTATTACATTAATTGAATATTATTCTATTTCTATTTATAAATATGTATACAAATATTTAACAAATAAATTAACGACTTAAAGAATCACAAAAACAAAAAGAGAAAAAAAAGCACTAACTAAACACATAAACAATAATTTGGCTGAATTATCCACAAAAATATCAACATCAGGCTGAGTCGCCAGGAGATCGTTGAAGGCGGCTAGGACACGCGGTATGGGCGAGTTAGCCCTCGCTACCGTCCGACACGGTGGCACAGCGAACAACGTGTGTTTCCGACTGCGACAGAAATTGTTTGGGACAAATAATCGACATAGCTCATCACTCAAATCCGAGGCATCTATTATACCGCGGAGAATTTCACAACCATTTTTTATTTGGAAGTAACTTCGAGTGTGTTGTAACCCTAATACTACTGTACACGAAACGTGAGGCTGCGGGTTCGATCCCTGCACCAATACAAATATTTGTGTGATCCACAGGTATTTGTTTCGGGGCTGGGTGTTTGTGAGACCGAAAAGTCTTTCGTAGTTCCTGATACCCACCACACAAGACACGATCTTAGTAATTATTTTTTTTCGTTTATTGGTCACTTAGGCAATTAAATAGCTCTTATGACAAGTCAATACACAGAGTACTTATTTTCTATTTACAAGTTATTCGTTGTAATTTTTATATTAATTTTATTATATTAAGTATTATATTACTTATTTAGTATTTTATGGTAAATTTTTTTTCAGTATGGGGTCAGGACTACGTATGTGACTGTTGGGTGTATTTATTATTTATTTATCATCCAATTAATATCATTTACATTCGCCAAAATATAATGAAAGAATGTGGTTTAAAGCTGGAACAGAGTTGATCACAATAGCAGCTAATAACATCTATGTCTGCGTTATCTAAAAAGTGTGGTGGCCTTCACGCATTCACGGTGGTCGCGGGTTCAAATCCCAGGGCACACCTCTGACTTTTCGGACTCATGTGTATATTGAAAGTCAATCACCACACACTATAACGGTGAAGGAAAACTTTGTGAGGAAACCTGTATACCATAGCGATTTGAATAAATTTTTATGGTATGTAAAAGTCCGCCAACCCGCACCAGGCCGTGGACTATATGTGCTAACCTCTCCCAATCGTACTCTAGATTGTAGAGGAGGCTCGTGTCCTGCAGTGGGATATGGGCTGATACAGTACAGTACAACATCTATATCTGGCGTTTAATTTATTATAATTGCGATCTAAAAGCGGATCTAAATGCCTCTCGTGGGCTCGAGATGCACCTCTTTGATGCAATGTGCTGGGCTTAATGCATTTGAATATTCAACGGGGAATTTTAAGCTGAACTTTTCATTATACGGGCAAGGCAAGTTGGGTTCAGTGCGTCTGATAATAAATAAATAATAAATACACCCAACAGTCACATTAATAGTCCTGACCCCACACTAAGATCGAGTCTTGTATCGTGGGTATCAGAGACTACGAGAGACTTTTCGGTCTCACAAACACCCAGACCCGAAACAAATACCTGTGGATCACACAAATATTTGTTTCGGTGCGGGGATCGAACCAACAATTTCACAATTGACTTGTTCGCTACTAATGAAGCAATGCATGATGTATATATGTTACCGGTATATTGTCAAAGCCATGATATTATAATTTCACTAGAGATATTATAAATAAACGGAAGATTGTCAATTGACTTCATTTTAATTACTTGAGTTCATATTGACTTAATTTTATTTAAAATGAAAATAAAGTAACCTAACCTAACCTAACGATTGTTTCTTTGCGGTAACTCAATGCGGTACTTCACTCATAATACACCTAGATTTTACAATTTTAAGATTGTGATTTAACAGTTTCACTTCGATAGATTACAATTTACTAATGCGTTAAATTGTAAGCAGTATGTTACGGTTCACAATCTTTCGACAGTTCACAATCTCGCGAGATAGATTGTAATGTAACGGTATTTACAATTTTACGGTGACATATACAATACAATACTCTTTATTGTAAACAAAAAAAAAAAAAAAAAACTCTTCGCTGTATACAAAATCAGACACAATACAACTTATGGTATCTCTTCCAGACAACCTTTATTAATCTTTATATTATAATTTATATTATTATTATACCATCACCCACCCCTATTATAGTTCAACGATCCAATAAGAATATTTTAATAAAAACCTCGAGCAACAAGTAATGTATTCAGAGAACGTAGGCAAAACCGCGGGGCGCGCTTGTACGTGGCCGGGGTAGAAACAACATTATTATGGGCATGAACTATATGGCATGTTTGCTGTTCATTTTCATACTTGCTTTGGGGTGGGGTTGTAATGACAGCGAGAAGCGGATTAATTTTATTATTCGGTCTTACGGGTATTGTTTTTGTCTTTATCTGTTTGTATCCTCAATTTCACTTTATTAGTTCAGATGGACTTGGTATCAATAATAATAAGTTTAATTGCAATCAAAAAGGTACGTAGCGGTTTTTTAAAGATACAAAACGAATTGTTAACCAATACTAAGAAAATATGTTTAATTTTACAATCACTTAATAGTACTGTAATCTTAGATGTAGATATGCAGAGTTCTTTTCCGGACAATCTGACTGGAAAATATGAAAAATATATGATATTTATACGAACATATAACGTTTTATGTGAAAAATAGCTAGCAATAACTCATAGGGTTTATGAATTATTGTTTCACTTTATGTGCTTCATAAATTACTATGATTTGATATCACGTCACCTGTCAAAATTTATTGAGAATTTTTATTGGTATTCTTTGTCTTCGGTTTTTATTGATTCATATTCTGTGTGGTCTACATAAATGACATAAATATGAAGACATATTCCATTATTTTGATCAACAATTGAAAGAAACTGCTATTCAACGTCTTGAAAGAATAGTGCTGTTGCATTGTTAATTTGCTAGAAATATATCCAGGCAGTCAACACAATATGCCGTTTATTTAAAACAAAGATTGTTCTTATCCTGTCTATATACCATACGTGGGGTGAATGGTTACGTTCCTATAAGAAAAAATAAAAACTTAACAATGTGTTACAATTACTTAGATATAATTATTTTAACACTATAAAAAAGTATCAATTTAATATCAGAATTTCCTATAAAATATGAAAACTTTAATATTTTAATATGTATGTTAAAAACGCTCCGCTTGTAAACTCACCGCTGACACGACAACCCCACCTCGACTCGTAACTCAAATAAATAAGAGCGCCTTATAGTTTCGTCTAGACTTCACTTCAACTTAACACATGGCTGTAGGGGGTTATTAAGTGACATTAGTTTTTAGGGGTGTTTATCGATAACTGGTGGTAATAGGGGATAATTATGGGGTTTCAATTTTAGTTCCTTAGATGAATATAATATTGAATATTAGAGTTAAATAATAGTCGTTTCAGTGGTTTAGTGGTGGAAAGTATGAGTTTTTAATCGAGGGGTTCCGGGTTTGAGTACCTGCTCGGGAGAAAAATATTGTGTATTTTATCTGTTTGAAAATCTCATTATTTGGGATTGGGATGGATTCGTCCCTCATTACATCTTAGGACATAAATATATTTATCGAATTGTGTTGATATACATCTCTGCTTACCTCTTAGTCATAAAGTCGTGAGCATGTGTACGAAGCCTTTACCCTTAATAGAATTGCATGTGTCGTAGTTGGTACTCTCCGTAGATTGAAGCGGGACTCTTAGTGTGATGAAAAGGTGGGACACGCACGCGACCCTTGTTACGTAAATACTTTGAACAACTCTATCAAGAACTTTATTAGAATTAATTATGGTTGTGAACAATATATTTGCAAAGGTTTTAAACTACTAGTGTCGCTTCAATATTTTAGTTTTTATCTTATAGTACGATTGTTACTGTCGTAAGAACGAATTAGTGTCGAATGCTTAATTCGTTAGTCAAAATTTAAGCAAAAATCTTGAGCTAATTAGGTATTTATTTAAAGGCTTAACATTCTCTAGGAGATACTACACTACCTAGTCAGATATAGAACCAAAAATCTAACCATAGACCTGACTCCTCGCTAAGCTGTAAGTCTTTTAATATGATAAACTTCATATATGACAACTTCCGTTGCGCAGTTGGTTAGACGCCGGCTGTAAAACGAGGGGCCGCGAGTTCGATCCCCGCACTTAGACAAATGTTTGTGTGAACCACAAGTATTTGTTTCGGGTCTGGGTGTTTGTGACACTGGAAAAATTCTTATAGCTTTTAATACCCACGACACAAGACTCGATCTTAATGTGGGGCCAAAACTTTATATGTGACGGTTGGGTATATTTCTGTGGCTCTTGTGATGAGTGATACAAGTCGAAAATCATCATTTTACAGGAGAGCAAAAACAAGATTTAAAAAATTCTCGGTCGTAAACTAAATGTGCTAGATTAAATTTGAATACTTTGTTTTGTGGGGAAAAATGTTTTCTTTCATTGTGCGTTTTAGTTTTTTTGATAAATATTATGTTTAATAAGTAATTCACGAGAAACCTGTGAGATATACCTCGGCTTATGAGTAACATGTGCAAAAATGTTGTGATAAATGATATAAGTGTAATTATATTACGTCGCACCTAAATACTGTGTTTAAAGTGCTTTCGTGTGAACTGATATACAAAAGTTTACAAAATGTAATAAATAATTTGCATGAGTTCCTACGATAATGTTGCTCAAACAAAAGATAAAGGTATAATCCGTAAGATTATGTTTTTTAATCAGCCCTATTTTCATAAATTACTTGAATAGTATCTGTTTGCTAATATTCAAGTCTATTGAAAATATGTGTTAAATGATACAAGTCAAGTTATATCTCTCGTTAAAATGATATGTATTTGTGTAAATAGGTACAAGTTTAATATTATTAAATAATCAACTTTGTTGTTGCGATGTTTATAATAATAAATAAAAGGTACGATGGGTCTGCCATGTATTATTGGATAGTATAAAAATCCCTTAACTGTTAATGAATAAAATAATAATAATAAATCAAATTTTGTCAAAAATAACTGAATGATTTAGCAACCCAATCAATATGGAGGTTGATGTAGATAAAGGTGCGGTTATTTATGTCAAGCGAGGCGAGGTTGCGGTCTCTGATGACATAAATGTCTCAGAGACTATAAGACTCAGATCCCTTTCGCAGACGGAAACCTACAAGTATCTGGGTATGCCTGAGGGTCTAGATATTATGAGTGCAGACGTAAAACAATCGATGGAGGAGCGTTTCTTCAGCCGCCTGACAAAAGTTCTAACTGTTTTTTATCAGGTGGAAACAAGATTCGCGCGTTTAACGGTTGGGTTATGCCTGTACTTATGTACTCTTTTGACAAACTCAGATAGGCTCAGGCGGAATTGGACACCCTGGATCGTAAGGTCCGGACTCTACCAAATGCACATCGTATGCATCATCCAAGTTCGTCAGTGATGAGTTTGTGCATCCCGCGGAGATGGGAGGGCCGAGGCATTCTTAATGCTAATGATCTGCATAATCGCGAGGTATTTCCATCCGTATTTTCCAAGGGAGTATTTCCATCACAGTGACGTTGATATGCATAGGGTTGTAGTTATAGTGTGTAAAGGATTTACCCAGCTCTCATTGCCGAATGAGAACTGGCGGAAGCCTTTGGTAATGAGCGTTTAAGATCGCGAGGAAGTATGGAAGGGCAAAGAGCTGCATGGTCCGTTCTATCGGGCCCTACACGGGCCTGAAGTGGACCGGCCTGCATCTGTAACTTGACAACGTTTTGGTAACCTCTGGGGAAACTGAGTGTTTTTGCCTTTGCAATTGTAGACGAAGTTATTAAGACGAACGACTATAGAAAATACATCCTGAAGGACGGTACGGTCGACATTTGTAGGGCATGCCAACGTCCTGGCGAGTCGATCAGGCATGTAACTTCTGGTTATTCGTATCTTGCTAACGGCGAGTACTTGCATAGATACAATCTTCTAGCCAAGATCATACATCATCAAATTGCTCTTTGATATGGACTATTGTGACTCTTGAAGTGCCATATTACCGGTATGTTTCCCAACCAGTTCTTGAAAATGGTCATTCAACGCTGTATTGGGATCGGTCTGTTATCACAGATAGGACTATTGCTGCCAATAAGCCTGATGTTGTGATAATAGATCGATTGACGCGCTGAGCAATACTTGTTGATGTTACCATACCGCATGACGATAACCTCTTTAAAGCTGAAAAAAAAAAACAAATTGTCTAAATATTTCGATTTGGACTACGAGGTTACTGACATTTGGGATGTAGACTCAACGATTGTTGTTTCTGCACATAGACTGATACCAAAGAGCCTAGACCAACATCTCCAAAAGCTCTCAATTGGTTGCAGGGTCAAGAATCAGATCCAAAAGGCAGTATCGCTGGACATGGCAAGCATAGTTAGGATGTTCCTCACTTTGTATCCCTAACCACCGGTGGCTTGGGTCTTCGTCACCGAAGGGTTAACTATTTGTTTTATACTTTTGTATGTATTTTTTTAAAATGTAATATAAATGTACAAAAATGTAAAAAATCTTACAAAATAAACACAATTACAATAAATCAACTTCAATGAAATTTAGATTCAAAACTAATTTAATTAAATTACAAATTCTTAAGGCACAGTTTTAACACAATTATTAAAATCTTAGACTGCCTCGGTGGCATAGTTGTATTACGGTACGGTTACAAAGCTGAGGTCTCGGATTCGAGTCCGGGTCGGGCAAAGTGATATTGAATTTTTCTATTCATTATTAGTCCGGAATCAGGAAATTGTGCCCGATATGGCGATAGGCTCGCCCCCTATCACATCGTGGGACCGAACATACAAGGCGAAATGTGGGTGTCCTGGTGGCGCCTCTGCCTGTCCCTTCGGGGCTTGTTCTAAGTTGATCAGAGTTTCTATTCACAAAAAAGTCACGTAAAGTAGTGGCTGTATGTATTAAAATCTTACAACGTACTTTTACAATATGAATGGTAAAGGTCTCTAATCTCAATAGTATAGTGTCATATACTCAAAAGTTCGAAAACGATGCAAATAATTTTTAAACTAAGAAATAACATAGATGAGTATTATACAAATACTACAAAAGAAAACATGTAACAATCATGCCAGAACAGTTAGAAAAGAATAAGGAGTTTCTTTCCATATGTAAATCAAAGATAATTTGAGTAAAGTAGCAGTAATATTGATAAATAAGATTTTTATTTATTTTTTTTGTATGTGGTGTTCAATAAAGAATTTATAAATAAATAAATAAAACCAATACCGTTTTGACAACTGCCATTTTACAATAAAATATAGAATAATAATATTATAATGTTTCTGACAGCTACGTAAAAATTTTAGTTTTCATATATTACCTTGGATACTGTATCTGATGATGGAATATAATATTATAATAAATCATATGTATAGTACAAAAGTATTATATATTTGGACATTTGAGTTGGTTCTGTTGTATTTAAATCAATATACTCCTAATAATGTATTGCCGCGCACAATTGTCTCACTTAGCACATCTTATTCGATATAAAATATTTTTGTAATTTGTTTGAGTTTTAGATACAACTTGATTTGTATTCGTATGCACATAAAATAAAAAAAAATCTGTAGAATGATATATATCGAGATGTATCACTTAGCACATCAAAATCAAAAATTCACATTTGAATTGGTAGGTACATGTCGAGTTGTACCCTAGTCAATGTTGGAAAAAAATTGTTCATAGTGATATAGCTCTCGATATATCAATATTCACGTTGAATGCACCGAAAAAAATATATGTGAAAATAGTTATAATTGTACTTATACCAGTAGCCACAAAAACTGCGTATTAATCGATTACAAAAACGAGTTATAACTCGAAATATATCAATATTCACGCAATTTTCGCCAAAATAGCAGCACTTGTATCACTTTACACAAAATTATCTCCGTAACTATAGCAGATAGAAAGTCGTGAGTTAGACCAAAAAAAAGGTAATTTTTTTCTTATCATTTCTATATAAAAAACTCAAAAAGGGTACAACTCGAGTTATATCACTTGTAACAAGAGCCACAGATTTATTTATTCTCCATTCTGGATTTAAATTCATGCTTCTATTAATGCTGCAAAGCCTTTTTTCTAAGAGAAACCCCACTGACAAATGTTTCTATAAAAATCCTAAGTTTGCTAACAGACGCCCCGTAGAGTCGATTGAAGGATATCGATCCCTGTCTTCGTAGATTACATTATTAAACATACATGTAGGATATTCAAAGTTGTAATTCTCTCATATGTGAGAGGCCGCCTGGGTAGGTACCATCGCAATGACTATATCTCCCGCCTAACAGCAGTGTAAATGTAGTGTTCCGATTTGAAGAAAATTGTAGCCAGAGTAACTACTGGATAGAATAAGACACAATATCTTATATCTTAATTGGAATTCCAAGCATTGCTTTGTAATTCATGGTGTAGTTTGATTTTGCTACTGTCCATGTCCATTGCTACTGACATATCGCTTGCCATCATCATTTCCCTGCGAGACCAATTCAGTGCATTGCCTGACTTAGGAACCAAACCCAGGACCTCACGGCTCGGTCTTAACAACGAGACCAATGACACAATAAACTATTACAGGCGACCATTCACAACACAGAGCGCTTAGCAAATTATTTTTAGCAATACAGAAAACATTTAATACAGTTTATATGGGTTTCTAGGAAACGACACGTAACACACGTGGGCGTGACCTCCCCTCCTCTGCCCCCTTCTCCCCTCCCCCTCCCCGAAACGATTGTGAGCTGACATAATGTGACAATCGCTAAAAGTTTTTATGTAATACAAAATCGCCGGGGTATTTTTGGCGTGGTAAATTTTTTCATTGTTTTAAAATCGCTGCGGTAGATTTTATTGCTTCTGGTGTTCGGCTTCATCCGGATGGCGACCGATGGTGATGAAAAAATTTCTTAGCGACGCGCAAAAGTTTTTAGCGTTTTGAGTTCAGCCTCTGCGCATCTTTTTTCCTTCCTCCCTTCCGGTGTCCAAGAAGCTCATATTAGGCTCCCTGTCACAATTTATGTGACGTTTTCCATTGTTCTCCAATTGTTCTTCATTTTGTAGCATCTGTCAAAAGTCTATTGTCTATACATGGACTCCTGAAGGGATGTGCCGGCAACATATAATCTATGATCCAAGGTTTTTGGACATTTATTTATTTATTTATTTAAACTTTTTATACATGTTGTATAAAGGCGGACTTAATGCCTTGGGCATTCTCTACCAGTCAACCTTTGGGTGATGCAGAGATTATACAAAGTAGGTGTTATTACTAAATGTAATAAAGTGCAAATAAACATACATACACATAATATGTATATACATATCTAACTACATACCCATACAATATATAAATATAATACATACACATAATATACAATATAGGCGTATATATATATATATATACATATATAAATATTATATATAAAAATATAATGGTAAAACTTAATTTGACGATTCTGCGATTTGTTTAAGGAGAAGCTCGCGGACCTTCACTTTAAATGCATAACGATTCCGGCATGTCCTGATTTCGAGGGGGTGCGCATTCCAAAGAAGTATGGACTGTATTGGGAAAGAAGAATGTAAGAAATCAGTAGTGTGGGAAGGACACTGGAGAAGTAAATTGTGGGTTGACCGAAGATTCTTATTGTGGTTGCAACCGAGATACTGAGAGAAAGGAAGTAAATAAGATGGAGGGGAAGGGGAGACTAGAATAGAGTGCAAAAGAGTAATTGCGCGTAGACTACGACGCTGGCGAATGGGCAACCACTTAAGTAGAGAACGGCAAGCCGACACATGGTCATACTTACGAAGATTAAAAATGAAACGAATGCAGTTATTAAGAAGTCGGTCAAGTTTGTTGAGAAGATCTGCATTCAGGTCAAAATAGCACACATCACCATAGTCGATTAAGGGAAAAATTAGGGATTGCACAAGCATTGTTTTAGTTTGCGAAGGAAGAAAATTCTTCAGACGATATAGAGAACGAAGGGAATCGGTCACTCGACGGCAGACGTAGGTCACCTGGGTTCGCCAATTCAAAGTTGAGTCGATATGTAGCCCAAGGTCTTTGACGCTAGAAGACAGTGGAATTACTGACCCGTTGTAAACCAGTAGTGGAAGACTGGTTACGTCAATCCTGCTTATCAATCGCTGGCTACCTACAATAATCGCCTGACATTTAGAGGGGTTCACTGTGAGTCCAAACTCATCAGACCAGTTCTTGATGTACGTCAGATCTCTGTTGATCATGTCGAACGCGGAATGTAGGCAGTTGATGTTGGCATGAGTATAAAGTTGCAGATCATCGGCATATAGGTGATACGCACAATGAAGATTCTGGGTTATGAGATTAATAAATATAGAAAATAAAAGAGGAGAGAGTATACCGCCTTGAGGGACACCAGATTCAAGGTCACACCATACTGACGAAATTTCGCCAAGATGCACCGCTTGCTGACGCCCTCGAAGATAACTTGAGAACCATTCCAGTGCATCCGATGAGATCTTGAGATATGAAAGGATGGACAACAGGATGTCGTGACTAACGGTATTAAAGGCGTTCGAAAAATCTACCAAAACCAGTACGGTTACTTTGGCATCCTCCATGCCCACCCTTATATCGTCAGTCACTTTAAGGAGAGCGGTAACCGTGCTATGGCCAGGCCTGAATCCAGACTGCATTGGACTTAAAAGATTATTGTGGTGCACAAACTTGGCCAACTGCCTGTGTGCACAAGCTTCAAGCACTTTGGATAGGAAAGGAAGAATGGAAATAGGACGGAAGTGGGTAACGAGAGATGGGTTAGGGATTTTGGGGAGTGGGATGATGCTTTTCTCCACAAAGATGGAAAGACACTGGTGGTGAAAGAGAAATTAATTATATGAATTATGGCAGGGAGAAGATAATCTAGGATTGGAATTATCATACGACGACTTATTTGGTCATGGGCAGCAGTGATCACTCCCCATCACGTGACTTGTTTGCTCGTTTGCCAGACTTGTGTATAAAAATATCCAAATTTCGAGCAGGCTGTAACAATTATTTCGACTAATGAAACAGCCATATGTTCAAAATCAAAATCAAAATATTCTTCATTCAAGTAGTCTTTTACAAGATCTTTTAAATCGTTAATTTCTGCTACCACCGCTTCGGAACGTGATGTAGCTGTGAAGAAGAAACGGCGCAAGAAACTCCCTCAGCAACACGAACTGTCTTCTTTTTTTTTCTCTCTTTTCTTTTCTTTCTTTTTTTAAAGGCCAGTTTGTAGTGTTGCTAGTGGATATACTTGATTACCAATTACCACCAGGTCAGCATGCTCACTTTACTCATTATAGATTGCATTACCATCCGATACCATACCATTCATGACCTTTAGTGTTTCGTTGTCACATTTTCGGCTTATAAAACTCTTAGCTGTAGTAGGTGTGAGATATGTGATATGTCCAAACTACTCCGCCAAACAGCAGTGTAAATGCACTGTTGTGTTCCGGTTTGAAGGACAATGTTTCCAGAGCAACTACTGAACATAAGACTTATCATCTTAATTCTCAGGATGGCAAGCGCAGTGGAATGCGAACATTGCTTTGTAATTCATGTTTGGTTTTGCTATTGTCCATCAGAGGTCGTATCCCTTACTATCACGCGAATGGCATGCTCGTCTCACAATTCATTGCAATAAAAATGTATATTTACATAAAAGCAGTTAAAAGAAGGTTTAACCTTCATGTCTGATTCGTTGTCCCCTCTCTTATAATGTAAGATTGTGATAACTCCATGGTAATCGATACAGACAGATCCATTTGTGAGCGACAATTTATTTGCATATCGAGTGATGTCTGAGAGGTTGCGAGCTCCGGGTTTATGTAAGTCACTTTGAGTAAACCTTGAAAAATATTGGTTCAGCAAAATGTTAGTCCGCTAGAAAAGATTATTACAGTAAAAGTAACTTTGTTAACAATGGTCAAATCACATACACTATAATTCTTTGGCTGAATAATGATAATGATGATATTAACTGGCATTTGGTCAACACGGTGGAAAATTCAACCCTATCGTTCTATAATGTGGAGAGATTTACGTGCAACAATGGGACTTATGTGTTATGATAACATTGATAACGATGGTGATAACGCTTAATTAACAACTCTCAACAGAGAAAAACAGTAACATACACATGAATTAATTATGACTCTAGTGGTCGCCATACACGTTCAAGTGTGTTTGCGCAAAGGCGTGCTTGCACCAATCTCGAATCAAAAATAGATACTAAGTTTGCGCAGTTATTTGCCCATACACGTTCCTTTATACTTGTGCAAACCCAGACTTGCATAGTTATATCGTTACGGGTGTGGCGGCCATAACACGAATTTTCTGTTTTGCTTTATACTCTTACTTGGACAAACATTTGTCCTCGTGCAGTGTTCGAAACCGACGTCTTTTATGTCGGAGCCGTTTTTTCATCTAGACAACATTTTATTTTCAATACACCGATTTCACTGTTGGTTTGAATTTTACTGGTGGTAGGTCACTCAAATTTGAGAGGCCGCCTGGATAGGTACTACCGCAATGTATATTTCTCCTGACAAATAGCAGTGTAAATGCACTGTTGTGTTCTGGTTTGAAGGACATTGTAGCCAGAGCAACTTCTGGACATAATGAGATTTTGCATCTTATGTCTCAGGATGACAAGCGCGGTGGATTGCCAATCATTGCTTTGTAATGCATGGTGTTGTTATTACTGCTATTAGCATCATATCGCTTACCATCAGGCGAACGGCATGCTCGTCTCGCCATTCATTAAAAATTAATTCCTAAGCGCCAACCGTGAGCTAGAAAATTGGCACCTGCAATTGGCAAGCGCTAAGGATAGACTAAATAATGACAGTTGCATACATTAAAGTGGCGCAGTTGGTTAAACGCTGGCTGTGAAACGCGAGGCTGCAATTTTAATCCCCGCACCGAGACAAATATTTGTGTGATCCACGCATTTCTCTAGGGTCTGGGTGTTTGTGAGACCGAAAAGTCTCTCGTAGTTCCTGATACCCATGGCACAAGACTTGATCTTAGCGGGGTCTTTACTATGTATGTGCCTGTTGGGTGTATTTATTATTATATAGATTGAAATAAAATACCCGGAACAGCTGGTGTACACAATAGTATAAATTTAAAATGGCGTCCAGTTGCGTCCAACATATAAGTTTACGGCTCATAAAATATTTGGAAACAATCACAAACAATATACATATAAATAAGTGACGAATTGATTTCGCGTAATGTTCTGTTCATTAAACTGAAATGGCGCGGGAACAAATGGTGGTAGGGTGACCATTATATACCTTAATGGCAGGATAATTATCTGTAATCGTGGTTGGTTTGTTATGCTTCAACGCCATATTTGGTATGAAATAATATTAATTTTTACGGACTTTGTCGTGGATTTGGTTTAATTTTACGTTTTGGTTACATTTTTTAACTTCCCGTCGCGACGTTTCGATTATTTCATAGCTTTTGTGGACACGGGGCGGACTGACCCTAAATTCGGGATAAAATCCGTATAAAATAGTTTTATTGCAATGTGTAAAATTCGCGTAAGTCTAAAAAAACAAATTACATTTTGTTTCCTAGTTATAGGATCTTTATATCCGTCCGATTGGCGCGACCACTGTACAGACGGGTTAAGAGTTCGTCATATTGACATGCATAGGGTACCACTTTTCGAATTTGTTCTGTGTATCCGGACCCAATTAGGCCGGCATTCATGTCGACCGGCTACAGTAAGCCACCGCGCGTCAGTCGTCAGCCGTTATCTCAGTCGCGCGACACTGCACATACAAGCGTTTATACTTCCTTTTTCGGGCGTGTTTAAAAAATAAACTACTTGACTGATTATCATCAAATTGTACATGATTAAACATTATCGGAGTTACAAAAAAGGACATAGGTTATGTTTTATCAAGAATAAAAAAACTGTTCCCGTGGGACGGGAAAAATATTCCCAAATTAGTCTAGAATTGTATACGTTGTTTAGAGCTAGCCGTGAC
The DNA here is from genome assembly GCA_949752805.1 of Deilephila elpenor. Lineage (NCBI taxonomy): Eukaryota > Metazoa > Arthropoda > Insecta > Lepidoptera > Sphingidae > Deilephila > Deilephila elpenor. The sequence goes on from OX457119.1 coordinate 8,603,932, forward strand.
TGAGCACGAAGCGTACGATCCGCTTGTGTCTACATTCTCTGTAATATGAAATAGGACAAATGTCCTGCAAAATTCGAAATTTGTGGCCAACACACACATAAGTAATTTTACGAGTTATTTTGATTGAGTCCAAACGCTTAGCGTGAAAGCGAGCGGTCGGCGTTGTAAAAATAATCCATAAACTACAATAGGAGGATGACGTGAATGGAGGAGGGGGGAGGGGGGGGGGGGTGTAGCATTAAATTATGCGAACTGTGGCCGATGTGGGTTTAGATCATAATGGTTTTGTATTTCTTCGGTTAAATGCTAATGCAAAACAACCGATCTTTCAACATTATGCTGTGCATGCATTTAGAATATTAAAGGATACTGCTGCTAAAATTTAGGATGCAAAAGAAGAGAGAGGGGTGTAAGGTATTGTCAGGTTTCGTGCTTTGTGGTAGCTTTTCAATTACTTTGCCTAAAATCATATTAATAGTGATAATCACCGGCTCTATCTTTTACTTATGTTTTTCCTTTTCATACTTAAATAAATAAATACACCCAACAGTCACATACATAGTCCTGACCTCACATTAAGATCGAGTCTTGTGCCGTGGGTATCAGAACTACGAGAGGCTTTTCGGTCTCACAAACACTCAGACCCGAAACAATTACTTATAGTTCACACAAACATTTGTCTCGGTGCGGGGATCGAACCCGCAGCCTCTCGTTTCACAACCGGCGGCTAACCAACTGCATCACGGAGGCGTTTTATAACCTAACATTAAGGCGTAATAATACCCATAAAGTTCAAATATTTTACACATACATTACCGCAGGTTTCATGCACTGGCCTCCTTGAAGCCGAAGGTCAACGTCCATCGCAAAAACTGCTTGAATCGCGCAAATATATCATCGATATGGATGTTTGTGATTTATTGTTCAATAAAGTAAAAAGATTACAAATACAAGGATTGTATTATAGAAATTGGTAAACAAACAAGATGTTTACCTGAAATAGAAGTTTATGAACTGGTAGAGATCTGATGTAGCTCATTATAAGTAACTATGTATGGTATATAAAAATGGTTTGGTACTAGGGAGTGGAACTTATGTCTCACAGAAAACCTACGTGACGTAACAGATCTATATCTAGATTTTCCACCAAATTTCGATCTGTCTTTTCCATGCTACATACAACCTACCTAACCTACATACATGGCATACCATAGGTTGCCTGGAAGAGATCGCCTCGAGCGATAAGGCCGCCATTGTATACTTTTGTACTTTTTAATTTTTGTTCACTAGGATATAATAAGTTTCTAAACAAATAAAAGTATTTTGTATGTATGTTATCATTATCGCCGATATACTGACTACAATATATGATGGTAGAGAACACGTTATGAGTTTAATATTGAACTAACCACATTATATGAAGAATAAATTATTATAGGTATCTAATATTCATCTTATTATAACCGTGTGACATGTGTTGTGGCATTATTGTTTATTATTAACCAGTAAAAACATTCCGAAATGTGTGATATACATCTTTATACATTATTGAGTTACCACGAAGGTTGTTTCTAAGCAATGCTACATACTAACATACATAAACTCACGCCTTCTTCCCAGAAGGGGAGGCAGAGGTCCAACCAGGACATCCACATTTCGTCTTGTATGTTCCGTCCCATGATGTGATAGGGGGCGAGCATGTCGTCATATCGGGCACAAATTCCTGATTCCGGCTGATAATGAATTGAAAAATCCAATATCACTTTGCCCAACCCGGGATTCGAACCCGAGACCTCAGCTTTGTAGTCGTACCATACTAGAACTACGACACCGAGACAGTCATTACAATCATTACAGTTAAATATACATCAATATCCATTATTGAGTCACCACGAAGGGTGTTTCTAAACAATAGTAGAAATTTATTATAAGTTAAATATAGCTTATTATACATTAGCGAGTTAGCACAGGAGGGTGTTACAATTCATTTAACCCATCTATATCTAGTTTCCAGCAGGCCAGCATAATTGTATCGACCGACAAGGGATAAACTTTCGCCGATGGATACTCTATAATGGACCGTATTTACAAACGTTTGCTTTGTATTTACTCTGTTATCTGTTATTTCAAAACAACATACATGTACTCACGCCTTTTTACTAAAAGGGGTAGGCAGAGGTGCTACCAGGACATACAAGTTTGGCCTTGTGAACTATGTCCCACGATGTGATAGGGGCGAGCCTATCGCCATATCGGGCATAAATTACCGTCTTCGGGCTGATTATGAATAGAAAATCCAATATCAGTTTGCCCGACCCGGGATTCGAACCCAAGACCAATACAAAGTCCGTATTTCAAAACAAGGTCAGTTTTGAGCTGGTTTCAAACCTTCATAACTCGAATCTACATAAGATCACGCTAAAACCAATAGGAGTGGAGCATTTATGAAAAACGGTTTCCCCGTTAAAAATTACCTGCACCCGCGCGAACTCGTGCTGCTAGTTCATAATAATAGTTCAATCGGAACACTAAAACAATAAATATCAGATACAGCTACTAAAGTCGTCGCGTGTGTATGTTTATCATCTCGTTTGTGTTAGTTTGTTTTACTCGTGCACCCACTCTGTCCACCCACATGGGATGGCAGAAAATATTGTAGGTCGTGGATTAATTCAAGGTGTTGTTGGTAAATTTTGGGCTCATCTCTGACGACATATTTAAAAAAGGGTTCTGGTTTTAGCAGTGTTCGTAACTTTTTTTTTGTAGACTTATCGCTTCATCAATGTACTTAAAAATAATGAGTGGTTGCAGTTGGTTAGACACCGGCTGTGAAACAAGAGGACGCGGGTTAGATCCCGCACCGAAACAAATATTCGTGTGATCCACAGGTATTTGCTTCGGGTTTGGGTGTTTGTGAGACCGAAAAGTCTCTCGTAGTTTCTGATATTGACACAAGACTCGATCTTAGTGTGGGGTCAGGGCTATGTATGTGGTTGGGTGTATTTATTTATATATATCCAGGTTATCAATATGGAAAAACCTCGTCGAGTGTTTACACCGACTGGCGCGAGTCGCGGTGACTCATGCCCACGTCACGCCAGGTTGCCACTTGAGCCAACCCGTGTCTCTCAAAGTAAAAGTATTCGGAATAATCGTGACTCATGCTGATGGATTGAATTGGTTCACTGAAGATGTGCCGTGAAGTGATTGTAGAAAGGGGAAATTGTGGGGAAGTCCAATGATTATGGATATGGATTATAGTAATTGTGGTGTAGGACTAAATAAAGATGTTGATAGATGTAAACCAAGTGTGAGAAATATATAAATGTACGAGCGCCCGCCATGAGACAGTGCTCTGACAGAAGTCAGACCGTGTGGACGGAGCTCAGACATTGGAAATCAACCACTGTCTTTTATTTAAACCACCAACCGAAGCACCAGAACTTCACAGTAATGGCTCAGTGAAGATTCGTGAGTTAATGGATTTTAGTGTATAATTATGTATCAGCCCATATACGTCCCACTGCAGGGCACGGGCCTCCTCTACAATCGAGAGTACGATTGAGAGGGGCTTGGCCATATAGTCCACCACGCTGGCCTAGTGCGGGATGGCGGACTTTACATACCGTAGAAATACTTTTAAAATCGCCACGGTATGCAGGTTCTCTCACAATGTTTTCCTTCATCGTTATAGTGTGTGACTGACTATCAATACACACATAACTCCGACAAGTCAGAGGTGTTCTCTGAGATTAGTGTGTAATGCGGTCCTCATACTCATGATCTTTAAGAATAGTAGGGTTACTAAGATACTCCTAGGGGGAGCATGAGGAGGGGAGGAGGAGGGACTTGTATGCTCATGCGTATCCCACGCCCCCTGTTTTAAAGGAGATACCGGTATATCACGGGGTTTTAGTAGCACTGCGAAGGTCTATGGGCAGCGGTAGCCGCTTACCATCAGGCGGGTTGCTAGCTCGTCTGCCTATAACGGCAATAAAAAAGGTAGGATGTTCTAATTTGTATTAGAGTGGGGAGTCCGACATACCTATGTGGATTCGTAAAGGAATTTCCTCGAGTAAGGAAAAAAGGGGTTATTAAGATGAATCTGTGCTATGATGAAGCATTCATTGTCTTCTTAAAGAAAACTGGTGTTGGAATAAAATTTGAATAGGTCTTTGTGACTTTGGGTGTAGCGTATCATGGTGAGGTGAATTCTATTCCTACACCAAACATTTGTGAAGTAGTCCAAACGTTGGAACGACGAGATTTTGTATGAAATAAGAAACTTACCGCGATTTTTCCTTTTACCTAATCATGGCTGTAAGTATTGGTCTCGTCTAAAACAATGTGTGTCCCGATCGACATCCGTAAAACTGCCCAGCGCCATTCCATTACTTACTAATTGAAGAGGTACAGTTACAAGCGCACCAGGCTCGATATCAGCAGAACAGGAGGGAAGACACTATCAGGGTAGAAATGACAGAGATGGGAACATAAATATTGGACAGTAATCCGCATTTTCTATCATATTCGTGGTGTCTGCTTTAGAGTTTTCAATGTTGGTCAAACATTGGCATAAATATTAAACACAGCGTAAAACACAGACGTCAATTTGTAACCAATTGCACAAGTCAGCGTCCTGACAGAGCGGCATAAACAGATTTTTGCGAATATCCCGCGTTTTATTATCATCGTATATTCATAAGTTAGGCAACGTTTACGACGCGTCGTAAACAAACACGGTGTCTGTAAAATTGAGTTATAAACTTAGAACGTTTTGCATCAGCGATACTGTTTTATTTTTCTGCTGATTGTCGAATTTTATTGGCGTTTTTGTAACGAACAATTTATTTGACACGCAGTAACGTTTTCTTTGTATTGGCGATTGATGGAACGTTTTGAATGTGACCTAATATTTCATGTATGCAGGTTTCCTCGATGTTTTTTGCTTTGATATAAGCAATAATAATAATCCATTGTTTGTTAGATTACCGAATTTCCTTCATCCAGCTTTGTGCTGCATAGCTTTTAGAGCAAACTGCTAAGCTCTGCTTCCGATACACCGGGGAAGGCTGGAAGGGGTTAGTATCCCTGACCTTTAAGCTGGGCATGTTATTTTTTTGTGTCTCCCCCTTCCTCTTTCGAGAGGACTGAAATCGCAGTTACCATCCAAGTACCATCTGTTGACACTTTTAATATCATTAAAAATTATTGACCTAATGGCCATCACACACGTAACGATATATCTGTGCAAGTCTGAGTTTGCACCAGTATCCTGGGCAAATAACTGCGCAACCTTCATTCCAATTTTCGATTAGAGAGGTGCAAACTCGCGTTTGCGCAAACGCGCCTGAACGTGTGTGGCAGGCTCAACTTTAGAAAGTTCGGTTTTATGCCCTGAGCCCGAAGCCACGACCACCGACTTCTCAGCACGGTCTTCATATAAATGAGCTACCGGTAACAAGTTTAATATACACCAAACATAATTCCACGACGGATGCTGTGGCCGGAACAATAACCGCAGCATCCTGTATGATACCATGCGTCGATATTTTTCTATTATATTATTATAATATATTTATTTTGAAATAAAACTATTTCATACGGATTTTATCGCGATTTGGTTTAATTTTTTACATTTTTTTTAACTTCCCGACGTTCGAATTCGAATCGCGATAAAATCCGTATAAAATTGTTTGATTTCAATGTGTAACAATCGCGTAAATCTAAGAAACCATAATATATTTATTTCTTCTTATTCTTAGCTTAGACACTTCTACATTAGTCATTACTCATTACATAATATGTTCTTAATGGTTTATCCAGCGCATGGTTGCCTGGTAGTAATTGTTAATCCTGGTCAAGGTTGCAGGAAATCGCTGGATGCCGCTTCCAACAGGTCTACGTGGAGATTCATGGGGGAGACCTATGTTCAGCAGTGGACTTCCTGTGGGTGAAAAGAAGGAGAAGAAGAATCTTACTATGGCTTAATCGATGATTTATAATTCCAAGAGTCTCCGTAAATTTTGATACGTATGACAAAAGACTTTCTAAGTGTCAACTAATAGCAGTAGTCAGGGGTTCCCAAACCAGGCTTAGGCTGTTTCTTGGGTAACCAATTTGTGTCTAAAATATCTGAATCATAAGTTTAATCTAGTTTAAGGCGAAACAGTAATTACAAATGTAAATGATTAAAATATGAACTGTATGTGGATAACAAAATATGTTTATATAAATAATAAAAAAAAAAAAAACAAAAAGAAACAAATTGTACTGAACTAAAATTAGGATATATAAATAATAATAGTATAAACATAAATAAAATGAAAAGGAAATTATTAATATGAGAAGAGAAGAGACTCTGTCTCATCGTATGCATGTGACTATTGTTTATTCATGGATTTCTTCCTTTCCAGGTCAAAATGGCGTCAACAGAGCAGCCCCCGCCGACGGAGGCGACGACCCCCGGCGCGGACAGTGTTGGGGACCCGACGGCGACATCCCTCGCGCCGCGCAAGCAAGCCCGGCCGAGGGGCAAGCCGCAGCCGGAGAAGCCCAAGAGAAGCTTGCTGTGTTTAGGCTTGAAGAACCCGCTAAGAAAATTGTGCTATGATATTGTTGAGTGGAAGTATCCTTTTCAAAATGTTATATTCGTGGTCTGCCTTATGGCTTGATTAGTTTTGAATGTTTTGGCAGGTGTTGCCATTACTTGAAAACTAATATCTCGAGGTGATGTGGGTGGTTCATACAGTTCTTGATAATAAAACAGGTTCTGAGTCGTGATTGTCTGATGTGAGGATTGACGCCTATCATGAGGCGAGCCATTCTTCAGCCATTCTTGTTAAACAGAAGGAGATTTTTGGAAATCCCTTTCATTAGCTTGAAAGTAGTAGAGATGTGTTTATTTTATTTGAATCAAAGCATTGTTCTGGGAATGACGGCCTAAGGCTCAGTTGCATAAACTAACTTTGACGACAGCTTGAGCTTTGACAATGTCATCGCCATACATTTGTGACGCATTTGATATTTTTAATGTATGGGATTGACGTTTTCAAAATCAAAGTTACCGGAACAGTTAGTTTGTGCAATTGACCCTAAGATGGAGAAGGTCAGCAAGTTGCGGTTAGAAAGCCTGTAATTGATATCTTTTTATGAGATGGTTCAGCCCCGACCGATGCGATTTTACTCGTAGTATTATCCAATCTGATTTTTGTTTTTAATTTTCTATTGCTTTTCACAGTTTAATTTATGTCTATTTTGTAGAGTTTTAAGTAATGTAAGATCTACCCCGCATTTCCTTGACTAAGTCCTCAGGCCGTTTGAGTACATGATTCTGACGACGATTTTCGCGAACTGCATCGCGCTCGCAGTGTTCACTCCCTATCCATCAGGGGACACGAATATTACAAATCAGATATTGGTAAGTATTACTAGTTTAGATAACTATCTATATTTTTGTCACTATACACCTTAGATTGCCCTTTCTCTCTCCTTTCTTCTATGTCCATATGTTTACCTGGAAGAGATTGCCTTGTGCAATAAGGCCGCTGATAGTACTTTTTAAAAGTTGGTTATAATCTCTATTTTTTTTACTGGTGTACAATAAAGAATATATAAATAAATAACTAAAAACAACTTTGTTTGAGTGATTTCGAGAGATTTAAAGAACCAAATAGACACAGGTGAAACCAAAAAACGATAAACACAATTTTTGTTTACCATAATTCTGAAACACCCAAATGAGATCTTGGTATAAAAGATCAGCCAAAATATTAAATATTCATTCATTTGTTTTCAGGAAAAAGTGGAGTGGATATTCATGGTGATCTTCACGGGTGAGTGCGTGATGAAGATCATAGCGTACGGGTTCCTGTTCCATCCCGGGGCGTACCTCAGGAATACTTGGAACAGTCTTGATTTCACCATAGTTACCATAGGGTAAGTTAGAACAGAGGTGGAATATTGTCCTGATCATGTCTCTGTCTGCCTTACTGCCTGTCTCTGTTTTCTTCGTATTTTTGATAGATTTTTTTACCTGAATTGCGAGACGAGTTTGCCATTCGCATGGTGGTAAGCGTTACCACCGCTCATGAACAATAGAAAACCGAACAACACCATGAATTACAAAGTATTTCACTGCGCTCGCCATCCTAAGACATAATATGTTAAGTCTCAATATGTCTAGTATTTACTCTGTGATGTTATCAACAAAAACGCCTAGTATTAATCTTAAACTAGGGGCAATGAGATTATTATTATTCCGATATTTGTGTGTATATTTTATTTAAATATAGATTTATATGCAATAGTAATTATAAATATTTAACGAAGTATACAAAAAAAAAGTCATATGAGATATCGCATTTCCTAATAATGGACAAATTAATTTCAACATCATCTTACTGATTTCTATTTTTTGCTTCCAGTATAGCGAGTATGATACTCCAGTACATTTCCAAGGATTCGATCGACGTGAAGGCGCTCAGAGCTTTCAGAGTGCTGAGACCTCTTCGACTCGTGTCGGGAGTGCCAAGTTAGTACATTTATTTACCTTTTGAATCAATATCTGCAACTCTTTTTACAAATAAAAATCTAACAAGCCATCCCTCTTTTTTTGTGGCTTTCAGTCGTGTGGAATGTATTACACATGCAAAACCATGGAAAATACTGTATCCTTTGTCGCAAGTTTAACTTTATCCCAAAACTGCACTGCATCCACAGACCTGCGCCCCTTTGAAGAAGTTATGTTAATCTTACGAACTGCATAAGTCTTGTATCTTAATTCTAGGTCTCCAGATTGTGTTGAACTCCATCCTGAAAGCCATGGTGCCGCTGTTCCACATAGCGTTTCTGGTACTGTTCGTGATTATCATCTACGCTATTATTGGTTTGGAGCTGTTCTCCGGGATCCTTCATGACACCTGCTTTTCTAATGAAACTGGTGAGTATTAGTTAAGGCGTACTACCGATTAGCTAAGGTATAATAGCCAGACATTAATTTAGACAGCCTTCGTGGCGCAGTTGGTTAGACGCCGTCTGTGAAAGGAGAGGCCGCGGGTTCGATCCTCGCACCAAGAGATATGTTTGTGCAGCCCACAAATATTTCTTTCGGGTCTGGGTGTTTGTGAGACCGAAAAGTCTCTCGTAGTTCTGATACCTGCGACATAAGACTTAATTGATCTTAATGTGGGGTCAGGACTATGTATGTGACTGTTGGGTGTATCTATACATATAATAAAAATGTAAATGGTCGATGTCTGTACATGGAAGATATTTAAGAAATTTCAACGCGGGGGTTCCTTATAACAGTAACAGAATCCAAAACTTTTTTTTTATAATTTTTGTCTGTCTGTCTGACTGTCTGTATGTTTGCTTGCGCATCACGCAAAAACTACTGCACCAAATGAGATGCGACTTTCACAGTTGTATTGCTGCAGGTTCAACTTAAAAACTGGTATATGTTGCATTTGCATACAGGATGTTTCTTTTTGTTTGCTTGCACATTACTCATAAACTACCGCACCAAATGAGATGCAATTTTCACAGTTATATTGCTGCAAGTTCAACTTAAAAACTGGTATATGTTGCATTAACATACAGGGTGTTTCTTTTATTTTGCTTGCACATTACTCATAAACTACCGCACCAAATGAGATGCAGTTTTCACAATTAAAATGGTGCAGGTTCAACTTAAAAACTGGTTTCTATTTTATTTACATACAGGGTGTTTCTTTTATTTTGCTTGCACATTACTCATAAACTACCGCACCAAATGAGATGCAGTTTTCACAGTAATATTAGTACACGTCCAATTTGAAAACTGGTATATATTTTATTTATAGACAGGGTGTTTCTTTTTATTTACTTGCGCATAACGCAAAAACTACAAGACGAAATGAGATGCGATTTCACAGTTATATAGGTATAAGTCTAACTTAAAAACTGGTAAATGTCTTATTGACATACAGGGTGTTTCTTTGTATTATGGAAGATAAATGAGAAAAACTAATATTCCCCATATTAACACTGGATTAACACTCAGGCTACATTTTATCCAGATATATTAAATGTTCCCGTGGGATGAGGACGGAAATCCGATTTATTTGTTACTTTTTATACTCAAAGGGATGCGATGGGCGTGGATTACATACCTTGAGTGAGAATGACATAGGACGGGCGGGATATAGCGGGACGGGACGGGACGGGATGAGAAATACCAAATAATCTATACATGTATTTTTTTTTAAACAAAGTTAATCACGCAGACGAAGTTAGCGGGCAGAAGCTAGTTTATTTATAATAAAGATCAGTAGAAAGATGCTTGGTGTCAATTCTTCTTGTGCCAATCTTGATTCTGGCTCACAGAAGTTGCAGTAGTATGTATAGAATTATCACAAAGTGTATAGATTATTTTATCCGGGTATGAAACAGTGATTATGCTACATTATGTAAGTGCAGAACAATTTAAATATACCCTGTACAAAATATGCTGGCCTGGTCGGGACTGGATATATAAGGAACAAACCCGAAACCTGAGACTTTAAAGAGATTTCCACGTTTCTATATTGTGGTCAACTATTCGGATGGACTTGCGGTCTTCCAAGATGAATTAGAGAAGCTCATAATATTAGGAGGCAAGCGCGCTAGAAGTAGAACGGCCGCCAAATGGTCATGCATTGTTAAGAAGACGGTTGGTGGTAGCTTGTATCACGTGGTCCATGCCACCCAGGATCGAACACGATGGAGGAACGTCACATGTTTACGCGATCCTCAGCAGTAAGGCAACGATGAGAATGAAGAAAGAATTCGTGTGGATACGATTACTCTTCCACTCACTTTAAGTACTTTAAATTTATACCAAGACGTAAAATTGTAACGTGATTATAGAAAGAAAAAGACTTTAAAATATCTTCTAGATTAGGATAAATATATGGCGCGTCTGTTGCGGCGTCGATGTGTACAGATGTGCTCCAAGAACTCTTTGATGGTGATATGTAGATGTACTTAGCAACCGTGGAATTCCGCCGTAAATTTCCGCGAAAAAGTATTCCTAATTTTTATGTGTCTTTCAGCCTTTTGTTTGTAAATATTTATTCTAAAGCGGGAGCTGAACTCGGCACGCGTCACGGGCTATTTAAACTGTTTAGTGTTTTTCTTTCTTTGTGTACAAAAATAAACCAGGATTTAAAAATAATTGTTTGAATGCTGACGGGGGTAGAGAAAGTTTCTATTAGCATGGAATTAAGAACCAATTGGACCAATGGTTAGTGAATAGTACTGATTTTAAAAACATAGACCACTACAAAACGTAGGTGCGTTATCGGTTGTTGAATAAATTGGCAAAGGTTTGAACCACGATGGTAAAACATACACTAATATAGGGACCCATGCATGTATATCGCATTTTGGATGAAACTATGTATGTCCGACTTGCACAAGAGGGCCGACAGCGACTGGATGCGTAAAGCAGCAGACCGGGCTCTGTGGCGTACCTTGGGAGAGGCCTATGTCCAGCAATGAACTGCAACGGGCTGATGATGATGATGATGATGTCCGATTTCGATTGGGCTGGCATAATTGTGTCGATGAGTGAAAGATTTTTCATCAGTGGATACTCTAATTGAATAATTCTGCACTTACATACTATCCGATGCATTGTAGTCACTTTTTCATGCCAGTCTTTAATTTATGACACTAACGGCTTTATTCATAGACAGTTTAAAAACCAATTTTAGTTTTGTCCTTTCTGAACGACTCTTGAATTCAGTTTGAGCAAAGAAGACAAAACATTGTATAATTAAAATAGGTTAATACACTGTCTATGAACAAGGCAGTTAGTAATCATTTACAATGACTACATTGACTGATCCAATATGCTCGAAAACTATTAAATACTATAATCGATATACAACAAATAAGAACTGTGGAAGAAGCTGTGGAAAGATAAATCATGAAATAAAGACTATTTTTATTGCTTAATTCCACGTGCTTTTGAACCTCATCAAAACAACTCTAGTAGACTGAAAATTGTAATAATTGAATTTATAATTCCTTTTTCCAGGTCAGATGATGGACGACCCCATCCCCTGCACAAAAGAGGGTGACGTGGGGTACAAATGTGATGTCAACTTCACCTGCAAGGGTGATTGGGAGGGTCCTAACTCAGGAATAACGAATTTTGATAACATAGGTTACGCCATGCTTACCGTGTTCCAATGCATTACTCTCGAAGGATGGACTGATATTATGTATTCTGTAAGTATTTGTTCATTGACAGCCTCCGTGGCGCAGTTGGTTAGACGCCGCCTGTGAAACGAGAGGCCGCGGGTTCGATCCCCGCACCGAAACAAATATTTGTGTGATCCACAGGTATTTGTTTCGGGTCTGGGTGTTTGTGAGACCGAAAAGTCTCTCGTAGCTTCTGATACCCACGACACAAGACTCGATCTTAGTGTGGGGTCAGGACTATGTATGTGACTGTTGGGTGTATTATTTATTTATTTATTGACTTCATAGTTTTTATTCCGGCACTGAAAAGTGACTGCATTGCACCTGATGGTAAGCGGAATGCCGTCCAGATAAAGCATTCTTGAATGCCGTTGAAACGGCATCAGACGGTGGTCTCTTGCCATTCTACAATATAATGCCGGGCCGATTATCTTATCCTTCACGCTACGAGATTATCTATTAGTATGAGTCCTATTTTTTATTTATTATACTCTCGCAGTACCCTCAATAATTTGTGAGCCTGCAATAAGCACACGCAGTTATCAGCTCATTTTATCGAGCTTTACTACGCGATTTACAAGAAATGAATAAAATCTCCCGTAACTTCCCTCGCGATAACTTTTGTTGTATTGATCTCACTGTTTTTATTGTTTACGTTCTATAGTTTGTTCATCATCATCCTTTGACATGAAGTCCAATGCTGAACATAGGCAATCCGTTAGAATTTCCATAGTGACCTGTTTAAGCGGTCAGCACACAGTAATTTCCTACAACCTTCATAATTTTTAGACCGTTGATAAATTTTTGAACCCTTTCAATCGAATTCTCGATTGTAGGAGTCCCGTACTCGGCGTGATGATCATTATTGTATTGTTTCAGGTTGCGTACGTGAAGGGCAATACGTGGCCCTGGATATACTTCGTGACGTTGGTCATCTTCGGGAATTTCTTCGTCATGAACCTTATTCTCGGTGTGTTGTCTGGGTGAGTGATTAACAATTTTCATTATAGAAATAATCTCAACTATTGAAATAAAACTATTTTTTACGGATTTTATCGCGATTTGGTTTAATTTTTACATTTTTTAACTTCCCGACGTTTCGATTACTTTACAGCTTTCGTGGTCACGGGGCGGACTGAGGTATTAGTCATCCGCTCAGTGACTGTTGCAATTAAACTACCCTTAAATTACAATTATTAAATTAAAAAGTTAATTTAAAAAATTAGCTAGTTTTTGCGATCCGATCTACGCAGAAGGAGCTCACTGTGTCTTGAGGTCTGGCAGCTGGTCTTTTGGGTTCCGATTTAATTAGATGTAGAATTGGATCCCATGATGGTGCAAGTTTCAAGCCATCTTCTCTATTGAAATTTGGATGTTTTTTAATTTCAATAGCCTCGCGAAACATCCTGGGCAGGAAACGGTGTTCTTTCGCGAGGATTTGGGGCTGGTCAATCCTGCCCAGGATGTTTCGCGAGGCTATTGAAATTAAAAAAACATCCAAATTTCAATAGAGAAGATGGCTTGAAACTTGCACCATCATGGGATCCAATTCTACATCTAATTAAATCGGAACCCAAAAGACCAGCTGCCAGACCTCAAGACACAGTGAGCTCCTTCTGCGTAGATCGGATCGCAAAAACTAGCTAATTTTTTAAATTAACTTTTTAATTTAATAATTGTAATTTAAGGGTAGTTTAATTGCAACAGTCACTGAGCGGATGACTAATACCTCAGTCCGCCCCGTGACCACGAAAGCTGTAAAGTAATCGAAACGTCGGGAAGTTAAAAAATGTAAAAATTAAACCAAATCGCGATAAAATCCGTAAAAAAATAGTTTTATTTCAATGTGTAACATTCGCGTAAATCTAAGAAACCATTAATCTCAACTATGCTAATAATATTGTTTTTCTGAAATAAGTTATTGAGAAAAACCATGTTATCGCTTTTAAAACACCTAGAAGTATTGCATTGGTTTATGCAATACCAGAGTAAACTTACAAATCAATATTTTTTATTGTCGGTTAATTCCCCAGGTTTCTTTTTCCTTATTGTTTTTTAAAATACTTACAATGAATATGCAGTATCTAACGGTAAAAGTGATGCTGCCTATGTAGTTCGGTCAACTGGCGAGATGTGTTTACTTCTCGTCAGAAGATTTAATCATATTACACTTCTTGTGCGCCAATCTCAGGTTGGTAACTTCATCGAGTTTTACATCTTATGTGGTTCCTACATATTCCATGTCCAATAAATATGCTATTTTCCAGAGAGTTTTCCAAAGAGAGAGAAAAAGCAAAGAGTCGTGGTGACTTCCAGAAGTCCCGCGAGAGGCAGCAGTTTGAGGAGGATCTAAAGGGATACCTCAACTGGATCACAGTGGCTGAGGAACTTGACCTGGAGAATGACCAGGCACAGAAGGAAGGCGACCAAGATTCACAAGGTAGTTACGTCTTTTTTTTAATTTGTAGATGTGCCTCCAGTTAACTTTATGGTAAATCCAGATCAATTTTAACAAAGAAGGTCTTATGTACCACTGTCTTTTCGGCCTATTGCCTCTTTCTATATGCCTTTTTTTATTTTCTCCTCATAATATATGTACCTTAAATGATCTAATAATTCTGTTTCTACATGATCGGCGAACATAAGTAACTGTCTCTGCTAAAAAATATATGGAATTACATAATAGGCTTCATAAATATATAAATATTAGTATAAATTTATATTCCTTTATATTTCCAGGTAATAAGAAAGAAAGAAAAAGCAACGAAGATTCACAAACGAATATTAATACTAACGGGGATCAAACTCAAACCTCTACTTGTAAAGTATATTGGAAGAGATTTGATAAGGTACGTCTCAATATTGTATTATAGCGGCCTTATTCATACACAGTTTTAAAACCTATTTTGGTTATAGAATGTTTTGTCCCTTTCGAATGACTTTTGAATTCAGTTTTAGCGAAGCAGACAAAACACTCGACAGCTAAATAGGTTGTAAAACTGTCTATGATTAAGGCCGTAGGAGTTTATCATTGGTCTAAGTGTAAGTTATCGTTGTTTTCCTTTAATTTTCTTTCCATTTAGATTATGTGATGTTTTTTGTCTTTGGTCGGATAATTATTGACTCTTTTATTTTCTAAATCAAGCCAACTATCGAAGTCAACATATTTTTAACCAACCTCAAAATTCTACATGTTAAATTTTAATTGGTTTTGTTGAGTATTGCACCAAAACTATTTAAAATCTAAATAAATTCAGAGGCCCTATCTGATTTAAATATTACTACTGTATCCTTATTTAATAATGTAGGCAGGAATATTACACGACACGTTTCCTTTACAGGTGAATAGGCGGATGCGCAGAGCTTGCAGAAAAGCTGTGAAATCTCAGTCGTTCTATTGGGCTATTATTGTTCTTGTATTCTTGAATACATTGGTTTTAGCAACGGAGCATTATAGGTAGGTAAAAATAAATCTTATAGCCTTACAATAATTTCTATCGTTATTACAAAAATAAATAAGTTCTAAGGGTATATTTACATGTTTCAGGCAACCGAAATGGTTGGATCGGTTCCAGAACTACGCCAATTATTTCTTCGTCGTGTTGTTTACTATGGAGATGCTTGTCAAGATGTATGCTTTGGGATTTCAAGTAAGTTATCATAATATAGTATTCTTTTAGTTATAATGCCTTGGCGGAGTGAATACTCTGTGTGATAGCACGAAGTCTTCTCTGGTGGCAGTTGATAACCTCGATTTTTGTCAGTCTATGTCGTGACTGACGATGCTGACTGTGAATCAAGACGCCGCGGGTTCGATCCCCGCACCGTGATCCACAGGTATTTGCTTCGGGTCTGGGTGTTTGTGAAACTGAAAAGTCCCCCGTAGTGTCTGATACCCACGACACAAGACTCGATCTAAGTGAGGGGTCAAAACTATGTATGTGGTTCCAACAACCATTCTTGGGTTTATTTATTTATTTTTTTATATTTGGTACAATTATGCCGGCCCGATATAAATTACGAATCATAATATTTATATATTTAAAATTCTTATGGTTTAATGGCTGTAGTGCTGTCATTAAAAATAAAGAATTCATAATTCACTAAAAATATAATTTTTATATGTGCTTCTCCAATGATGACTGTGTTTCAGGGTTACTTCGTATCTCTCTTCAACCGTTTCGACTGCTTCGTCATGTTCTGCTCCATCGTGGAGCTGGCCCTCACCATCAGCGGCACGATCCCACAGCTGGGCATATCTGTGTTGAGATGTGTTCGACTGTTGCGCGTGTTTAAAGTTACAAAGTAAGTTCATTTTGCTATTGATTATATTATTTTAAGTAGGTGATGCTAAGTTGGTCGTCATTTGTAACAGCAAAGGCTCACGTAAGGAAAAAGTTGCCTGGGTGATGGTAAAGAAAAACATCGATAGGAGTCCAGAAAATCTGAGAGTACACTGAAATGTAGAATTTCAGAATATTTGATGTCAGGCAAGCGACTGATCTTAAAATTAACCTCAAATTACTCTACAATATCTAATTGTAGGGTATGTGCAGATGTAAACAAAGATAGACTTTAATGCATATTATATTCTGATGCTGACCAATGTCTGTATTCTTATGCCTGTAAGGGTATAAAGAATGATATATTCATACTAAAACCTTCTTCCAGATACTGGCGCTCTCTGTCCAACCTGGTAGCCTCTCTCCTCAACTCTATACAGTCCATCTTCTCTCTTCTTCTGCTTCTTTTCCTGTTCATCGTGATCTTCGCTCTCCTCGGCATGCAGGTGTTCGGAGGAAGGTTCGACTACGCCGCCGAGGCGGAGAAAGAGAGGCATAACTTCGACTCTTTCTGGCAGGCTGTGCTGACTATGTTCCAGGTAAGCGCTTTTAGAGTGATAATAAGTTTGCAAATAGCTTTTAGCAGATTTCATCAAAGTCTTTGGAGGTGGGTCTATTCCTGATGACGATTAATTCCTGGTAATTATGAAAGTAGGTAGAACATCCACCTTCTATAGACTGGAAATTTCGTGCGCGATCTTTCTGTAGACCGAGAGACATTATAAGGTGGAGAAGGGTATACATAAAGCTTCGAAGAAGTGATATACCGAGGTAAAGGAATGCCTTATAATGTGTACGTTTTGCACCTATCATGTGCTATAATGACGAATGTTTGATTCGACAAGCTAGTAATCTGTATCTGTGTCAGCCCATATACATCCCACTGCAAGGCGCGGGCCTCCTCTACAATCGAAAGTACGATTGAGAGTGGTTAGGCCATATAGTCCACCACGTTGGCCTAGTGCTGACGGACTTACGCAATGCAACACCAAAATAACATAAGTGTATTTCACAAACAATGGATAATACCAGTGTTTATTCCCAGATTCTGACAGGTGAAGATTGGAACGTGGTGATGTACGAAGGCATCAAGGCGTACGGCGGCGTCGGGACACCAGGGATGCTGGCTTCCATATACTTCATCGTTATCTTCATCTGCGGCAACTGTATCCTTTTTTTTCAATAGTCATATACATAGTTCTGTCCCCACACTAAGATTGAGTCTTGTGTCGTGGGTATCAGAAACTAAGAGAGACGTTTTTGTCTTACAAATACCTGTGGAACACACAAATGTTTGTTATGGTGGGGGCATCGTACCCGTGGTCTCACGTTTCACAGGTGGCGGCTAACCAACTGCGCTGCGGAGGTTCTCACCTGAAGGTTTATGTAATATGTTTCTGCTGGTAGAAATAGTTACGTTCATTCCATACGTATGGCTCCCGGCGTACACAAAAATGTATATATAACTAATTATAATTATGCTACTCAGGATACGCACGATTTTATAACAAACTAGTTTCTGCCCGCAAACTTCGTCAGCGTGATTAACTTTATTTGGTATTTCTCATCCCGTCCCGTCCCGTCCCGTTATATCCCGCCCGTCCCGTCTCATTCTCACTCAAGGCATGTAATCCAGTTCCATCCCATCCCTTTGAGTATAAAAAGTAACAAATATATCGGAATTCCTTCCTCATCCCACGGGAACACTTAATTTTTCGGGATAAAAGTAACCTAAGTGTTAATCCAGGGTGTCAGCTACTTCCATACCAAACATTATCTAAATCCGTTTAATGGTTACCGAGTTTATCCCGCACAACCTCACAGACAAACATACAAAAATTCTAAAAACATTATTTTTATTATGTTAATACAGATCCCCCATATTAGTTTTTCTCGTTTATCTTCCATAGTACAAAGAAACACCCTGTATGTAAATAAGACATATACCAGTTTTTAAGTTGGACTTGTACCTATATAACTGTAAAAACCGCATCTCATTTCGTGCGGTAGTTTTTGAGTAATATGCAAGCAAACAAAAATAAACATCCTGTATGTAAATGCGACATATACCAGTTTTTAAGTTGGACCTGCACAAATATAACTGTAAAAACTGCACCTCATTTCGTGCGGTAGTTTTTGAGTAATGTGCAAGCAAACGAAAAGAAACATCCTGTATGTAAATTAAGTATAAATCACTTTTTAAGTTGGACCTGCACCAATATAACTGAGGAAACTGGATCTCATTTCGTGCGGTAGTTTTAGAGTAATGTGCAAGCAAACGAAAAGAAACACCCTGTATGTAAATGCAACATATACCAGTTTTTAAGTTGAACCTACAGCAATACAACTGTGAAAACCGCATCTCATTTGGTGCAGTAGTTTTTGCGTGATGCGCAAGCAAACATACAGACAGACAGACAGACAGACAGACAGACAGACAGACAAAAATTAAAAAAAAAATGTTTTGGATTCTGTTACTGTTATAAAGACCCCCCGCGTTAAAATTTCTTAAATATCTTCCATGTACAGACATCGACCATTTACATTTTTATTATATGTATAGATAGATAATTCACACAATGTGTGGTAGATTCTATGCAGTTTCTATTATAAACATATTCTTCTATGTAATCCCTTTCAAGTTTACAATTCATAATTGTGAATTCCTTTACTCCAAATATTAGATATATTGCTGAACGTCTTCTTGGCTATCGCCGTCGACAATTTGGGTGATGCTGAGGAAATGGACGAAATTGAGAAGGCAAAAGAGGTGAGAATCTATACTTTGCATTTTATGTAAATAATAATAAACATTATTAAACTTTAATTTTCGTCTCTGTCTTACAAAGGAGGCTGAAAATCCAGAGGCAGGAAACCCTCAACTGGATGAAGAAAGACCAGAAACAGATGACGAGTTTGCCAATGAAGAAGAAGGATACTCTAGTGAAGGGTAAATATAAATTATTATAACATCCTATATCATGACTATATTGCCGAGTATTAGTGAAATTCACTTTCTAAAAACCGGTAAAGAGTTAGTGGGAAATATACAAGATATTTTGATGAACATGTCGATAACATTTAATTTGATTATTTCACGCAGCCGGCCTTACAAAAAGTATAAAAGGGTACCAAGGTATGTTAATCAGTAGATTAATAGAAAATAACTATGTCTTTTTTTATATAGATCTTTTAAATAGTTTTTCCATCACAAATAGTAGCTAATGCAATTAAAATTAAGGTTCTGATTTGTTCAGCCAAATTATAAAGTACAATCGCAGCTATTCATGAAATAATGTCATGTCTATCTACTTATAAATATTATTTTAAATAGATCAGACCACGAATACGAGGAAACTGGCTCCGAAGAAGACGTAGAAGAACAGGAACAAGAAAGAGATAACGCCAACGAAGCCTTAGTAGCTAACAATGAAAAGAAACAAAATGGTAAGGACTAAACATTTATATACCAAACTAGCAATCCGAATTTGCATAGCCCGTGTGCGGTTAGCCGACGCCATATTAAATTTCACCAAGTTCTTAAGCCAAAGAAAAACCAACGTTACATGCCTATATAAAACTATTATACTGTACCTGACAGATAGTAAGGTGGCGTCTAGTTCAAATCGGTCACCACGATTAAGCTGGACGGATCGAAATATTATATCAATTGGCTGATCCCGAAACGTTATACCTTTGTTGAATCGTACTAGGTTTAACACATTTTAACAGAGTTCATATTGATGCGAAAATGAATGACCCATCAACAGAAATGGAGAAAAATGAGGTTATTGGTCGAGATTGTTTACAGGTGACGTGAAAAAAGAGGAATCGCCGCCAAAACGTCCAGCCGCTGCATCAGCACGACCTAGAAGATTGTCCGAAGTGGAGATCAAAACGCAAGAGAAACCCATTCCAGATGGCAGCAGCTTCTTCATATTCTCCAAAACTAATTGGTAAGGGGATGACTTTTTAATTGCCTGTGAGATGATGCTTCACTTGATCATAAATATAATTAAGCCTTCGACGTTCTATTCACTTTCGTTTTCTACGACCTAGTGGTGCCAACTTGATCAAGTCCTATTACAAATTTTCTATACGTCATGTCTACTTGGCGCTCCGCGAGTCTACTACGTAACAGGATATTTGAAATATCATGCGATTCTTCATATTGAAATTGAGTTACTCCGTTTTTACCTCTTTTTACTATAATGTCGATTAACAATCTCTATGCGATACTTGTAACCACTGTTAAATCAACACTCAATATGAGTGAAAACGTAGGCCGTAGAAGTAGGTTTTAACACGCGGAATGGAACAATTTATTGAATCATTTGCTACTGCAAAAAATGATGTTAACAGTAGCCCCCTGCCTTTCTTATATCGACAGATACCAATATATAATTCAATACATTCTACTACTCCGTGACTATGTTTCATAATTCTAATATCAGCGTTGACATTCCATCACAGTCTTCATAATCCTCTGGATCATATTTCTTTTTTTCTGACTCTTTTATTACGGACCTTCTAAACATCTACTCTGTAATTTTACGTAAAATAGAAAATTAATTTATTTCACAGGTTCCGAGTAACGTGTTTCAAAATCCAGAACCATGCGTGGTTCAGAAATATGATTCTGGTTTGCATTTTGGCGTCATCAGTCATGTTGGCATTAGAAGATCCGGTGCAAAGCGCTGCTACCGAGGGTACAGGAGAGGTGAGTTGTTGTGTTGAGTCTCTTTTTTTGTTTTCTTTAGAGGATAGTTGAATAAAGTTTCTTCCCTAGAAGTCCCAGTGGAGGGAAGAAATTATCAGGAACGACAACAACCTGGTTTCAGGGAATTGCGTCCTTCAATCAAAGGGAGGGCAATTGACTTGGTGTGAGTTTTCATGTATAATGTATACGGACCCGGTACAGGAAATTGCAAGGCAATAGCTTTACCTATCATATTTAGGACGAAAATTAACTTAGTGATTATTAAATAGCTCCAGAATCACCTCAGATTACTCTTTTTTGGGTGTAAGTGTAAAATATGTTTAATATTTCTGTTTCAGATCCTGCGCAAAGTCGATTATTTCTTCACAGCAGTGTTTACCATCGAGCTGGTCCTCAAGCTGATCACCTACGGCTTCATCCTTCATAAGGACGCGTTCTGTCGCTCCGCGTTCAACTTACTAGATCTCCTAGTGGTTATCGTATCCCTTGTTTCTTTGGATAGGTGAGTCTATATTATTTACCATCAAAGTCTACCTTTAAACTTACTCCTGTATAGAGTTTATCAAGCTAGCAATTAACTTCTACTTAAGAGTATCTAGGTTTAATGTCTGCCCCATATTGCTGTGGAGTAGTTTGCTTCCTATCTAGGTTATGTAAGTAGAATGTAAAAATATAAAGGTATTAGTACAGATTGGTGATTAATTTACAACCACTCAATAATTTTATTGCCTATTTACGTTTCCCTACCTGATCTTAAATATCACATCAGTTCAAGGCACTGCGCTGGTCACATAGAAACATCAGGAGGTCCCTAATAAATCTCAAAATCTAACTTCCAGTAATCACTTACATTCATACATACATACATACATACATACATACATAAACTCACGCCTTTATACCCGAAGGGATAGGCAGAGGCGCCACCAGGACACCCACATTTCGCCTTGTATGTTCCGTCCCATGATGTGATAGGAGGCGAGCCTATCGCCATATCGGGCACAAATTCCTGACTCCGGACTGATAATGAATAGAAAAATCCATTATCACTTTGCCCGACCCGGGACTCGAACCCGAGACCTCAGCTTTGTAACCGTACCGTAATACAACTACGCCATCGAGGCAGTCCAGTAATCACTTGCTACAATTTATTTCAAAAAGGAACACAATAGTGTTTATATACTGCTACTTAGCAGCTAGTATAGACTTAGGGGCCTATCTTGTGTAAATATTTAGATTAACTATGAACATAACAGATGAGAGACATTTATTTTACCAGCTTAATACTCAGCTGCAACTATATACCACTTTTCCTCTCCCACAGGACGAATAACATCTCATTCATAAAAATCTTGAGAGTATTTCGAGTGTTGAGGCCACTGAGGGCCATCAACAGAGCAAAAGGATTAAAGGTCAGTATTTTTCTCGATCCTCTTAAAATCCTCCATGACAATAATATTATGAATAAAAACTATCTTGTTTTATATATTTTAGCACGTAGTTCAATGCGTGATCGTTGCTATAAAGACGATCGGAAACATATTATTGGTGACAAATCTACTACAATTCATGTTCGCGGTCATGGGAGTGCAAATGTTCAAGGTAGGGTATATTCTATGAGTCCAGACACCTTTGGGTCAATTTGTTTTAAAACATTACGAATGTAAGTATGCACCATTGATATCCATGCACAGATTGACATCTGATTTCGTTTCATGTGTGAAGCTTTTGCGTGACGTCCGAATTAGTGACTAACCATTTTTTTTATTTTCGCTTTTGCCCGTGGGTCCAAAAAATTCTATACTAGGATGCATGCTGCGAGTGTTTTTAATTTCAAATTTGCCCAAAGGTGTTGTGTGATTTTTTTATCGTTATGTTGATTTTTTGGACTCAATTGTACGAGAGCTTCAGTATTTGTTTTGCACATTATGCCCTACCTTGACATTTCACTCGTTTTCTAGGAGTGAGGTACTTGGTCCCCTGTTTTAATTTTTTTTTCTTTTTTTTTTTGTTACCAAACAGTCAGATCGGGACACTGGCATTTGTTAAGTGATTAATGAGATATGTTTTCTTTTTAATAAAACCCAAGGACTAACTCGATGTGAGTAGGACTTTTTTATTTTTCACATTTTTTTAACATGTTTCTTTTGCATTTTTTCACACAAATACAACGTGATATACACACAAACGCACATACGGACAATATGGGTGGATATGCAAACATTTAATATACACTGCAATTTTGGTAACGTTATTGTGTTTTGTCGCTTTTTAATACGTTCATGCAATGTTTTGGCTTAGTATGTGGTGAAGTGTGTTTTTGCATCGATAAAATCTATCGGGAACATCTTCGTAATTAACCACATGTTGCAGTTCATGTTTGCTGTTGTAGGAATACAGTTGTTCAAGGTATTGTATGATTTGTCAGATTGTATGTGGCAATTGTAAATTGCTGACTCACGTAAATATCATATTAGTCAATGACCAAAAATCGTTTCTAATTGACGTCGCTTATGCGGTTTTTATCCACACGGTGAATACAGGGCGGTAATTTTGTTTAGATAAAGAATAAATCAATATTACTTACTCCATATTTTGTTTGTAATTTAAGATATTGTCAGACAATCCAACGGCCTTCTCCTCCTACCTTTATAAACTGTCGAAAATATATGTGAACCTAGCTGGAATGCGGTTCACATTTCATTTTTTGTTTTCCCCTATCTACTATGTTATTTTACATTAAAAAAAAACTACGTTTAAAAAAACCGACTTCAACTACTAAAAAGTATTAAATAACTTAAGAAAGATTTGTTTTAATACACCTCTTATGCAAACCTATATACCTTTCATATCAATAAAATACAATTATTTATATGTGCTACCTATTGATAGGTTTGAAATCGGTGCCAAGCCAAATGGAATATTAGGTACCTACACTCGCCGCGCGTGACCTTGAGCGGGATAGCTTTGTCTACAACAGTGTTTTTCAATCTGTGGGTCGCGACCACCTGGGGGCCTTACTCAAGAAGTCGCCATTCTTACAGAATATAGGTGTTCATAATAAATTTATGTACCAAAATGGAGAAACTCATTAACACAGTCTTCTAAATCACTAACTTTGAGTCTGTCTATCGCCCACGGGGGTCGCCAGAAGTTATTAAACTGAAAAAGTGTCGCATATTCAAAAATATTGAAATAGTCTATACTAGTCTAGAACAATGAAAACGACCCAAGCGGTCAAACGAGGTAGACGGTCGTCTCGAAATATAGTAAAATTTTGATTCGTTGTAACCTAATTTATATATTATAGATTTGTATAATTTATCTGCTGCACGAAGGTATGGTGTATAAGTTGTTTTTATAATAGTAGGTATTCATTACTACTTAATTCCATTATTAGTTTGTTTTCAAAACATGCTTATAGGATTACTTATGTAGGTTAATCTTTAGCGTAAAAAATTGTTTACAGAAACTAAGCTGTTTATAACATTAAGTTTTATTTTGTTTAGGGCTTGGCACCGACTTCAAACCTATCAATAGGTAGCACATATAAATAATTGTATTTTATTGATATGAAAGGTATATAGGTTTGCATAAGAGGTGTATTAAAACAAATCTTTCTTAAGTTATTTAATACTTTTTAGTAGTTGAAGTCGGTTTTTTTAAACGTAGTTTTTTTTATTTTTTACTTTTTAGTGTGAGCTAAACTCAATTTTCGTTAACAACGCTCATAAGAGCAAAACGCCTGCAGTAACTTAATTTTCTCACCCTCCTCCTCATCCCCATCACTTCTTCTGCCTCACTATAGTTCGACGTTAATTACTGAACCTGTTAAAAAAGAACTATTGGAAACCTACTCAATTTTGAGAAGTTCTACTGTCTAGGTCCGAAAATATTCATCAGGTCTTCAACAATTTTTTATGGGACCAAATGACAACTATTTCGCATCTAACTAAAGAAGAATAACTAAAAACGGTTCAAAGCTGCCGAAGATATTAAGTATTTACATTATTTTCATTTTCTCGCCCCCCTTCTCGCCCCCCTTCTCGCCCCCCTTCTCGCCCCCCTTCTCGCCCCCACCCTTTTATCTCTACCTTACTAAAATTTGACTTTAATACTGAACCTGTTACAAAAAGAACCATTGGAAATCTACTCAATTTTGAGGAGTTCTACTGTATTGGTCCGAAGATATTCATCAGGTCTTCACCAATTTTTTATAGAACCAAATGGCAACTATTCCGCATGAAACTAAAGAAGAATCACTAAAATCGGTTCAAAGCTGCCGAAGATATTAAGTATTTACATGCATATTAATGGAAACTTACTCAATTTCGAGGAGTTCTACTCTCCAGGTCCGAAGATATTCATCAGGTCTTCACCACTTTTTTATTAAACCAAATGGCAACTATTCCGCATCAAACTAAAGAAGAATGACTAAAATCGGTTCAAAGCTGCCGAAGATATTAAGTATTTACATGTAAATTGACGGAAACTTACTCAATTTTGAGGAGTTCTACTGTCTAGGTCCGAAGATATTCATCAGATCTTCACCAATATTTTATAGGACCAAACGACAACTATTCCGCATCAAACAAAAGAAAAATCACTAAAATCGGTTCAAAGCTGCCGAAGATATTAAGTATTTACATGCATGTTAATTTTCTCACCCCCTCCACACCCCCACCCCTTTTTCTCTACCTCTCTACAATTTGACTTTTATACTGAACCTATTGCGTAAAAACCATCGGAAACCTGCTCAATTTCGAGGAGTTCTACTCTCTAAGTCCGAAGATATTCATCAGGTCTTCACCAACTTTTTATGGGACCAAATGGCAGCTATTTTGCATCCAACTAAAGAAGAATTACGTAAATCGAATCATAAATCTCAGAGTAATCGGTGAACATACATAAGAAAAAAAAATGTACGAATTGATAACCTCCTCTGAAGTCGGTTAAAAACGTTTTAAGATGCATGCAAATTCTATTTTTTATTCTTTTTTCTATTTTAATTCAATTTGTTTAACCTATATTTTGAATTTGCTGAACTTATGTTCCAATGGCGTCAACTATTCAGGTCCACAGATATTTCCGACGGGTAATATATTCCCTTTTCCATGACATTTAGGGAGGCTGGTAATGAATCTACGAACCTGATATTATAGATGTTCATGAAAGGTGATCTTCGACCATAAGGTGAGACGTTCACTCGTTAATCGGACCTATAAAATAGAAAAAATAAAGATGGAGAGCAATTATTTTATAGTTATAACGAAAAATTATTTCAGTTATTATTACATTGTACACAAGTAAATTTAAACTATATTATTTTGGTTTGTATGATTTTTCTTTTTTTCTAGTGTTTTTTCCAGTGGCTCCAATACGTTCTTGACGTTCTTTTATCACCCGGCCTTTGACTTCTTAAATTGTAAAACGTTTAGTTTTCATATCCTTTCTGACGACCAAATGCATTAAAATTTGCATTAAAATTTCCAAGTTTTAATGGCATTAAAATAGTCATTTCACACTGTTACTAGAAAAACCTGACCATAGATCATCCATAAACTGAAGTAAAAAATACGCGTTCAACAATTAAAGTATGCACATACAGGGTATTTCAAGACTGCGACTGAAAACGAAGCCAGGTGGTAGTATTAGTAACTTCAGACATAATGCAACTAAAAATTTCGCAAAAAAAAAACATCAATTTTTTTGGAAATTTTTACTTATCACCGTGTTTGGGTGATAAGTATACAGTTTTCTTAAAATAATAATGTACACCTTTTTGTTTATAAAGACCCAATGCTACATTAGGATTTAAATTCCTTTTTTAGGTAGGTATTTAGCACCCAAACATGTGAGATATTTAAAAAAAAAATTAAAAAAAAACTGTAGCTTTTTTGCGAAATTTTTAGTTGCATTGTGTTTGTAACCACTAAAACTACCACCTGGCTTCGTTTTCGGTCGCAATCTTGATATACCCGGTATATGCTTAAGACTATCCCACCCCCATACCCGCCACTGCAATTGCTGTGAGCAAGAATAAACAGCAAGAGTTTTAATGACACTAAAGACTAAAGCTCAGTGAGTCTTTAGGACTTGTCTTTAACCCCAAATTAAATTAATGTATTAGTAAAATAAATAGGACTAATTAGGAATATTTTTATGTATTATCATTATGTATTGAATATGGACTAAACCAAGGGCGGATCCAGTATTCAAGTCGGGGGGGGGGGGGGGGGACGTACTCGAATTCGATTACAATTATACATATAAAAGTGATTATGTAAAAGTTTGTTACACCTGTGATTAGTAAATGTATTTACGATTTTTTTAAGTAAAATCCACGGTATATTTTAAAAATCTGTCAATCGGGAACAGCCCAGGGGGAGGGGGGAGCTCACGACTCCAATGACCTCCCCCCTGGATCCGCCCTTGGACTAAACCCAATCATTTATGTGCCGTCGGTATTACGTGGCGTTACTTACTTACCATGAGCTCTCCCATATGCTCGTGTCCCTCTTACTTCATAAAAAATCAATATATTAATTTATTTTTCTTGTCAATGCTAGAATCCTACTCGCTCGATATCCGGTACTCCCTGCCACCCTCCATCCGGCACGCTCAGGATTATTCCTACAGTACAGGGTCCTCTTTTCGATTGTCAGACCAAAATTCCCCCTGTGAATGAGAACCGTATTACCTAAAAAACAAACACTAAAATACTCAGGGTTTGTAGTACATCTGTTCTGTTTGTCATTAATATGCATTTGTTTTTGTATGTTGTTGCATGGAGGCGAAATCAGATCTTACTACATCATAATTCTATACAAAAACTACCACTACTACATTACTTACAAAGTTACTTATGGCCTCGTTCACGATCTTCAAGTAAACCGTTGATTAGGCTAGTCATCAGTTAAAATCACCAGTAACATCACGTGTCGATTTCACGATGCTCCAGTAACACTAATCTGATGATTACACTAATTAATACTTTACTGGCTCAACCGTCTGCCAATTAGCATTTATTTGATGGTTAAAATAAGGTTCAAATCTCAACCTTCTTTTTTATTTTTTAAGAAGGAACACTTTATCACTTCAGCGGGAGGCAGTGCGGGGAACATTAGACCAATGATTTAATACTAATATTCTATAATCATTGCATATGACCCAATATTGAACGAATGATTCGTTAAATTTCTTATGTAATTCACTTAACCAGCACGTTACTTTATTTTTACTTGTGAAATCGAATGAAGATACTCTGCACATTTACTTGGCAAATAACGTTAATCAAAAAGTAACTTATCAACGGTTTACTTGAAAATGGTGAACGAGGCCCTTAATATTTTATTCTTATTAGTTGGAACTTTAGCAAGTGTTGTGTGTCAATTGTAGTATCTCTAAATATTATTCTCTTTTTCTTGTTCATAAATGTGTTTTAATTCAATTATTAATAATATTTTTGTGTTTTCAATAATTTGTATTTTAAAACTGACTGTATATTTCTTAGTTTTGTTTAAAATATAGGTCTGTAAACATGTATATGGATTAAAAGTTTTCTTGTAAAAATGTAAATAAAACAATACTTTACCAATGAATATTCTAATACAATTTCAATTTCAGGGAAGATTTTGCAGATGTACTGATAGTACGAAAGTGACTGCTAAGGAATGCCAGTGAGTATACATATTATAAGTATTTGTATTATGTTAGAGCAGTGTAAATAATAAAGATAAAGTGGACAGACGACCTAGATAAGGTTGCAGGAAGTTGTTGAAAGTGGCTTTCCAACAAGTCAATGTGGAGAAGGCCAGTGTTCAGGAGTGAAAACACTACGGCTAATTTGAGACTATTATATAGAGTGCCACCGGCGAGAAATATCGATCTAAGCATAACAAATTAAGCTGACCTGCTTGAATTTGGAAATACGCAAACTGAACCCAAAGCGATATGGAAATCCTTAACGAAGTCTACTTTCAGCAGTAGACTGGTACACCTGGTGGTAAGAGCAAATGCCGTCTTGATTGAGTATCGAATGGCATTAGACGGCGGTCCCATGCCATCTGATACAATTATGTCGGCCTGCTTAGATGCTTCTTCTTATAGCTGAAGAGAAAGATAAACAAAATTTTCTTCTTTCAGGGGTACTTACATTATTTATGAGAACTCCAAGCCAACGATACACGCTCGGCAGTGGTTGACGAATAAATTCAATTTTGACGATGTACTTAGTGGCATGTTGACACTTTTCACCGTCTCGACCTTCGAAGGTTGGCCTCTGTAAGTATATTCTTTCTTTATGTAATACTTTTGCAGTTCATGTAATGTACAGGTTAGGTTTGAAGGATATCCTGCCTAGTTTCGACCAATGTAGCCTGTTAGCCAATATAAACGGCGGTACGTAAAGAATTATCGAAGTTCAGTGAGTTGTTTTAGGAACAATAGTATGACAACGATATTAATCAGAAAAACTATAAAGTCTCTAGACTATTCGATGTAAATATCAAAAAAAATCACTGGAATATCTTTGATTATATAACGTGTGTTATTTTAGCCTCTTGTCAACGTCTATGGATTCAAATGAAGAGGACCACGGCCCGATAGAAAATTCTAGGCCACTGGTGGCGTTCTTCTACATCAGTTACATCATTGTCATAGCTTTCTTCATGGTGAGAGTTATTTAAATCTATATTATTAA
The DNA here is from genome assembly GCA_949752805.1 of Deilephila elpenor. NCBI lineage: Eukaryota > Metazoa > Arthropoda > Insecta > Lepidoptera > Sphingidae > Deilephila > Deilephila elpenor. The sequence continues at coordinate 8,633,924 of OX457119.1, forward strand.
CATATCCTGTAGGACCCTGGTAAACGAATATGGGAAGTTATATTCTTTTACAACATTATTGTGAGTCGAACTCAGATATCATCGAAAAATTAGTGGGAAGCACCTGAAATACTGAAACCCTCAGACGGCAGTCAATTGTTAGTCTGCTCCTTACCTAAAATCACCGTTGCAGCTACATTCCTAGAGCTAATATCGCAAATAGATTTTGACTTCAGGATAATGTTTGGGTTATCTTTATGAAGTATGGTTCATTTATGTTCTATTTCTGGTCCTCAGGTGAACATCTTCGTGGGTTTCGTTATCGTGACATTCCAGAAAGAGGGAGAGCAGGAGTTCAAAGATTGTGAGCTAGACAAGAACCAGAGGAATTGCATTGAATTTGCATTGAAGGCAAAACCAGTGAGGAGGTAAGACTTGAAACCATTGTTTCTGAAGAAATAATGCATCTAGGAAAAAGTATTTATAAATTATATCACTCACCTTGATATTGTCTTATTGGTTTTGGAGCCTGTACAAGCTGTAATTCCTTATCACACAATTGCAATTCGGTGAAAGCCGATATTTAATTAGTCTTTAGCATAAATCCTTAGAAACATCGAGTAATAACTTTGCAATTCCATAGTGTCATACAACGTGGACTGTTTGATCTGAGCATCTACTCCAAAACCTAGTTCCATAATCCCTAACAGACATTTGTCTTGTAAAAAATACTGAATATCTGCAGGTACATTCCAAAGCACCGCATCCAGTACAAGACGTGGTGGTTCGTGACGTCACAGCGGTTCGAGTACATCATCTTCTTCTTCATCGTTCTCAACACGGTCGCGCTCATGATGAAGTTCCATGGCGCATCGCCTTTTTATAAAAAAGTAAGTTGTTTATCATAAAAACTGGTCGATATGGTGGCACCTTTAACATGCCTGAAAAGGTTAGCTCAAACTAAGAATTATGTAGAATTAAATTGCAATTGAGCTTGCATTATAGCGTCGGATTGCGAAGAACAATGTTTGCTGCCAATAAATAATTGAAAATAACGATTATTTCTAGGGTCTGGACTACCTCAACATGATCCTGACTACGGTATTTATGCTCGAGTTTGTGTTTAAACTGGCTGCATTTAGATTTAAGGTATGATTATTTAAACTTACTAGTGTTATAGCCTCCCTTTTGTATCGCAGTGTGAATAAGCTGTCTCCATCGAGGTGCCTCTGACAGAATCAAAGTCACTACCCTGCAATAGTACATTATTTGACAAAAACCTTTAAAATTTCACTAAGCATATTCTTCGAATTGGAACCTATGAACCTGTTATTCATGATAGTTTATATGCTGACCAATGTTTTGCATTAAATGTGCTCCCTGATTTTTCTACATATCTGATAAGTTGAGATAGCACAGCATTAACAATTCGTATGTAAGAAATATTACTAAAGATATCAATTTGTTACAGAATTATTTTGGTGACGCATGGAACACGACGGATTTTATATTGGTTATCGGAAGTATTATAGATATTGTGGTGACGCAAGTCAATGAGAATAGACCTGAAGAAATTGTAAGTGTAACGCCTAATGCAATATATGTGATAATTTAAATTTTTTTGAGCTGGGACTGCCTCTTTGGCGTAGTTGTACTACGGTACGACTACAAAGCTGAGGTCTCGGGTTCGAATCGCGGGTCGGGCAAAGTGATATTCGGTTTTTCTATTCATTATCAGCCCGGAGTCAGGAATTTGTGCCCGATATGGCGATAGGCTCGCCCCCTATTGTTGGGACGGAACATACAAGGCGAAATGTTTGTGTCCTGGTGGCGCCTCTGCCTAACCCTTCTGGGATAAAGGCGCGAGTTTATTTATATATGTAAATTTTTAGTATAGAGTTAACACTATATGAATAATTATTTTTGTTAATGTTTCAGTATGGTATGATGAGCAAACAAAGCATGGAGGTAAGTACAAAGAACATCGGTCACGTCCTATACATGTGGGACTTGACAAAAAATATTTGTACACAGTTGGGATATAGTTTTGTTTTATAGTACTTGAGGAATAATTCCCAGTTGAAAAATATTTTTGTAAAGCCAGAGATCTTAGATTATTTCATATTATAACAACTGCAAAAAATGTTCATCAATACAAGGGCTCTCTGCAAAATACAACTCGCATATTGAAATGCCTACAACTTTTCCTCTAGAACATTCACAGCGTAATCCTCGACTCGGCCATCCTTCACATCGACGGTTGATAACTCCGTTCTATATTCAAATCCATATTCCATTCTTCTTAATACTTCCGGTGTCCAAGAGCTCATTTTGAGCGTGTTGTCAAAATTTTGATGACGTAGCCTATTGTTTTTCAATTGTTTTCCATTGTCAAAACACATCTGTCAACACATCGACACCGGAGGGGTTAATACAACGGCCAGCACCATTGTCATAGAATTAAGTTGCTTTCCTAATCGCTTATAACAATCACCCGTTGGGAAGAAAAGTTCACTAAATTATAATGATCGCTTAGTTATTACTAAGCACTATAATTTCTCTTGTCATAGAACTAATTAACCGTTGAATATGGTGTACACCTGTGTTACCTTAAGGTAATGAGAGAAAACGGAGTATTTTGCTAAAAATGACCTGTTTCTATTAGTTCGCCGTATGTCATTACTTTCCAGTATTTGATCCTCATTAGCAGCATAAGCGAATGGTGTAAATACAGAATGTTTTTTTTGAACATATGGTTCGATTCCTCGCTAGAATATTGGTTTTAAAAAACGCAAGTATTCAGTTTTATTTTACATAATATCAGGCCTGACACTCCTTTGAGTATTTTTCGCTATTCTTCATATTTTCGAATTTGGCCTTCCATACACACCTTAAAAAAATCACCTATATGCTACAATAGGAATATACCAAGTAGTTGTCACTTAAATAAAACAAGAAAATATTGCTTAAATGTATTTACTCCTCATCTTCTCTTATCACTGCAGAGTCTAAGAACTCTGCAGAAGCAGCAACATTGCTTTAATATCGTGCCCATGCAAGGTACCGCACCAAAGTCATGACCAGTTTAGAGTTTCAATAATATCCACATACCAAAATAGAAGTACAAGTCGGCAAACTCAAATCTGATACAAAGTTATTTCTGATTGCTATTCTAACAATATTATTATCCGTAGGGGATCAACCTGAAATACATAACGTTCTTCCGTCTGTTCCGTGCGATGCGACTCATAAAGCTGCTGTCTCGAGGAGAGAGGATCAGGACGTTATTGTGGACCTTTATCAAGTCCTTCCAGGCGCTGCCCTACGTCGCCCTGCTGATTGTACTGCTGTTCTTCATCTATGCTGTGGTGGGGATGCAGGTAATGGTTTGGTAATTTTGCATATTTTGCCCTGAGTGCTTTCCTGAGTGTTAGCCTAAGTGCTATTAGGGATTTTCATGTTTACAGTGAAAAAGTACCTTCTAGATTAGCTTATAACAACGTAGACTATGTTATCACTTTCCATCAGGTGATGTTATGTACGGACGCCTAACCTTCAAATGCAAAAAAATCGAAGGCGACCAAATTCTTCTGACCTACTTTACAGAGAAGAAAAAAATATTTGAAAAGCTAAACTTTATAGCGGTACGCATTTAAATTAGAGCATTTTCTGAAATAACTTTTTTTATACATATTCCAAAATAGAGCGTTAATAGGGTGCAAAATATTGTCATGCAGATCTTTGTTAATATTAAAAAAATAGAATAAAATAAAATCATTTTTTCACTAACAAAGCCGTATTGGCAGCTTATTTATTATCTTCACCTAATTTTATTTGTTCCAGCTGTTTGGCAGAGTCTTTCCAGATGGAGACACGATAACGACCAACAACAACTTCCAAACGTTTGGCGGTGCGCTGATGGTACTATTTAGATCTGCTACAGGTTAGTACCTATCCTTTATCGTATTATCATTTACATTCAATTGCTGAAAGCGTTGATATAGGGCGAATAGCTGGTAGTAAAAGCATAAGCAATTTTCAACTGAGCTATGATGCTCGGTGGCATTTCTTTGCGTACCGTTGTTGACCATTGCTTGTAGGAGTTGTAGTGGGTAAGGAAATGTTGTTCAACCCTCGCAATTACAGGCGAGAACTTATTGTAAACGTTTACGACACTAAATTATTTATCATACTTGCCTAAGAAGCTTCTTGTTGAATTTTTTTTTCATTTTTTAACTTCCCGACGTTTCGATTGCTTTACAGCTTTCGTAGACACGGGGCGGACTGAGGTATTAGTCATCCGCTCAGTGTCTGTTACAATTAAACTACCCTAAATTTATAATCATTAAATTAAAAAAGTTAATTTAAAAAGTTAGCTAGTTTTTGCGATCCGATCTACGCAGAAGGAGCTCACTGTGTCTTGGGGTCGTATAAAATAGTTTTATTGTAATGTGTAACATTCGCGTAAATCTAAGAAACTATTAAGCTTCTTGTTGATCTATAACAATATTTTCCGTCTCCCAGGTGAAGCCTGGCAGGAGATAATGATGGCTCTGTCCGCCAACATCCTGGAACGTCCTGGCGACCCGATCCACTGCATCAGCCACATCGACGAGAATGGAGAGGCGATCCCCGACAATGAGAACTGCGGCACTTGGATGGCGTTCCCTTACTTCATATCTTTCTCCTTGCTTTGCACGTTTTTGGTAAGTTATCGGTAAAATATTTGTATCAGTAGAATGATTTCGAAGCCTTTGGGCTTTTCTGTTCATGGAGAATTGATTTTCTGTCTTTGGTTTAATGCATCATATAATCTTTACGTTCTATTAAAAGACCACGCTTCTGTCGTTACCGTATTTGGAATTTATACTTATGGCAATAAGGTCTATATTTCATTGGCAATAGTTAATAGTCGCCCGGCGGTAGGATACTCGTGCTACGCATAAGAAAAATACCGAGAAGGATTATTTATAATGCTATAATTGTAATGTTTCAGATCATTAACTTATTCGTCGCCGTCATCATGGATAACTTCGACTATTTGACCAGGGATTGGTCTATTTTAGGACCGCACCATCTTGACGAGTTTATCAGGTTTGCTATTTTTATAAAGGTTAGAAGGCGCAAATTTAAACATGACTTTCAGTCATTTTCATTTGTTTTAAATAAAATTATTCTAAATTCTGTTTTAAAATTATGAATAGGCTATGGAGTGAATACGATCCTGACGCAAAAGGAAGGATCAAACATCTGGACGTTGTAACGCTGCTGAGAAAAATCAGTCCACCTTTAGGTGAGTACATTACAATTTATGTACATATATACATTCCCAGTATGTACATTGTACATGAAACTAAAAATTCTCTACTTTTGCAGTGGTCTTATTTGAACAAATAAAAAAAAGATCTTAGTCGTGTCGCCAGCCTTACAAAATGAAAGGCGTAGGAATAAAAAATGAATGGGTGTGGATTTTTAGCAATGAAAAGACCTAAAGTTATTGAATCTACTTTAAAAGCTATTAGCTCCGAATACAGATGCTTACGTTCGTAATTGTGATAGGTTTTGGCAAGCTATGTCCTCACCGGACGGCGTGCAAGCGGCTCGTGTCGATGAACATGCCTCTCAACTCCGACGGCACTGTGAACTTCAACGCCACGCTGTTCGCAGTGGTCAGGACTCAGCTGCAGATCAAGACTACTGGTGAGGAGTCCTACTTTTTGTTTTATGCCACGATTAGACGTAATAATAACTTAAAATATGCCTGCTGGACATAGGCCTCTCCCAAGTACGTCACAGAAATAGGTCTGTTGAATATTGAACAATATTAGCAACCAATTTGAAAACCTCTTCTTTTTTGAAACCGATTAAAAAAATTATCATTTTACGCGTCATCAGCTGAAAAACTAAGTCCTGCGATTGCTAAGTGGCTTAACAGCATGACTTACATCAGCAGTGGAAGATCCTTGATGAAGGGTTATGCTCAGTAGTGGGTTATCTAGTTGTGCTTTTAAAAAGTATCAAAGTTTGGTATGTAAAAGAGGAGGGCATGAAACAAATAATGACCCAATTCATAATGTTATCGTCACTAGATTTTCAAAAGTTATAAAACCAGAAATAAATGCTTGATAAATAATTGAAAAAATAAATGATTGATTGAAAACCAGCAATAAACAGTAATTTTAAACTCTTTAGGTGTAATCGACGAATGCAACACGGAGCTACGAGCGATAATAAAGAAGGTATGGAAGCGAACCTCGCCCAAACTGCTGGACCAGGTGGTCCCGCCGCCAGGCGACCCCAACGAGATCACAGTCGGCAAGTTCTACGCCACTTTCCTCATCCAGGACTACTTCAGAAGGTCAGGAGTTCCTTATATTAGTAGTTTAATGTAGTTAGGTTATGATGTGTCCAGTATTTTATCGTGCTTTTAATTGGACCCAGTTATACAACAATTTATCAACTGTACTGTACTGTATCAGCCCATATACGTCCCACTGCGGGGCACGAGCCTCCTCTACAATCGAGAGGGGTTAGGCCGTATAGTCCACCACGCTGGCCTAGTGCGGGTTGACTATTTATCAACTATTGAAATATAAATTAGTTTTATCAAAGTGCAACATTCGCGTAAATCTAGAAAACCATAATGTAGCAACTAGATCAAATTGATTTCGCGACAATGTCGTTATAGATTTTATGTATTTTCACTATTATATGTTGGTTCGCACAATCTTAAATCAGATGTAAATTATGACTATGCACGTAGTAATGTGATAAGTGATCTGCTTGGTGTGATTATTTCCGAGTTGGGTACATTGTGGAATATCTGGGTCCAATTATCAAAATAAGTAGGTAGTCTTATTCTTGAGTATAATATGAAAAATTATGATAAGCCGGTTAGTCCGAATTTTGTTTGGAAAAGATTGTAATTCGACCACCAGTTACTTTTTCTACATTCTGTATTATTTGTACGCAGTCGTGTATTTTTGTAAGGCTCTTTTAGAAGGAATACGTAAGCGTTATTGTATTACGGACTAGACATCGCCATGATAAAATTAGTGTACACACGTAAGAAGTGAAACTTCTTTATGACATCATTTTTCGAAAAATGATCTACTATTTACAAATTTACAGAATTGGTAAAATAAAGCTAAATTAAATAAAGTTTAAGCAAAAGGCTTTTATTATCATAGACAAGGATACAATTAATAATACAATTATTTCACCTTATTGCTACTTAGATTATGATAGCTTTTCATTAATTATAATAGAATTATTACTATTATTGTTATCGTTATACTTTCAAATATGAAGCTTTAAATAAATAAATATGGCACGTATCGGAAAAATGTGACTTAGAAATAAAGATGGCGCGTAACACAAAAACGTTACAATTTTTTGACATTGCTATAAAATTTCTCCCATACGTCGATAAAGAAGTTTCACTTCAAAAAGATGGCGCGTAACGGAAGAATGTGACGCGTAACGAAAAAATGTTACACTAAATTTTTTCCCAACCCCGTTAAAAGAAGTTTCACTTCAAAATTGATTTTAAAGGTTCTATCGTCAAACCGTGTACGCCGATTTTATTAATGTAGTCAGACTAGTCTAGTAAAAATAGGAAAAAGTAGATTATTGGCATCAGCAAAAATCGGACTACGGCTTAACATGATTTCTGATTTACGGACGGACTCAAAATATAATAATATTTCTATTATTTCTATTCATTTACTACTAAATACCTATTTAAGTATTATAAGTTAATATACTTTATTACTATATATTTATGTGATAATAATTATTTATGTAATTCCAAAACCGCACTATTATCTAACAGAAAATACTGATAAAAATTCCATTTTTTGTTCTAAGTTAATATGTTTATAAAACTGGTAGTTTAAATGGCAGTCAGGGATTAAAGACCCTTCATAGTGACCCACGTCTGTCGCGTTTCGGGTTTGTGTACATTCGTGTGCAATCAGGCCATAATTATTCCTACCACAGATACTGTATCTGGACTTTTTTTTACCAACTATTTCAAAATGTAGTGCGAGTATAAATTTATGTGTATACAGTCTGTATTAACAAATATTTGTATTTTTATAGGAACCATGCGTAAGTCGCTGACGAGTAGCATGCCCGTAGTTTTGTTTCGCTGTTTTCGCTTTCGCTCGGCACCTTACAGGCCGTACAGCCGCGTGCCGCTTCATTCTTATCATTACAGTGTTTTGTGCGATCATACAATCATCTGTTTTTATGGGTTTTGGTAAAATGGTGTTTAATGAGCAGGGAATAAGGTTGACTGAAAAATTTGATACTAAAAGTTAAACGACACATTTGGAGCATCGTTTTCTTCCTGTTGTAATAAATTTGAAGATACGTTTATTGCAGTAATAAATCTTTTAATTTTAAAGGAAATTATATTCTATTCTATCTTATTTGTTTTTAGTAAATATGAAACAGCTGTAAAATTGTTTCTCAATTTTTAAAATCTATTTTCGGATCGATTTTTGCACTACTACAAGCTTTTGCAAGAAAATATTAATATTTATAAATGATGGGCGATAGATATTTACTAAAGGAAACATTCCCGATGGTTGTATGATTTGTGAATTTGTTATTTTTTTTTGTTTTCAGCTTGATCGCACTTTCAAAGCGATTGTACCCGCCGCGCCATTCAGTCACAGCATGTGTTACATTCCAAAAGTCAAAGGCATGTCTTCAACACTGTCGATGTTTTACAATCACTTGCTTGTCCACGCTAGGATCATATCATGCGATCGACATTAGCGTTCTGTGTTATTTCGTATGTACATGCATGGAACCATTGAGGTGGCAGAGAGAACATTAGGAACAAAAATTGTGTTGTATCTTGGTATTTTGAAAACCATTCTAAAGTGCCTGCCTCGGTGGCGTAGTTGTATTACGGTACGGTTACAAAGCTGAGGTCTCGGGTTCGAGTCCCGGGTCGGGCAAAGTGATATTGGATTTTTCTATTCATTATCAGCCCGGAGTCAGGAATTTGTGCCCGATATGGCGATAGGTTCGCCCCCTATCACATCATGGGACGGAACATACAAGGCGAAATGTGGGTGTCCTGGTGGCGCCTTTGCCTACCCCTTCGGGGATAAAGGCGTGAGTTTATGTATGTATGTATTCTAAAGTATACATACTGGTCGATGCACTATAATTGGAATGACCTGCTTAACTCGGGCGAGTCCATTGTCTCAGAAAACTGATGAGAAGCAACGGATTTGGCGTTTAGTTCGGTGTGCAAGACCATCGGAGGCCTATTAATAAAAGAAGGAAAGGTCCTTCCAACACTTTCCCATTCCATTGCCTTCGTTATTTGAGGGACCAGCGACTTTTGTTCACTGAGATAATACAACAAAAAAGGCAAATATGTTGTCTTGTGTTTTGAAAGTTATCAAGTCAAGATTAAAATTTAGGTAAAGAATATTTCAATGAAGTACCTAATATTATTTTTTTGTACACAATTTTTGTTTAAGATGTCCTCTCAACTATAACATCTCACGGGACACAATGTCACAAAGGTTTGGTTATTGTCAGATGTCGGATCACTTGCAATTGGTTGTAACACTCGCCGAGGACATGTTTTTGGGATTTTAGCGTCTAACAATCAGCGATTTTTCGATTCGAACACAATTTTTTTTGGGTTTTCAGTTTTTTTTTTTCACAGACTTACAATTTTGTCCAAATTCAGACACAGTTTCACGGTACACACAAAATATTATAAGTGAAATTTCTGTAGCAAATATTAACAATAAATGATGATTTAAGTTTAAAAACCGCTGGCAAGATTTTCCTTCTAGCTATAAACAAAAATTTATCACTTGCGAAATCACTCCACAATACGCTCAATTTTTGCTCAAAACTCAACAACGCCACAGCAAAGCAATTTTATTATACAAAAATACAATTCTTAAAAGCCTCAAAGCTTGTTGCTACAGAAATTTCCCCTCCCAGTGCAATGTGTTGGAATTACCGAATACTGCCAGGTTCCGTAAGCGCAAGGAGCAGGCGGCCGCCGCGTCCCTTCAGAACAATCAGATGACGCTGCAGGCTGGCCTGCGGACCCTGCACGAGGCAGGGCCTGAGCTGAAGAGAGCCATCTCTGGGAACCTGGACGAGATCGTTATTGAAGCTGTGGAGCCAATGCATAGGGTGAGTTTGGTAAAGCTAGGTAGATTAAAATTGAAGCTAGTTTGTCTGTTATAGATCTGGTATTAAGAGCATACTTGAGCTATGAAACAAGTAGACTGTGAAATTATTGAAAGTGGGTACGACTACGATATATGCAATAAGAGGAATTTTTCTTCTGTAAGCAAATATCACGGACAGTTTGTAATATATTTGAAGTTACAAGCCCGATCACATAGTAATGTGAAATAGACAAAATGGACGCGTAGCAGTTACACAGTACTTAGATCGGACCAAATATTTGTTGATCACTCAAATGTTTGCCCGTATTTGATGATTGTATGTGCGTTTTCTTTCTATACCTGCTTCATAGCCATACTACTCGAGGTTCAACAAAATTAAATAAATACACCCAACAGTCACATACATAGTCCGGACCCCACATTAAAACCGAGTCTTGTGTCGTGGGTATCAGAAACTACGAGGGATTTTTCGGTGTCACAAACACCCAAACTCAAAACAAATACCAGGAGATCACACAAATATTTGTTTCGGTGCGGGGATCGAACCCACAGCCTCTCGTTTCACAGGCGGCGTAATCAATTGAGACCAGAAGGTAGTCTAAATTGTTCACTAACAACAGCCTGAGAAGACTTCTACAAAACATTGTATGCTCTTTTAGCGGAACCACACGCTGTTCGGTGCTGTGTGGACGAGCCTCAAGAAGCACGGCAAGGACAGCTTCTACGGCCGCTACCGACCCACTACGAGTGGTACCAACGGAGCCAAGAGTAAAGCGGATAACAGTAAGCCGCTTTGAAATAATCTTGCTTTTCATTATCTTTATCAGCCCATATACGTCCTACTGCAGAGCACGGGCCTTACAATCAATGGAACGATTGAGAGTAGTTAGGCCATATAGTCCACCACGCTGGCCTAGTGCGGGTTGGCAGACTGTACATACCATAGAAATTCTTACAAATCGCTATGGTATGCAGGTTTCCACACGATGTTTTCCTTCACCGTTATAGTGAGTGTTGATGACTATATATACACACATGACTCCCAGTTTGTAGTGGCTTGTTAGTAACGGCCCAGACATGGCCTACGTATTCACGGTGGTCGCGTCTTCAAATCTAGCTATAAAAAAGAATATTCTTGATAGAATTTCGGCTACTGATTGCGGCCTATCTGTTAATAAAGCTGTCATGAATTATAAGAATTTGAGTTGCTCTACTTTCGAAGAATTGTTACATTGTTACGCGTTTGCGAATAGTATTCATTTTTTATTTTGTTTAACATAATAATATGTTAATGTTAATGAACTTACAGTAGAAGAAGAGGGTCCGTCCCTCAGTTCCATGATGCGGAGGGAACTGGGTCTAGACGGAAAGATACCGGAAGAAGAAGCGTAAGTAAAATGCTTGTTTTTATAAGGTTTTTTTCACATTTCTTTTATTGATCTAGATTAAAACATACAGTAATCCCAAAAGGATTCGTCCATTCTGAAGCTTCTCGCGCATCCGAATTTGTTGTTACCGCAGCAATAGGTCAAAAGTTTATATAATAAGAATTTAAACTTAGATATCGTATTTGTTTATACAATAATTTGAAAGAGATACAATAATTTGGAGTCAGGAGGATTTGTGCCCAATATGCCGATAGGCTCGCTCGCCCCCTATTAGATGATGGGACCGAACATACAAGGCGAAATGTGGGTGTCCTGGTGACGCCTCTGCCTACCCCAAATGGGATAAAGGTGTGAGTTTATGTATGTATGTAATTGTAATTGTCATAAGAGCTATTTAATTGCCTAATTGCCTACGTGACCAATAAACGAATTTCATTTCATTTCAATTAAATACACATTTATTATTCAGTAAATTCGACGACGGCAATCACAGCGAAGAAGAGATCGCGATGCAACCTTTACTGCACGGAAAGGACTCGGAAAAGATATTCAAAGCAATAGAGTAAGTATATTTCTAACATACTAAACATGCTTTAGATATCTGTGTCGTTTATAAATACGTATATCCTATAGAAATCATGGCACATTAAAATTTTATATGCCCCTATAATTGCGACAAACGCCATCTATCGATCTTAATTAGTACTAAATAACTTGCGAATAGCGTCCTCTGTGTGAATAATTGTAAACATCGTAACTGTATTTAGAAGCTTTACAAGTAGTTTGTACAGTGACTGATAGATGGCGTAGAATACAAACCTAAAGTAATGTAAGGATTAGTGAGAATTATGGAAAAAATTGCAGAAAAACGTCCAACGACTTATTGCAGAGTATGAGAAACAGCTGTGAGTCCGTTTTAGTGTGTTGTGATTGTGTTACTTGTTTAAAAAGTATTTATTTATACAATTGTATGTATATTTTATTAACAGGCATGAGGTGTTTTTAATGTTTAACCGACTTCAACAAAAAGGTTTTTCACTTCAGACCTAGTGTGTGTATATGTTCCTTTGGGAATAATTTGAGGACTGACGATGGCAATATTCACCTATCAATGGAGCTTTTTTGGGAAGTTCCTTAAAATAACATGGTTATTTTTATTTACAAAGTTCTATACAAAACCTTGCTTATTTAGGAATAGAGCAAACTTTTTATATTAATTGGCATCGAATTTAATTCTTTAAATTACATGATGATCATTCTAAAATGCATGAGTTGTGATAATCTGTAATATTACTGTAGTAATGACGAATTATGAAAATGTTGGTGGTCACAATACTTAACTTGGCATGTTTGTATATTCATGGTTCTGATAAAAAATGTCGTATGTTAAAACGTTTTGCATGAATACCTAAAAATATTCTAGTAAAAATCTGTTAAGTATATAAATTGCTACCTAGTAAAATTTATTGCAAAAATGTATTTGGAGAGTTGTTCGAATTTTATGAAAAATGCTGTTTGAATCAAATCTTTAATTGCATGTTCGATGAAAGAATTTAAGTAACATTAGCAATTCCTTAGAGTACAATTTTATATAAAGGACCGATGAAATAAATAATAAAGAACATTACAACACGTAATACACTTTCAGATCGTGACAAAGAGCCGAAACAGAGCAACAACGTGCCTTATTGTGTAGAGAATCCAGCGGAGAACCTAATAACACGGGTTTGTAATTTATTTGGAAAAATACTCAATTTTACTAACCATCTAGTATTAATTATTTGTAAGGTATGTTTCTACGTAACGCTACTAGATGGCGTTGATAACTTTATAGTCAAACTGATTCTATGTTTATACATTTTGTAACTAGATGGCGCTAATAAATGTGCAATAAATCATATTGGATCTTATCAGCGCCATCTCTTTTTTACTTTTATAAACTGTTTCAAAAAATAAGCTGTGTATGTTCAGGTGTTGACAGAGCAGGGGTTAGGCAAGTACTGCGACAGGGATTTCATCCAGAGTACCTCGCGTGAGATGCAGGAGGCGCTCGACCTCACGCAGGAGGAGATGGACACGTGAGATAACACTCTTTCATATACTCTTCTTTATTCCAATAATATTAATGTTTCTATCTTAACATAGGTATTAATTGAAATTTATATAAATTTTCTCCATATATGGCGATATATATTCAATCAATTGATTTCATACAATTGTTACGGTACTGAGTTCAATTTTCAGGTCGAGTAAATTCTGTCTAAGGCATGTATTAAATTAATAACGTTTAGTACAGACACGTATAACTAAAACGATGAAATGAAAATCCTAAATTAATTGCTTTATTGCTAAAGTTTTTTGTTATTTAATCTAAAACTTCTATTATTATTAAGCAAGTCAGGAATCAATGTTGTGTTTTAGTCGAGATTTCGTATAATAATTAAAATGATGAACTGAGTGGTATTGCTTCCAGCGCCGCCAATCAAATTATACTGCAGGAGAGGAAGTTGAGTGCCATTCAAAACAAACCGAGCAACGTGGTGAGTACTATGTAGTTTTATTTATTTTTCATTGCGGTGAATATCGAGACGAGCATGCTGTTCGCCTGAAGGTAAGCGATACGACCGCTCATGGACAGTAGCAAAATCAAACACCATGAATTACAAAGCAATGCTTGGCATTCCATTGCGCTCGCCATCCTGAGACATAAGTCTCATTATGTCCAGTAGTTACTCTGGCTACAACGTCCTTCAAACCGGAACACAACAGTGCATTTACACTGCTGTTTGGCGAGAGAAATAGACATTGTTGTGGTACCTACTCAGGCGGCTTCTCACATAAGAAAGACCTACAACAAATGAAATTTGAATTTGAAAATTTTTAGTTATCGTGTAGTAATATTTGATAAAGAGAAACTGTATTCCTATCTTGAAAGATGAACTAGGGGATGCTTACAAATATTTTGTTTTATAACTGCATTGGGGCAGCATAAAGCTAATAAGTCTAAGAAAAGTGATCGCCATTTTCGCCACTATGTGTATTTAATCCCCTAAAATTATTAAAATGTACATAACAATTTCGTTTTCAGGAGAGCATATTGTCCCGACAATATCACCCTTTCCACCAGCCGCCGATGCAGCCACCCCCTCGGAAAAAATAACCCACCCCTCGCGCCCTTTTGGTTTTCTGTTTACCCGCACCGGTTGACAGCCGGCGCGGGTTTGTCGCCCGCAGTAGCGGGTTCAATGCCTCGGGTCCCGGGGCAGGTAAAATGAGTTTTTTGAAGAATATATTGTAAATATAAAAAGTTAAGGAGATAGCTTGGCTTTCGCGGGATATATGTTATTTTTGTTATTTAATGTGTTTTTGTTACCAGTGTGTAGGGTGGCCATTTTGTTTTCGATTTAAAAATTATATAAAAAATATTTAATATTTTGAGAGCTTGTGCTATCGTTTAATATTGAGTAAGAATAAAATGTATAAAAAATCTAGGAGATATGACCAATTTAGATTTTATAAATTCGCATTACGTAAAATATGACTATTAATTTTTTTGACATAAAAACAAATAAAATTTTATGAAATAAATTATTAAAATATTTTTATTACACTTATTGACGCAATTATAAAAATAGATGCATTTTTAATACCCTCTTAGGCATATAGCTGAGGTATGGTTACTGTGACGACGAACTAGATGGCGCTATTTAGGTATTGGCGTATTACAATCCTAGCAATGGTCACAGTGGATGAAAATACCTTCTACAAACGAAAATATTTTTTTAAAATGAACTATTTTTTAATAAACTTTTAAATCCAAATGAAATAGTATTCTAGACAGTTATTGCAGTTAGTCATTTAGCCTTAATCATACTTTCTATAATACATTATAAATAAAAAATATTTTAATAAGATCTTTAAAAAATAAGATGTAAAAGATTCTAAAAGCGATTTAAAACATATATTTTAATATTTTCATAAGTAAGCTATAAAAATATGTTTTCAAAAAGAAATATGGCCGCCCTTCCGTGTGACTGACTTTATTAAAAAGGATAAGATTTGTGAATGTTCTTACATATATTATATACAAAAAATATGATATGTAGCATATATAAAATGGCAATGTGCCTTATTTATTCGAAGATAGATACATAGTAATTTCGAAGCGATTAAATAATGTGCCAAAATATGTTTGCCTTTAAGCTGGTTTATATATGGATATGTAGAGTATATAAATGCTAGGATGTGGCTTGTTTGTGTATTCCCCTATATTTTTTCCAATTAGTATATAAGTAAGAGTGTATTTGATAAAGTACATGTTGTTGATTTGGTTTCTTGTTATAATTTTGTACTTTTTATTAAGCATTATAAATTATTTCACATAGAGTATATTTATAAAAAAATATTTTTGTTGTATGTTTTTGTTTGCCATGATTACCGATTTATAATATGAATGTATTTTATAAGTATGTTCTGACAATTGTGTTTCATGTCGCTGGAATTTTCAAAGGAAAAAAGGAACATCTTAAATATTTTGAAGGCAAATGAAACATCCGCACTAGTGGTGTTCAAATATTTGAAAGCAATTCAACAACATGCATTTTTAAAGTTATTCATATTTCAATCAAAATTTAGACCTGTTTTTAAGTTGGGTTAAATATGAATAGTTCAATATTATATCATAATTTCCCAACAATATCTCCTTAAAGTGCAAGAATTTTTCAGAGATATGTAATTATATGTAATAGTACAGATCTTTCATAGATACAGACATAATTGAAACGGTATCAGTGTATATGCAATACCAAATGCCGTCATATTTGTAACATCTTTTAAAATAACGTTACCAAAGTCGAACAACCACTTTTCTAACGAACGGAATATTTGCATTTGCTCTTTACTTACAATTTTATCACTTCCATATTTCAACAACACGCAATGTTAATTAAATTACGAATTGTAGGTATGCTAGTTTCAGCTGATTTGTTAGCATTACATTGCGGTGTTAAAAAGTAAGGATAATAATGATTATTTTACCTAATATAACCATTGTATTTATCAAGTCAAAAATTTAAAAAATCATGGCTTTAGCTACACTATTACTGCCATCTGTCTTCATTTTCGGGAGTTCTACTTTCTATAGTTCAAATAATTCTGCCGCTAATGTGGTGGTAAGTTTATATTCTTTCCTTTAATAATATAATTTTGTATGATTACTTGGGCTGAGTAAATTCTAGTCAATGGTCATAGATTTGCTTGCTTCTATAATGGATGTTAAATGTAGAACGAAATGTTATATATTTTAAATGATGTATTTTATACAAGAAGTATACTTGTTGTACTTGTGGAATAAATTGTTGATATCGGAAATGTGTTTTTTTATTCTTTACCTTTCGAAATATATCATTTTTCTCTTTAGCTACATGTGCAATACTAGTTAACCGCTGTGCTAAACAGAAAAGTCTGTCTAAAAACTATTAAATTGATGTGTTTTGTGTGTAAGGCATCAGATATTAAACATGAATTTACAAAGTCACATCACTTAAAGGCTCGATTCAAAACAGAGGAAGCCAATGAAATGGTTTAGCTGATGTTACGTGATTTACAGTGCCGTCTAACACCCATGTATCGAAGAGAATTGTGGGTGCGTTTGACGATTGACTAGTGTGTTTTATTCATGTTCATGAAATAATGCAGAGAAAAAATTTGATAAAATTGCAGTGCAATGGAGAAAACTCAATTAAAATATTGTAAATATTTTATGGAATAAGAGCAACCTTGGCTCGGCAGGGGGACGGGGGAAGGGAGTTTAATAAAATATAAAGAAATAATACAATATTTTAAGCAATGTCCGCGTTATTGTTTATTCGGTAGGATTCTCAGACATCTGTCTGATTTTCCTTCTGAATCGATATCGTTTAGTGTGTCTAACTTATCCTTCAGTTCACATTTTAGCTCCCGAACTAATTCCTCAAGTCCATCATCCCAATAATCGCTGTCCTTGATGTCTTCTTCTATCGGGAATGGTATCACATTCTTATAGCTCTTTTTGCTATCTGTAATGTCCAGTCTCTCGCATTCATTAAGTTTTATTAGTTGTTCTTGCAAAAAATTATCGTCTATCGGATTCGGTTCTGTGTTCTTTATTGTTGCCGGACATACATCGTCATCATCCGCGACTGCAGTTTGGTCTTCTTTCTTAATTTCACTTTGGACTATTTCAGTTTTTACCACATGCTTAGTTTGCATCTTGGAAGACATTTCAGCGAAATCACTCTGCAACTTTATGATAACAGTTTCGAGTTGTGATATCTCTTTATCAATTTTATCTTTCGACTCTCCTTTCTCACAATCATTGGCGTCTACAGTCAGTCTCTTAACACTAACAACATCATCATTGAGGCTGTTAATGATCCTCATTTTAAACTTATCGATCATCTCATCCAGCTTTGAACCAGCAGCTTCGAAAAACTTTTCCATTTTACTCCAGATATCTCTTCATACGTTCTTTACACTCTGCAATTTTTTGTCTTCTTAGTTGTTCTTCGCAGGGGTCCCGTTTAGGGGGTGGGGGAGGGTCAGGAGGGGTTACACACCCAGGCCAGGGTAAATCAGGGTGAGCGGCAGTCGCATCTAGAATAGCTTCGCATCTCTCGGTGGTTGGTAGTACTCTTTCTACCTTGCAAACGATTGGTTCATGTGTGGTGGGTGGTACCGGTGGGTTTTTGACTTTCTCAATGCAAATTGCGATGCATGGAGCCGGGGGCGGTGGCTGTACTACTGGGGGTTTTGGACATATTTTGATCCCTGCCTTCTCCTTCTGTCGAATCTTCTGTTGCAGACATAAGTCCGGTGGTGGTGGTTCTGGTAGAGGCTCGACATGGCAGATCTTGGTTTTCACTTCGGTTATTACTATGGGTTTGCAGGTTTTCTTCTCATTGCTGATTTTTGGTTCCGGTTTCTCCTCACATTCTTGTAGTTTGTCGGCGGACATTGCTGTGTCTTGACATATTTTCGGATTGGATTTAATGTCATTTAGGAAAATCTGCCAGTGTGATTTTAAAAGGAGTTTGTTTTTGTTGCATAGGTCTGGCAAACAAGCGAAAAGGTCACCTGAAGGTAAGTGATCATTGCTGCCCATGACCATCCACAACGCTGGATCATGGCTGTGATGCCGGCCCATCAAATTGGGAGAGAGACCAGGAAGAAAAAAGGATGGGTAGAGGAAAGGGGCATAGAGGACGGAAGTGTATGGGTATTGGGCATCCCGCAAACTCACCGAACTTAACGAGAACATCGTAGCTGTCGCATCACGTCGGTTTCCGTGAGACAGAGGTACCGACCCGTACGAAAAATATAAATTGTATCTGTAATATACTTGCTTGCTTCTTTATTTACTTATTATCTTTAAATAAAATACTGTCTTGTAAATAATCTTGTAATTGGCGGGAAACCGGAGAAAGGAATGAACAAATAATATAAAAATTAAAAAGTTAACCTCGGACCATAGAGTAAAATGTAAACTCTAATAATAACTTCATGCATACACCACACCTCCCTCATAAATCAATAACAATTTCAAAAACTAATTACAACAGATCTTCTCAATAAAAATTACAAACTAAAAAAGTTATAAAAGAAAATAACTTTAAAAAATTAATAACATCATAAGTACAAAATATATCGACAATAAAGTAAAGAAATAAAATAACATATCAATCAATTTCAAAACCGTATCTTTTAACTGGTTTTACTATGCGCTTGGAAGTCCTCACCGACGGGGGTTCTACACTCTGTATTTCACATGATGATTGACCATGTGAAATTCCTTGCCCACTAGCCTCGGAAGGACCAACAATCCCATGACTCGCACGCGCACAACTCTCGTTAGAAATGTCAGATGGCTCCGCGGCTGGTACAGGTGACACTCCTTGTACTGGAGATGGCCAATTCACATAAGTCCACCTCTTTTTGAGTTGATCTATATGCCTTCTTAGAGTTCGACCGTTTTCTCTCCGTATCAGGTAATGCCGTGAACCCTCTTTATCTTCAACTACACCCTCAAGCCACCTATTTCCCCCCGCATAATTACGGACCCAAACCTTATCTCCCACGCAAAATTCGCGACTAGCCCCGCCTGCTTGGCCGATTTGTTTACTCTGTATCACTTGAATTCGGTCTTCTATACGGCGTTCTCCTCGCAACAAATCTAATCTAGACCGCAAACTTCTGCGCTGCAGTAACATAGCTGGAGAAGCGCCTGTAGTGCTATGTGCAACATTCCTATACGCTAATAAATATGTTTGAAGAGCTGCATCTATATCACAACCGTCGTGCAATGATTTTTTTATTGCTCGTTTACACAGCTTGACGGCTCCTTCGGCCGCTCCGTTAGATGATGGATGGTAAATGGCTGTAAACGTTAATTTAATTCCATTCATATTCATAAAATCGCTATATTCTTTACTCGAAAACGGTGGTCCATTATCAGAGACTATTTCTTTAGGAATACCAAAACGAGCGAAAGTCTCGCGTAAAACTTTAATGACAGCATTAGCTGTAGTTTTTTTGCATGTTAAATATTTCTAACCATTTACTTGTTGAGTCTATAATTACCAAGAACGTTTTACTTTCAAAAGGTCCTAAAAAGTCCACGTGTAAGCGTGACCAGGGCTCACTGATATGCGGCCAGGGTTGCGGTATCGCTCGCGGTGGTGCGGAGTTCTCAGCTACACATGTGCTACACTCTCGACATGTGCGTTCTATGTCCGCATCGATACCCGGCCACCATACGAAACTTCGCGCAATGCTCTTCATTTTTACAATGCCCATGTGTCCAACATGTAATTCTTTTAATACCTTGATTCTCAATGTCTCTGGTATCACTAATCGATAGCCCCACACTACACAACCCATATCCAAATATAACTCGTTGTGACGCACAAAATATGGTTTAAAACTATCCTCTATTTGTGTCGGCCAACCCGATTTTAAATAAAATACTACTCTATTTAAGGTTGTATCTTTCTTCATATACTCAACCACATCGTCTCTAGTAATGGGTAAAAAGTTTTGAATAAAACTTATATATGTTTCCTCTTTAACTTCATGTTTTTCATTCCCTACAGGTAATCGAGATAACGCGTCGGCTGCGTTCCTGTCACTTCGCACATATTCAATATTGTAATCATAACCTGCTAATATGACAGACCAACGCTGCATCCTACTCGCTGCCATCACCGGAATGCCTTTTTTATTTCCAAAAATTGCCACTAAAGGCTTATGATCAGTTCTGAGAGTAAACTGTCTTCCATAAAGGTACTGATGGAATTTTCTCACGCCATATATAATTGATAAAGCTTCTTTGTCAATTTGTGAATATGATTTCTCAGAAGCGTTGAGAACCCTAGACGCATAAGCTATAGGTCTTTCACCATCAGATGTTATATGCGAAATTACCGCTCCAATTCCTACCGAACTCGCATCTGTTGTCAGTACCAACGGCAAATCCGGCGAATAATGAGCTAATACTTTGCTCGAAGTTAATATATTTTTAACATTTTTAAAAGCCATGTCGCATTGTTCAGTCCATACAAACATTACATCTTTCTTCAATAAATTATACAAAGGTGAAAGTATATTGCTTATGTTGGGAACAAACTTCGCGTAGTACATAACTAAGCCTATGAAAGAACGTAATTCCGTTATGTTCTTTGGTGTACTAACCTCCTGAATTGATTGAATTTTCTCTGGACACGTGTGTACGCCTTTCTTACTTATGGTAAATCCTAAATACGTTACATAATCTGCAAAAAAGGTACACTTTTCTTTCTTAACCTTCAAACCATATTTTTGTAGTCTCTTAAACACTTCATGAAGAGTGTTTAGGTGCGAGTGGTCATCGGTACCCGTGATAATCACATCGTCCAGGAATACCCCAACTCGTGGTATGTCGCAGAATAATTGTTCTAACTTCCTTTGAAAAATTCCTGGACTTGACGCTAAGCCGTAAATAAGTCTATTATACCTAAACAAGCCTTTGTGTGTGTTAATCACAGTATATTTTTTTGATTCTTCATCTAGTTCAAACTGGGCATATGCTTGAGATAAATCCAATTTCGTAAATTTCTTCCCCCCGTGTAATTTTGCTAATAAATCCTCTACACGAGGCAAAGGAAAACGGTCAATCTCTAGACATTTGTTTAATGTTAACTTAAAATCACCACATACTCGTATAGAACCATCTTTCTTCATCACCGGTACAATGGGAGTGGCCCAGTCAGACGTGGTGACAGGTGATATTACGCCATCTTCGACGAGCTGCTCAAGTGCTCTCTCCACTGGCTCCCGCATTGCGTAGGCTAGAGGGCGCGCGCGCATAAACACGGGCCGCGCTTCCGCTCGCATTCTAAACCCTACAGTACCCCCAGTGAACCTTCCAAGCCCATCCGCGAACACTTCATAGTATTTGGAACTGAAATCATTGAATTGAAATGTTACACCAGAAGATTTAACATTATTAACAGTCACAACTGGAAAAGTTATGTTTAATTCACTTATCCATTGTCTGCCTAAAAGACTTGTTTTTCCGTATTCTATAACATATAAATCCAACCGCTTCCTCATACCTTTATACATAACTAATGGCGAAAATTTGCCTACTGGTTGGACCAATTCCCCCGTATAGTATCGAATAGTTAAATTACATGTATTAATTTTACAACTAGAAAATAATTCATCAAAACATTTTTTGCTAATACACGATATCGCGCTACCAGTGTCTATTTCCATTGTCAAAATGGTATCATCTACACAGATATCTACAGTATATGGTCTAAAATTTTTAATAATATTACATGTATCTAAAGAAAAATTATTTACCTCGTCACTATCATAACTACTATTTTTCTCTTCTACATCCTTTCCTATTGACATGTTTTTAAGAGATATCGCCTTTATAAACCTGGGGCACATTTTTTTCAAATGTCCCTCTTTGTTACATATTTTACACGTATACATCTTAAATCTACATCGATCCGAATCATGATCGTTGCCACAAACTCGGCACTTCATTAACTTGGTGGATTTGAATTGTGTTCGATAAAGTTGCCTATTCCCAGTGTCCGCTCCGCTCATGCCGCTCGTGCTACTGCCTAGATAGCCACCATGTTGAGCTGCGTTACTCGTAGAAATATATCTTGAACCTTGTCGTGATCGCATATTGTTTTGATTCCCTTTCCCTGTTACCATTACATGCATTGCTGAAGCCGCTTCTGGTTCACCGTCGCCTCGCCTACAGGTCCGGTCCACCACCACTGCCGCGTCCGCTTCAGCCGCTTCTATAGTTACCGCCAATTTAAATGCGCCATCGAAACTAATGTCGTCTTCGGCAAATAACCGCTGTCTCATATAATCTCGTGCTAAACCGCATACAAACTGGTCTCTTAAATTTTCTTTTAAATTAATTGCAGAAAATCCACAGTGCTTGGTCATTTTTTTTAAGTTAGCCGCGTATTCTGCAACTGTTTCTTCATTTTGTTGGACCCTATGTCTAAATCTGAATCTTTCAGCTAATAAACTCGGTTTCGGTTGTAAATGGTCTTTCATTGTTGAAACCAAGTTGTTAAACGACTTAGATGATGGTTTATCGGGCGTGCACAGATTTACTAATAGTTTATATGCCTCGCTGCCCATGACTGATATTAATGTGGGCACATGCATCGCCGGCTTAACTTCATTAGCAATAAAATATTGCTCTAATCTATCAATGTATAGATCCCAGTCATCTTTGCCGAACTCAAAACTATTAATTTTTCCAAGGGCCATGTTTTATCTAACTTGAATAAATCGAAATATAAATTATGAATTACCAACACGTGAGTAATTTTTCTTCTCGTCGCCAGTGTAATATACTTGCTTGCTTCTTTATTTACTTATTATCTTTAAATAAAATACTGTCTTGTAAATAATCTTGTAATTGGCGGGAAACCGGAGAAAGGAATGAACAAATAATATAAAAATTAAAAAGTTAACCTCGGACCATAGAGTAAAATGTAAACTCTAATAATAACTTCATGCATACACCACAGTATCAAAATAATATTCTATTGTACACTTGTAAAATAACAAGGGAAACTCATGAATGTACCATGAGGAAACTGGAATGTAGCTAATTGAAAATCGGAAATCTTTAATTGTAATTTGCCTAGGACTGGCGTTAGTGCCAGAAACAAGATGGGAATAGTGCGGGCGCTACTTGTGGCACATCTGCCTACCCTCTCTTTGCTAAAAGTGTTAGCGTTTATTTATTTCAAAAAGAAACTTCGTGATACAGCAACATAATTTTATTTAGTAGGATCACAGGGATCTTTGATTTCCGTTTTCTTCTCCGGGTTCTTGATACGGTGTATGCACAACGGGGGCTCGACGCAGGGCCGCCGCTTCTTGACGGGCAGGCTGCTGCAGGGCGGCAGGATGTCGCAGGGATGGACTGGCTCCACCTTAGCGCAGGACTTCACGTTTATGTAGCTGCCGGACTGGCATCTGGCTGGAAATATCGAGATATGGTTAACCATAAAATATCCCCCATACTAATATGGGGGATATTTTTTAGCCCAGCGATTGCAATATGCCTGATATCATTCTAATATCGATCTAAGTAAAATAAAATACAAACCCTACATACATATGGTACGCTTATATTAAGGCGTAGGCAGAGATGTAGCACCTAGATTTACAAAATATTTTTTTTACTATTATACAAAAACGATACATACTAATTTCTCCAGGATAAGCGGGGTTCTTGACGCGTTCTAGACAGATGTAAGGGTCCGGACAGTCCCCTTCTGGTTCCTCGAAGGGGTCACACGGCTTCTTGGGGTCGCAGGGGTGCGGTGGCTCCACCTTCGCGCAGTTCTTTACGTCGATACGTGTCGGTTGACCGGCCATTGTGGTTTACTAAGAAATAATGACTTGATCAGAAAGATTGGGAATTGACAATGTATCAGGTGATTGAAAGCGGATAAAATAAAAGTGTTATGACAGGATCGAGTAAATTGGAGTTCTATAGTCTCTACCTGTGACATTATATTGTGTATCTTTAGTCTTGTGTAGAGGGTATTAGAATCTACGAGTGACTTTACGATGTCACAACACAGACACACAAATTTTGTCTCTGTCCCGCGGCCCCTAATTTCACAGTCAACTCTCAATTGGAGGTAATCTGTGACTCTCAATCAATTGCACTCCCTCTCTCTCTGTCTCTAGACAAATATAATAATACTTACCAGGGACGTCGTACAGACCTCATGGTTCAATAAGCGCTTTCACTAATCAAGGAGATCTAAACATGGTCACAATTACAAATATATTTCTACCTTTAAAAATCCTATCTTAGCGGCTTTCTTCCTTCGGCTCCTTGTTGTCGTTACACTCGCAGGCGTCATGGGAATTTTGCTTGGTCTTCTCATCCATCATCGGAATGTTGCAGGGTGCCACGCAAGGCAGACATTTGTTCTTCTGCTTCTTACAGTTCTTACCACAAGGCTCGTTATCCGACATCCTGCTTGATTTCTTGTTTTAAAAAATGTATGGTTCCATCAGCTTGGGTTTTTACATGGTTATTGAAGACATTTTAGGTGATGGTTCTGGATTTTGTTCTGGTTTGACGTTAGCTTTTTTGGTGGCGGATAACGGCCAGTTGTGATAAGATAATTCTTTTAAGGTTGCTCTAAAGGAGTTTGTTGTGATTATTACAATTAATTGTAAAATTATAGTTTCCTTGGTAGCTTTAAACATATTTAAATATGATTCTTAAAATGTATACTTATTCTTCTTGTAGTGCCTCTACAACAAGTGAAGGTTGGCAGTCAGCTCAGCATATTGTCCTTGTCTTGTGCGAGGTGAAAAAAAATGTTTACTGATCGGGTTTAATTTTAAACTACAGTTTGTTTACCGATAAATGTTTAAATAAATATTTGACTCAATGTTTTTTGAAGCATAGGGAATAAGTATAACCTTAGATAGTAAAAACAGAAAAACGCTCTAGTGTGTCAAATAAATGCTTTATTCAATTAATCTGTCTATAAGATCTAAATCCTCATCATTTTCAGTTTGTCGCGAGAAATTGGTCAAGCAGCTAGATTCACTACCTTTTTTCTTCTCATCGTCACAAAATAGAGAACAGATCTTAGTCTTGATCGTAGCAAATACACTGCTAGACTGCGGAACCGGTAATATATTACTGGTTATGCTCGTCTGTACTATAATATGAGCAATTTCCTTAGGAGGTGTCGGAACATCGTACTCAGAACTTTCGTCATTGAAACACCTAGGTCTCATTGTTTCAGGTAGTTTCTTGTAATCCATACTGTCGCTTATTTTACATATGGTTGAATCTACCTTATCAAAGAGGTTCTCTATGACCTTCCCAGCGCTCCTTGTTCCGCAGCTAACGTCATCTTTTTTTTCGCTGCTTTTCTCGTCGCCTTCAGTATCGCATGAAGATTTACTGAATTTTTCGAATTGCTTCGCACTTTCTGTTTTTATTAGCTCGACTGTATCTTGTGTTGTTATGTATACTTTGGTAATGAAGTCTTCCATTGCTGTTTTTATTTGAGTTAAGGTTTCACATTGTGAATCACTTTCAGCTAGGTCTTGCTTAGCCGGTTCTACTCGTTTTGGTGCTTTCGTTGTAACCGACGGTTTCTTTTCCGGTGATTTTGTCTGACCAAAACTTTGTTCTGACCTTTTCTTGCAATAATCTATGGGAGGCGGGCATTCATCTGAGTGCATAGATTTCTTCTTTGGTTTCTTTACTGCAGGTTTTTCTGCACACTCTGCTTCGCAAGAAGGCTCACATACTTGGGGCACTGGCTTGGTTTTAGGTGCACAACGTGATGTCTTGGTTTCCTCGGGTGTCTCGGCAGGCTTCTGTTCGACTTTAATGGTGCAACCTGGATCTGGTACACCTGAAGGAGTATCTACATCTTTTGGAAAACAACCAGGCCTCTGCACTATTTTGGTAGGTTTTTCCGGTTTACAAGCATCTTTTGAATCCATTTCGCCCTTTGAAGATTTTGAGTCGAATGAAGTGATTGCGTCGACTTTGCTTATAACCCTTGGTGAGGAATCAACGGGTTTCTGTTGCGGGTTACCCGTGCAAGGCTGGTAATCAGGGAAGTCCTGATGTACAGAATCAAGCACGTCTTTGAGAAGCTCCTCCTCGGATGGCTCGCAGCCTGACTGGTATGGTTGTAGATAGGGTTCGATGACCTCCTTGCAATACTTGTACCTGTTAGCAACGCCTTCGTCCGATGTCCCTTTTGTCGAATGTTTTAAAACCTCCTGGGATATAGTTTCCTTGATTATAGTTACCGATCCAGGGCTCTTAGGGTCTTGTAGTATTTGACAAAATTCAAATAGGGTCAGCGAGCCTTTGTTAGGGACGTCGGCTCCCACTGAAGGGGTTTTTGGAAGCTGTGTAGCTGATTTATTATCTGTACAGATACAGATAGAAGACTTGGAGTCACTGATAACCTTGGGTTTGCTCGTCTGGGTTTCTTTGTTCAAAATCTTTTGTATAGAGTTCAGATCGCAACTGTCGAACCCTATATTGGCAGGATTCATAATATTGGAATTGAATGTTTCACATTCACTGTTACATTTTGAATTTATTTATTTTATTTGCACTTAAATTTTTCTGAGTTTTATATCTCCATGACGTTTTTGTGATTTGTGCGGAAAAATATTTTGCTCATATTTTTTTGATTTCCATAAGAAGGTTGCTATGTAAATGTATCTATGTAAATAAAACATAAAGTTATTATAAATTCATATGCCTTTATTCGTACCGGTGCGTTTTTCTTACAAATACACTTAATAAAAAATTAAACCGAAAGGAATCTAGATGATTTAACATTGACGACGCAAGACATTCTCATCACTTCGACAGACATAAGCTACACCAAATATAATTATTGAAATAAATATGAAGAAATTATAATTATAAATACGATTTATATTGCGTAGGGTTATTTACATTTTGCCTTAGGTTTCCGTTAGATTACATTAAATTAAAATTGTATTTACGCATATTTTTGCTTGTATTTTTTTGGCTTAGATTTAAAGCAATAGACTTTTTATTAAATATTTAAAAATACAAGCGAAAATAATTTGAAAATATTCTTAATTATAATGTTGTTATACAGCATAGGCCCTTTTAGATACTGAGGTAGGCAGATAGGAATACAACATTAAAATAATCCAAGTTTTTTTTGTAAATTAAAAACCTACTATGCTAATAAATTATCTTTAATGTTCATGACAATATACAATGTAAAAAAAAGATGCATTAACCATATTTAAGTATATTAAATAGAAAATAAAAAATTAAACATTTATATACTATCGGTTTAAAATGCCTCATATTATATCAATATACTTTAAAAGAAAGTCCCTCAGATCCAAAAAGGCCAGCCGTTCTCTTCTTTGGTGTGACAAAATATTATTGCTTCTGTTAAAATAGTCTACATTTAACACCGAACTGAAATATAGTGCCGCAATGTTATTCGTAAAATTGATGTGTTATACAATAGGGTACTTGACTTATTCCTTTTTAAAAGGTTAGACAATATTATTTTTAAATTTAATACAAAAATTATTATATAAATCTGTCTATAATTAAACACGTTAAAAACATTTCAAATCTAAAAGTCTACAAGAAAATGATACAAAATAAATAATAAGTATATTGACATCACAATACTTGCTCCACTTTACAGTATGGGTGCATGACAGAGATATTAATATGTCCCACTGTTACTTTTGAAATACTGGTATCTGCCTCATTTTAGAATATATTTTAAAGCTGTTTAGACTTTAGGCTGTTTTAATTTAATAGCATTATTAATACGAGGCCTTTGCTCTGCAGTGGAACAGTGGAGACTGATGTATGTATGTATTAATAAGTTTGAATAAAGGTGAAAACAAGTATAGTCAAGTACGCTAGTGGCATTGTACACCAACTTTACAAAAAAAAAGGGCGGAATCAAAACTTTACACATAAAAGTCTTTGGCGTTCCTCTAAACTGTATGACTTTTGTATAATCATTAAAAAGCATACTTTCACTGGTTCCATTACGAAAACAAAATGCTATAAAGTGCTAAATATTTACAATAAAAGGACATCTCAAATAATGAGAAATAAAAAATTATACTTAAAAAATAATAAAACTGGACGGAAATGATAAGATATTGAACTAATATTCCCATAATATACAAAATAATTATTAGCAGGGGTGGGAGAGTGTGCACAAACATGTTTTTCGGAAATAATTCACATATCAATTTAATAAACCATATAAAATATTTAATAACAAACAGATTTTGTGCCGAAAATGTGCGATATTTAACAAGGATTTGCACACAGTCCAACCCCAAATAATTAATAATAAAACAATAATCTAAATGTATTATTTTTGAACATATAATATTGTATATATTAATTTTATGGCATACAACGATATCGGAACACGCTGTATACTTTACAAAAACATCTCATTTAAATATAAAACGTACAAAAAAGAAACGCGAATAATCTCATTGTAATTTCAAAATAATCTAAAACATACGCTACGTAGTTTGACTTCATTTAATATTGTTATGTAACTCGTCGAAAAAGTTTATAACGACTTAGTAATATAGTCACTTTCAAATATTTAAATAATATATAATTCATCAAAATTTATTCTATCATTTTCGTGAAAATATATAAGTAGGTACCAGATTCTACTATGGGTATAGGGTAGACTGGGTACGGTTGTGCCAGGGTACGGTAGTGACAGTCGTCATAACAGCGAAACTATACTGAATTCGGGGAAGAGTTCAAGGGGAGAGAGACGCGGCGTACCACTCTGAACATGTTCCCTAGTATTGCGTCAGTCACCGCGCGACGTTAAGATAATCAGGAGCCTACATTGCTTTTCAACAGTCAAAAGTAAGTTTTTTTGTTTGATTTATTTTAATAATTACTGGGTTTTGGATAAAGATAGAATATCTCGTATTTTTTCTTGTTATAAGTTGAAAGTTAGTAGTTAACTACGAGTGATTACTTTTTACGTAGATTGTTTGGCAGATTTATGGCGATTTTTTGTTTTCGAAATTGCTCGTTGGGTACGATTGTGACAAATTTTGTGGGTACGGTTGTGACATATACTTATTCGCTTTTTTTGCTTTTAGATGCCCAAAAAACGCTTGCGATATACCAATCGAGCCCAGGCTCGATTCAGGAACAGGATGCTACAACCTCAGCACCTCAGCAATTTATTTATTTATTTATACTATTTTTCTCGCCAGGAATTGTTCGACCTTTTCCGAAAGCTGCAGAACGGCAGTGATCTCAAATTTTAGTTTACTTGCTATAATAACTTTGTTTAGAAGACGATACAATTATGTTATTTCTAGCAATAAAGTCATTTTAAACCATTTTGGTGTATTTTTATGCCTGTTATTGCCGACCCCAACGACTGTCACAACCGTCCTTGGGGTGTGGTCGGTTGTGACACTTTCCTTTTTTTTTCTGATTGGACCCTATGGCCAATACAGCGTACTTACAGACAATATATTAGTAATTTTACGTAGACAAATAAACAAATTATGATTCATGGTACTTTTTTCCCAGCTAGCTGATAAATTAACAAAATTATCGGCGAACAAGTCAAAATTGTCATAACTGTACCCAGTCTACCCTACCTAATTATATTTATTCCTCTTTTTGACGTTTAGAGATAACATTATATACTGATTTTAAAGAGATATTTAAAACTTTTTTTTGGCAAGGAATCTTATGACTTTCCTATTGTTGGTGAAAACGGGTATCAGTACTTTAATTTATTATGTAGGAGCCTAGATAAGAACACAAATTATGCAATTTCGTCACTATAAACAGTTTCGAGTGTCTTTTTTGCGATGGTAGACTTGACCCGATCTGAGCCTGCACGAGGTTTATACTAAAAGAAGGATCTTTTTTATAGGCTTGGTTCAGTAATAAGTTGATTATTTTATTTAATAAGATTAGGATATAAATATTATGAATATAAACGGAATATTTGTGGCAGAATTTAAGAGTCAAGTTTATTCCATTCATAAGAATAACATTTCAAGCTACATAATTTATTCATAACGTTAATAAATGTAAATGAAAGAGTTTGTGCATCGCCGACAGCTCAAATAAATGAAACTATATAGCTAAAAATAACTGTCACATTAAACGCTATTTTGTAACTATGTTGAGGTAAAAGAAACGAGAATATTATCATCCACTTACACCTAATAATGATATTAAATGAATTACATTTAAGTTTCATTAAAATACATTATTTACACGCTTAGTATTAACGAAGTTTTATCGACATTTGGCTCTCTCTTATAACCTTCCCTTTCATTTAATTAAAAATAATGAGTATAAATGAAGTTCGCGCGTTTTATTTAACAATTTTGTGAAAGCAAAGTTTCAAGCGGTACTGACCACGTTAAAATTATAATAACCAAATTGTACACAATAATACATATTCATTTATCTACATAACCATGCGTCTTAACCGAATTAATAAAGGTATTATTCTTTCATTAACTAAATATCTCACATGTTGATCGTTAGTACAAATAGTGTCCGTATATCACTTATTTTTGTTCGTTGTGGCCCGCCGACAGCTACAGCTCGCACGGCGTCCGTTGATATCTGAAATAAATGAAACGGTTCATTTAAAGTCGTTATTTCATAGTCAATGTTGCAAAGAGTCTTTGAATGCAAGAATAGGAGTTTCCATGATAAAATCCTTGGGGAAGGCTTATGTTCAGTCTTCTTGTGAATGAAGAAGATGGTAATATAATAATCAATGTTGTTTTTAATTTTTTTGTAATTCAATGCGAACAAATATTTCCGGATTTCTACTTCGCTTGCGAAAGACTTTGGGGTGGAGAGGAGACCTAGTGCTTGTATAGGACACACTGCTGTAGGTTATAGACATATCAGATATCAATGAATATTCATAGTGACTTTAACCAATAAGAAAAATTACTGTTACGTAAATATACGTACATTGTTTTGTTTTATTTAACTACAATTGAACCAAATTCACGCAATAGCACGAATTACATTGTCAACAATAACATGTTCTCGCAACTATAAAAGATCTGGTATTCTGATTCCGAATTTCCCCATTCTCCTCCGAACCCACGTTACTCCAATAACTCCAACTTTCGATCCCTATTCTAAATCCGATTCCTCAATCATCCATTACAAATGCCCGAGTATCTACGTCTTGGCGAACTTACGGCAAACTTTTTAAAGTTCACTCGACTTGAATCACTTAAGTTTAATGCCCTGTAAGTTATTCCCTGTCCCGGGGGAGCATGCCGTGCCCTTTGTCACCGGGTCCCGGGGGAGGAAGGGGCAACGCGACAAATGTGCGAGCGTGCGTTATTGTCAGGGATTTTTGCTGATTAATTCATATGTTGTTATATTAATAGGATGTTGTGAATTAGGTTGATACGTTATGACGTGACAAATAAGATATCAAGAGTTGATTGATTGGTTTTGGTTCGTGTTTCATAGCAGATGGAGTGAGATGAAATATGTTTAATCAAATTGTGTGATTTAAAATGAAGTCACGAGATAGGAATATTAATTCTGTGTTCAAAACATCTTCTATTTCTGCTGTGGAAAGAAAACAAGTGTGAGTAGTGTGGTACAACCCATATGAAGAAATCATTCACATTAAGAATAGAAAACCGGGTTTTTCGCTTCCAGTTAATAATCATTATCGACAAAGTTATGACGTAATAATAACCTCCTTTTAAGAAAATTTGCATCCTAAGGTTATCGTTTGGTGAAGATAGCTATAAACTATAAGACTGCTTGTTATAACAACATACTTAGATATTATTATTTCACATATAAAGTTTTTTATTTGTTATTAAACCCAAATAACCAATCAAACAATACCAAATGAATTAAAAACCAAAACAAATCGACGCCATTTAGGCTATCCAAACCTCTCGAGATTTTCTAAAGGTTTCAACCGCAAGCACATTAAGTTTTCACGCAAATACCTCGGATCGGCCGGTGGAAAACGAATGGCCGACCGGTGTATCCGGATTTTATCAATGCTCCAACTGAGCGCCTCTGGGAAATGCGTTATCACCTGAGCTGGATCATTGAATTAAAAACACCTGTGGGTTTTGGGATCTACTTTGATTTGGGTTTATCCTAGGTTTTTGGGGATATTTTTAGATATTTAAATTTGAGGTTAAGTTGTGCGTATCGATGTCGTAAGGAAAGATTAAAGATGATGGTATTATTACAATTGTGAATATTAAAAATCATCTAGTCTTATCCAGCCAGATAGAGGTTGAGTCAGAATGCATCAGTTATGGTAGTGCTAGGTGAGATGAATTAATAAAGTAGTACATTATATTAAGATTACATAAGTTATAATATGACTCTGTCTAACTGTAATTATTAACGCCGACTGAAAATGTTGATAATTATGGTTCAGGTAAAGAAATGATATTTTTTTTGAATCCATAAAATTTGTCATACGTTATTTTAGACTCATTCACTTTTCCACTACCATCCGGTTCACAAGGCTGTCTTCACCAAAAAAGAACGGGCAAGAAACTCTAGTGTTGCTCTTTTCAAAACAAGAGTCAGCAGTAATTAAATACAGCTCATTGTAGTTCCAGAGGATATCCAAACATCTATCTTTACTGACATTGAACCTTCATATATTCAATAAACTTTTTCAACGACAATGAATAAAAAAACAATCACCTTTCCACTAGTAAATTATCGACTATCCGGCATTGATCCCATCAAATTACGAGTGCTATTCCCAATCCCCAAGGCGATAGATCAAAGTGAACACGCATTCGCATGCAAATGTCACGCCATTTTGAACCTTAAAGTTATGGCAAATGCAGTTGTTGCTTCGACAGTAATTTTAGAGGGATTTGTGATGTTGAGTGAAGTGATTTTGACGTTGGGTTTTGTTTGGATCAGTGTCAATAACTGAAGTAAAAGAGATGGAGAGAAACAGAAAGCAGGGAGGAAAACTAGAAAAAATAAGTTTAACAAAACAATTATGGATCCTACGGGCTACGATATCTGATTGACTGAATGAAATGCTGCAAGTTGTTATTTTGTATCAATACCAGCGGTATCTTCAGTCTTTGAGGCCAGTTTGTAGTAGAAAAATTTGCGCCGAAGTAAATAAAGCTTACATTGATTTGCAATTTGCAACCAAAGCTGTTCTGCTTCAAATTGTTATCATAAAAATCATAATGGTTTCTTAGATTTACGCGAATGTTACCCATTGAAATAAAACAAATACAGCTTTCCTGGTCCGACCCGTGAAAAGCTGTAAAGCGAAACGTCGGGAAGTTAAAAAATGTAAAAATTAAACCAAATCGCGATAAAATCCGTATAAATAGTTTAATTTCAATCATAAAAATCGTCTAAATAGAACTCTTGGTGGCAGAAGAGTCCTGTGCTCAGAGGTAGAGGATTACGGGCTGATAATACAAATTAGGACCAGATTGGCGGATGCCCAAAACCCCTGCCCTCTTCCACACCGTTTTCCTTCCCGCTCCCTTCTGCATCTGATGGGTCGGCATCACATCCATGGTCCAAGCGTTGTGGATGTTCATGCTGCAGGGATCATTTACCATCAGGAGACCTGTTAGGTAGTGCTGGACCTATTGAATTGAAAGTAAAGTATATACTGACCACTTGGAGAGCAGGCCGGTGGCTGCGGAGTGCGTGTAGGGGCCTCCGTACGGCGAGTACTGTGAGTAGGGCGCCGCGTACGCGTACTCGCTGGCCAACGTCGTCGTGCCTGCAAAATAATTGGCCATTATTATCTCACGTCTTCGGATGCGTCCGTGGCGTAGTTGGTTAGACGCCTGTGAAATGTGGGGCCGCGGGATCGATCCCCGAACCGAGACAAATGTTTGTGAGGACCACAGATATTTGTCTCGGGTCTGGGTGTTTGTAAGACCGAAAAGTCTCTCGTAGTTTCTCATACCCGAGACACAAGACTTAATTGATCTTAATGTGGGGTCAGCACTATGTATGTGACTGTTGGGTGTATTTATTTATTGAGGTGAAGGAATTCTAGCGGTGAACATGGGTTTGATATTATGGAAACCTGAATTAAAATTTATTTAAAAAATGCCTAGATTGTATTTTTAGTAAGTTTGCAATACGGAAGAGTATCTAGCAGCGGGAGATGATTGCTCCTTATTTATTGACCACACAACCGTGGCGGCCTGGCTGAAACCGGATATTCTCTGGCTGAACCCACAATGTGATACACTTGTGTTTCAATGTGACGGCTTTTGCACTGTCATGTACTGTCGCCACTTTGCAGACTAATAAAATTATCCTACCCAGAGATAAATAATCACCAGCTATCTAATTTACCTATTGGAACGCAACCGCAAAGCTGCGTACGTCTGTGTTTGAGACAGTGATAATAATCCAATAAAGTCTCAATTTGTACTGTAGAATTATCGACCTACAATAAAACTCCACAGCTTCGAATTTCTTTAATTACTGCAAGTCTACTATTTTCCAAGCATTAATTATTATAGCAAATAACGTTCTACGGCGGTTAAATTTACATCAAATACATATACCGCCTGATTACAGCTCCATGAAAATCACAGCATCACTCAAAAATTCATAAATTCCTACACATTTATTATTTAAAATCGTGCCGCGTTTTTAAGCGGCTATACCAAAATTTGATTCGAGCCCTCAAACCTCCCCTTTCTCCCCTCCCCCCGTGACGTAACCGCCAAATATTAACGCTGAACCCAATCGGCACGGGAAGGAACACGCCCTGTTATGTGTAACGTGTTTGTATGGGAGTCCGCCCACACGCGCTCGCGTGGAGACGAGTAAAACGTGTGTTGCGATGTTACCATGTTAAAAGGATTATTTCCCTGTTTTATTTTTTTTTCTTTAGAAAAATAATGTTGAATATCATCGCTGTTTAACAGCTAATTTATTGCGTAAGGTTTAGGTATTTGTCTCAATGAGATAATTCATTAAAACAATGCTCTAATTTATGTTCATCCAGTGTCTGGATGTATCGTGTGAAAGAAGATAGTATTTTTTTGGTTTTAATGCATTCTGGTTGGCTATCATATAATAACTCTCTACTATGTGTTTTTCCAAGGCCAAAAACTTTGAATATTGATCATTAGGATTGGCCTATCTTTCTTAACAATACGTTTGAATTAGAATTCATTTATTCAACTTCAACAATGTTAAACATACAAAAAAAAATATATAAAATGTCGCCACTACTCCGTTTATTCATGACACTATATACAAATTAAGTACATACTCATGGCAGTAAATTACCCCATCGCACTTAATATTAGCACATCTCGCGAAACTCCCACGTCCTGGCAACCCCGACCACAACCAAGACTGACAGTTTAATATTTATAACCAGAGTGGGCCTACGGACCCATTTGAAGTGCTCAAAGCCACTTCTGTCGCATCACAGAGTCGTGTTTCGGTTCGTTAAACGCTTCAGACAAAGCCCGTATGAATCCCCCCAGAACCCCCTTAAAATTATTTGCATAGAGCCCCGAATGAGCTATTAAAGATGTCTGCCTCCCCTACCTCCCCTCGGTCGGGATAAGCAGATTGTGGCAGATTAAAGACCAAAAGCATAAAGCTCCCCCCTGCGAGCTTGCATGCGATTTCAACGCGTACTACGATATGCATAAGTGCCAAATCTCCGTGTACTACTTGTGGTTTTATGATCTTATGATGGTTGTACGGCCCGGTCCGAGGAGAAAATTAGATTTCCCTTTAGAGTGGCTGCGAGTGGCGCTCGAGTTTGTCGAAAGCTTTCCTCTCCATTTTTTCTGTGTTTTACCGTTGATTCTTGCTGTTTTTCTGTTCGGTCACTTTTGTGGAAGTCTTATTGTTTTATTGTTGTGCGTTGGTTTTTGCGGGCTGTGTTGAGGGCAGGGGAGCGCGGGGATCGCTCTCCACTCTCCGCTATGTATTCGTTTGAAGATGTTTTAACGTGCGTTTTTGTTTCGGCAGATTTGATTGTTCCGTTAATTTAAGTGCGGGGTCGATGTGTTAGGTTTTTTGTACGTTTCTATCTTTCCCTGTTTCTTGTACTTTGAGGATTATTCCTAAGGATTTGGCTTTATTTTTGTTAAAGCTTGTGCGATCGCGTCTTGATATTGTCGGTTATTCTTTTTAAATTATGAATTATGCACACATAAAGTAATTTCGGTGTTTAATAGGGGTACGTAGAGGCGTCATTAGTGCCACCCGACGCTCGCCAAGCTTATTCCTATTTATCACTATTGATTATTTTCTCTGCCGAAAATATTTTTTATCGACTAGACCTACAAATAAGTATGCAATCAAATCGCTGCTTCGGATATCATCTCGATTGCAACTAGAAATATATTTACTTTTCATTTTATTCATATCATTTTGAAACCAACCGTTTAAGGTCAACTACGCGAATGTTATTAACAATTCAAATCTTAGTTAAAGAAGGTTTCATTGGAACTGTTTTTGTTGTTCCTCTTATGTAAATTCCTGAATTATTTATTTTTAAATTTATTCAACATGTTGCAGATCATCTCCAGCCAATATGTTAAACTGCATCGATATTATATTTCTAATAATAACTACGAAACCCAGTAGATAAATAAATAAATAAAATAAATACACCCAACAGTCACATACATAGTATGTGACTAAGATCGAGTCTTGTGTCGTGGGTATCAGACACTACGGGAGACTTTTCGGTCTCACAAACACCCAGACCCGAAACAAATACCTGTGGTTCACAGAAATATTTGTTTCGGTGCGGGGATCGAACCCGCGGCCTCTCCTTTCACAGCCGGCGTCTAACCAACTGCGCCACGGAGGCTGTCAAAATGAAGGTACCATATTAATGTTTAGCTTAAAATAGCTAATACATGAGCACTTAAACATGTACACGCCTGCAACATTCACTAATGTATATGCAAATTGCATGCGAAAAGGATTCTTAGCTACTTCTGATTTATACATCGCTTAAAATAAAGAGCCTTGCTATATTCTGAGAATTACTTTCATTTAAGAAATTATCATGAAAGGTAGAGTATTTACTGCCTCGGTGGCGCAGTTGTACTACGGTACAATTACACAGCTGAGGTCTCAGGTTCGAATCCTTGGATGGATGGTTTTTTCCATTCAATATCAGCCCGGAGTCTAGAATTTGTGCCCAATATAGCGATGGGCTCGCCCCCTATCACATCGTTGGAAGGAATATACAAGAAGAAATAAGATGACCTAGCAGCGCCTCTGCCTCTGCCTTCTGGGATGAAGGCGTGACTTTATGTATGTATTTATGATAGTTGCGTTTGGTACCTGGTGGTACTCGATGGTACTAGGTGGTACTTACCATCATAGTGCGCGTAGGGCGGGTAAGGTGGCGCCGGCGGTTGTAGCACGACCAGCGCCGCGGCGTCGGGGCTGGCCGCGGCCGAGGGAGGCTCGCCGGCGCCACCGTTCGAACCCGTTGAGTCGTTCGTCGCTGTGGGAAAAAATTTTTTTTAGATCTTTTGCTTAGCTTATAAGAGTGCGAAGTAATATTACCAGCTTTATAATTAAATGGTAGTTTAGCTACGGTTTTTTTTACCATAAGAAGAATACAACACTCCTCAGAACCTCTTAATGTTTAGCACTGCATGATCCTGCGCATCGAGATTTAGGTGTAATTTCCTAAGGCTCATTAATTTCACATATCACTAAGTATTTCCTTCAAACTACGATTAGGATGAGATATATTTGATTGCATTGTTCGACATTATTGCGGATCTGTTTAAATCAAGCAATGATTATATTCACTCAGAACTATAATATAACTTCTGAAGAATCATACCACATCCACTAAGCACTAATTAAAATCCTTGATTAAAAAGTATGACAAATTCACAAACGGAAACTACACCGACCCAAAAAACTGAACCCCGAAAAATCAACAAACCACTATTTAAAATTAACTTCACAAATTGCCAGCGCAAAAAAAACTCCCCGACAGCGCACTTGACAAAACGAATGGTGAAAATGTTTTTATAGTAGATTTACGAGGTACCCAACGCCAGCCGGCACGGTGTGACCAGTGTAAAAAAATCTCCCATTGAAATCTGTAACTGGCGGTAATAAAACAAATTGGCTTGGCAAAACGGCCGCTGATTGAAGGAGTAATGATTGGTACTGTTTTAGAGGTAGTGTTCAGAAAAACAAACAGTATTTTGAATAAAAATAACAAGATTACGGAGATTATAAAGCTAGATGAAACAATAGCCATATGTTTTAGTTGATTACCAATATCATTCTTCACGTTATTGATTCAAATGGTACTTATGGGTTGTGGCTTGTTAATTCCTAAGTTCAAATCTCAGATCAGGCATCCATTTTCCCCAGAATGGCGAGAGGTTATCACACTTAGAACGAAAAATTAGCTCCACGAACTATCAATGGCACCAACAGCATCTCTGGCGTGATAAAGGCGTGGTTTTAGATTTATATAATGAACATTAAAGTATTGAGCTCATTGTAGCTAATGCCATGCCAGTAACAGCTAATCCCTTATTAAACCTAGCCCTTAGTACTTATATTTTGTTTGTTTCCTACACAATAAATACTAGTGAAGTCGTGACGGTATAACGGAGGTGTTACCGGCGCGTGTTCATCTATCATTAGATGATTCGTCACGGCCTGAAAGTCTGTGGTGGCAACGTCCCCCCTCCTCCCCCTCCGCGTTGACATTACCGCTAACAGTTACCCTTCGTACTGGTAGCACAGATATTTGTGGTTACTGTGTTTGTCCTTTTTTAAGAGAGGAAGTAGTCAGCAAATAAATTAATATTGTTTTTTTAATTGAAATCGATGGTAAAGATGGAGTTAATAAAGATTTGCCGCGATTCAGTTGAAACTGGTAGCCAGCAGTCACATACATAGTCCTGACCCTACACTAAGATCGAGTCTTGTGTCGTGGGTATCAGACGCTACGAGAGACTTTCCGATCTCACAAACACCCAGACCCGAAACCAATACCCGTGGATCACACAAATATTTGTTTCAGTGCGGGGATCGATCCCGCGGCCTTTCGTTTTACAGCCATCTAACCAACTGCGCCACGGAGGCTGTCTATTACTAGACAATACTCGGCAAACCAGTACAGCTGTTCAACAGCAGAACGGGAGGTGTAGATTACACGCGTCTTAATACTGAGAGAGGCCGGAGCGGACCATTCGCAAAGGGATGTGGTTGTCTTTGTATCTCATTTGATTTGTGGCGCGAGCTTTGTTTTTTTTGTTTATTGTTTAGAATATCTCTACGTTTTAATTTAGATTAGTTGAGAAAAAATTCTGAAGCATTAATTTCGATTCCAAAAAATATCTTCCATTTTTCGCGTTTATTCTAATGTATGTCTATATAAACATGTCTGTTGGATTTCGACCTCCTTTACTACGATAGGGCGTTGTACTATTATATCAAACTAACCATTTTTTTGTTGCCTTTGAGCAGAAGGCTCACCTAATAGTAATTAATAACCACAGCCCATGAATATCTATGAAACGTTGGGTTTCTAGACTCCTAAAATGGGAGAAGAGATGACGTGGCAAAAAGGACGAGAAAAAGGAACTACGTATATGGATATTCCAGCAATATTATTAACTAAAATACAACAGAAAAGCTATCGAGATATTTTTGTGAAAATGATAACATTTCAGTCGCGCCAAGATATGTCTTAGTAAATCTAGGCGTAAGCTATTAAATGAAAACTATAAAGAAAGTAAAGGACACCTTATCCTCTATCCCAATATCAGTTACTCATTGAGAATTTACAATAGCCAAGATAATGAAACTCAATGTAGGCACGGTGAGATGGAAACCGCAAAGTGTTTTGTGGTCGCGTCGCACCGACATCCGTTGCCATGGGAACCGTGAGCCCATTCATTCACACTACTGTTTTGATATTAATATTATTGATACTTAGAACAGGTGTCTATGAACATTTGACAGCCTCCGTGGTAAAGTTGGTTAAAGACATCGCTGTGAAAGTAGAGGTCGCGGATTCGATCGCCGCATCGAGACAAATCTTTGTGTGATCTTCAAATATTTGTTTCGAGTCTGTGTTATAACATTGAAAAGTCTGGTACTTTCTTATCTTATTTAATTTATATGTATATTTTTCACTTAAAAGAAGCATCCATTGACATTTCCTAAAATATTATATTATATTATAGGGTTATAGAGGTAAGTAATTATAGCTATCTCCCGTCGACGAATATTCTGCGTAAATTGCACTTACAACAAAGACCATTGCTGGCCCTGTACCGTTCCAGTTTGTAAACTACTTACCAGAATGCGGCGTGTAATGCGCATGGAGCGCGTGGTCGTACAGCACGTCGGAGAACTATAGATACTCTATCACTACAGTTACTACCAAGACCATTGCTGGCTCTGTACCGTGCCAGTATGTAAACTACTTACCAGAATGCGGCGTGTAATGCGCATGGGGCGCGTGGTCGTACAGCACTTCGGAGAACTATAGATACTCTATCACTACAGTTAGGTACTACCAAGACCATTGCTGGCTCTGTCCCGTGCCAGTATGTAAACTACTTACCAGAATGCGGCGTGTAATGCGCATGGAGCGCGTGGTCGTACAGCACGTCGGAGAACTATAGATATTCTATCACTTCAGTTACTACCAAGACCATTGCTGGCTCTGTCCCGTGCCAGTATGTAAACTACTTACCAGAATGCGGCGTGTAATGCGCATGGGGCGCGTGGTCGTACGGCGCGTCGAACAGCTCTCCGTAGTAGCCTGGAGCTGCTCCCGCGCCGCCCAGCTCTGATAGCAACTTGTACTCGTCCTTTAGACTCCACTTGGATGAGGACCATAGCTGGAAGAGGAGATCAAGGTTAATGTCGAAAAGACGGCAGTTTATAGCAGGTCTAAGATATGAAAAATAAAATGTTCTGATCTGTCAGTCACTGAACCTAAATAATTGAAATGTGGGTAGATGTCTGTTTACATATTATTTTTTCGTATGCTAGATTCGATTTAAGCTCGATTTCAGATTAAATCCTAGCATATGCGACGATGATGGGTCGATTAGGTCGGCTGATTGATAGTGAGCCCTCAGAACTTATAATTGCTAAGCACTGAACATCGAGACATTGTCAAATCAAGCTCACTTTTGTAATCCTATTTAAGCATGAATGTAATGCTAATTAAAGAAATATAACCCGTCTTTTAACACTGATGTTTCAAAGCTCTATCTTAAAACATCAACTAATTTGCCAGTCAAAACAGCACAGAGTAAATCTGGCGCCATTCTCACCTCCCAGCAATGGCGGGCGGGAAGTGACGTCATTAGTGCGCCGCGACCGCCATCAGTCACGGCAAGATGGCCGACGGAATTTACGCGCCAATTCGACGCGTTTTGCGCTCATTTGTCGTAAACCGCGGCCGAACCGAATCCCGGTTGTTAATTGTTAATTTAAATTAACTGTTTGTTATTTTACTGTGGTTTTTGAAATGTTAGGAATTGTAATATGTCAAACAGGCTAATCACAAAAAAAGCTATAATACATTTTTATAATTTATCGGAATATCTATTAAATATGATCTTTTGATAATGTAATGGCAATTGGAGCATTTGACGATAGGTACGTCAAAGATTAAATCGTCATAACTAACTGAAAACTTACGAAACTATGCAAAAGACAATATACAAATTAATAACAGCCTCCGTGGCGCAGTTGGTTAGACGCCGCCTGTGAAACTAGAGGCCACGGGTTCGATCCCCGCACCGAGACAAATGTTTGTCAGAACCACAAGTATTTGTTTCGGGTCTGGGTGTTTGTGAGACCGAAAAGTCTCTCGTAGTTCCTGATATCCACGACACAAGACTCGATCTTAGTGTGGGGTCAGGACTATGTATGTGACTGTTGGGTGTATTTATTTATTTATTAAGTCAATAAAAGATGAAAAAAAACTTACATTGGAGTATATCTGGTCGCCGTTGTAATGGCTTCTTTGTCTCTTTACGTCGTCCTCCGAATGGCTGTTGAAGTCCCGGTTCTCGTCTGTTGAATAAAAGTAACATATTTTAATATCATCATATAGAACTGTTTTCTAATTATACCTCATACCTGTGTGTTCCCACATCTGTGGGGGAAACCATTAGCGCTTAGAAAGACTTCCTCTGCGGTATCTATAATTTTTAAGTTGATTCTGGTGCTTTTCATAATTCTCCAAGGTTTATTTATTTATTTATTTATTTTATTCTTTTTGTACACTAAATAAATCTTAATAACTAAACGAATATTTAATATTAAAGTACAAATGGCTATAGTACAAATGGTAATATAGTACAAATGGTTTACACAGCAAACGATAAGAGGCGATGTACCAATTGCCATTCCTTAAATTATAGTCCTGGGTAAGTCATCAAATTTTCAAAATGGATAACTACACCGTGGTTTCTTACCGGGTTTTGACCGAAAACGAAGCCAGGTGGTAGTATTAGTGACTTCAGACACAATGCAACGAAAAATATTACAACTTTTTTTTGTAGTTTTTTACTTATCGTCGTATTTCGGTGATATATACACAGTTTTCCTAAAATAATGATGTAAGAGGTCTATTTTTAAACACGCAATGGTACGTAAGGGTTTAAATTAGTATTTTCGCAAAAACTAGGTATTTACCACTCAAACACGATGATTTTTAAAAAAATCTAAAAAAATATATGTCACTTGAAATAAAACTATTTTATACGGATTTTATCGCGATTTGGTTTAATTTTTACATTTTTTAACTTCCCGAATCCCGAAACCCGAATAATTAAAATATAATATGTCACTGTCGCAGTCTTGATATACCCGGTATTACAATCTATATGAAACTTAAGAACAATTTCACAGAAGAGTTGTAAGTCAAGTCGATGTGGAATTTAGGTGGAGTTATAATAACTCGTACAATTTGTGCAGTAGATTTAATAGCTCAGTAAATCTTGAATGTTACGGTCGGTGCGCGGCGCAGGCGGGCGGAATTAGGGATGAGGTAATCGATATTGAGTTCATTTTATCGATAATTTGTTTCCAGTGATCGGTATAGTTCTCCGATGATTTTTATCATTATGGAGTGTCGGTGGATAGTTTGCTATTAAATTGGGGTCGATTTTCAGAAACATACGTGGGTTTTTATAATCATGGATAAAATCTTTACATCAGAAAGATTCTTCAATTACTAGTTTGCATGATAAATACCATCAAGATTAGATGAATAAAGTATACATTGTGGGTAAATTCTAGTATTTAGTGCTCCATAATCACTATCAAAATAATAAGCTAAATAAATACATTCAAGTGTATTCGTTTTTCGATCTTGTATACCTCTATTATATTTTAAACAATAATGCTGACATGCCTAAAACTAGACATATACTGACCGACTCAGGAACGCAACATTGCTTGGAAACTATCTAATACTTTATAAACAGTCGATGTCGGATACAAATATTACACAGCCTACGCATATTCTATCGACACCCCCCATCCCTAGTAAAACTTAGAGACAATCATAAAACACTCGTCTCAAAGGGGTCCGTGTATTTTAACTCCATATTCTGAAGCATTATCTGGAAGTTTTGCTCGCTCGTTCTAACGACACCCGCGCGGCCCAACTTGAAGCACTCATTTTAAACATTTTGGAAATTGAGAATTTTGTTCTAGGTATATTGGGGATATGTGTACAATGTACATTGAATAGAATATATATAGATGTTATGTATTCCACATGGTAGGCTACGTTAATAGTAAGATCCTCGATTGCTAAAACTATGTCATTTTAGGCAAGCTATGCAACACAGCAAAATAAACTGTAGACAATTTTTGTCTTGTTTAGATTCATTCAGAAATGTGGGTGTCCTGGTGGCGTCTCTGCCCAACCCTTCTGAGAAAAAGGCGCGAGTTTATGTACTCGTATGTATGTTTAGATTCAATGTAAACGCGATAATAAATTTGTTACTACATAACCTAACATGCATTATAATTGCAGGCTTACTTTTTTTAATAGTCTTCACTTGTTTATCAATTCAAAAGCCCAAAATAATAAAACACTGGTGAAAAACAAACAGAATCTGGCTACGGTACTTGATTACCAGGTTAACCCTATATTTGTCACCCTGCTGGTATAAAAATCTTAATGAAACACTGGAAAAAG
Organism: Deilephila elpenor; assembly: GCA_949752805.1. Taxonomy (NCBI): domain Eukaryota; kingdom Metazoa; phylum Arthropoda; class Insecta; order Lepidoptera; family Sphingidae; genus Deilephila; species Deilephila elpenor. The sequence continues at coordinate 8,678,813 of OX457119.1, forward strand.
AAATCACAAACGTACCCTGGTCCTCGTGTCTTTTCCTCTTCAGTCCCGTGGCGTTGCCGTTATGCAGACCTTCCACCTGCTCGATCCCCAGGATGCCGTTGATGCTGTAGCTGCCGGTGTTGGTGACGTGCTGGTCGGTGGTGGGAGTCAGCACCGCCGTCGTCCCAGGGGCGTTGCCCGCGTGGGTTATCACCTGTTGGGGACGGTTTGATTGATATGGTTTCCGTTGTTTAGCACAAATTAGGATGGGCCTGCAGAAGTCGTACTTGGGCAGTAGACATAATAGACTGGGAGTAATGAGACGTGCTTATTAAAGGTATTCAAATGAAACTAAATTTTACGGATTATATCGCGGATTTGATTCAATTTTTACATTTTTTAACTTCCCGACGTTTCGATTGCATAACAGCTTTCGTGGCCGCGGACCATTATTTAAAGGTATTTTGAAGTATTCAACATAAAGCAAGAAGATTACTGTTGGGAACATCGATTGACCTCAGCTATATTCCTGTTTCCTCTACAAATTATCTACTTCATCAGACAAGTGGCTGTCTATTTTGGAATCCAGTCCTTGTGCTTTTAAGCAGTACACATCTGATATAACTAGTTTCCCTGATTTACTATGGGTTGAGTCCTAGAGTTTTTCTAAAAGAACCAAAGTAAGGTACTCACAGAGACGACGCTGCCCTGCGCGGAGCTGATCTCTTGCTCCTGTTGCTGCTGTTGTTGCTGGTTGTGCGCGTGCTTCGCTTTCTCCGCCGCTTTGTTTCTCACGATCCTGAACACACAGCATCATGTATAATACTATTGAGGACTACTCCTTACTTATAAGAACTATATTTGTGTCAATTATACGCATATGCCTCACTACTCGGCTGATGGCCGCCACACACGTAATGATATGTGCAAGTCTGAGTTTGCACAAGCATACTGGAACGTTTCTGGGCAAATAACTTCGTTAAATTTTCGATTGGAGACTTGAGCAACTAGCGTTTGCGGCCTGCGCAAACGCACTTGAACGTGTGTGGCGGCTATTAGAGGTGAGTACTGACAGATTTGGTGTAAAAAAAGTAAGGCTGCGAAACCTGATATAGTTTTGACACACCTAACTTCCGAATAGTATGATGATGTCATCATCAACACTCATAGCAGTCTTTGCTAGCCAGACGGCTATTGAAAATGTGTTATCTTACGACTAAAGATTTCTGATGTATTAATTTAGTTCAAAACACGAATACTAAAATTCATGCTTCCGTATTAAAACTGGATTGCTTCAAATCCTGTTGTCATCATGCTAATCCCATGCAAACTAACCTACCGCAGAACCACTACAAAAAACCGACCCTAATTTGGCCCACAGTGAATTTTTAACCATCGGAAGCGGGACAAATCACTCCATTCGCTGGTCGCGTGGCGTATGATTTATGTACTCATTGTGATCGCTTGTGGTACTTTTGATCAATGCGCTTTTTTAAGGGTGGGTAATGGAATTTCCATGTAGCCGGATCGTAATTGTTTGATTGGATATTGTTGAGTTTTATATTTCTTTGTGAAATGGTCTTTAAGGGTCCGCGGTTAGTTCCGAAATATTCTCATGCCGTTGCTTCGAAACGCTCGAATCCAGTTTCGATGATAGAATTATTGTTAAGTTCATCTCTGGTTTTTATAAATATTCAGAAATGTTTGATTCTGATAAAAATTAAAAAAAAAATACCTATTGAAATAAAAGTATGGTAGCGTACAGACAATTCTAGATTAGTAACCGTTTCACTAATCTATAAGGGCTTCAATGGGCCAGGACCTGCGCAATTTCAAAATTTAACAAGACAACTCAATTTTAATTTGATTTTTAAAAATATCTCAGAACCAAATCTTTATGCAAGCGTAGAAAAACGACCAATCTTCATATAAACAATGTGTTGTACGTACCCAAACATCAACACGAAAACTCCAGGAAAATAGAACAACCAAAACATCAATCACGGGCCCCTGGAGACGAGAATGATGACTCTATTACGTTCTAATCCCGGTTTTTTGATAAGTTTGCGAAACAATTTTTGCATATGTCAACTGAGGGCTTCGGGGCTATAACTCAGAGCACCGCGCGATCCATCATGGCGGAATGAAGTGTCTGCTGGGAACTTCATGAGCTAATTTCGAAGGGTGATCTGATGGCAGTTGTAATTACAAGCGTATGTTCAGAACATGGTTTTGTATGGATAATTTGAATAGGTATATTATAGATAATTATATATTATTATAATTGGTTTATAATGAACAGTATGGGAGCTGAAATTGTGAAATAGGCTGCGAATTCAATCTCTGTACGTAGCTGAAAGATTATGTCGACGAAAATATTTTTTATTACATAGATTTTTAAAGCCAATAAAGTTCTTCATACATTCTGTGTTATAAAACTTTTTTGTTTATTGCAGTGAATGGCGAGACGAGCATGCCTTCATCTGATGGTGAACAATACGACCTCATTGACAATATCAATATCAATATCAATATCAAACAACAAACATTACAAGGCAATGCTCGGCATTCCACTGTGCTCGCCATCCTTAGACATAAGATGTTATGACTTATTATGTCCAGTAGTTACTCTGGCTACAATGACTAACTAACAATGAGAATTAGTAGAAACTTGTTATAGTTCGTTAAAGCTGTAATAAGGTTCAGCATGTCTGAAGTAGCATTGTTCTATCTTAAATAACCAATGAAAAGAAGCAGCTTTTTTATTGCGTTTCTTTCAGTCACATCGACAGAGATCCTATAACATGTAGGATAGAATAGGATACATAGAATCATCCTATACACCCTTATCCTGACCTACCATCGGAACACAAGAGCTCTATAAACAGGTACATAGAGCATATAACTATGTAACTATGTTTTTATAAACTCATTGTTACAGGGTTGGCACAGCAAAAAATAATAAATTTCCAACCGCTCGCGGAAAAAATGCAAAGTACGATTCGCGAACAATTCCACAAAAAGCCCGCCGGTTATGATATCCGTTTCCTGCAAGGGTTGCGGTCATGTTTCACCCTTATATTTTACAGTGGTCGACATTAATGTTGGTAAATGTGTGATTTATAAAGCCTTTTATTATATTAGTTAGATTTTTGGGAGTCAAGCACTTTGGATATAGCTTTTATGTAGAGACTTGCCCGCCCACAAACCCACCAAGTCACGTGCAGTGCAAGTCCTGTCAGGATCAACAGCACGCAGCTTGACATCGAGCTCCGGAGCTCGGCAAGTCACTTAAGGACACTAACAAGTCTTGAACCCGCTTCGAAATTAATCAGAAACAAAAATTAAATAGGAAGAGTCGAACCAAACAGGATACCCATCCGGGTATAAATACACCCAAATACACCCAACAGTCACATACATAGTCCTGACCCCACACTAAGATCGAGTCTTGTGTCGTGGGTATCAGAAACTACGAGAGACTTTTCGGTCTCACAAACACCCAAACTCGAAACAAATACCTGTGGATGACACAAATATTTGTTTCGGTGCGGGGATCGAACCCGCAGCCTCTCGTTTCACAGGCGGCGTCTAACCAACTGCGCCACAGAAGCTGTCATAAGTTTTACATCATTCAGTACGGTAGTCACTATCCAATGATATATTATTTAAAAACTCGTGATGAAGAACTTGCATGGAGCAAATATTTTATTGCAATGAATGGCGAGACGAGCATGCCATTCGCATGTTCTTCATGGGTGTCAATGACCTATTGTCATAACTTTCATATTTACCGCTAATATACAAAAAAAGAACGTACCTTCCAGCTATTTCCTTTACAAAACTTACCTATCTAATATCTATTCATAAAAAATTAATTAACCGAAAGGTCATTGCAAAAAGCAAAAAAAATTCACACGTTGACACATTTGCGAATCTAACCTAAATTACTACGTAGTCAGTTTGCGGGCGGGGTGCGGGGTAGGGGGATGAAAAAACGCAAATGTCAAACGGGGGGTTGGCAGAGTTATAGCTTCAATTACGCCACGGCGGCACAGCCGATTAAAATGTCTTGACGTGGCGATGCCGGTCGCTTTTTTCGCTTTTCGCCTTTTTTCGCATTCCCATTTCGCTTTTTTATTATTTCGCAACGGCTGTTTTATGGTTATGAGCCGTTTCTGCTGACTTTTTACGTTATGTTTTTAATTTAGTTCAAATCGGTTTATTGTGTATTGTGATGTGGTTGTATTGGACTTTGCCAATTCTTATACAAGCTGCGATTTCTTACGTAGTGTATGCGTGAGCCGGTTGTTTTTGCTCTTATGTTACAGAAATAGTTACAATTTTATAATAACGTGTATTTTGTGATAAGTTTGTCGATGTTCTGGATATGCGTAAATAACTTCTATATCAGCCCATATACGTCCCACTGCAGGGCACGCGCCTACTCTACAATCGAGAGAATCGATTGAGAGTGGTTAGGCCATATAGTCCACCACGCTGGCCTAGTGCGGGTTGGCGGACTTACATACCGTAGAAATTCTTTAAAATCGCTACGGTATGCAGGTTTCCTCACGATGTTTTCCTTCACCGTTAAAGTGCGTGGTGAGTGACTATCAATACACACATAACTCCGAAAAGTCAGAGGTGTGCCCTGGGATTTGAACCCGCGACCACCGTGAACATGTAGGCAGCCGCGTCTAGTCCGTTTACCAACAGGCCACCACGCACTTGAAACTTGCGTCGTGACTTGAAACTTGAAAACCACGTAAATAACTTGCGTCGTGGTTATCACAAAAAAGGCCTTTCAGTGTCATAATACCTAGACCTGTATCAAATATTGTTTGTATGGGAATCGAACCTAAGTCTCTCATTTGATTCCTCTCTGCCAACTACACCGCAGAGACCAAAACTTACCAATAACCAAACATTTTCGAAAATCCCAAAATTCCCTCCCCTAGCACTAAGCGATTTCGCCAAATTTCTCACTTCCATTTAAATAGCTTTCCATTCGTCCGTCATGCGACCGCATTTGCGAGTTCCGTTCCCGGGTAGGGCACGTGTCTGACACGTGTAGCGCACGCGTCGGGGGTGAAAACCGCCCCTGTATGCAAGGGAATGATTTTAAAATTGACTTTAGCTGTTCTGGCATTTCTCACTTGCGATCGTATCGGTTTCTTAATATAATGGCGAATTAAGTTTTGGTGAAAACATTGGGGATGTTTTGGGGTAGTTAAAAAGAGATTTAGATAAAATCTATCTTGTTGACTAGTGGCCAGTATGCTAACAGATATTCGATGACGTCACAGTTAGATCGAATCAGCGACATTCGAACGTTTTTTTGAATTCATAGATTCGACAAAACGACTTTCTCCCAGAAGGGGTAGGCAGAGGTGTAATCAGGATACCCACGTTTCGCCTATCGCCATATCGAGCACAAATTCCTGACTCCGGGCTGATAATTAACAGAAAAATTCAATATCACTGCCCGGGACTCGAACCTGAGCTTTGCAGTCATGCCTTAGTACAACTGCGCCACCGAGGCAGTAGTATAATTCATAACATAACTTACACTTATAAAATCAAGTGCAAAAACATTAATGTTATATGCGTTGAGTCTCAAGTAATACAATTTGCTCCACCCTCTTGTATGGGGCCAATAATGCCGGTTATTGTTCTATAATGGACCTCGTGAAAACGGGGGCATTTGAAATCGACTGGCGGCAATTCGATGCGAATGCATTTCTGAATGAATGGACAGTTTGATTGTTAATTTAAAAATATTGGTGGTATGGTGAAAACAAAACCGGATAAATAATGAACGAATTGCTGAAGGCAGAGAAAAAGAATTCTTATAATGTTGTTTCTAAATATCAATAAAAAAACACATTAAAAGCCACTTGCTTTCTTATCCAAGAGGTATCGAAGCACTATATTATGCAAAGCGTTTAAAATGATTAAATAAATCCAAATTTTTTAAGTTACAGATCCTGAAATAACTTTTTAAAACTCCTTACAAATATTTTTATAAATAAAATAGTAAATGCTTTCCCCGTTCATAACATCGCTATCATTCCCCTACCACTTGAGTCGAGTGTTGCAAGCTTCAAATCCACGCGTCTAATTACAGTGTTGCCAGATAAGATATAGATAAATGTAATGGCGGATTTTTCACTTATTACTTTGTTAACGCGTGTCAGCGTTTATCGATATTAATCAAACACGCTACCGATTATTAAATTCGTGGTATCTTTTTCCTGTCGCTGTTGTGACAAACAGGAAATTATGACAAAACAGATAGATTTTAAGGGGTTCTAGTTCATAAATTAATTGTGTAATTTGTTGTTTAATTACTTTTGACAGATTGTTTATTTTATCACTATTATTCAGTATCGCCACTAAAACTGCACAGCAAACATGTAAACACACTACTACTTGTACCTGAGGGTAAGTGCAAATTGTACAATATATATTGCATACAGAGGCCACCAGGACACCCACATTGCGCCTTGTATGTTCCGTCTCATGACGTGATAGGGGGCGAGACTATCGCCATATCGTGCATTCCTGACTCCGGGCTGATAATGAATAGAAAACCCAATATCACTTTGCCCTTTGGATTCGAACCCGAGACCTCAGCTTTATAGTCGTACCGAAGTACAACTACGCCACCGAGGCAGTCATACCGACTTTAATCATCTGATATAGATTTGTATTCAGTATGTATATCTATTTCTAGTCCTACTACAGACCACTAAAGGATTATAATAATCCATAAGTGTTTGTCTGGTGTTTTTACGATTCTCTGTATTTAATTCAAATGAATCATTGAAGAGTGTATTTTGTATAGTTAGTTAGTGTATAGTTTTGAACAAGACCAGACGTTATTTGATACTCTAGTCCGCTCCTAGTATATTATGTGATCAAAATCTCTTTTTTTAGTTTATTTAACATGCTTAAGAAAGTTATAAATATGTTTGTAACATCTTTGACAGCCTCCGTGGCGCAGTTGGTTAGACACCGGCTGTGAAACGAGAGGCCGCGGGTTCGATCCCCGCACCGAGAGAAATGTTTGTGCGGCCCACAAATATTTCTTTCTGGTCTGGGTGTTTGTGAGACCGAAAAGTCTCTCGTAGTTCTGATACCTGCGACACAAGACTTAATTGATCTTAATGTGGGGTCGGGACTATGTGTGTGACTGTTGGGTGTGTATTTATTATTATTTATTTATAGGGTTAGATTCGTACAAGAAGTCAGTATTTCTGTTGTGTTAAGACATGTACTATTGGGTGTACTGATTGATATATTTATTATTTTCCAATAACTCCAACAAATTAATCTAATCGAAAATCTGTGTATCATATCATAAACCGCGTTCGAAGAGCGAAGATATTAGGGTTCCGTACAATAACTCAACGGTGCCGGGGGATGTCCGGAGCGAGAGGAGCACGTGTCGCACTTCCGGTCCGCCATCTTGGCACGCCGCTCCCTCACTTCCGGTGTACGTCACGCAACCCATTGACGGGCGAGTAGATCCGCGTAGCGCGGAAGCTGAGGGTACTTAGTTTTTCCAAGGTTATTTTAATATGAAAATTGTATTTATGGTAATAAGGTTCCGAATTATAGTTTCGATTTTGTACTGTGTTGATTTGTCGATTTTTTGTAAAACATATTCTTAAATATAAATGGAATCTTGTTTAGGATAAATATGATGCACCGAGTCCATGTTAGTATGTTTTTATTAACTTGTCATTTACATCCTTATTCATAGACAGTTTTAAAACCCATTTTAGTTATCGAATCTTTTGTCTTCTTCGCCCAAACTGAATTCAAAAGTTGTTAGAAAGGGATAAAACATTCGAGAACAAAATAGGTTTTAAAACTGTCTATGAATAAGGCCGTTAATGTTTAGAACCTAGCAACTTAGGTTAGTAGGATTTTATAACTAGTTTTGAGTAATATTGTAAATGGAATGTTTCTATCATATCTCAGAAAACCTATATGAACTAAAACTTATGCAAAATCTGTTAGAACAAGTCACAGTCATCGAAATTCACTTCTGATAAATATTAGCCATCTAAAAATAAAAAATAAAATCGGTATGTTTCGTGGCCCCACACTACACACTTCTCTTCCACTCAATCAAGCACACAAAGATATACCATACGATGACAGCAAAGGGTTCAAATTACAATGGCCCGTCCATTTCCCGAAAAGGGGGAGAAAAAAGCCCAGTTTCCCGATAAATACCTTTTTCTTATATTTTATTGATAGTTTTATGTGTAATTGTGTTGATGTCTCCCCATTCCTTTTCGATATACATTTGTTACGGTAAAGTTATTGCTGTATTATTTAAAACGAAGCTTTGTGAATTTATTGAAGAATTTTCTGTTATGTAATGCATATGTTATAAATGTCAATGGTGTGTCTTTTTAAGCAGTACCAGTGCTAGCGATTGATGTTTTTAAACAGAGTTTTTAAAAATACATAGTAAAATTGGTAAATTTTACAGAATATATTAGGCCGTGGAAAAAATTGCCATGTACTTCTTTCTACAACCTTGCGTTTTATCATTTCAGGGCAAATAAGTACAAATAATTATAGAGAAAACATCATAATAGTGATGCAAATGTGTTGGATTTCGGGTTCACTTTGTGTCGTTCACACAAACACTTCTCTCTGTACGGAGGTAAAACCCTCAGCCTCTCGTTTTACAGTCGGCGTCTAACCAACTGCGCCAAGAAGGCTGTCAATTTGTTAATCTAAATCCCTGGATATTTACTTACCTGTTTATACTAGAGACGGAAGGCACATTATCCTGGCTGCAGATCCCCTCACTGAGCAGTCTATCCCGGATCTCCCACGCGAACATGGTGGGGTTCTCCCGCTTGTAGGCGGCGATTGCGTCCACCACCGGGGGGGTCGCTACCTTCGGCTTGGACCCCCCGATGACCCCCGCCTTGAAGCTGCCAGTCTCGTAGTACCTGGGAACATAAGATCTTTATTATGTGTGAAGTGCTTGAACGTGAAATATCATCGACTATCTTCATCACCATTATATGTAGGATTAGGAATTTCACTGCTGAATATTTGCCCACAAAGATTTCGGTGACATTCAAGTAGTAGGCACTCTCAGAAGTCACCTTGGCTTACAGAAGGTAAGGCACGACTCAACTAGGATGGCAAATGGAGCGACAGATTTGCTGTCTTGTTTCATACAGCTTCAATAAACCTTTCCTCCTTTCGTCCTTTTTTCTTCTTCCATATTGAGGGGCCGACGACGCACTTACAATCAAGTATTGTAGGTGTTAATGAGTAGCGGTACGTACTATTAGACTGTTTGATCTTGTTCCAGATCAGATGCAATTCAATAAAAATAGCAGTCTCTTAGGAGTCAGGAATTTGTGCCCGATATGGCGATAGGCTCGCCCCCTATCACATCATGGGACGGAACATAAAAGGCGAAATGTGGGTGCCCTGGTGGCGCCTCTGCCTAACTTCTGGAATAACGGAACCTACGCTTCCTATTACTTTATTTTTCAATATTGATTTCCAAAAACACAAAATGCAATCAAAAACAACAACAAACAACAAATTGTCATCGTAGAAATCGCAACATATTGCAATTGTAGAAATCAGCCAATGCTATTCCCAAATTGACCGTAAAGCAACCCCCTCCCTGTTGGAATACTGACCCACCCCCTTGGGACACGGCATTACACTGACGAAAATTAAATTCACAATAAAATAATGGGGGTGTATTATGACAATTCGATTAGGAACACCCCTTTAGAAATTAAGGGCGAGTTGCTGATTTATAAGTAGTTTTTTCGCTTTGACAACGAAATTTGATTGGATTTATGGTAATTGAAATGTGTGCGATAGTTTTTAGTGGCGGATTAAATAATTTGAAGGCTATTGGCTAGTAGATTGCTCAAAAAATATAGCAATGATGTAGGACAATATCCTGTGTAGGTTTAAAAATATTAGGTCTTAAAAATGAGAGAACATTTTTATATAACAATTTAAGTATGGATTAAACCTCTCACGGTTTGTAACGGACCAGACGCGGCTGCCTACATGTTCACGGTGGTCGCGGGTTCAAACCCCAGGGCACACCTCTGACTTTTCGGAGTTATGTGTGTATTGATACTCAATCACCACGCACTTTAACAGTGAAGGAAAACATCATGAGGAATTTCTACGGTATGTAAGTTCGCCAACCCGCACTAGGCCAGCGTGGTGGACTATATGGCCTAACCTCTCTCAATCGATTCTCTCGATTGTAGAGTAGGCCCGTGCCCTGCAGTGGCACGTATATGGGCTGATATAGATAGATAGAGATAGAATACCTCTCAGCTCAATATTTTGTCACCCGCTTTGCTGTGGAGGGAAGTGGACAATTATTAGTTTCCAATTCCTTCTCCTTTTTTCTTTCTGATAAATTTCGATGCGGGTTAAAGACAAGCTCGTGTTTCTAAGTCACTCGGCTCGCTCCGGAGCTTGATGCCAATTCTTTGCATGCTGTTGATCCTAACAGGAGTTGCAGTGGTGGCCGTGTGGGCAAGGAAGTCTTTAAAAACATTTTTTTGCGAACCATTATATTATTACTGTCTAATTCTTTTTCATTTCCTAATAATTGATACGATTTAATCCATCTGCAGAATTCCACCATAGTTTAAAATCGTAATCGATATATTGAGGAAGATCCTGCAAGATTTAAAAGCGTTTTTGATTCCAATTTTGTTGTCATTAGTTTAATTTTGTTAATTAAAGTTTGCTATTGCTTACAAAATATTGTTGAACTCATTCTCCATAAGTAAAAAAATGGAGAAATAGCAATTATATTTTATTTTATAATAAAAATGCTGTAACAGTGTTTCTCGCCACGTTATTATCCCATCGGATCACGGCACATCAATTCGGAGTGAAATCTTAAGCGAATTAAGACCGCACTCAGTCAATTTGGCGTTAGGGCGCGTGCACATAGAGTGTTTTGCGGAATTATTCACAAACGCACCCGGGATAAGTCAATTACCAGTGTGATCACACCCTAAGTGACGCTGTACTGGCGCACACACAAGTATTAAAAGGATTTTAAGTGGCATGTTTTTTTTTTTGTCATGTTTATATGTAATAGGTTTTTAATCAAATATATTTTGAAGTGGGAGAGCATTACTGTAGCTAATGCTATAGTACTAGTGTCGCCATTTAGATTATTATACCTCATGGTGGCTAAGTCTAGGTATGAAATGTATAACAGTTATTTTTCATTTTGTAGGTCCTTAAATTCAGCCATTTCGCGGTTTAAGAGACAATTAGAGAACAAGGAGGACAGGATTAACTGTTAAGGAATTTTATACCTCGGAGTATAGCTGACAGCGTTACAAAGTACAATATTTTGGCGTTGCTCTGTGTTATGACTAGCCGTGTGGTTTACCATCAACCTGCCAGCCTCCATGAGTCTACAATATTTTTTTTCAGCACATCGAAGACAGCTAACTCAAACCATGGACATCTACCAGGGTACCAACCAAAACAAAATGAATGCACTTGTCCACCCAAGTGTGTTAGGGTTGGCAACAAGGGCGCTCGTGTCGGTCCTCAGGGACCCGCTAACATTATCGTAATGCAGCCTGTGTTTAGGGTTGGCGACGAGAAAATAAATATATCGTTTCATTTGTCGCTTTGTGATCGGATTGGGTGTGGATTGCAAAGCTTTGCGACTTTTCAGGAATAAACATTCTGTGACGACCAGCTTTATGGTTTTTAGTGTATTTTATGTGAGTGTTGTATTATGATATGTATGTGAAGTATTTTGTATCTAGCGATGAACATTTTATATTCGACAGCTTCCGTGGTGCAGTTGGTTTGACGCTGGCTGTGAAACGAGAGGCCGCGGGTTCGATCCCCGCACGAAACAAATGTTTGTGTGAACCACAGGTATTTGTTTCGGGTCTGGGTGTTTGTGAGACCGAAAAGTCTCTCGTACTTTCTGATACCCACGACACAAGACTCGATCTTAGTGTGGGGTCAGGACTATGTATGTGACTGTTGGGTGTATTTATTTATACCATATTATCACCAAGTATATAAAACTATTCTATCTATTCAGTCATTAGAAGTCCACTGCAGAACATAGCCCTGCCCCAATGATCTCCACTCCGAACCATCGAACCATAAAGGAAAGTCAGTTATAATTAAACACTTATAACGCTTGTAGTACCGAGTAGGCCAGTTACATCGAAGCAGTTACATATGCTTGACCGCACCTTATTTATCTCTCATTAATTAATGTGACAAAATCTTATAAGCATTATTAAACCACACGCTTGTTACAATAACTGCAAACGCGAAACGTTTTTACAAAGGATAAATATCAGTTATATACAGGTCATAATTCGATACATAAACATTCACACCGCAAAATAAACATGAAAATCTCCCATATGTTTCCTAGAACCAGATCATCACAGTAGTCACACCGCCCTCACTTAACAGAAAACCTAATAACTATAAGCTCCCTAATCTAGTGTAAGCTTATTTGTAAGCGATAAGCGATAAGCGCATTAAGCGCTCCGAGCGCCGAGCGCTATCGTGATCTGCGATATGCGCCGACTATAAGCCGACGATTTCCTGACTATGTAGTTACGAGTATACTCGTTTTATGCCCGGTGACAATTTATATCGCTTTACGTTTTATTGGAACATATTAGAGTGTATTGTTAGGATCTGTGTGTTGTTACATAATGTTTATTGGATTTAAATTGTACTTTTATTTGTATAAAAAAGCAATTTAATATCTTTTTGGTATTTTTTATAAGCTTAATCTTGAGCTGGTTCATGGCAATATCTTATAAAAAACATAATTTTGACGCAGATATTATGCTCACTAAGAAATTATCAAGAAAAACACGATGCACAATAACTTATTCTCTGTATGAGTTTCTTTTATTATGTAAACGTACAGTTTAGTTAAAACTTTAGCTTAGCTGATACACCAAACTCGTCCTATAAAATTACTAAGGCACAATAATTCCTATTTATTACATACATACATATATACATAAACTCACGCCTTTATCCCCGAAGGGGTAGGCAGAGGCACCACCAGGACACCCACATTTCGCCATGTATGTTACGTCCCACGATGTGATAGGGGGCGAGCCTATCGCCATATCGGGCACAAATTCCTGACTCCGGGCTGATAATGAATAGAAAAATCCAATATCACTTTGCCCGACCCGGGACTCGAACCCGAGACCTCAGCTTTGTAACCGTACCGTAATACAACTACGCCATCGAGGCACCCATTTATTACTTTTTACAAATTCAATAATAAACCTCTCTTCTGTTCATTGCTGGCTGGCGTAGCAATTTTTTTTTAAATATTGTATTAAATAAATAAATAAATACACCCAACAGTCACATACTCCTGAACCCACACTAAGATCGAGTCTTGTGTCGTGGGTATCAGGAACTATAATAAACTTTTCGGTCTAACAAACACCCAAACCCGAAACAAATATCTGTGGTTCACACAAATATTTGTTTCGGTGCGGGGATCGAACCCGCGGCCTCTCGTTTCACAGCCGGCGTCTAACCAACTGCGCCTCGGAGGCTGTCATTCATGCTGTTTTTTTATTATCTCACCACTAACACTAACATCTAGATATCTAGTATAATCCGGAATTCTAGTCGCTTCCTAGACGATTCTAGACTAATCTCATACACACACGATCCGACGGAAGTTGCGCGTTACGCTTTCTGCGCGCGGCCTACTCGGTACTACACGCATTAAGTGTTTAATTATAACTATACTTTCCTTTGGCTATCCTTTGATACTGGCTTTTTGATAAGACCAGTATTTTGTAGCAGGAAACCGTGAGGTCTTGGGTTTGAATCCCTTAAGTCTCATTTAAGTTGGAATTAGAATTTGTGGTCGGTGATACGGGCTGTCGTGATAGTTTCTTTTTATCTATTAAATGTAAAAACGTTGATTTGTTGGCTTCCAGGTTGAAGCCAAATATTGTATAAGATTCTCCAAATTAAAAATTCATCATTCACAATCTATGCTAGAAGTGAAATTGTTGTATTATTTAAGATATCGATACCATTCGGCCTAACCCATTCATTTGGTATTAACTGCTGGCTACAAAAGCTCCCATCCATAAGCGACTGCGAACCCCACTCGGTTAATCAATTCCTAAATATCAAAACACCATCACAAATCGTTCATCATATCAGTACAAATGCACAAACAGGACAGGAAGACAAAGCGGCAATGGCCGGCGAATAAATTGAAAATCAAAACCGACTGTTCTATTTAGACGAGTGATGGCCGAGTCCCGCGGGGATAGGGGATGGACGAGAAGTCCCGGGATCGCGGGATTGCAAAAAAATATTACATAGAGACCTCCGTCTCTATGGGTTTGAAAATCAAAAATCTAAATATTCTTTATTTAAGTAGTCTTTTACAAGATCTTCTGAATCGTTAATTTCTGCTACCAACGCTTCGGAACGTGTCTTAGCTGTGAAGAAGAAACGGCGCAAGAAACTTCTTCAGCAACACGAACTGTCTTCTTTTTTTGCTTGTCTTTTTTTCGTTTTCTTTTCTTAAAGGCCAGTTTAAATTACAATGGTTGATTTATCTAAATGTCAGAATATTGTCTGTTTAAATAATATTATTATGTCGATTGGTATGTTGATTTTAAGTGTTATTAAAATTGTGATTTAATGATTGGTGAGTTTTGATGTTCTGGGCTGAATTGGAGTACCTAAGCAATTCAATGTGAAGTGTAGTCCACTAGCTTGGTAGATTAAGGTTTGAATCGCTATAAATCCAAAAAGAGGTGTGAGTTCAGGAGTGGGACTATTACGATTTAATTTGCACAAACACGACAATACATTCAATACTCTCTTTCTCTTTCTCCGTCTTTTAAATCCATCCCATGGTTGTCTGTAAGACATTGCTTTATGCGATAAGACCGCCATTAGTAGTTTTGTTTTTTCTATTCCTGTATGTTATTTTACTGGGTACAATATAGATTTAAATGAATATTATAAATAAATAAATAAATAAATACATTGCAACTTATTATAAGTGTCGTTCAGTCCAGAAAAAGTATATATCCGTCGAAAGATCTCTTGTCAGCCTGTACAAAATACCAGCTTGTTTGCATCCGTATACACTCAGGCTGAACCTGAAACGTGATATTTAATTGCCTACTTCCAACCAATAAACGAATATATTTCATAACAACACTTACATCAGTCTTTATGTCAGGTTTCCTTCCTTGTAAGCATATCATTACACAAAAATTCTATCATCAATATATATCCCGGGAACGCAGTCCCATCCCGGGACAATGCGCACGTCACTACGCCGGCCAGTTTCCAATTTAAAATGGACAATAGTGTTTGAGCGGGCTGGCGGCTTTTATTGTCATTGTGCATTTATATCGACTCGCATTTTCATACAGGCCACGTTAAAAAAACAACACGCGCCGTACATGCCCGGGGAAATTATAAATTACCATTTTGTTAGTGATATTTTTACTGGTAGGTTTCTCATATGTGAGAGGCTGCCTAGGTACCACCGCTATGTCTATTTCTTCCGCCAAATAAGCTAGCTATAATTCACCAAGGATAAAATTTCATAAGGCAGGTAAAAAAAGAAAAGTCCAACTCCTCCTATTACTTTAACTTCATGATTAATTTCGTTGCGGGTTAAAGATAAGTTAGACATTCCCGGAGACTCACTGATTTCATGCTCAGTGTCATGAAAATGCGTTCCACTGATGATCCTGGCTTACAGGAGTTGCAGTGGCGGGTGTGAGGGCGGGACAGTCTCCAAAAAAGACTAAGGTGCGAACCACATTTTTTCCAGTTTCAGTTTACATAATATCATGTGTGTTTATACATATCCTCTACATAACCGTCCAGCTACAGGCCGCATAATGTTTAGCCAGGAGCGGTGAGCGGTTAACTCGTACAGTTAAACATCGGGTAACCGCAAACTGAACGTGTTTATCTCACAAGATTTGTTGCATACCATTAACTCATTATGTTTAACTTGGGTTAACTTGTTTCACCTCGGATAAACTGCGGTTAGCGTTGTAACTGTTTGGTTATTAATTTGTATATTTTGTTTTTTAGATGGGATGCGAACTGCGATGTCTAAGTTTTGTTTGTTAAGAAAATCCGTTAGAAAGATTTTCTGTGTTAAAAATAATATGAATAGAACGAGATTGATGCTTTTTCATGACTGCGTTTATTTAATATTCGTTGGATTTCATAGAAAAAGAAGATAAATACCTTAGTGTAATTGAACCAGTAAACTTGACGGAAATTTGATTTGTATATCAGTTAAACAGGACTGAAATTTGTGTCCATTATTATAATAAGCATGTCCCTTATCAAAATATTGGAATAGAAATAATATCGGTTTTGTGGCTATAACCTGTGTGTTCTGCCTAACCTTCTAGGAAACAGGTTTCGGTCAAAATAAAGAAAAAGAAAGAAAAGATAAGCAAAAAAAGAAGATAGTTGGTGTTGCTGAGGGAGTTTATTGCACCGTTTCTTCTTCACAGCTACAACTCGTTCCGAAGCGGTGGTAGCAGAAATTTACAATTCAAAAGATCTTGTAAAAGACTACTTGAATAAAGAATATTTTGATTTTGGTCACAGTCCGGGTACCGGGTAAATACCTGGCATAATATATGTTTTGTAAACGAACGGAACAAGCCCACCGATGTGAATGACATAAGCGGCGTCGGCGCGGCGCGTGCGCGGTGCATCGCGCGTGACGTCGGCACAGACGCGCGTGGCCTACGCTTTGTCTGAACACTGGTGTCAGTGCACTGCTGTGCTACATTGTAAAATTGTAGGCTTTATTTCAAATGAAATAATCTTTTGAGAAACTAAAATACACGCTTTAGTAAAAAAAACAACTAAAAAAGCAAACATAATTTATAATGAGTTTTTAAGATTGGAAAATCGAGTGAAACACATTCATTTTTACAAAACGTGAGGTGTTTACAACAATTACTTATCCTCAAGCACCCTAGCTTTTTAACATACATATGTACATACATACACAGAATATATACATACATACATACATACAAACTAATAAAAGCGTGATAAAAAGTATAAGTGTCAATAATAAAGATGAGAAATCCATGCAGATACAAAAACATTCAGCATAAAAATGGACATCGCAGTATCCTGCGATAGATAATGTCAAATTTGATCTATGTTAATAACATTTGTAATTCTCATCGCTATGTGGACGCTAATTCCTAGACTAGTACGAAAGAACTAAAGCCTCAACGGACTTTACTGTCTTGACACCATAAGCGAACTGACACATGCCAGAATTCAGAAGAAACCCATTAAGTTGCTGGCCATAGAAACAACTTATACTAAATATCCCAGAACCGCTGGTCAAAAACCTTTACTGTATCAGCCCATAATACCTCCCACTTCAGGGCACGGGCCTAATCTACAATCGAGAGTACGATTGAGAGGGGTTAGGCCATATAGTCCACAACGCTGGCCTAGTGCGGGTTGGTCAAAAACCCTTACCCCTAGTCAAATGCTCCTGACATGCCGACCAAAACCTAAACTTTAAACCCCTCAATCTTTGAAATTGTACTAACCTGGACAGTATCTTGGAGACGCATCCATGCGAGACCCGGAGCTGCCTGCTGATGTCGCAGGGTCGGACGCCGCTGTGCGCCAGCTCCACTATCCGCTGCCGGACCACATCGGGCAGTGGCCGACCGTTCACGAACACTCCGCCGAGCTGGTTCACTCCTCCGTGACCTGGGGCAGATGGATAAATTAATACAACCCACAGTCACATACATAGTCTGGACCACACACTAAGATTGAGTCTTTTGTTGTGAGTATTAGAAACTACCAGAGCCATTGCAGTCATTGTCATTCAACTAAGATAAAAGTCTTTTGGGTATTAGAAATTACGAGAGACTTTTCGGTCTCACTAACACCGATACCAGAAACAAATACCTGTGATTACAGAAACATTTGTCTCTAGGCGGGGATCGAACCCGCGGCCTTTCAGTTTACAGCCGGCGTCTAACCATGGCGTTCTACGTTGGTATATTATGAGAATCAATGATGTACAAGGTTTATCAAGATACAAATGTTGGGTTATGAGGGTATATGGTATGAAATGAAATGAAAATGAAAATTGTATGTCATTGGTATAGTGGAATGTGTGGTGCATGTAGACCTGGTCCTGGGTTTGATGCCCTGGTGAATGAATAATTCATTTTGTGACAGTTTTATTGTAGGATAATACATTTTGTGACAGTTTTGTCACATGTTAATAAACCCTCTATCGCATCTTTGACAGCCTCCATGGCGCAGTTGGTTGGACTCCGCCTGTGAAACGAGAGGCAGCGGGTTCGATCCCCGCACCGAGACAAATGTTTGTGTGAACCACAAATATTTGTTTCGGGTCTGGGTGTTTGTGAGACCGAAAAGTCTCTCGTAGTTTCTGACACCCACGACACAAGACTCGATCTTAGTGTGGGGTCAGGACTATGTATGTGACTGTTGGGTGTATTTATTATTTATTTATCTAAAGACGAAAATAAGCTCGTCAACCTATTTGTGGCCACCTCTGCTTAGACCTTTAGAGATATAGGCGTGAACTCAGGCTGTAGATAAGTACGTAAAACTTATTTATAAGTTGATCTATCTTATGAATATAACAGATATAATTAGCATGCCAAAATTAAACCTAGAAAAGTTGTACGAAATGATAGACAATAAATAAACGATTATGTGATAACTAGACTTTACCTACCCTTAAATCCAAAAACATCTTAACATTATCAAAATCTAGATACAGTTATTTTCAGTTCTATTTTCATATTACAGTATAGAAAATGTTTCTCAGCCAAATACTGTCAATCCATCATAATGATCTCCATTATTCAAATGGATATTTAAATGAAAGCCTACTACTATTCTATTTATATATTAGATGAACTCAATGGTTTTTTAGATTTACGCGAATGTTATACATTAAAATATATTTTTATTTACAGATTTTACCGCGATTTGGTTTAATTTTTACATATTTTAACTTCCCGACGCGACGTTTAGATTGCATTACAGCTTTCGTGGTCACGGGGCGGACTGAGGTATTAGTCATCCGCTCAGTGACTGTTACAATTTAACTACCCTTAATTTACAATGATTAATAAAATATAATAATAATATTATATTCGCAATAAAATCCGTAAAAAAAAACATTTATTTCAATGTGATTCACTTCTTGGCTCGAGTATTAAGAAAGAAGAGAGGAATTATTAATCCGAATTTCCTATTTGCATGTACTGTAAGCCAGGACTAATGGCATGCAAATTGACACCGAAAATTGTAGTTTTCGAATCTCTGAGAATGTACGAGTTGTCTTCCCACAATATTAGTTAAATAGTGAAAAGAATAGGCGTTAAAAATATTGTACATCAAGAACTGAAGCTATGCCAGGTGCCGAAAATGCTTGTATTGTCTACTCGCAATGGTATTAATTAAATAGTAAAATAGGAGGAGTTAGAATTTTTTTGTCCACTGCTCCGTAGTTACTTTGGAGACAAACGTTTAACTGATGCGGTAAGAAACTTTGGATGTAAAGTCTTACAGACGGTACATATTGATAAAGCTCTTATTTTACCAGACTATTTTGTCATCCAATTCATGATGGTAAGGAACGTAGACTATTCCTAAAGATCATCATGTACAGATTGTGCCTATATAGTTTGATAGAAGAGGGGGAGGGGTAGTAGTGGGGGGTGTTGTAAGTCCGGCCGTGAACCGGGTATCGACCGGGCGTGTCCGGTCACGCCGACGCAGCCGACCAAGACGCTGGATCGATGCGCCGGATAACCGGAACATGTCCGGATAGCGAGGGCTTTGGACACGGTTGAGTTTGGAGGTTGGGGTTCGATTTTTAGAGGTTTGTAGTATGTTTAAAGGTACCTATTAATAATTCTATTCCTTCGATTTATTTCGGAATGCAATAATACGTTCATAACCTGACGCCTATATTCTCGAAAGAAAATGCATTTATAACAATGGTGGCACACTTAGGGTGGCACACATTCCAACTCACAAGAAAAAAGTCAGTCATGAAACAATGTTACAATCTTGAAAGACTTGTCGCACACTCGACTGATTGCATCGTATGGAATAATAACAAAAATAACCATAAAAGCTTCAAAAATTTGGTTTAGAAGCCTTCTGAAACCGTGAAATTGACATTCCAAAAGGCTATTTTATTCTCTTAAGCTTAATTGTATACATATTTATATTACTATATAAAAAACTTAATGCCGTCTTCTTAACAGTATTCTTAAATCTTCATTATCTATGCATCTGCATAATATATTTCAACCACAAAATCTCCCAAAATAAAGAATCATAACACGCAAAACCTCGTATAAAAGGCATCATCCGTGTAACTCAAAGATCACTTTCTCGTCAGTCCCCGCTCTCCCCTCCCCTTGTACCCGGGTGGGGAGGGGAGCATGAGGCGTGACGATCGATCGGTCACGCCCCGCTCGCCCGGGTACGATCAATACCCGGTCATAGACGGGTGTTTGTTTTCATTTTTAGTTTCGGGTGTTGGGTTTTGTAGTGTATAATATTTGGATGGTTAATTCTTGTGTCGTTCGTATAGTTAGCATAAATGAAATTACTCTGGCAGAACCAAGAAGCATATCTAGAATTTTTAGATGGCTAAGAACGCCTTAAAAGTTAAAACTGTGTTTTCTGTCTGCGAGTATAGCATGGTGTACACAATGATAGTTTAAAATAACTTTTGAAAATTTAAAAAAAGGTGTGATAGAAAGCAATTTTTAATTAGGACCAATGCTGATCATTAAACCTTTCCTTCACCTGTTTTCAAATACTGTAACTCATCTACGATTACATAAACTCACGCCTATATACCCGAAAGGGTAGGCAGAGGCACCAACATTTCGCCTTGTGTGTTTTGTCAAACGATATGATAGGGGGCGAGCCTATCGTCATATCGGGCACTATTTTCTGACTCCAAATTGATAATAATCCAATATCACTTTGCCCGACCTGGGATTCGAACCCGAAACCTCAGCTTTGTAATCGTACCGTAGTACAACTATTCCACCGAGGCAGTCATCTACGATTTCTCGAATTTTATGGGTACTCATCGTTGGTAGTGCTCATTAACTCCGAAAAACCTTTCGTTGCCTGACAATACTGATATGTACTGTATTGTAAAAACCCATACATCCCCTAGTTCAAAATACTCTTTTACAATCGGGATATCGATTATAAGGGTTTAGGCTTTTCCATAACCCTGGGGTAATGCGGCTTCACGAACTTCACATACTATAGAAATTGCGGTAAATATCTCTATAAAAATATTAAAAACATCTGTTATATTATTAAAAAGATAAACGAGTGGACATAAAACCTTCAAAAACTATGTTTCCAGAAAATGAAAAGCTGTTTCCACCAATTGCTCAAGTTAGGAAAAAACAATCGTAGTGTCCTTGTTTTGGGTTGTAATTAAGCTTAATGGGGGACAAGATGGCGGACCGGAAACTGGGGACTCAGATCCGGTACAGTCAGGTGGAAAGGCAGTTTGTTTTTGTTGGTATTAAAAATATCTGTCAACGAAGAGTATAAATTAAATAATATATAAAAACTCACGCTGCTTTAGCGTCAATGCAAGTTAAATTCATTGTTTTTGAGTTAAAAGAGGTTCGGAAATGACGAGATCAGAAACGATTCGAGATAGAGACATTGCAGTGGTACCTGCCCAGGCGGCCTCTCACATACAAGAGACCTACCACCAGTTAACTGCAAAACAAATATGTATAAAACTGGTGTTTTTGTATTGCATTGCTCTGTAAAACGAAGATTTTATTGTTAACAACAAAATTTGTGGTATGATACAATGATTTTACACGAAAATTTATACAAACCTGTAAAACGAAGAAACGACATTAAAACTTATTATCCTTCTTTCACCATTATTCTATAATAACACTATTAAAATGTGCAATAGTCTAGCATGTTCGTATCAAATAGCAAGAAATAATCTAGCTTATGCTCTATCTAGTACTGCTTACCATCTGCTACAGTTAAATTTCCAAACTAACCTAGGAGACTGTCCCGCCCTCACACCCGCCACTGAAACGCCTGCAAGCTAGGATCAACAGTGGCACGCATTTGAATTACACTGAGCATTGAAGCTTAGCGAATCTCCGGGAATGTCTAACTTGTCTTTAACCCGCAATGAAATCAATCATAAAGTTAAATTAATACAAGGAGTTGGAAGTAAATTATTGCCCACTTCCCTCCCTAAGAAATTTCCAAACTAAAATAAAAAATATTTTTTTGCTAACTGTACCTTGTAGCACATCGCGGCAGGTGTCCCGAGCTACCTTTTCTATTTCGCTCTCCGAATACTTTGTAACTTCGGGAAATATGCCTTTCCACTTAATGACTTGCTACCCTTAATTTTCCTTCGGTATTAAGTTGGAAAGCTGGGATTTTTGCGTTTTTCAAACAGTTTCCAGATTTGTAAGGTGGAATAATTTATTTTTAAAAGTAAATTATACTTCTTGTGCATAATTTGTTACACTGTGGTTGATAGCTGCGATAATAAATCGGAGTAGAAACCTGAAGAATGAGGTTTATGCTTAGTTCCAAGATCAGATATATTTATTTATTTATCACTTGTACAATATTTTCGCGGATGCAAACCTAATACAATATTGTAGCTGTTAACTAAAGTAACTATTAAAGGATGTACTGCTTATATCACGATTTCTTACAGACAAAAATGACTGAATCTAAACAATGTTGAACGTTTTAATGGATTCAATAAATTATTTTCAATTTCATTTTTAAACCTTAGGTTGGATATAAGAAAAGGAAAAAAAGAGCGGGCAGTCTAGAATTAAAATGATACAAGCTGCAATAAATAAAAAAGACGTATACGGGAACAAGTGACGTATACGGGCAGTTCCAGATACACATATTATACTTATAACATGTCGGAAATATCTGTGAACCTGGCTGGAATGCGTTTCACATTTCATTTTTTTGTGTTCCTCTATCTATTAAGTTATTTTACATTAAAAACGTTTTGAGATGGATGCGAATTCTGTTTTTTATTCTTTTTTCTATTTTAATTCAATTTGTTTAACCTACATTTTGAATTTGCTGAACTTATGTTCCAATGACGTCAATTCAGGTCCACAGATATTTCCGACGGGTAATACACATTACTAACTAAAAATTAGGGTGAAAATTACAAAACTAAATTATAAAACATTGAAGCGTACATTAAATTTCAAAGTCCAGTATTCGAGAGGGGCCGAATATCCGGTGCAGTTTCCTTTGTGAGGGAATTTTGATTTTTATAGCACACATTACACTGTCACATTAAATGTTAATAGGGTCCGTTATTGAGCATGACGTTCATGGAATGATGTGAGTTTTTTACATCCGTTGATTAATTTTATAATATACGCTAGAATTACTATAGTTACTATTTATTACTGCCTCGGTGGCGTAGTACTACGGTACGACTACAAAGCTGAGGTCTCGGGTTCGAATCCCGGGTCGGGCAAAGTGATATTGGATTTTCCTATTCATTATCCGGAGTCAGGAATTTGTGTCCGATATGGCGATAGGCTCGCCCCCAATTACATCATGAGACGAAATACAAGGCGAAATGTGGGTGTCCTGGTATCGCCTCTGCCTACCCCTTCTAGGATAAAGGCGTGAGTGTTTGTTTCTATTAATTACTATATCAAGAATTGCTTTATAATTCATGGCGTTGTTTGGTTTTGCCACTGTCCATCAGGCGAATGGCTTGCTCGTCGAGCCATTCAACGCAATGAAAGAAAATACTATGGTGTTTGAAGTCTGTAATCGGAATAGGCTAGAAAGATGGACAATGGATTAAAAGATCATAATTGAAACTCTCCATTGTAAAGGAGTCCGTATTCAGTGGGTGTATACGGGTTGTTCTTTAGCTAAAATTGCAGATAAATACCAAACAGATGACCAGCAAAATAATATTGAATTACATAAATTAATAGCAAATAACTGCGACTGCCTCGGTGGCGTAGTTGTATTACGGTACGATTACAAAGCTGAAGTCTCGGGTTCGTGTCCCGGGTCGGGCAAAGTGATATTGGATTTTTCTATTCATTATCCGGAGTCAGGAATTTGTGCCCGATATGGTAATAGGCTCTCGCCCCTATCACATCCTGGGACGGAACATACAAGGTGAAATGTAGGTGTCCTAGTGGCGCCTCTGCCTACCCCTTCGGGGATAAAGGCGTGATTTTATGTATGTATGTATTAGAAAAAAAATATGGGTTGACTAGAAACATAATATGGTCTGCTCTACCTGAAAAGCGAACCCTGCACATCACAGTTCACATAGCTACAACCACACCAATAAAGGTGCATAAACGCTATAAAAATCACTATAAAATTAACCACATACCATTAATAAAATTCTCGAAACTGAATCACTCTGTATGTGTGGCGTCTCGTCATGCGCCGGCGCACTCCCCAGGCTTAACTCGACACATCGACGATAACCTGCGACTTTCCCACTTCTCCTCTTCCCCTTCCACCCCCTCTTCCCTTCCTCATACGTGATTCATCGCGATGGACCATTAAAATGTTAATAGCACGCAGTGTCGGAATTTTAGTTTAATTAAACGATTAAGATTTTAAAAAGATAAAAGATTGTATTAGTCTTAAAGATGACGTGGAAGATAAAGGTTAGAGTACGTAGATTTATTTAAATTGTTTTATATGCTTCTATATAACTTTACATATATACAATAGTAAAGCAGTGCTCTATACATAGTAGATATGTGATATTTGATATTTGAAAAACTATGCTACCTTGCTTAGTTACTTCTTATGGTTTCGTATGAATAAACCCATAGGATCTTTGAACATACATACATACATAGACTCACGCCTTTACCCCAGAAGGGATAGGCAGTTCCGCCACCAGGACACCCACATTTCGCCTTGTATGTTCCGTCCCAAGATGCGATAGGGGCGAGCCTATCGCCATATCGGGCACAAATTCCTGACTCCGGATATCATCCATCATCCATCAGCCAAAGGACGTCCACTGCTGAACATAGGCCTCTCCCAATGATTTCCACAGTGACCTGTTGGAGGCAGCCTGCATCCAGCGACGTCCCGCCACCTTTACCAGGTCGTCGGACCATCTTGTGGACTCCGGATAATGAATAGAAATCCCAATATCACTTTGCCCGACCCGGGATTCGAACCCGAGACCTCAGCTTTGTAACCGTACCGTAGTACAACTACGCCACCGAGGCGCAAAACATCTTTGAACCTTTAGATCTTTGAACAACATAACATAATATATGTATGTCTAGTATACATAGATATTTTGTCTGAACGGCATTGCACAATCCATGAGAAGTAACTATTCAACAGTATACTAGCCATCTGCCTACGTTGGCAATACAGAGGACAGATAGGTAGGTCTCTCATATGTGAGAAGCCGCCTGGGTAGGTACCACCGCAATGTCTATTTCTCCCGTCAAACAGCAGTATAAACGCACTGTTGTGTTCCGGTTTGAAGGACATTGTAGCCAGAGTAACTACTAGACATAATGAGACTTAACATCCTATGTCTCAGGATGGCGAGCGCAGTGGAATGCCTAGCATTGCCTTGTAATTCATAGTGTTGTTTGGTTTTGCTACTGTCCATGAGCGGTCATATCGCTTACCATCAGGCAAATGGCCTGCTCGTCTCGCCATTCATTGTAATAAAAATAATAAGGTGTCACTAGTTCAACCACGTGGTGTTCAGAGAAGCATAAATTAAATTCAAAGATATAATAGAGATAGAGTTTATTGTCATGCCATCCGCAGATTAACACAACGGGAAATTCAAAGATATAATATAGATCGAGCTCACCGTCATGGCACTCAATAATAACAGGTACGGACAATTCGCGTGAGATTTTAACCATAAACTCAGACAAAAACAATGCAATAAAACAAAAACACTTTCGCATTCATATCATTAAGTACTTATTTATAATTATAGTGGATTATTATTTATTTCCGCCTTTTAATTTTATATTTAATAAGTTACGGTGCGTGGTTGCCTGTTGGTAAACGGACCAGACGTGGCTGCCAGACGTTCACGGTGGTCGCAGGTTCAAATCCCAGGGCACACCTCTGATTTTTCGGAGTCATGTGTATATTGATAGTCAATAAATAATAAATAAATACACCCAACAGTCACATACATAGTCCTGACCCCACACTAAGATCGAGTCTTGTTTTGTGGGTATCAGGAACTACGAGACACTTTTCGGTCTCACAAACACCCAGACCCGAAATAAATACTTGTGGTTCTCACAAACATTTCTCTTGGTGCGGGGATCGAACCCGCGGCGTCTCGTTTCACAGGCGGCGTCTAACTAACTGCGCTACGGAGGCTGTCACACCACGCACTATAACGGCGAAGGAAAACATCGTGAGGGTAACTGCATACCAAAGAGCTTTAAAAAAAAATGATAGGTAATATCCGCCAAACCGCACTAGACCAGCCTGGTGGACTATATGGCCTAACCCTTTTCAATCGTACTTTCGATGGTACAGGATGCTCGTGCTCTGCAGTGGGACTTGTATGGGCTGATACAGTACTGTACAGTAAGGTACGATGCAGAAAGAAATACACATTATTATGACTATTTCCTTAACCCATCTCGTTCTCTCGATTATAGAGGAGGTTCGTGCCCTGCAGTGGGACGTATACAGGCTGATACAGATACAGAACAGACATTACCAGGGAGTCCTTGAGCTTTAGTGTTATTAAAAAGCTATAGATCCTGTCTTATAGGCGTTGCGGTGGCGGGTGTGAATATAATTAAATACCAAAGTATACATGCATACTTAAACTCATGCCTTATATTCCGTATTCCGTCCCACGATCTGACAGGGGGCGAGCCTATCGCCATATCGGGCGCAAATTCCTGACTCCGGGCTGATAATTAATATAAAAATCCATCCAATAATACTTTACCCGATCCGGGATTCGAACCCAAGACCTCAGCGATGTAATCGTACCGTAGTATATTCATTTTCAGCCCGGAGTCAAGAATTTATATACATATATGTTAGGCTCTCACGAGGCGAAACGTGAGTGTCCTGGTAGCATCTCTGCCTACCCCTTCTAGGAAAAGACGTGATGTGTGTGTTTTAATGTGTAGTATGAGGTATAGATAATGAAATGCCAAAAGGCCGAGTTATAATGCCGATGTTACAAATATTACAAGCGGGGTCACCGCTCAGGAAGCTGATTATCATACAGGACCGGATGCGCGGCCGACGCCATTGTGCGGCCATCTTGTTTTTTAGTCAGAATAAAAAACATTATTGTATTTTTATTGCCGCTTGTATATGGTGTTTTATTTTTGTACTAGTTTTAAATTTATACGAGGAAATGTGGGAATAATTACTGATTTTTGTACACTTTTGTGGTATAGTTATTTATTACCTATCAAAACTAAAAAAAAATCGAAGTTACTATCAGAGAAAGCGTTAGATCAATAATTATGTAGGCTGTAATAAATTGATACATAATTTATATATTAACCCCAAAAATAACCAAGATAATGTAATTTTGAATTGTGGCTATTATAAATGACAACACACTTCGGTCTTACAATAAAAATAAGTATTTATTTCGGGTCTGGTCATAACAAAAATGCACCCGTAGTTCCTGACAGGTTGAGGGGAGCAGACCACGTGGCCGCAGACCAGTTCTTGGGCTGATCTATTAAGCAAGACGCTAGCCATGACAATCCCGGAGGCGCTGCATCTGGCGGAGGACCGTCAGGCATGGCGATCAGCCGACCAAGACTCGACCAAGTGACAGGGTTCACGATCCTCAGCATCGAGGAACGGTCGGAGATAGAGAGAGAGTTCCTAACAACCATAACACAAGGGAACTTACTGAAGGGTCAGGAGTATGTATTTGTTAGTGGTTAGAGTTACTAATATATTTTCTTGTAACCTAGACCTAAAACGGATGGACTGCCTCGGTGGCGTAGTTGTACTACGGTACGACTACAAAACTGAGGTCTCGGGTTCGAATCCCGGATCGGGCTGTGATATTGGATTTTTCTATTCATTATCAGCCCTATCATGGGACGGAACATACAAGGCGAAATGTTGGTGTACTTGTGGCGCCACTGCCTACCCCTTCTGGGATAAAGGCGTGAGTTTATGTATGTATGTAAAACAGACGGACGACCTGGTTAAGGTTCCAGGAAGTAGCTGGATGCATGCTTCCAGCAGGTCGATGATGAGATCCATGGGGTAGGCCTATGCTCAGCAGTGGACTTCCTGTGGCTGAATAGATAGATCTAAAACTTCTAAAAAAAGACTAGGAAGAATTTCTTAGCTTTCCGGCGATTTTGCCATACCTATTATTGGAATCAAGTATAACAGCTTACATAATAGTTCCCATTTTAATATAATAATGACGAATCCGTGGTGCTTTACAGCTGGCTTCTCTGGCTATAAATGTCTTTATGCGAGGTTATTTAACTCTTTAGTTCATTGTTTTGTCACCGGCTTTATTAGGAAGGGAAGTGCAATAATTTATTTCCAACTACTCCTATTAATTTAACTTTTTGATTGATTTCGTTGCGGGTAAAGACAAGTTAGACATTCCCGGAGACGCGCTGAGCTTCAATGCTCAGTGTCATTAAAATGTGTGTCACTGTTGATCCTGGCTTACAGGAGTTGCCGTGGCGGGTGTGAGGGCGGGACAGTCTTCAGACCTAAAACTTGTTCTGGATGAAATTTCCACTCATATTTTTGTATTTATTTAAGACGATAATTAAGAGCCCTCCTATAAGGAAAACATCGTGTAATAACAGTAGAAACACAATCTTACAACACTCGCTAATGGAATGCAAATGGTATGTGAAGTAACGCGCATCTGTTTATACTCCATCAAAATATTATTTTACATTTCATTACAATATTTTAGGAGCGCGCAAGGGACTTCTGTATTTGATGAGGTAAATCTCTGATGTTGCGTGTTATCTCGGGGACCTGTACTACCTGATTAAGAAAGCCGTCGTCATGAGGAAGCACTTGGAGCACAACAGGAAGGACAAGGACAGCAAGTTCAGGCTGATTCTCATGAAGTCCAGAATCCACAGGCTAGCCCGTTACTACAAGACAAAGAGTGTGCTGCCACCTAACTGGAAATACGAGTCGAGCACCGCTTCGGCTCTTGTGGCTGAAGTTAAGTTTTAACAACTACGCCACCGAGGCAGGTAAATGTACTGAGTAAATGGTAAATGTAAATGCATAGTAAATGGTAAATGTACTGAATAAATAACCCACGGAACTCATACAGCACGTACATCTTTTTTTACATAACTAAAACAATTGCATGCTAATTGGAGCCCCGAGCGGCGCAACAAAAACCAGTTTGTATTACAAAAGACCCATTTTCAAAACCGGACCGCCTTTCTAAAATCTCCGACAATTATGACCAGACTAGTTACAACGCAACTGCGTGCGCGCATCACCGTCGGCCAATCGCGTGCGAGGGTTTCATGTGTGCGTAAGTGTAGGTGTATAGGAGTGTGTATGTGTGCGTTCGGTAGTGTTGTGATATATGGGTGCATGTGTGTTGCAATCGAATTTCAGTTCTGTCGCCGTGTTATAAGGTTTATTTTTAGTTGGTGTACGTATGTGCAGGTTTAATAGTGTGCTTTGGTATAAATAAACGCATGTGTGTTACAGTTGATTCTATTCTCTATTGCTTTGCAATAAAGGTTTGTTTTAGTTAGTTTTATTTTAATAGTGTGCCGTGCTATATGGCAACGAACGTGATATTCAATTTTGGGTTCCTATATGTTTATTTTAAGGGTCATTTTAGGATGTAGGTTTTTAAAAGGAAGTGTTTGATTTTTTTTGTGTGTAATTTCATTGTTCTCGCAAGTGATTATAATATAGAATTGCGACGGTTTTGAAGGTATATGTAATTTAAGTAGACGGTAATGTTTATATAAATGCTTTATACAAAAAACGTAGGTATAGTTATTTACCTACTAGTTTCCTTAAATGGGATTTACATAGTGAAACCAACCACCGGAAAATTCTGGTAGGTATTATAAATTTATTCCTAGGCGATGCGAGCCATACTGTTGGCCGAATTTTCAAACGTGTGTATTTTTAGTTAGGTTTAGCTTTCTAAAATAATGTAAGACTGTATTTTTTTATTCTGATGAATGGCGAGACGAGCATGCCGCTCGCCTGATAGCTAGTAAGCGATGCGACCGCTCATGGACAATACCAAACAACACTATGAATGACAAAGCAATGCTTAGCATTCCACTGCACTCGCCATCCTGAGATATATGATGTTAAGTCTCAATATGTCCAGTTACTCTGGCTACAACGTCCTTCAAACCGGAACACGACAGTGCATTTACACTGCTGTTTGGCGGGAGAAATAGACATTGCGGTGGTTCCTACCCAGATTGTGGCTGTTGGGTTTTCTAATAAATATAAAATAAATAAATAATGTGTGAGAGATAGTCAGGAAGCAAAATTAAATAAAAACACTGAACAGAAACTAATAACAGGTTTTTAAATACGTTTTTAGTCATTTAAAAGCAATGGCTTTTCCTGATGTTACTTTACAATAAAATATTCTATATTTTTTCTGTGTGTTTTTTACAAGTAGGTATCCTTCAAATGTAATTAATGCAACTTAATAATTCTAAACCGTAATTAATTGATAGAGCATTTAGCGAAAATATTTATTTACAATATTCATGTAATCCTTAAAGATAAGAATGTGCTAACGGATCAGACCAGGCTGCCAACATATTTACGGTTGTCGCGGCTTCAAATCCCGGGGCACACCTCAGACTTTTCGGAGTTATATTTATAACCGCGAAATATACCGGTGACGGAAAAATCGCGAAGCAATCTGCATACCATAGCGATTTGTCATCGATACGAATAGTATAGTCAAGATAGTAACGTATGTATTTCATGTAACTAATTAAATAAATAAATAAATAAATAAATGAATAAATAAATACACCCAACAGTCACATACATAGTCCTGACCCCACACTAAGATCAAGTCTTGTGCCATGGGTATCAGGAACTACGAGAGACTTTTCGGTCTCACAAACACCCAGACCCGAAAGAAATATTTGTGGGCTGCACAAACATTTCTCTCGGTGCGGGGATCGAACCCGCGGCCTCTTGTTTCACAGCCGGCGTCTAACCAACTGCGCCACGGAGGCAGTAAATTAATCCCCAACTATTCATAAATATTGATCAGTTAACACATAGATAATTAAATAAATACCTAACCTAACAGTCATATAGGTACATAGGTACATACCTACCCTACCCTACACTTAGATCGAGTCTTGTGTCGTGGATCACACAAATATTATTATGTTTCGTTGCGGGGATCGAACCCGCGGCCTTTAGTTTCACAGCCGGTGTCTACCTAATGTATTTGACATCATGCCATTTCTTATACATTTCCTATAAAAATAAATATTTCACGTTCGTTATACTATTGTAAGTAAAATTCTAACCGCGATCAGATTAAAATTAATTAATGATTATGTAAGCGAATAAGTTGCGATGTTTGCGATAACAATCGAGATTTCGAAAGTAGATTTATATTAACTGGAATTAAATGTATGAAAGGGCATTGACCTAAGCCTTTTCTTTCTAATTTATGAAGGTTTTAGGAGGCAACAGAGCTACATACTAAAATAGTGTCCTGTAGGTGTTTTAAAACAGGAGTCGATCATTATTCAGGACATCCTCCGTGGCGCAGTTGGTTGGACGCCGGCTGTGAAACGAGAGGCCGCTGGTTCAATCCCCGCACCGAAACAAATATTTGTGTGAACCAATGAACCAAAGGTATTTGTTTCGAGTCTGGGTGTTTGTGAGACTGAAAAGTCTCTCGTAGTTTCTGATACCCACGACACAAGACTCGATCGTAGTGTGGGGTCAGGACTATGTATGTGACTGTTGGGTGTATTTAGTATTTTATTATTTATCTGAAGGACTTCCATTTCTGTAGCCAAGAACCACTTTAGGTTGCTGAACCAGCGAAGTTAATTGACTTTTAAAAAAGCTTTTCCTTAAGGTACACTTAAGCATTCTATGCAAAGGGCCCTGGACGCAATCGGGTTGTCGGATATAATAAGACTTGTAAAAATACACCTTTGGCGGATTTGAACCCAGCACTTCCAAATAGACACATAAAATAAATTATAAAATACAAAAATTCGACAGCGTCAATACCTGCCATCTTTATTAATTCTTCTTATTATTATTAATTATTTTGTCATTGAAGAACTGAATTGATAGAAACAAGATTTTAATTTGAATATTTCATTTTGGTTGTACAAATAGGTGTTCTTACTTCTTCTAGAATGAGTTACAGAAACATTCTACCGGAAGGTGTAAGATCCATACAAATTGATTGACGAAATAAAGATTTGATTTTTAAATACTGTTCACTCATTGTTGCGTAAATTATTACGTTGTTTATGCTTAAAAAAGAGAGCGTGATATTGTTATTTGTTAATTACGTAATGACTGTCATAAAAGTATAAAAAATATTAAATGATTTCATCATTCAATTACCAGCGGTTGATGTACTATTAGTAGCCAATTAATTATATTTAAGGAAAGCATTTTGTTATGATCGATAACATGTTCCTAATATTTGAAAAGAGTATTCTATTTTCTCATTTTTTAAGTGAATTTAATTTACTAAAACACTTTTGTCTCAGACTGAAATCGTATAGTTACAGTCAAGCATAACAATTAACATAACCGAATATGACTACGAGACTCGTGGCTTTCAAAATGATGGCTCAATTTAAATCATAGGGCTCAGCCGATGCCTACACCCAATTAGTCCGCCTTTGAACCAACGACATTATAACTATTGCGTATAACACGTTGCCGCGCGGCCAATTTGTTCCACACACACGCACGCAATCACGACGGCGCAGACTCCACAACGCATGCCCGTGCACCCGCGAGGTGGCGTACGCCTCCGACCCGCCCGCCAATCAGAGCGTGCCTTTCGCCCCGAAGCCGCCGTCGCGTCACCACCGCGCGACGCCATTGGCCAGCCGCGTAACGATCTTGATTTTGGATTTGGAACGTTCGAAATTCGAACGTCTCGAGCCTGGCGGTTACGACTTTACGCAGTTGTGCGTTTTTTATGCCAGCCATAAAAGGCTTTAGGACGATTTTACATAACTACGTTTTTTTGGAGCATATTTTTGCTATATGGGCATATGATTTTTTATTGGGTTTCGCGATTGCATCGTTTGGTTTTATAACTTAAGTTGAGTTGGCTGCGTTTCGTATTCTTTTCAATGTGCTTGGGCTACATACACTGCTGTAGTTTTTAAATTGCATTCGTGCCGTATGGAAAGTTGAGTCAGTTATTCGATTTCCGCAACAGAAATCATTCATGATCTGCAATGATTGTTATTCCAGATTTAGTTTTTAAAATTACATAGTTGCTTTATTAACTTTTTATTAATCAAACAACAGGCACATAAGCCAATCTTTTACGGTAAAGGATAGAAGAATTAGTAGAGTTGATTAAGATCTCTAAATCTCACTCACCACCCAAAACCCGACAGCACAAATTTATTTCTTCCTATTAATTTTCTGCGATATTAAATTTGACATATTGAGGTTTAAACTCTTATGTCTCAGGATGGCGAGCGCAGTTGAATGCCAAGCAATGTTTTGTAATTCATTGTGTTGTTTGGTTTTTTAAAATCCATGAGCGGTCGTGTCTTTTACCATTAGGCGAATGGGGATGCTCGTCTCGCCATTCATCACAATAAAACAAATACAGTCTTACATTTTTTGAGAAAGCTTAAACTAACTAAAATACACACGCAAGTGCGAAAATTCACGCAACGTTATTGCTTGCATCGCCTAGAAATAATTTGCTGTAGTTTTAGAGTTATTGTAAAATATGTAGGTTTATTCACAATTTTTTTCTTTATCGTCAAGGACTACCAATATACAAATGATTCCTTAAAGTCAGAAGTATGTTCTAGGATAAGCTGACCGACCACTCCCATACCTCATACGTCTTGCCCCATATTTGACTAAAAATATGCAGACATTCGCGAAAACTAGCTGAGCTTCAATGCACCGAGCTTCAATCATTAAAACGTACTTGTTGGTCCTGGCTTATGTCGTCAAGGAAGATATGAGAATCAATGGCCTTACTAGTAAGGATACCGAAGACTGGGCGAAATTAGCTCAGCCGGAAGGCGGAACCTGGCTCCAGCCGGAATAACGCATAAGCAGAGTGAATGAATGAATGAATTGATGAATTTTGGGCCTGGCTTACAGGAGTTGCAGTGGCGAGTGTGAGAGCAAGATTTAAGATTTATGAAAGATTAAACATTCACAACTGTTATTGTTGACGGTTTGAGTACACGGGTCCTTATAGCGAGACGGATATTAAAATTACAGCTTCAATTAACAGCTCTTTGATAACTTAATTATATACTTCCATATGTAAATTAATTACTGTGCTTTTAAGTGTTAACTTTTATACTGAGGAAGGGAATGCAATGGCTGGTAATAAGTGATGTGATGATAGCCACCGAAGTGAGATGGTCATCTCTGCCAATTTTATGCTGGTCAAGTCGTAGACATAGCCCGAAATACAAGGCTTCGGTGACTATAACTTCGATGAATATATATATTCGATCTTAACCACGGTGTACATTGGTCGTTATTCGGAGATACGGATGTTCTACCACTAGCAATTAGTAAAATGCAATAGATAATTATATCATAAGATATGTTAGCTAAATTAGATTTCTCTTTGGGACAATGCTTTAATGATTTCATTTCTATTGGTACTTCAACTAAGAACGCGTCACTTCCAACGTTAATTCAAACAATACGGGCATATCTGCGGTTGTCGATAGTCAATTGTCCACTTATTACTGAGGTTTTCCTTAATTAAATTAAGAATATAATAATATTCTTCCAAAACCAACTCACATGTATAATATTCCATCATATTCTGGTTGTATCGGTAGGCGGCGGAGAGGTCCACACCTCCGCCGGCCCTCAGCCCGAAGAGGGCCGCAAAAGTTGCTTTACTCTGGCCCTCCAGTTTGAACACTATCACCACACTTGTGTCAAAAAACAACACTAATAAACAGTCATTCTCACGTCAAAGCGGCAGTTACGACGCCATCTTGAATTGACTTTCGAACGCACTGTCAATTCTTTATTTGAATTTAGATTTTTGACACATTTTTAATTTACATACTGGCTGTTTTGGTTGTCACTTACACTTGTTTTTAAATTTCGAATCAGTCAGTTTTAAATTTCCCACGCTTGTTTTAATTATGTGATTGTTTCAGTAATTTTAAAAATAAATGATCGTGTATGACCACTTTATAAACAGTTTTCAATTTTTATTGTCACTTCACTTCATTTAAAATCACTTTTACACACTGATTTGTCACAAATGTCCGCATTGCACCTTTAAATAATTGATTGTCCTAATCATTCTTGTTAATTAACCTTCGGATAATAAAAATCGACTGTTACAACCCTATCCAAATGGTTTAAAGCGAGTTAACTAGCCAGTAGCTTCTGATTGGCCACAAATCGTGGATTTACCAAAAAACCTGACCAATGGCGTCGCCGGAAAATCTATAAAAAACACCTATTTGTCAACGCTTTGCTCTTTAATTTCAATGCACTAATGATTTCCACGAAAAAACGTATACCGTGAAAGCGGCATAAAATCGCCGCGACGATTGGTCTGTAGGTTCGTTTGGACCAATTTTGCCGGAATTTTTTTGACGATTTTCCGGTATTTGAGCGGCTTTTCCGGTCCGGTTGGGCAGGTACCCTTTCTCACGAGTGGCAAAGCTAATTCCACTGTTATAGGAAGTCGCGATTATCGCGTTGTTGATTGTTTTTGTTTGTCGGCAATCGTTATGCACTGCGGGTTTTATGGTGATTGGCTTCGAAATTAATTAGAGGTTTAATAGTGCAATGGATTCGCACGTAATGGAAAAAAGTAATTGTTTTTAAGGCTTAATCAAAGAGGAGATTTTCCAAAGCACATTTTTGCGGCATATCAATAATATTGGATTGATATGCCGTAGGATAAAGGAACGTTTCTTTCGATAAAGGAACGTTTCTTTAGCCGCCTGACAAAAGTACTTAACAGTTTTTTGTCAGGTGGAAACAAGATTCGCGCCTTTAACGGTTGGGTTATGCCTGTACTTATGTACTCCTTCGGCATACTCAGATGGACTCAGACCGAATTGGACGCCCTGGATCGTAAAGTCCGAACTCTACTGACTGCACATCGTATGCACCATCCACGTTCGTCAGTAATGCGATTGTACATCCCGCGGAGATGCGGAGGCCGAGGTATGCTTAATGCTAAGGACCTGCATAATCGCGAGGTGTGCAATCTCAGGGATTATTTCCTTCACAGCGACGTGGATATGCATGGGGTTGTAGTGATGGTAGATAAAGGATTTACCCCGCTCTCTTTGGCGAATGAGAACTGGCGGAAACCTCTGGTGATGGGTATTAAAGATCGCGAGGAAATATGGAAGGGCAAGGAGCTGCATGGTCGGTTCTATCGGGCCCTCCATGGGCCTGATGTGGACCGATTAGCGTCTGTGTCTTGGCTACGTTTCGGTAACCTCTTTGGGGAAACTGAGGGTTTTGTCTTTGCAATTATGGACGAAGTTATTAAGACGAACAACTATAGGAAATACATCCTGAAGGACGGTACCGTCGACATCTGTCGGGCATGCCACCGTCCTGGCGAGTCCATCAGGCATGTTATCTCCGGTTGTTCGTATCTTGCTAACGGCGAGTATTTGCATAGACACAATCTAGTAGCCAAGATCATACATCAGCAAATTGCTCTTCGATATGGACTTGTGACTTTTGAAGTGCCATATTACCAGTATGTTCCCCAACCAGTTCTTGAAAATGGTCATGCTACGCTGTATTGGGATCGGTCTGTTATCACAGACAGGACTATTGTTGCCAATAAGCCTGATATTGTGATAATAGATCGATTGGCGCGCCGGGCAATACTTGTTGACGTCACCATTCCGCATGATGATAACCTCGTTAAAGCAGAAAAAGATAAATTGACAAAATATTTAGATTTGGCACACGAGGTTACTGAATTGTGGAATGTCGACTCAACAATTATTGTCCCGATTGTTGTTTCTGCACATGGATTGATACCAAAGAGCCTCGACCAACATCTCCAGAGGCTCTCAATGGGCCGTTGGGTCATGAGCCAGATTCAGAAGGCAGTATTGCTTGACACGGCACGTATAGTGAGGAGGTTCCTCACTTTGGGGTCCTAACCACCGGTGGCTTGGGTCTCGAGCCTCGCCATCGTTGGGTTAATCTCTTTTTTTTATATTTTTATATGTATTTTGATTTTTTATTATATATGTAAAAATGTAAAAAAATAGTAAAATAAATATTGGATTGAAAACAGGTGTTAATAGCTCTAAGTTTCAATTTTATATTTTTGGTACGAAGAAACACGTGGAACAAGTTAAATCTCGAAGTATTTATGGGTCTAATTAGAATGTTACACAATTAAGACTGCAATAGAAAGCTTGGGCCTGAAATGTCAAAAGTTCTAAAGACATGTGATAATATTCTTAATATAGTATAACAAATCTTTAATAATGTTGAATTCAGTTGAATAACATTGAATTCTGTGTTTCCTTTTTGTTACTGCGTTATCTCATTCTAAGGTATATTAGTTTGATATTAAGTTTTGTTTACGCAGAATTTGACGGTTTAATTGAAGTAGACCTTCAGACGTATCCACGAAATAATTTTGAAGGTTACATTGACGCAAAAATCCAGAAATCCAGGCACCTTAAGGTCACATAACACTACACTTCACATCCCTATTCGAATATCACTCGCGTGTCAAATAAATAGTGTCGCGCCAAATTTCGATTATACGATTTCGTGATTGTGATTAAGGTACGTGCTAGCCGATTGCCAGACCGTTCGGTACAGATGGATAGTTAGTTTTTGAGGTATATTTTACGGTTGGTTCGCTCAGAATCGATGGGTTGTGACAAGTGGATCGGTTTCCCTGATATCTTAGAAGCGCGTCGCGGCCGTGGGATTGTTTCGTTTTTTAAATTATGCAATGCGTTACGTTCGTTCGAATTTTGAATTGTAGATTAATTGATTTGCTTAAATAATATACTTTTTGATGTGTTAATAAATTAGCTGTTTTTATAAAGTCCCTGGAATTGTTTTTAAAGTTAAGATTTTTGCGTGAAATATATTTTGGCAAGAAAACACCTATGTTCAACTTACTTTATTTAAAAAATGCTTTAAAAATTTAAAAAAATTAGATTAATTATTATACTGTAACAATAGTTGTTATAAATACAACTACGAAGGCATTTTTGTATCGTTTTTAACATCATGATTAAATTTCGTGATTTTTCAACACTACACTATCACATACGCATTATTCCTATCCTCAAAATTTTCTATAAATTCCAAATCACCATGTAATATACTGCTTATATCACCAACTGATAATTTTATATACTTTATATATAAACACGACAGTCACCCGACACCGCAGTTCAGATTTAGCAGGCTGGTATCAGAATTACATGCCGTATTATTTTACAATTAGACATACAATCTCACACGGGTTTAGTGTTTATATGTATTACTTATGAGAAGAGAATTACACGAACAAGCTGCTTGCTTGTCTTCCTTGTTGCAAAACATCTTTATTTTGGACTTAAAACGCTTCCGCCAGTTGTACTGTGCATTTAGTTTTAGTGTTTTGTATTGTATCTCAATTTTTTTGATGTACAATAAATGAAGTATAAATAAATAAAAATAAATTATTGCTTCATGTTTATTTTTTTAAAAAGGTTATGTTCTTTTTTTTTAAATAATTTGTCTCGTCTATAAATAACATTGTTAAGTTAGTTAATTATGCCATATTTGGTGTCTAAACGGTTTTTTGTATCATTAATTATTTTAAGAATACCTGAGACACGTTACATAATGTAGTAAAATATTTCATGTCACGATTATGTAATAAATACCATTGGAGTTCGCAGTGGAATATGAATTGTAATAAACTATAAGCTCGAGTTTAATTAAAAAAAAAAGGAATTTTTTTTTCCTTTCAAATACATAATAATATTTTTATATTTTATCATTATTATCATTGCTTTGCCACTCCTGCTTAGTTTAAAATATGACAATAGAACCGAGTACGAGTACTTCTAAATATTAAAGTCATAAACCGACGGACAATATCGACCCATAACAAATCGGCAAATTCGCGAAAATCAATAGCGCATTGAATTTGTTTTTATTTTAATTTTCTTTTATTTACTTTTTTAAAACCCGTATATTTTTTATAAATCGAACACACATTTGTATTAATTTTATTGAATTTCGAACTCGATGCACAAACCATCACATCACTCAATTGCACAGATTATAAACATTTTTTTTTCTTCAGTTTTTTTTTTTTAATAATCGAAGGAGGTTGTAATATTTCGCACAGATTGCGTATTCGGGACGAGTCCCGTGTTTCCCGCGCGTTTCGCTCGACCGCGCGCGCCGCCAAAATACTCTCTACTGGCACGTGGCGCGCCGCGTCCACGCGCGCCCCGACACGAGACGAGCCCGGGGGAAAAATTCTATTATTTTTTAAATATGATTTTGTTTTTTTTTTTGTTTTGCAGATGGCTAATAAGTTTAGTATGTATAGTAATAAAGTATGTATTTATTTAAGGTTGTTGTTTTTTTTTAAATTATACGTCGTATTACGTATTAGGTAAATAATTTCAATAATATTTGTAATAATATAATCTGCCATTTTAATTGAAATATTTTTTGCTAATTATTTTAGTTATGCTAACATACTTAAAAAAATATAGGTACAACGAAGTTTTTCATTATTGCACTGTCATCTAAACCGTAACAGAAAAACAATAAATAAGCGACTAACATTATTTTTAATTGGCGAGATTTACTGAGCTAACATCAATTGTACAAGTGACTACCGGATAATATTTATTATACTCGTATTGATCAAACCATTATTAAACGGAATTACCAAAAATTAAATAATTTATTATTGCCTCGGTGGCGTAGTTGTATTACGGTACGGCTACAAAGCTGAGGTCTCGGGTTCGAGTCCCGAGTCGGGCAAAGTGGTATTGGATTTTTCTATTCATTATCAGCCCGGAGTTAGGAATTTGTGCCCGATATGGCGATAGGCTCGCCCCCTATCACATCATGGGACGGAATATACAAGGCGAAATGTGGGTGTCCTGGAGGCGCCTCTGCCTACCCCTTCGGGGACAAAGGCGTGAGTTTATGTATGTATGTATGTAAATAATTTTAGTTTATCTTCGATCGTTTCTATACAAAATTTATTATTTCTAAAATATTTCTTCCCTCCTCGTTCTCGTTACATTTCGGAGCATTCCCTAATGACGTCACGACGCATCCCTCCCCACGCGGGATTGTCTATCTCGCTCGCACCGTGTTAGTAGTGATAACACTCTTATCTTGGTATTATCACGACTCTTGAGTATAGACAGAAAGATACGTAGCACTCATAGTGACTATGATCAAATACAAGAAGTCTCTAGATGCATATTAAGTATATTTTTACAGCCTCCGTGGCGTAGTTGGTTAGACGCCGGCTGTGAAACGAGAGGCCGTGGGTTCGATCCCCGCACTGAGACAAATGTTTGTGATGCCCCCATATTTGTCTCGGGTCTGGTGTTTGTGAGACCGGAAATTCTCTAGTAGCTTCTGAAATCCACGACACAAGACTTAATTGATCTTAATATGAGGTAACTATGTATGTGACTGTTAGGTGTATTTATCAACAATTTGAAAAACATAGTATATTTTTCATATTTTAGGTCAATATATTAATAGCAGAGCAAGTATACTCCAGCTGAATATTTATATGAGAAATGATCTTATGAAACTACTAACTAGCGTAGAGTATGAACTTGTCACATTTACTTTAAATATTAAATTAAAAAGCATGATTTTTCATGGTGTGTGAATTTTTATTCATGACATTTTATAGCATATTCTTAATATTTTCCCAGGCTTTGCACCGCTCGTTTTCATTTTGAATTAACTAATAATTTATTAGTGTACTAAAAACGAAGTAGCGTCGTTGGAAAAGGCTTCAAATCTAGTGATTATGCTGAAAAATCTATACCCAGAAATCGACGTGTATAAATAAATACACCCAACAGACACATACATCCTCAAGCCAAATTAAGATCAGTAAAATCTTGATTTAATTAGTATATGCATTAATAAAATCAAATTAAAATCCAGATTATTTAATATTTTCATAATTCCCATAATATCCCAAGTCCCGAGTCCGCGAGTAGTGTTGACTGATGACGTCACACGACACGGTCCATCAAGCGAGACGATTTGTCTCTACCTGTCTACAACTAGCTCTACATCTCTATACCATGTTGTACTATAGCCTTATTTATAGACAGATTTCAAACCTATGTTAGTTATCGAAAGTTATATCCCTTTCGAACGACTTTCGAATGCAGTATGAGCGAAGAAGACAAAACATTTGATAACTAAAATAGGTTTTAAACTATCTATGAATAATCTCACTAGTGTTTAGCTATGTTCACGACTTCACACTTGGAGGGTAGTAAGGTGCATTACGTAGGTATATTTGTCGTATATACCACATGTAAGTGGAATTAACGCAAATGTGAATGTTGTAAAACTATTAAGGTTTATAATTTTACAACTGTCTGACAATTTATAAGTCCCTAATCAAGAATAGGGATTTTAGTCTACGAAAGTATGAAAAGAATTTCATTCTGTATCAGCTAATATACCTCATGGCTGGGAAAAGGTCATTACAATTGATGTTAGGTCCCAGTCAACCGTATAGAACTAGTGCAGGTAGATTTGACTTTATAAATTAAATAATAAATAAATAATACACCCAACAGTCACATACATAGTCCTGACCCCACACTAAGATCGAGTCTTGTGTCGTGGGTATCAGAAACTACGAGAGACTTTTCGGTCTCACAAACACCCAGACCCGAAACAAATACCTGTGGATCACACAAATATTTGTTTCGGTGCGGGGATCGAACCCGCGGCCTCTCGTTTCACAGGCTGGCGTCTAACCAACTGCGCCACGGAGGCTGTCTAAATTGTAGTATATTATCGCGTATTCATTAAAATGGTAAATATAATTGAATGTAACATTTTAAATACAGATCTTTAAATAGGTATGGTTAAGAGTTATTTTATTTCTAAAATATTAAATCTTAAATTCAAAGACTAATGTACTAGGACATCATACAGTCAAATAGGTGTGTATTTAAGACGATATTATTAAATCATAATTGTCGCTTTTAAAACATAAGAAGTAAATACTATGTGAGAGTAATTTACAGTATCTTTAATATATCTTAAATAAAATTTAATAAAACCTATTAAAAAACTAGGCACCAAGCTTTGCTTACAAAGGATATTTTTTCATACATGCAAATATTATTCAAAAAGGACTGCCACTTAATCACAGCCTACTTCATTAACAAAGTAATATGATACATAAAATGAATTTTACACTACGTGACTTAAGGTTAAATTTTGTCTACAATGTCTTATCAGCGCAAACGATCTTATGCGTCCGAAGGCAAGGGATTATAATGTTAAAAATAAATAAACTTTCCGTCTTATAACACCCAATTGTATCAACAAAATTTTTACCTTATTTTTCAGGTTTTAAGGCTTAAATTAAAATACAGAATTTATGTCATAAGACCTTTGTCTATTGTTAGTAAATTTGTCTGCGAGCTCTGATTGGTAGTAGAGCTGTCAAAATTTGTACAAAGGCGGTTCTAATGGAGCGGAACCTGTTGAAATGTTGTTATCTCTTTCTGTCATCCAATGGTTTGGGGATCCGCGAGTATTATTTAAATGGTTTTAGGGTTCTGCATGTTAATTTTTATTTTTTTCTAAATATGTCTTATTAAAGTAAACCTATTAAATCGGATAAGATTAATTCGTGGATATGATTTATTTTGTAATGTTGCGTTTATAAAAAATATCTTTTTTTAAGAATACTAGCATTGTATCAGTTTTGAAAATGGTATTAATTCGTAGTTCGTACAGTAATGGTGGATCTGTCTCAGCGATTTATTTTTACATAGGCGTTCTAAATAGCACAACATATTTTTATATGAATAATAGTCTTTTTTTCATTTTTTAAATAACAACACGTCCTACCAGATGTAAGTGCGCACTGCGTGGCATCTGTTGATGTGATCTGCCTAGACTATGATTGCAGGTTCGAATCCAAGCTCACTTCTTTGACTTTTTGGAGTAATTTGTGTATTGATTGTCACTTACACACTACAAAAACATTATAAAGAACACTGAGCATCATTAGGATCTTCATAGGAATTTTCATAGCATGTGAAGTCCACTAGCTTCTAATGGAACAGCGTGGCCTAACCCCTCTCAAAGGAACTCCCAGTTGTAGATTGCTGTGCTGAACAGGGGGCGATTAGGAACTAATGTAGTATAATGCTATTTTATTTTGCACTGAGTTCACACATAATTCTAATCCACAGTTTTTACTCGTGGTAGGTCTCTCATATGTGAGAGGCCGCCTGGTTAGGTACCACCGCAATATCTATTTCTCCCGCCAAATAGCAGTGTAAATGCACTGTTGTGTTCCGACATTGTAGCCAGAGTAACTACTGGACATATTGAGACTTAGCATCTTAAGTCTCAGGGTTGCGACCATTGCATAGTTACTACTTAAAGAACATTCGAAAGAGACTGACTTCTGTCATACAGGGCTTCCTAATTCAGGAGTCAGGGTGTAAACTTGTAATGAAATAAAGATTATTTATTTATTTATTGCCTTGTAATTCATAGTGTTGTTTGGTTTTGCTACTGTCCATGAGTGGTCGTATCGCTTACCATCAGGCGAATGGCATGCTCGTCTCGCCATTCTTCGCAATAAAATAGGTTCAGACCATTTTAAATGTAAATAAGTAAGCTCTTGTTAGTGGATATTCCATTACACTGGTCTAATGTGGATTGGTGAACTACACATTTTTTTTTTTACCTCAAATTCTTTTCTTTCGTGCAAGTTCGTGATAACAAACTTAATATAACACTCATAACCTTCGATCAAATATATACTAGATGTCGGGTGAGCACTTCAGAAACGGCCCGAAAAATAGAGCCACAAAGTCAAGTGTGGCTCTATTTCAATTTAGTATGCTTCAATCATCACCAACGGCAACGCGTAAACATGCCGCAG
Source organism: Deilephila elpenor (assembly GCA_949752805.1). Lineage (NCBI taxonomy): Eukaryota > Metazoa > Arthropoda > Insecta > Lepidoptera > Sphingidae > Deilephila > Deilephila elpenor. The sequence continues at coordinate 8,723,340 of OX457119.1, forward strand.
TGCGCCTTTCAAAATTGTCAAAATAATCATAAATGCATGTATATTATAAGTTATAATAAATCTTATAGCAAATTATTAAAGTTTATTGTTACATAAAGTTTTACATATTAAAATACTTTTTTCTACATCTCATAGTTTGAAATACAAATTTTTAAATCTCGGCCACTTTTGGCATGTGATTTTGTTCCTGACCCTGTATCTAGTATATTATATTTGATCGAAGCTCATAACTTAGTAAAAATACTTTTTTGTAGTTGCTGCAAGGGGCGAGACCAGCTTGCCGTTCATTGATGGTAAGCAATATGATCATGGACAGCAACAAAACCAAACTACACCATGAATAACAAAGCAATGCTTGGCATTCCACTGCACACATTCCAATATTTATCATAAATATTATCTTATATTAAATAACTTTTGATTTCTCTAATCAGGTCAAACTTGTACCTCCGTAAGAAATTTTCTCACAAACAAGTCCGGTCTCGGCTCGTCCAGTCATCGCGATTAGTCACGCGCCGGGAACCGAACCGGCGACCTTCTGCTGCGCCGGAAGCGGTTCGCGACGGGTTTAAGTTTAAATACTTAATTCCCTTTACGTAATTAATGTTTGGATCGAAGCTAAGATCTAGTTAGTAATATATTTTTTTAAATATTAAATGCACAAAATATAAAAAAATAATTGATATCTATAATAGCACTATACATTTAAAAACTTGGGTGTTTTGAAGGCTAAAGGTATTTTTAATTTTATCACTAATAATCAGTATCGCCACTAAAACTGCACAGCAAACGTTAACACACTACTACTTGTACCTGAAGGTAAGTGCAAATTGTACAATATATTACATACATACATAAACTCACGCCTTTTTCCCAGAAGGTGTAGGCAGTATGCTACCAGGATGCCCACATTTCACCTTGTATGTTCCGTCCCACGACGTGATATGGGGCGAGCCTATCGCCATATCAGGCACAAATTCCAGACTCCGGGCTGATAATGAATAGAAAAAACCAATTTAACTTTGCCCGACCCGGGATTCGAACCCGAGACCTCAGCTTCAGACAGTCAGCTTATTACAACGCCACAGCGTCGTAAACATATAAAATAGTCCACGACCAGTTCATTAAACTTTTTCATTCACAACTCAAGTCCATTGATGCTGGGGCATAAAAAAACATGGAAGCGGTCGCAGGATCGATTCCCAGGGATGTGGTCGGTGTCGATTACCACAACACTCTCTCACTTGTTAAGTAATAAGTAACATGGACGAAGTTATAGATAAGCTGTGTATAAATAAGATATAGTTTCAATGTTGATGGGAAGACAATGAACTAATTTGTGGGTTTAATTATTGCGTGGTAAAAATGTATTTAATGTTATGTGTATGTATCGACTGCCTCGGTGGCGTAATTGTACTGAACGACTAAAAAGCTGAGGTCTCGGGTTCGAATCCCGGTTCGGGCAAAGTGATATTGGGTTTTTCTATTCATAATCAGCCCGGAGTCAGGAATTTGTGCCCGATATGACGATGGGCTCGCCCCCTATCACATCATGAAAGGGAACATACATGGCGAAATGTGGGTGTCCCGGTGGCGCCTCTGCCTACCCCTTCTGGGATAATGGCGTGAGTATATGTATGTATATTTGTTTATGTATCGAAATCACAGGTACGGTCCGTTGGGATACACCGTAACTACATTTTATAGAAGTTTACGTTCTCACCCCTTCCATAAGTACTTGTATTACAGTGTTAAATATTTTTTCTATGTTTTATTTTATATTCAACGTTAGATACAAAAATGATAGTATATATTTAAGTTATCGTGTTATCTTTATTATTTCAATTGATTCTTGCATTACGATAATATTGTTTCATAATCCTTTGGATCGAAAATTTATCCATCCTAAATTTGGAAGCCAGAATTTCGTATTGAACTTTCATACCTAATTTTGATACCCTGGTTCTCCTACCATGACTAACCAAGAAGGGTCAATTTACCACTGTATCATTTAAAAATGCCGAAGTGTTCCCGTGTTTTTTATATCGGAATCGAAAGGGAAACTTAACAGCTGATTCCGGTAAAAAACCACTGCGTACGTGCGAGATTTATATATTATACATCTGCAGCGCTCTGGACACGAAGCTTAACTACAAGCCGGGTTTGATTCTTGGTTAATGATAAGTTATTGCACAAATATATTATACTACATTCATGGACTGACTGCCTCGGTGGCGTAGTTGTACGGTAAAATTGAAAAGCTGAGGTCTAGGGTTCGAGTCCCGATTCGGGCAAAGTAATATTGGATTTTTCTATTCATTATCAGCCCGGAGTCAGGAATTTGTGCCCGATATGGCGATAGGCTCGCCCCCTATCATATCGTGGGACGGAACATACAAGGCGAAATGTGGGTGTCCTGGTGGCGCCTGTGCCTACCCCTTCGGGGATAAAGGCGTGAGTTTATGTATGTATGTATGTACAAATTCTGTAGCGCTCTGGGCACAAAGCTTAACTACAAGCCAGGTTCGATCTTAATGATAAGATAGCTTAGCAATAACTATGTATTAATTGTTTATGTAAGTTTATTTTAAATAAAAAAAACACCGCCAATATCTAGAGGTATTATACCTGTACGAATGGTTGTCTGGAAGAGCTTTTATCGCTAAGGCCGGCAGTTTTTTTACCAAATATAAATTTTTCGTCTTTGTATTTTGTGTTGTGTTTTGTAATAAAGTGCTTTATTATCATTACTAAACATACTATATTATACAACAGTAATGTTTAGATTCCTAAGTTGGTAGAGAGATGTACCACCGGTGCCCACAGAGACAAATATAGCCGAATTTATTTTCTTCGCAAGATGCGATAGGAGGCGAACCTATGCCATGCTGGGCACGAAATCACATCCTGGGCAACACATATGAGATTTCTCAAACAGAAAATATCACAAAAACAAGAATGCCCGATCTGGCCAGCTAGCATTTGGCTGCCCCTAAAAATGACACACAAATTACAGGCAAAGGGACCTAATATATCAGTTATTATGAGACAAAAACAATAAGATTGCATAATTCCTAATATCACCCACAGTGGCTCAGATTGGGACACAAGATTTCAATCAAGGTATTTGTGCGCAAAAAGACACTCAACTGCCCAGATAATAAGATACAAAATTGACCAACTTCCATGAATCCATGAATCTACAGCATGTTTATAATTATTTACAAATAGACAAAATATCCATATTAAAGCCGCTGTAATTCGCATACTTTTCTATATTTTATGGAATAAGTACAGTAAAATAATTACAAACCAAAATAAAATATCATATTTATTGATAAAAATAATCTACGATACAAAATGAACTCAAGAACCCACATAATAAGACAAAGATTGCATAAACGCTAACATCATCACTATTAAAACACAATATTCCATAATCCTACAATCGAATTCTGCAAATATACACTTAACAGCCCAGATAATAAGACACAAAATACCTTAATTCTAATAACCCATAACTCCACTGCATGATTATTTACAAAACGACAAAATATCGACATGACAGCCGCTGTCATCCGGACATTCGGCCATCGCAGACAGAGCGCCGGAAAAAGTGTGAAACTTCGTCGTTTTTTCAACAGCACACAGACGTACAATAGTGAAGGTGTGTGCATGTATAAATGTCGGTGGCTGGGTGGTTGCAGTGAGAGCGGGTTCATAAGAGTAGCGATTTAGTGGGGTAGCGTTTTTGTATTTCAATTTGAAGTAATGTTTATGGGCCGTATTTGTTTATATGGCAGAGAATTTAAAGACTTTTATAACTTTTTTTTATTGTGATGAATGTTGAGACGAGCATGCCATTCAAGTGATGGTGAGCGATACGACCGCTCATGGACAGTAGTAAATCCAACATCACAATGAATTACAAAGCAATGCTTGGCATCCACTGCGCTCGCCAACCTGAGACGTAAGATGTTAAGTCTCATTATGTCCAGTAGTTACTCTGCTTACAATGTCTTTCAAACCGGAACACAACAGTGCATTTACACTGCTATTTGGGGGAGAAATAGATATTGCGGTGGTTCATATCCAGGCGGTCTCTCACATATGAGACACCTACCACCAGTAAATAACTGAGCCACTGAATTAATTATTGCATTTTATTTTCAACGAATATTATTGATGTGTTGCTTAGGTCACATCCAAACTAATAATGATGTGTGGACTTTCCAAATTCTTACGCGGATGGTTTTACCACTTACGTTTCATAGTGAGTGTGTTGAAAACTGTACGGGATTCAATATTAATTTGGAAGCAATCGGATTAACAACTTAAAGGTATAAAGAATTTGTTGATATTTTCGAAATATAATTTCAACTAAAATATTTCGTTTATATATTTACACATGCATTGTTTTCATGCATATATTAAGCATTTTATATTATATTTATTACTTAAATATTTTTATTATATGTGTATAATTTTAATGGAAACGTTGACCCAGGCGTCAAGAATTAATGTTTCCACCTATTTTATTCCATTATTATCCTCAAAAAGAGACTGTTAATTCTACCAACTACCTTGCAGAAATCACTTGCGAAATAATCTATTCATGTGTAATTTTTTTATATATTATCTAATCTAGAATTACACAATTTACTGACCTTAAAAATAAACTACGCTCCTCATAGCCCATAAGTCCACACTCATTTCAACAAATAACATTCATCATTTATAATTATTTCATTACATTTCACACCTCCCCGCTCTCACTCCGACCACACCCCACACCAACAAAACTACACTGAACCCGCCAAACTAATTTCACAGTGATTTAGTCAAGTGTTTTCAAACAAAAAAACAGTCCCATTCACTCGCCGGCACTCGGACACGCCGCGACCCCGGCCACGTGAAATAGTGAAATCCGATGAATGGGGTCCGACACGACACCAACAACTTGTTATTTTAATTTATACATACATAAACTCTCGCCTTTTTCCCAGAAGGTGTAGGCAGAGGTGCTACCAGGACACCCACATTTCGCCATGTATGTTCCGTCCCATGATGTGATAGGGGGCGGGCCTATCTCCATATCGGGCAAAAATTCCTGACTCCAAGCTGATAATGAATAGAAAAATTCAATATCACTTTGCCCGACCCGGGATTCGAACCCGAGACCTCAGCTTTGTAGTCGTACCGTACAACTGTAAACTGTTTTAATTTATAAGTCCATTTAATATTTATTATAATAAAATTTAATAAAACAAATTTATATTACGAAAAAATATACATAAAACATTCTTTTAATAGTCGGGCACGTATTCATAAAAAAATAAGATTAATAAGTTAGGGCAATCCTATTAAATTGGAACACAACAGTAATAAAGAAAGAAATTGCACGAATTGTAATTTTAATTTTAGAATTATGTATTTGATTATTAAAAACATTAATGAATAAGATTCTGTTTTAATATTTTTTTACTTAATGTTAGTGTCAATAATTATCAATTAAACTTTTCTTTTGTATTTTTGGTGTGACAATAATAACTTTTAGAATAATAATATATTGTTGTTTGAAAGCAATATAAATATTATTTGGTTGTATTGACAATTTATCTGTTTATTTTTCCTGGTGTTCTTTTAATTGTGATTGTAAATTATGTTGATTTTATAGATATTTTAATTAATTTCATAGTACATTTAATTTAAATATTAAAGTACAACTAAGTAGAATTGCTATTATTTTTTACGTTTATATGTATGTAATTAATCCGGTCTTCCCGATAAACATTATTATAAGGCTAATTTTACCAAATATTTTGCTATCGTAATAAGTTCCTTTACAATAAAATATATTTTAGCGCAATAATTTTGTGTTTGGCGTCTCTAATATCTTTATTAGAATTATTTTCATAAATCCAAGCTTCACACAATGCCTTATGATAAAGCATCAGAGATTGTATTCGTCAGTCCAATTCTTGCACTCTCATCAACCGTTTCACGCATTCCTGTCAATTCTGGCTGGTTTTTGTGTCATAGCATGTTATTGCATTCTAAGTTCTTACCGAGATCGAGAACGAAAGTGTTATGGGCATAATTGTGTTATTGAAAATACGAGTCAATGAACTTAGCCATACGGCTGTAATTTACATCAAATGTCTTCAGAACAATATTTTACAAAAGAGCATTGAAACTGATGACACAATAGATGTTGAATATGTATTCAATAGAAACAAAAAGAACCACAGTTTTAGATAGTGCAGACATACGGCCGCACTAAGAGACTTTTAAAGCCGGGTATCAAAATCGCGAGCCAATTTGAACGTTGCCGCGCGCGAGCCGTCTCGCTGTTGGTAAATGACGGTGCTCAACGGGTGCTCAGTGTGAGCCGCTCAGTTGCACGGGAAGCATTAGCATTGCCTCGTGCGCTCGCAACATAGAAGACAAAGGCGAACTTGTAATCTTATGTGTTGAAACCAACGTGGTTTTCTTCTCTTTTTTTATTAGTCTCGTGTTTTTTCTCATGATTTTACACAGGATGCAAGACGCTGTAAACGCAACTGAAGCGTTTCAGTCACAGAAACATAATAATCGTCAATATTCATTCATCTAGAATTTATTATAAGTTTATTGTGATTATTTAACATCCATCCAACAGACATAGAAATATAACAAATAAACATGATGTAATTCATAGATAGGTATTTCTGATTAGACTAACCCTTTTATAGCAATTTATGTGCAGGTAATAAGTGTCTTTTATAAAAATAAAATAAAAACGAATCGTTCAAATAAGATTCTATAGTTATAAGAAAGTACAAAAAATAGTTACAACAAGCCACCACGTACTTATAAATACACCTAATATTTGTTTATGAGGATAATGTTATTATCATTACTACATACTAATAATAAACACAGACAGACATAAGAATTAATCTAAACATATTTGTCACGCGAAAGGCGTGATCGGTAATGCAAATTCGTATTACATGGATTCTATTGTTGGAGCAAAAAATATCACAAGAATATTGTCGCTTGTTAGCTCATTTTAATTTGATTGAATTGGTCGAAAGTGAGAATTGTGTAACTGTGCTGAATTAGATTAAGATAAAACCTAGTTCGTCTGTTAGTGTAATGAATTTTTAGGGTTCCGTACAAAAAAGAAAGTACTGAATCTTAGTAGGATCACTTTGTTGTCTTTAAGAACTTTAGAAACCTATAGGGTTCTTCCCATGGACCTATTATCATGAAATTTGGCAAGAAGCTATGTTTCATGGAATAAATCTATTTTTTTTTATCTAACACTAGCAGTTGTACGATATGGTACAGAACTCTAGTTGCTTAATTCCAACTCGCTCTTCACGGTTTTTTCATTAAATGACCGTGTCTTCCTATTTATAGATCTTTTCTTTCAGTTACTAAGCAATCTAGTCAATCTAAATGTAGTCTAAAAGAAATTACCGAAAGCATCAAACCGAAAATTCACAACGTTTAAATTCTAATTTGTGTTATGATGTTTCTTTTAAATTTATTGGTGTTTAATAAAGTGTATTAAAATAAAATAATGTTTTAAATGGAGATAAGATTGGCTAACCAAATTATTGATTTGGTGACATAATCTTGATGATAATTGAAGTCACAGATAATTACACATATTGTAGCTCTCTCTCTACCCACAAGGAAGGTTAAGATAAGAAAAAGCCTGATTCCCAATAATGATTCTCATAATTAATAACTAATCGATGTATGATGCATCGTGTCGTAACAACCGGAAGGATGCCCATTTTTCTAGAGCTCTGTACCTTCTTTATAAAATTTGATACTTTTTAAATTAAACCTTCTTCGTTAACTTCAGAAGCTAAATGATCCACGTCCACGTACTTTTTGCATGCTAAGCCATTAAAAAGCTTTTCAACATAATCAACCGCTGATCAATTAACAATAGTTATAAACCCTTTCAATATTACAACAAAATTTATTTGCGCCTTGGCAAGCGTAATTTACGACGCCCTCCTGGTAGATGTTGGATGCGACAAGCCGAAGACAGGGTGAAATGGCGCATTTTTGAGGAGGCCTATGTCCAGCAGTGTACTAGTATAGGCTGATGATGATGATGATGATGATGATTTATTTAGATTTCGTTATGTCTCAATGTTCATTTCCTAGAATATAAGTGTTTTGGTCTTAGATGTACTGTTAACTAGCATTTTACTATAAATAAATTAATGAAATCCTTGTTTTCTTAATTACTATGTGTAACTTAACCATCTAAAACTTAGTAGGAATAGCAAAAGACTCACCGTCTCCACTTTGGTTGCTGCTGTGCGCGTGGTACTGTTCATCTGAAAAGTCGTACTCTGCGTCAGATAAGCACATCTGTTCTCGACATATAGATTCACAAATTAATTATTTTGCTCCTATATCCACCCAATGAGGTTCCACTGATGGGCGTGGGCCTTCCTGAAATTACCGGAATAGTCTAAAGAAAGCAGAACCATCAGTGCTACGGGAATTAAAGAATGTAATGACAACGTTAATGCAATTACAATTAGAGGTATCGAAAAAAATGAATGTTTCACTAAAAATTCCCCCAGTGTTCGAGCTACCTCTTAAACTCATTCGTTGTATACCGGATAATTGATGGTTCAACGTTTAATATCCTTGTTTTGCTATCATCAGATTGCATTAAGATATAATTTTTATAAGAGCCCAAAAATATTGTATTAATATATCCTAAAGGCAGGACTAGCGCAGAAAATTTAACCGAAAAGAGGCCACAAACCGAAAACCACGACTTCAGTCCATAAGGTGGATGAAATATCTATGAATTAAGAATGTTATAGCATGTCGCTAAAGGATAGCAATAGACTACCTGTTGCTTAAAAAGATGATGATAATCCTGTGAAAATACTTGTGGAAAGGCTTTGTCAGCAATTAACTTTCCTTGGCTAAATTTGGCGAAATATGATCATATCAATAATGAAGACTGGAGCACTCGCTTTATAAACAAATGAAAGGAAACTCACCTCCATTCCGATGGTCGTTGCTGATCAGCTCCTGGCTTTGCAGCGTTGGAGCATGGATCAGGACCTTCTGCTGAGGACTGTGAGGGTCCAGACCCTCAACCTCCAGCATCGGGGCGTGAGGCTCATAGGCATGGACGACCAGAGGCGGCGCGTGCAAATCCATGGTCACTGGCAGTCTGGCACGTAAGTCTATACACTTGGCACTTAGAACTAGGAGAATTGTAGGAGTATTTTGGTAATGTCTTCACTAGAAGTCACTGTATTGTCACATCGTTATTTGAGTGTGGGTGGGTTTGTTATCGGCATTTCTTGCGCACCTTCTGGCAGAGCTTTGTCATTTTGGTACCTGGAATAAAAGAAAAGTTGTTTAGGAATGGATTGGAAAATGTTCAAGTGACATACCATACATAATCGTCACGCCTGTATACCATAGGGGTAGGCAGAGACTATGGATCGCCACTTTGTTCGATCATGACATATTACTTTCGCTTCATCCACTTTCATCAATCTTTTCATGCATTGTTGATTTATTAAAATTACTTGCTATCGTATTTATTAGCTCACGCCTGTATTCCCATAAGTATATTCAGAAGAGCCATGACTTCGTTATTGAAAAAATAATTGCCATCCTTTTTTTCCCAATAAATATGTGATAAGGGGAGACTCTATCGCCAAGACAGACATAAATTCAAGTAATAGCATTCACGTGTAGTTCGTGTCAGATACTTCGATTTACAACAACAAGCAATTGAGCAATCTAATCAGGGAATCGAATCCAGGCTCTCACAGGTCACATGCTGCCATTCAACCAAGGAAACTCTAGATTTTCTAAGACGAGCGTAAATAAACAGTCAGACGAAAGTCTCTCTCTCTCTCTGTGGTCGGTCCCTCATGTCTGAGGATCGTGGGCAGCATCATGGTTGCATCTGGAGCGGATGATCTGCCTCCACCGGTTTCTGTCCAGCGCGTCTCTTATGGCTGTGTAGAATTTTGCGGACGAAGAGGTTTGGTCAGTCCATCTTGTTGGTGTCCGCCAATATGTAGATCCAACTTAATACCAATGTCTTATCTCGTGGGCATTTTTGCTGAACATGCGTCTCAAAAATTCTAATGACCTGTTGAGAGCAGTCATCCAGACATTTCCTTTAAAAGGTCATGCATCCTTTAATAGTCCTGTCCCGTTATGGATGAAAGACCACAATCCTTTTGTTTATCAATCTACTCTTTCCCAACTATCAACTTTAAAATATATCAGAATTCTGCCCTCCTAAATAGAAACATACTCGTACTGGTTATAAATCAAAGCAGGCTTCCGTTTAGCAAATAAAATGTATATGTTAACGAAGCCTGGCCACGGGTTCGCGCGGTCGGCTATTGTTCTGTGCCGTGAATGTACGTCGCGGTACGGATATGGGAAAATCAAATTATTCGTAGAAATCTGATATAGTGGTTAGTGTTTTTTGGAGGATTTTGTAGTGTATTTTTCGTATAATATCTGAATCACAACGCTGACTTATAAATATTTTCAGATATTCTTACGAAATCGTAATGATGCTTCATAATGTAAATCCATGGTTATCTGTGGGAATGGTCTATTTCTATAATACATTTTTTTTAAGTCTCCATAGCGATTTTGGCAAGTAACGCAACGTTCCGGGATTATTCTTGTCTCAATTCATCAAAGGCATTGTATAATAACGGACAGTAACAAATGTACTATTAACAACTATACTGTCTTCAGAAATCACTCAAAAAACTAATACAGCAACAAAACTATTCTTTCCTGCGGTTTTCTACGAGACAACATCACTACCTTGGTCAAAATTTTACTAACACGGTCTATTAGCTTCGCCTGTATGTATGTATGTATGTATGTATGTATGTATGTATGTATGAATGTATGTACATGTATGTATGTATGTATGTATGTATGTATGTATGTATGTATGTATGTATGTATGTATGTATGTATGTATGTGTATGTATGTATGTATGTATGTATGTAAGTAAGTAACGGAACATTTGAAGTCAATTATCAAGCACCTCATTATTATTTAGCTTCGACTTTCCAAGTATTTCATTGTTAAGAAGCTTCAACAACTTACTGCAAACATGACCACTCTACTAAAATATAATCCAGGAATAAACCCAATTCTTTGCGAAAACCATGTCCATAAATGCGAATTTCGTACTCCAGGGCAGAGTCCCGAGTTGCTTCTCATAGCGTCCGCTCGCAAAGGCTTTTGTTCTATCTAACAAATGTTTTCAATGCATTTGTTACACCGCATTTTTGTATACAATTTTAATGTAAAGGATTCGCAAATATTATTTTACTCATTATTTTATGAATAAAAGGCTAGTTGTCAGGGTATCTGATTGTAAAAATAGGCAAATCTATTAAAATGTACTGTATCATTTGGCATCCATATATGTTATGAAGCACACATTCCTTGTAATTGTATCATAAATTAAGAATTATAATCTATACAAGTTGCGCATAATTTAGAGAAATATTTAAACAACAATATTGACGAAAACAAATATTTATTATTTTAACCAAGAAAACTTACAACAATTCATATGATAAACTTAATTATTTTTGTCTACGAGACATTTAGAATCACTTTATACAACAATACTCAAAAAAATTCCCAACAAAAAAAATATTGCCATATTTTTTTTTCATCTCTAAATAATAAAAACTTTCTGAAAAGTCCTTTTTATACCATAAATATTTTCCTATAACATATTCTAAATCCTCAATCCAAGTTTATTTCAAACATGTGTAGCCACAAAAAGGTTGTCCGCGCGGCAAGGTTGTGGGAACCTCACACAATGGGCGCGCGCACACGGACGCCGCCGTCGAGATACGTCTGAGGATGACGTTCGGTTCCCGACGCGGTAATTGTACCGTCTGGCTGGGCGTTGATGGCACTGTAAAACTCAGGTAATGGAGGCAAAAATATTTTCTTGTGTGATTTAAAGTGAGATAACGTTTTGTGTTTTTCAAAAATTGAATGTATGTGCTGTAAGTTTTTTTTAAATTTTATTAAGTGCTTTTCTTGTTTACTCTTCAGCTTTCAGTATAAAAGACTTAACAATACAATTTCTGTGTATTAGCCACATTATGTTTCATTGCTGGAAATCTGCCTCCACGAGTAAGTCTTAAGCCCTTGCGCTCTCCTAGTACATGGTTTTTTAATTTGAATTTCATGCACTAAATTCTTATAGAATAGTCAATGTAATATAATGTTCCCCTGACGGTTAAATAACACATAGCATCAATTAATAAACTAGACTCCAAAATGTAACAAGTATGAGAAATAACCGCAAACTCCGACTTGACTTTAATAGTAAATTCTACTCCGCAAAAACCTATGAATCACTCTAATTGACATAAACAATGCTACTTTTTTAATTTATCCTTTTGTTAAACAGGTTATATCTGTATTCAGTATCAGTATCGCCGGATATATTCCGACGTGATCTTCTCTTGTGTATCCTTTCCCACGGTCCATACATCAGTGTATTTGTTAAAGCTTCATATAATTAAATAATTTAACTAAATTTCATTGTGTCGAGTTAATTGACCTGTTTGGCTGCTGGGTCCTTTGACAGATTTATTTATTTATTTAAATCTTTATTGTACACAGTAAAATAACATACAGGAATAGAAAAAAAAAACAGTACAAATGGCGGTCTTATCGCATAAAGCAATGTCTTACAGACAACCATGGGGTGGATTTAAAAGATATTTAGTAAATTAAAAAGATGGCAATATTAGTGTATGTCAGATGTAAAGCCTGGACTAGCCCATATGCACACCGCAGTAATTTCAATACGCCAGAATCAATAGCACGCCAAGAACTGACGCCGAACACTGAAAATCGGCGAGGCCCTTAGAGACATACATAACTCACGCTTTTATCACAAAAGGGATAGGCACAGGCGCCACCAGGACACCCACATTTCGTCTTGTATGTTCCGTCCCAGGATGTGATAGGGGGCGAGCCTATCGCCATATCGAGCACAAATACTCCAGACTGGTAATAAAAATAAAAATCATGATTTTTCAACAACTAAAATTTTTAGCCAGCATGACTATAGAACTTTAAATAAGCGTTATGCAATTTGGGTAACATTAGTGGGACCTCTTTTATCCCTGAAGCATATTTTAGTCAGTTTTTTTTTAATAAAAGGGAGGTGTAAGTACAATATACGATATTCTCAGGGCTGTCAACGTGTAAAACGTATCTGATTTGTATGATTAGTTGATAGTTATCCCGAGCTAATGACCGCAAACGGAGCTCCCGTGGGAACGTCGTTAGCGCCTCCTCTGAGGTTAAAATAAAATGTAATTTGACTGTAGTTTAGTGGGTGACGAGGTTCTGTTCGGTTTGCTGTTTTCTATTTTTGTGTGTCTGTAAACAAAGCCAGGTGGTAGTTTTAGGGACTACAGACACAATGCAACTAAAAATTTTTGGAACAGCGTTTTTGTTTTACCTTACCTCGCAAAATAATAATGTACACCCTTCTATTTTTGATGAAGCACTGGTACGCAAGGGTTAAAGTTATTATGATAGCAAAATCTCTGTATTTACCACCCAAATACGACAGCAGTTTTCGGCAGCAGTCTTGATATACTCTGCATATCGCTTCTTAGAAATTCAATTAAATAAATAGAGTAATGAGGCTTACACAAACACATGAACAACTCGTTGACGTCGCTTATCAGTTCAATGAATGAACCGGCAGTAACTACCGCGATAACTTCAGTAAATAGTTTAAGGTTAGTTTAACTTACGTAATGTTATGGGAACGGCGGAATGTTTTAGGAAAAGCGAAAGCACTTTGATGTAAATCTACAAAGTCAAAACGTGTCAAGTCAAGTCATGAAAAGGCGTTTGTTCGATCAGTTGTAATATTTGTATTAATAATATTTACGTCGGTCTATATTTTAGGACTGAAAATTCTTCTGCAGTTTTTGAAAGCAATGACAGAAGATATTTAAATTCATTAGACTAGCCTATGTAGAGCTCAAATTTATAAGCAAAGAGGTCTTGACAAATGTCGACTTAATATCCACAACTGAGACCAAATGAGTAGAATTTCTTGTGCTAGAATTAGTATAACACCATTTAGCTAACTTAATTTTTACACCCAATACTGCATCACTCGGTAGTTTGTTAAACACTTTGGTTTGGTAAGAACAAAGGTAGTTCACAGGATTTTTTTCGATTTCTCGCCACTCATTTTCTTCATTTAAATTAGAAAGAAAGACAGAAAGAAAAGCAGTTTTATTGGTCACAACCACACACAATGAATACAAAACACAGTACACACACATGCAAAACAAATATTACTAAAAAAAAAGACTTAAAAAAGTGAAAAGAAAAAGGAGGTAGTATGCACGTCGTGGCTGTGACAAGTAGGTGATCAAATTACACTTTTGGGAATGTGAAAATAATCTTTGCCAGGAAGAAAACGAAAATCTGGATCTGCGTGTATTAAGATAAGAAATTAATGAAAGTTGATGAAGTGAAATAGGTATGGACCGTAGCACTTGGTGCTCATTAGTCTCTGTCTACCCCAATGCATATAGGCGTGAGTTTATAAACGTCTTTGTCAGGATAAAGATGAGTAAGACCCCCCCCCCCTCCCCCGGGTCGCGTGCCCAAGTCTCCACCCACGTATTGTTCGGATTTGGCGATAACGCGACCTTGACTGACTCAGTTCTCGGACGAGTTTTGGAAGTATTCGTACGCGTGGTAGTATGGTGACCATCATTTTCATAGTATTTTTTCAATTATATTAATTGTAAAAAAAATTGCGGACAAACAAGCATTCGTACAAACGGAACGGATACGGAACCTCCTCTTTTGTGAAATATTTGTCGGAATGAAAGGATAATTTTGAATCATCACAGATAATATTTTGACTCTTATAAATGTCCATCCAAGAACGCGTTTTCTCTATGAGAGAATGCATAAGGAATATGTCTTCAGGATACCTATTTATTTAAGAAATGTCCACGAGAATTTCACAGGTGCATATGTAACATTTTATATTACGGCCTAAGCCATCTCAATCGGAGTGGTTCATGGACTACAGTGAAAAGTATATTAGCATGTAGACGTGGCGCAGTTGGTTAGACGCCGGCTGTGAAACGAGAGGCCGCGGGTTCGATCCCCGCACCAAGAGAAATGTTTGTGCGGTCCACAAATATTTCTTTCGGGTCTGGGTGATTGTGAGACCAAAAAGTCTCTCGTAGTTCTGATACCTGCGACACAAGACTCGATCTTAGTGTGGGGTCAGGACTATGTATGTGACTGTTGGGTGTATTTATTTATTTAGTTGAAGCCTAGTAGACTTTTTCGTGTTCTCTAAATGATTGTCACTTCATATAATTAAATCCATTGTTGAGTCGAGTCCGCGTTTATCACTACGGTTCAATGTCGATGTTTTTGCCACCGCGCTAATATACATGTAACGCGACATTTCGGAGGCGCCATGTTGGATTCTAAACTATGAATTATAAACTATTTTTCAACAGATAATTTAAAACTTTACGTGGATTTGATCTTAATGGGAATTGAAAGTTCGTTGGTTCGATCACAAGTTAAGCAGTTTCTTTTTATTTATCTCATTGTACTTAGTTAAAAAACATGAAAGATATTCAAAGCTTCATCCTTAAAAAATACACTTAATAGTCAAAACACATATTGTGGGGACAATAATCAAGTCTTGTGACGTAAGCATAGCAGAAATTACAAGAAACTTTTTAATCTAACCAACACCGAGACCCGAAATAAATATATGGATTTCACAATCAGCTCTCTCCGTGCTTGTACCAATTACGCTGCCTTGGCCAAATATTTGATACAATTTAGAAAAAAACTAATATTATTTAAAAATCGAATCATAAACCAATTACATTAGTAATCAACAGGCCAAATATTTGACACAATTTAAAATAAAAACGAATATTATTTAAAAATCGAATCGCCATAAACAGTAACAACAGTACAGCCTGCAAAGAGAAATTCCACATTTAAAAATTTCTATAAAGCAGGGTATTTCACAACGCCCCAACTATCGGAGCGCGTCGGATGGTAATGTTAAAAATGAGTTATTTTGTAAACAATGGCAATTTTCCGCTAGATTTGCCACCGTACCCTGCGTAAGCGCAGGTCCACTTCCGTAATTGGAACTACCCTTTGATACTAGGGGTTTTATAATGAATTCCGTTTTGTTGAAAGACTTGAAGAGAAAAACATAGATAGTACGTTATTTATTTGTTGGTAAAAACTTTATATAGACAAATATACTTGTTTTTACAAAGATGAGTAAAATGAATGATAGATAAAATAAATCGTTATTGGATGGAAGGCATTCTGTATAAAGGAAGATTAGAGGTAAAATAGATAGAGAAGGAATGGTGTATGAATGCGGAAGAATTGTCTAAGGAATAATAGATATAACACATTACAAGACGATAAAAATACAATAATCTATTTTATTATCCCCATAAAAAATGTTGATAAATTAAAAGATAAATACATAATCTACAAAATTCTCACGAAAAAGTCACTTTAAATTCGAATTTCATTCGACCAGAACCATTGGTAACCTTAAGCATATTAAAAATTATAATTGGCCTGAACTACCCCATTCAAATGAGCAAATATTCACAGGTTAACCCTCGCATTCCGACGGTCGTTCCCACCCCCGTTGCGTGCGTTACGACAATTGCATTACAATTAATGAAGGGTTGACACTTAGCTCCAATGTTAATTCGAAAATTACATATATCCGTTTGACTTGTTGATTAATTAGGTTTAGATAAGTATCTTATACACCGAAATAGAGTAATAGAATGGAGTGGATTTAATTTTTAGAATGTTTTTTGTAGATTGCAACACTAATATCCTCCGAGGCGCAGTTGGTTAGACGCCGGCTGTGAAACGAGAGGCCGCGGGTTCGATCCCCGCACCGAGACAAATGTTTGTGTGATCCACAGGTATTTGTTTCGGGTCTGGGTGTTTGTGAGACCGAAAATTTCTCGTAGTTCCTGATACTCACGACACAAGACTTGATCTAAGTGTGGGTGTCAGGACTATGTATGTGACTTTTGCGTGTATTAATAACTTACTCGTTAAACTGAACAAACTGTATGCAAGCTTTTATGATGAAAGAAGTTCTTTGTATCGGCCCGGAAAACCTGAGTACACAGCGGTTGAGGATCCGTCATAGTGGGCCAATTAAGATGTCAGCCCAATGACCACAATTCGCTTGATGGTAATAGATTGTCCAAATAAGGTATCTACCTGTTAAAATGGCTACCTCTATTGGGTCGATACAATACTCATATTGTATTGAAATATGAACCCCAAACGCGACACTTATACATAAATACGTGGGTCATGATGACTGGTCTTTAACCACTGTGTTTTTTTTTTTATTGCAATAAATGGCGAGACGAGCATGCCATTCGCCTGATGGTAAGCGATACGACCGCTCATGGACAGTAGCAAAACCAAACAACACCATGAGTTACAAGGCAATGCTTGGAATTCCACTGCGCTCGCCATCCTGAGACATAAGTCTCAATATGTCCTGTAGTTACTCTGGCTACAATAATGAGTCCGGCGGTCGCATCTTTTAAAAATCATCTTTATGTAACATTTAATGATGCCAAGTTTACGTACATTCCTAGTTCATGAGCGATAAATTCACTTTTTACCCTAACTATGGAAATAACCTACAAATTTTAAAAAGACAATGTAAGCGCCAGTTCACACGGGCGTTCTCACGAGGCAATGTCTAGGCCGAGCCGTGTGAACCCGCTTTATGTAACATTATGTCATGCCAGTGGATACGAAAGGAAAATGCTCTCGCTGCCATAGTTAGGAGACCCAGACAACTGCTGAGAGAACGCAAACAATTGATTAACAGAACTGTATTGAAATAAAACTATTTTTACACACCCGCCCCGCCCCGTGACCACGAAAGCTGTAATCTAAACGTCGGGAAGTTAAAAATGTAAAAATCAAACCGAATCCGCGATACAATCGGAAAAAATAGTTTTATTTCAATGTGTAACATTCGCGTAAATCTAAGAAGCCATTAAGAGCACTGTTGGTACGTCTCTTAAGGACAGTCATTTGTCTTTGATCCGCAAAGAAATTAACCGGAAGGAAAATAGGAAGAGCTAAAAATGCAGACTTTAAATCTACTTCACTAGTTTATAGACCTTCGAGATTGATTTCGTTGCGAGTTAAAGACAAGATAGACATTCCCGGAGACTCGCTGAGCTTCAATGCTCAGTGTCATTAAAATTCGTGTCACTGTTGATCCTGGCTAGTCGTCGATTATTTTTATTTAAATTTGTTATTCCTTTGTTTCCACAATTAATAGTAACTGTAACATACCGTCTCAATCGTACTCTCGATTGTAGAGGAGGCTCGTGCTCTGCAGGGACGTATATGGGCTGATACAGGTAACATACACTCCGATGTCCTTACCCTTATATTTACTATGGCCTATCCCCTCACAATCGTTCTCTCGATTATAGGCGATGATTACGGGCTGATACAGTACAGAAAGCCTCTTCATAACACCCAGCACAGTAAAATAACTGCCTCGGTGGCGTAGTTGTATTACGGTATGGTTACAAAGCTGAGGTCTCGGGTTCGAGTCCCGGGTCGGGCAAAGTGATATTGGATTTTTCTATTCATTATCAGCCCGGAGTTAGGAATTTGTGCCCGATTTGGTGATAGGCTCGCCTCCTATCACATCGTGGGACGGAACATACAAGTCGAAATGTGGGTGTCCTGGTAGCGCCTGTGTCTACCCCTTCGGGGATAACGGCGTGAGTTTATGTATGTATTCCAGTAAAATACAGGCGCGAACACAATGATATATTTAGAATAATATAATGTGATGAAAAATACAGTCAAAACCTGTTTGGTACTGCGTACTACAATTTACATTGGTGCTGTATTAATGTTTAGGAAAGGCGTTTCAAGGTCTTTCTGCTGATATTCTAACTGACTTGATGTTCCTAGTATTACACTTTTATTACGTGTTTCTTTCTGTTATATTTCTTTGTTGGTCTCGTGGCACGTGGGTTGGGTGTAGTGATGTCTTAGGTTCGAATCTCAGATCGAACAATATAAGTCGGTGAGATTTTAGATTTGTGATAAACAACGCATCTAGGGATAGTCCTATTTGCGATGTTTTGAAAGAATATATAAGAATAAGACTATCCCAAGCAACTCCTATGCGATTTCAAAAATCGAAAAACTTACCGACTTATATGGCTCTATCTGAGATTCGAACCCAAGACCTCACTAGTGGTACGAGTTGTATCTATATCTTCCTCTTTAACATAAAATATAACAGCTTTTTTACAATTACCATCCTATGTTATTCAAAAAACTATTACAGACGAAACCTTTACACTTGTAAGACATTTATTTATACTCGCCTTAAGAAAGATAATTCATTCTATTGCATAAAACAGGAAAACTTGGCTAAAACACGAGACATCTAGTATTAGATCTCCGCACTGTAATAAATGTTTGTGGGATCCAAATTTTTTTTCAATTTTCTGATATATGAACTCACGCCATTTTCCTAGAAGAGTTTGGCAGGGGTTCCCCTGCCATATCGGGCACAAATTCCTAACTCCGGGTTGATAATGAATTCAAAATCCAATATCATTCGCGACCCGGTATTCGAACCCGAGACCTCAGCTTTGCAATCATACCGCAGTACAACTGCGCTACCGAGGCAATCACGAGGTATTTTCTGATACCCACGACATAACTCGTACATATCGTACTTTGACCTTAAGGACGATGTGATATGTTAGTTTTATTTATTGGACAAGCTCTCTCTCTCTCTTCAGCTACAGAAGCCCACTGCTGGACATAGGCCTCCCCCCTGGGTCTCCACATACACCTAAAGACAAGCTAAGTTTTCATATTTGTGGAAGTAGTTAACGACAATCACACATGTGTATAGACGTTTTTGCACCTTATAATTAACCAATCATAGTTAGCTTTTTGCCTGTCTATTGTATTACAAAGAGACGAATACTCGTTGACTATTCAGATGGGTTGTGATGTGGGTGAAGTCGGTTCAAAGTCTAGGATATTTTAAGCATTATAATTCCAAAAACTCTTTGTGGTCTTGATGGAACATGTAAACGGGAAATTTTTAAAAGCATAATATAATGTACTTATTTAACAATGATATAATAATTTATTCAATTTGTAAGACATGAGGGTTTGTTTTAAAAATGTATTACATACATAAACTTACGCCTTTATCCCAGAAGGGGTAGGCGGAGGCGCCTCCAGGACACTCACATTTCGCCTTGTATGTTCCGTCCCATGATAGGGGGCGAGCCTATCGCCATATCGGGTACAAATTCCTGAATCCGGACTCATTATAATGAATAAAAAAACCCAATATCACTTTGCCCGACCCGAGATTCGACCCGAGACCTCAGATATGTATTCGTACCGTAGTACAACTATGCCACCGAAGCAGTCAGTGGATTAAATTATTTTATCAAAAACGCTCAAAGCACCTCACATCTTAGCCACCAGAAAACGGTTACAAAAATCACTTATCTATAATCTCATAAAAACAACAGACCTGTCGCGGGGTGGACTACCCTAAGGTCATTATACCCACCTGCGACGGGGGGTGAGGGAGACGGGGGAGGGGGTGACACCTGACGTAACGGAATCTTGCGCACGCGCCGCCGCCGCGCGCCAAAAGCCGTTAGGGGTGGCGGTTATCGTAGATTGAGTATGGATTTTTAGATTAAGTTATTTTTATGATTATTTATAAATTGGTGTCAGAAAATTATGTTCTCTGTTTTGTTAATAAGTTAAAAAATGTGATGACTGTGTTATAGTTTATTTGGAAATATATTGTTATACACAGATAAAGCTTCAACAGCAATCAAGCTGGTGAAAAAAAATATAATGCAACGGTAAATACAACGGTAATTTAAATCTTCAATTGTTTTAGTTGTTATTAATATTTGTCCCAAGATATGATAGCTAGTCTATTGCTATGCCGTATTCAAATTACAGTTTGGCAATTTATACAAGTTTTCTCAAACCAAAATAACATGTCTAGTTCCCAACCTAGGATTCAAGTCTAGGCCCAAAGTTCACAATCCGCTAGGGTCTAGACCAATGAACCGTACTAATAAGAATAATTCACACATTACTGTTAAAATATATATGCAAATTAGATTCCCACGAACACACCTGTTTCAACAGTCGATAATTTAAATTTCAAATGAGTGGCAGCCCTGCCTGGGGTGATGCACAAAAAAACTATTATTCTAATTGCATGTTATTGGATTGGCGGCTAGATTATCGGGGTATAGCGAAGTTGGTGACAAGGTGTGGGTAGTCGGTTCGAATTTGAGAGTTTTGTTAGGCTTTTTGTATATTGATGTGGTTTGTATGACTGGTGGTAGGTCTCATATGTGAGAGGCCGCCAGGGTAGGTACCACCGCAATGTCCATTTCTCCCGCCACACAGCAGTGTAAATGCACTGTTGTGATCCGGATTGAAGGACATTGTAGCCAGAGTAACTACTGGACATATTGAGACTTAACATCTTATGTCTCAGGACGGCGAGCGCAGTGGAATGCCAAGCATTGCTTTGTAATTCATGGTGTTTTTGGTTTTGCTACTGTCCATGAGCGGTCGTATCACTTACCATCAGGCGAATGGCAAGCTCGTCCCGCCATTTATTATATTATTGTATGTATTATATTATTATCCATTAACAATAAATATTATATCATCTAATCCCAACGGTTTTTAAATAACATGTGGAGCTTACAAAAGCTCTAATAAAGCATAAATACTTTCGACATTTTCTATTATTATCGTTACAACACATGTTTCCTATTTTTTTTTCTAAACCGGCACGTGGATACAAATTATACAGCGTGATCTCATTTCCTGCGATGACATTGATATGGTAATTTTTTACACATCCTGTATTCAAAGATTGTCAGACAGTTGGGCGACCGTTTTGAATGCAACGATCTAGATTTTGAAAATTTAGATAAAATCCTCTCCTTTTTGATCCGTTTACCCATTTTGGCCGTGAAGTATAAGGTTCAAACATCGATTCCCAGGGAAGGCAATTATTTAATTAGAGGGTTTCGGCTTAGAAAACCTTATTTACAAGACTAGAAATGGCGCCATGGTGATAAGGACACCTATACAAAAGTTCAGCGCACTTTGATTTGCATTAGTTATGCTTTTGCTAACAACGTTTGGATTATAAGGGTAAAAAATAATTTTAAAAAGCAATGTCTATGTTAGGAATAGAACCCACAACACAGTGATCCTATTAGACATACATATCAGGTATAAACGATTTTCTAACTCTTTGTAAGCCATAACTTAGACATCACCTGTCAATCGTCAACGTACTTCAATAATTTGTCAAGTTAATTAGTATTAAAAAAATCTAGACAAAAACATCAGGAACCAGAACTTCCTTATAGTGTTTTGAATAGACAAAAACATAAATTGTAATTAAAGCAAAAATATACCTTATTGCAATTACATAAGACCTATAATAGAATAGGGGAATAATAAAAACAGTTTTGTTCACTAACAGCTGATTAGCGACGTGAGATAGGGAGAAATAGTACGACAAGTGTTCTTTGTGAAAACGTGCAACTACGTAACGGTTTTTATTTAATTATTTTTATAATACTGAGCAATAGTTTATTAAATAGTGGAAATGGAGTGAAAATCCAGAGGCTGGAGAGTGGAACCATCAGCACATATCTCAGATTTTTCAAATTGATGGGTGTATTCGAAATTAATTATAAATCAATTTAACAGTAAAATATAATATCAGAAAATCTACATACTTAAACGAACTTTACAAGACCTATAGCCCCCATAAATATGGACGGTTATTCACGGATTTGCCGTTCTTATTTATTTATGTATAATAAGTTTATAATGGGTTCAATTACAACCATTTTTTTACATATTTGTCCATTTTCTTATCATCGACTTAGTTATTTTATACTGATTTTAAAAAGTAAAATATTCTTGTACCTTTTTAATGTGTAATGACAAACAATTACGTATTATTCAATTAACAACTCCGTTGACAGCCGTTGATCGCGTGCACGGTTGCCCTACTGTCTCTCCCCTCGTGGGGGTTGCTAAGAACATTTTCTTGTAAGGGATGGTTTTTATAACGCCACCCTACACCTGTTGAGTTTAATGAACCTTGGACCGCCAGGTCGTAACCCTTGGTGGAACGATTTGACATAGGTTAACAAACTTAGGACTTGTACCGCAACGGGTAATAAGCGTCTGTGGCGTGGTTGGTTACGACGCTTGTTATGAAATGAGAGGACGTGGGTTCGATGCTCGCATGGAGATTTAGTGTGACCCACAAGTATTTTTTGTAATTCTGGGTGTAGCACGAAAAGTGATTCAAAATTTATGTTAAACACGCAAGATATATTATAACTTGTTTCTTAATGTGGGATAAGGGCTATGTAGATGAAAAACAATTATTTCAAGTCAAGTCCAAGGCTTATATCGAAAAAGTACGCCCTTGGTCAATTTTTGGTTGAAACCGTTAACTGAAGCTCGGGGGAAGTTTAGTTTTAGTTTTACTAAAATAAATAAAACCATTTATAACGACCATGCCGCCGAAAATATTGCAACTAATTGTTATAATTATTACTGTCAAATGGTATTCTAATTTAGATTAAACCAGTTTAATAATCACATAGAGAAACGTTTAATCCAGTCCTAGCTACTCAATAAAGATGATAGTGCACTGCCTTAGGCCTGAGCGGATCTAGACCTCAGCCTAGATAGCCTAGATTATTAGGTACTGGACTAACACTGACTGCGGGCGAAAACTTTCTTTTGTTATAGTTAAGGTTCAGACAGTAAAATATCAAATATTCATTTAACTGATTAAAATTTTTAGATATGGTTTCTGTCTTGTCCTCGTGGCGTTCAGTGGGTGACGAAACCGGTATAGAAATTAGAGATCGCACGTCCAAATCCTAGATCAAAAGAAATGTTGTAGCGGGTATGTTGGTAATAGATAAGTTTAAATTTTCTGTAAAGCGCATTCGTTTTAAATCAGGCGGTAGTGGGTTTCGTGCCTAGGTTGGGCACTTTACTTTGTGAAAGGTATTAAATCAATGCTTAATTGGAAACAACAACCCCATGAGTTCAATGGGTAAAAGAAAATAATCACAATACGTAAATTATTCTTACTTACATCACAGCAATGTTATTTGTAAGAATACAAAATAGTATTTAATAATTCGAATTCGCATTCATTATTAAGTAAACCTCTATACAATTCTTAGTAAAAAGTTATCGCCATAAAATACATTGATGCTTCATAAAATCATTAATTTATTTATGTACCAATTAAAAATAACGTTTTCTTACTCGCCATAAATTGCGGTCATCGTAACCAGCTGTTTACTATTGGTATGGGGGAATCGAGGATTCAAAACGACATTATTACAAAATAGTGTTAATAAACCGTTAGAACGCTAGTTTGAAGTCGCGGCGAATATTTTTCGGAAGAAATTAACGCTTGTTTTAAGAGTCTACATTTATATGGATGGAGAACAATTCTATATCAGCCCATATACGTCCCACTGCAGGGCACGGGCCTACTCTACAATCGAGAGATTCGATTGAGAGTGGTTAGGCCATATAGTCCACCACGCTGGCCTAGTGCGGGTTGGCGGACTTACGTACCGTAGAAATTCTTTAAAATCGCTACGGTATGCAGGTTTCCTCACGATGTTTTCCTTCACCGTTAAAGTGCGTGGTGATTGACTATCAATACACACATAACTCCGAAAAGTCAGAGGTGTGCCCTGGGATTTGAACCCGCGACCACCGTGACCATGTAGGCAGCCGCGTCTGGTCCGTTACCGACAGGCCACCACGCACTATGAACAATTAAGTAATTTTTTTTTGTAGTCTATAATAAGTCTACTGAGCAAAGGCCTCCTCTTTTCCTCCATTCAACCCTGTCCTCTGCGAGCTCTTGCCGTTTTGGCTCGAATGCATCAAACTCGTCTTTCCTTTTCGGTCATCCGCCATTTCTCCGGCCGTTTAGTTAAATATCAGTTAGTTTTTCTTCAGAGCTCTGAATTTGAATACACTATTACCAAACGTTAAATTGTGAAATATTTAAACAAAGAACTCTGAATGTCTGCATCTTAAGAAGCAATACAAAACACCAGTATTACTAAATAACTGTCCGCTGATTACATAAATAAGTCGACCGTCTTCGCTATTGAAACAGCGGTAATATTGTGTCGCGCTTAGTAACAGATAACTTTGGATATTGAAAAAGGGCTTTTAAAGTAATTTAAATATTTGATGTAAATAGTAGATTAATAGCCAAATTTAATAATTCAAGTCGTTTGAAAAAAACAAAATATTTGATAACTAAAATACGTTTTCAAACAGTCTATGAATGGGCCCGTAAATAATGTATCTACCAAAAAGACTACTAACTTTTGCTTTGATTAATCATTGATCCTGGCTAACATGAGTAACATGCAATTCTGCCTTTAGAAAAAATCATTTTTCGTATAGAAAACTTCCAGCAAACTTGGAAATCAAATCTAGAATTTTTTTACCCCCACAATAAAGTCATTAAAGTGACTCATCCCCAATTCAACACACCAACGGTAACATGAATGTACAATAAAAATAGCGCAATAGAACAAATCAGTGAGATGGTCGGCGCAGGTGGCCATCGACCGCAACCGCTTCCTGGGAAGATGACCTTCGCAGGACCCACTCTGGGGTTAATATTGACTTACCAGATACTAGAGAGACAAGTCAAGATTACTTTTATATTTAAGGTTAAAATCCGAATGAATAAAGGTTTGGATTCTGTGCAATTTCCGATGGATTATTCTGTAATAATACGTGATAAACGTAGACTGCCTCAGTGGCGTAGTTGTACTACGGCACGATTACAAAGCTGAGGTCTCGGGTTTGAATCCCGGGTCAGGAAAAGTGATATTGAGTTTTTCTATTCATTTTCAGTCCGGAGTCAGGAATTTGTGCCCGATTTGTAGATAGGCTCCCCTATCACATTATGGGACGGAACATACAAGGCGAAACTTCTGCCTTACCCCTTCGGGAAAAAGGCGTGAGTTTATGTATGTATGTACTTAATTAATAATAATGTGTAATGGTAATGTTTATGCCGTTGGTACATTATACTGTCAATATAAATGAGCTGTGAGCTGTGAAGTCTTAGGTTGATGCTCCAAAGCGGGCCGTCCAAATTGTGTGAGTTTTTTGGTTTTAATACACATTTTTTCAGTAACACCCATAGTCTTAACTCGGATAAGAAATAAGTTTGTGTGACAGAATAGAAAATATGTTTTTTTTTTTTACTCAAACCAGACACTATCATTTTTGAGTCAGTGCCCGATGATTGCGACTATTAACATAGTACAAATCCATCTACCCGCCTTCAAAGAAGTCGTGATGATAGAAATCATTCACCGCGGGTGGCAAGCGGACAAAATGACGGGTTAACAATATTCCTATAAGTATTTTGTTTTTCAAATGATTTTTTGCTAATAAAATCATTAACCATCGAAATCGAAATTCAATATTGCATTTTCTAGCTCGGAGCAGTAGCCGCTATTAAATAGTGTTGTTGGTGGACTATCGATAATCGTTGGAATTTAAATCGATTTGTTTTTATCGTAACCGTTTATAAAGAATTAGTGACGTCCCAGTACCATTAATAATTATAAGAACGTTATACAATTATATTAATTTCAATATTAACAATTTTAAGTTTTATTTCATTAGTGAATAGTTCCAATAGTTTTATTCGATTCCAAAATTCAATTGATTATGTGTGTAACTGAATCATTTGATTAACTTGTAATTATATTTCCTTTTAAGCGAATAATTTAAGTCTCAATTCATCATAAATAAAATATCTTCACAGGTATTTTAATTTAATAAATTCATAAATGTAGCTCATAATTTTGCATTTTTTTATCGACAATCACGAAGCGCGTCACTACCGCTAACCGCACAATTAGCGGTCTGTTTACCATTTCCAAACCATTACATCTACCGTTCTGTCGATAAATGTTCACACGAACCTCGGCTATCGTCGGCTAACTTCGCCAATCTTCGGAATGTATCATTTGAAGCTCAATACTTCCGGTTGTGACTAAATTACAAGACAGTTTTGAATGAGCTATGCTGAAGTGAATTAGAGTTTCGAATCCAAAATGGTGAACACCTATAATTGATACGAAAATGTGTTAAAATCCGAAACACAAGAACTCATATGACAAAAATAACTAATTGATTTTATAATATTTGGTTTGAGACTTTAATTCTTATTCGATAAATCTAAGTTGAAAAGTGAAGACTGCGTTAAAAACATACCCCCTTTCAAATTAACATGCTCAATTAATATTTAATGTCACTTGTTTTGTTGTCTTTTGATAGTATTTTAAGTCAATTACTATTTGGTGTAATTAGAGAAAGAAATAAAGAAAAACAGTTTTATAGGTCACAACCACACAATGAATAAGTCAACAATTCATCATCACTTTTTAACAACAGAAACAACAAAGTAAATAAAGAATTAAAATAACACTCCATCATTGAAATTCCCACAAAATTACCTATGAGAAATTCAATAGTAATATTCATAAAATTCTCATATTTATAAAAGATATACAACAAACATTTAATCATAATATGCGTCATCTGTTGGGATTAAGTATAATTCATCATCTTAAAATATGAATTCAACGTCATACAACCTCCATGGCGCAGTTGGTTAGACGCAGCCTGTGAATCGAGAGTCCGCGGGTTCGATCCCCGCACCGAAACAAATGTTTATGTGATCCACAGGTATTTGTTCCGGGTCTGGGTGTTTGTGAGACCGAAAACTCTCGTAGTTTCTGTTACGCACGACACAAGACTCGATCTTAGTGTGGGATCAGGACTATGTATGTGACTGTTGGGTGTATATTTATATAGGTATTTATTTATATTTATAGAAAAAAAGCCAGTTCTTAGGTTTTTTACGTAAGTCAGGCCATTAGATCTAAGTTTTTGACTAAAAATATAATTTACGGAGGGGGGTTGCGCATTTTGTTAATGCATAATTATGAAAGTAGCTACAGCACATCACAATTCATTAGGAATAATAAGTTGTTCATTCATTCATTCTGCTAAGGCGTTGTCCCGGCGGGAGTCACGGTCCGCTTTTCGGCTGAGTTTCTTCCATTGCGCCCGGTCTTCTGCATCCTTAATAGTAATGGACATTGACTATATCTTTCCTTACGACGTATGATAGGACGTAATTATGCAATCTAAATGAGGTATTCTATATGAATAGGCGAGGACTATCTCTCGCTATATTAACAATAATGCCAGCATGGTTGACGCCATGCAGACCAAACCCGAAACGCGACACATTTAATTAAGTCGCTGTGAAATGTTTATTAAAATCGTGTACGGTAAACGATGTCAGTGATGCGAATATTGTAGTCAAAGAGAGCGGAGTTCTTAAAGTGTAATTAAAAATGGATGCACCATATACCAGACTAATCTTCTAAACTAAACAATGAACGTTATGAAATCTAAATCTAGACTTATGATGTCATAACCTAGAAATTGATCTAGAAACAATGATCAATACCGCATCAATGTAACTGTGTGTCAGCGCACGCGCACTCATTGTAACGTCTTGGAGCGCCGGATGTTCCGCCATTGCTCGCTCGACCGTTCCAAATTCAAAACGGAGCCGTTTCCGGCGTGACGTCACCGACGCCATTTTGTCGTCGTCTGGCCATTGTGCCATGGGAAATGGGAGCGAATAGAATGGATTTCCCTTGGGATGTTTTAGTTATAGGGAGCGGGACGAGAAATTACTAATCGCCTAATTGAAATCTTATGGTATAAAGTCAAAGGATAGACCTCAACCTTGTCTTTAAGCATATCCTTACAAGAATCATTTGGTTCACTATCATCAGTTCTGTTAATGTGTTTAGTAAAGTATGTAAATTATTCCCAATATTATACTCAAATTAGCAGTGAATTAGTGTACCTTATTTTCTCATAATTGCAATAAAGCAACATCCGAAACAAAGATTCTGTAGTGGTACTAAGGAAAAAGATTAAAAAAAAATTAACTAGAAAACATTACAAACAAGCAACACATCTATGCTCCTTCAATTTTTACAGATGCCCTTAATCCCGTCAGATTATTTGCTAGCCATAAAACTAGTGACAAAAACGCCGAAACAACCTCAGCTATTGCAGAAATATCTCAATTCTCAATGATTGTACTTATTGTGTCAGGTGTAAAAACAGCGCATGAACCGTGGAGAATGAGCGACCTTCCGCCGCTTTGAACTTGGCACGGCCTTACAACACTAAACGAAGTAAATTGATGAGATATATTACTTATTTAAAATGTGATTTAGTTTATTTTTCTGGTTAGTTTCACTAGTCCTCTCAGTCGAACTCTCGGTTTTAGAGCAGTCCCGTGAATAGTGGGTGAGAACCGTTTGGAGCTGATTTACTTTTGAAACCTCTTGTGTTTTTTATTCCATAGGTCCGGCAAACGAGTAAACAGATCCATGATGGTAAGTAATCAATGCCGCCTATGAACATCCACAACGCTGAGATCGAATCTTGTGTCGTGGGTATTAGAAACTACGAGAAACTTTTCGGTCTCAAAAACAACTAGAGTCGTAACAAATACCTGTGGATCGCACAAATATTTGTCACGAAACGGGGATCTCACCCACGGCCTCACGTGTCACAGCCGTCATCTAGCTACGGAGGTTGTTCAACCATCAGGTGCTATGCATTCATGCATGCACTTTAAATAATAAATAAATACACCCAACAGTCACATACATAGTCCTGACCCCACACTAAGATCGAGTCTTATGACGTGGGTAGGAACTACGAGAGACTTTTCGGTCTCATAAACACCCAGACCCGAAACAAATACATGTGGATCACACAAACATTTGTTACTTTGCCGTGCCATTTAAAAAAAATATCCCAATATTAGTGCACGGGGCTCCTCTACAATCAAGAACGATTGAAGCAGCTACAGCCATAGTGTACTACGCTAGCTCATTGTAGGCGGAATATATCGACCAATCATGCAAATTCGCGAGATTTATAAACTCATTGATTAATAACTTAATTGTCTTAATGTCTGTATCAGAGAAACAATTATCTTACTCGTTGAAGAAACAATCGATATCGTCAGGCAACGTTAATAATTCAATCGAACTTTTAGAAGAATAATTTTTGAAAACAGCGAAGAATCTGTTTGGGTAACACATCATATTTTTCAATGGAGTAGTTATAATTTGATTATTTGATTTAGATATACTCCGTGGCGTAGTTGGTTGAGGGTCGGCTTTGGAACATGAGACCGCAGGTTCAATCTTATCATCGACACAAATGTGTGTGAATCACAAGTATTCGTTTCGGGTTTGGGTGTTTGTGAGACTGAAAAGTCTCTCGTAGATTTTGATATTCACCACATAGGACTTGTTGACTATTATTTACAAGTAGAATATTCCAAAAAATTCCTCAAATATTTAATAGGAATTTACTTTGTACCTTAAAGATATTAAATAATTTACTATTGTCTTACTCAAGGTTGTGTTATCGATAATAGTTTAAGCGATCCGAGTCAAGGTCCCCGCCCTACTCCAAATTAATGAGTGACCCCAAATTATAATAGAAAAAATAACACGGCCATCTTAGAGCATCCCCGATTATCGACAAAAAACGCGGAGGTCGATAGTTGGCTAAGATGTTTTTGTCGATGTCGACGAGGCCGCACTAAGTACTTTGCACAATTCTCCCTCGAAGTATTTGTAATATTTAAATTGTACAGAAAATTGTTGGTGTATTGATACAGCCTCGGAGACGAAGAAGTGGAAAAGATAGCTGTGAAACAAGAGGGTGTGGGTACAATCCTTGCGTTGAGACCAATATCTAACCCTGATACATGTAAGGCTAACTATAAGAATAAGAATAAGAATAAGAATAAGAATAAGAATAAGAATAAGAATAAGAATAAGAATAAGAATAAGAATAATTTATTTGTATAACATAGGTAGGTACATTGATGATCTTAAATAAATATTATGAACTCTATGTTTTGCCATAAAGGCGTACAAATATTAATATTTAAAATTTTACAGTTACGGATTACATTGATAATAGTTAGTTATTATTAATTTAAGATAATTTACATTGACATTAATTTAAAACATAATTACGCAAAAATAAAGAAAAATAAAAACACTTATTCTAACACATCATTTAGGAACTGTTCAATACTGTAATAACACTTATCAATTAACATTTTAAATAGCGTTTTTTTAAATTTAGTTAAAGTCATATTCTTCAGATTGTCAGGTATTTTATTATAAATTTTTGGAGCCATACCAAAGAAACTTTTACTCATCAAAGCTGTTTTGCATTTTACGTGACATAGTTGATTTTTTTGTTTAGTGCGTATTGGATTTTTTTTAACTTCAGAGACTTTAACAAATAAGTTAGGATTGCTCTTCACAAATAATGCTGTTTCTAATATATATAAACTTGGTAAAGGTAGTACCTTAAGAGACTTGAAGTATGGGATACAGCTATCTGTTGTTTTTAGATTGCACATTGATCTTATACATCGCTTTTGTAATTTAAATATAAGCTCCCTATGAGTTGATAATCCCCAGAAAATAATACCGTACCTTAGCACTGAGGCAACTAGGCCATGATATGCCGTTAAAAGTGTATCAATATTAACTTTCCTTGACAACTGAAATAGTAAATAGGCGGCTTTGCTCAATCGTTTACATAACTCTTCGATATGGGTCTTCCAAGTGAGTTTATTGTCCAGCATAATACCTAAAAACTTAGTACTACTGACTTCCTCTATATCATAGTTTTGAAATTTAACACTGACTGATGAGTTTGGAAGGCGTTGGGAGAAGTGCATAACTTTAGTTTTATTTAGATTAATGACTAGGTTATTATTTTTAAGCCACAGTATAGTATCAGACAGAGCGGAATTAATATCTGACTGATAATTTGTATGGTCTGTACATTTCACAATAATTGTGCTATCATCAGCGAAGAGGACCATTTTATGTCTTATATATGCAGGAAGATCATTAATATATATAAGAAACATTAGTGGACCCAATATGCTACCCTGAGGGACCCCAAATTTAATGTTCCTAGGTTTAGATGTGTATATTATTTCTAGTTTACTTTTAGGACATATTCTAGAGATTTCTGTACACTGACATCTGTTGCTTAAGTACGATTCTAGTAGTTTATAAAAAAACTGGTTCGGTTGTAACATATATTTTTCAAAAGAATTGTTTTGAATTAGTACAAGTTACATATTGAATGCTATTCCCGTAATGTAAAGTGCAGGGAGATGTGTTTATCTTGCTGGTTGATACAATTATACCAGCTTCCTCAAACAGGAACCATCTGAAACGAAAATGCATACTCGCGTAGGTCACTCTTGGGCTTAACCACTACTTATAATGGTCACTGTCTAGACAGACACAACTATCCACAAGCTACAGTCTATTTCCAACTCAAACGACAAAAAAATCGCACAACAAAAAAATTAACTCCACTCACAATCGACATCATTCAATTGTAATATAAGCCTAAATATTTCACTTTCGGATGCAAGTGACCAGTTGGTTGGGTAGCCATCGGACCGCGCAGCCAGCGTGCGTAACAAAACGTCCTGCCACTCAGTGGAGCATGCCCCACGTGGAATCAGCCGAGCAAGTAGGACCAACCACCTTGGCCGTTACTTCTAGAACTGTTCCGGCACACATCAATGATCCAAGCATTATGGATGTTTATGGGCTACAGTGATCAAATACCACCCTGGTGACATGTTTGCTCGTTTCCCGGACCTATTGTATAAAAAACTGGTGGGAAACTTTTGTGGAGGGGTGTGCTTTGAATTTGAGCCCTATGCTGTTGCTTTTCCTGTTACTTCTAGAACTGGCTGAAGAATTGATGATGGTGTCGTAATTGTTGAGATGGATTTGATGCTGTTAATAATACTACTAACACTATAATATAAATCCGAATCTTCAACAAAAAATATATACACAATAACTAGGCGAGTGATTTAGAGTTCCTGATGAGTGATCAGTATGTAAACAGCGAAGGCGGTGAGCACGCCAGCGGCATGGAACATGACGCTCCAGTGCCCTGGAATGACGTGAACCTGGTGTCGATGAATTCATAGTTACAAAGTCCATCTTGTATCTTAAATCTAATTTCATAGGAGTGGTTATTGAAGTACTAATCACAATGGAGCTATCAGGAAGTAAAATGCAGTTAAGAATGAATTTATTGAAAATGGACGAGCTAAAGACACTCATCTTTTGCCATTAGAAATAGTTATGCGAACAATGAAATTCGATGACAATAATTCTGAAAGAATTCTAGCAGACTAAAATTAGACTAAAATTCTAAAAACATGCAATCTTATTGTTGATGCAGAAAAGACTATCATTACAACCGAAGGCAGTTAACAGACACTGGTCTTAAATTCAAAGCTAAATCTCCAACAAAAAATTGTATACATATGAATAAGGTGAAGTGAAGTTCCTGATGAGTGATCAGTACGCAAGCATCGCCAGCAGAATGGAACTGGACGCTCGAGTGCCCTGGAGTGACGTGGATCCTAGTTTGGGCTTCAATGAACTCACGAACATGTGATATTGAAATTAACTGTGATGACCATAGCTATAGAGTTTTTGGATTGGTGATGGTATTATACCTGAGACTGCCTCGGTGGCGTAGTTGTACTAGGGTACTATTACAAAACTGAGGTCTCGGGTTCGAATCCCGGGACAGGCAAAGGGATATAGGATTTTCTATTCATTATCAGCTCGAAATTAGTAATTTGTGCCCGATATGATGATAAGCTAGCCCTCTATCGAATCATTGG
Organism: Deilephila elpenor; assembly: GCA_949752805.1. Taxonomy (NCBI): domain Eukaryota; kingdom Metazoa; phylum Arthropoda; class Insecta; order Lepidoptera; family Sphingidae; genus Deilephila; species Deilephila elpenor. The sequence continues at coordinate 8,757,470 of OX457119.1, forward strand.
TTGGAACATACAAGGCGATATGTGGGTGTACTGGTAGTACCTCTGCCTACCCCTTCTGGGAAAAAGGCGTGAATTTTGGTATATATGTATGTGATGTTAAGTATATTCACTGAAATTATGCTGAGTGGTATAACAGTGTTCAATGGCGAGAGACAATTCCTTGTTGTTAATTGATGTATTCTCTGAACGAAATTACATGATGTATTTGATCAGCCAGGGTGATAATGGCACAAAACTAAGGGCTTTGCTGTTGCGTTTCGTTCGGTGAGTAAGAAAACCTTCTACCTGGTAGCATATTCTCATCTGCCTAGGAAACAACTACAGTACATGAAGGAAAACCCGGTACAATTATCCACGCAAGTATGTAATTATCCAATTTTGAAAAAAAACCTCACAGCTGGATAATTTACATACATAAACTCACGCCTTTATCCCAGAAGGTGTAGGCAGAGGCGCCACCAGTGCACCCACATTTGGCCTTTGTGTTCCGTCCCACGATGTGATAGGGGGCGAGCCTATCGCCATATCGGGCACAAATTCCTGACTCTGGGCTGATAATGAATAGAAAAACCCAATATCTTGGCCCGACCCGGGATTCGAACCCGAGACCTCAGTTTTGGAGGCAGAGGCACCGAGGCAGTCCTGGATAATTAATATATTTAAATTTTACCATGTACAATATAAAAACACATATCCACATAAGGTCACAGTCACTTTCCAAACTATCAAGTTCAATGGCAAAGCGGGCGTCATGGCCCGGCACGGATACGAACCAGTGACTCCGCGCTGAGCGTCGCGCCCCGTGCGCCGCGCTCAATGAAACCCGGCTAACTGTACCGCGTAAACATTGCTGGTTAGGCACTTGTTAACTTGCTCTTTAACTGGATTTTTGACTGAACGGCACTCACAATCAGATACAGTTCAATTCCTAATCTAGGTTCCAAACCAGGGGTGACACATGAAATGTGTTCTACTAGGAAAAGGGCTCTGTTTTAATCGACTGGCGACTTTTAAAAAAAAAGGAGGATTATGCATTATAAAATCTCGCGTGACTTTTGGATGTTTTTTATAATGGTTATAACAATGTTTAATGTTTAGCCACAGGACATTCAATTCAGAACCCGGACTTAATAAGTGTTGAAAATAATTATTTTTGTTAATAATTTTGTTTTATTTTGGACAAATATACATTTACAAAATCATATAACATTTAAAATGAATTCATCACTGAATCATGCGGGCTTTACAATTCTCATGGAAACTTTACAATGGAAAATAAGAGATGATGACAAGAATTGTAAGAATTTTCCTGGTACGAACTATTCATAAAACGGATATAATATTATTTACATACAGTTAATATAACTTAGGAAAATAAGTAACACAAATTCCCGGTACGGGCAACCTGACACCTTTCAATACGAAGAAATGACCCAAAAAATACTACTAGATCAGGAATGAATGCAGGACTTCACAGTTCTCAGCCTTCATACCCTGTCTATATTGTATTATAACCCAACGAAATGAACTAACGGAGAACATGACGCCTCCAATAACCGATCGAGAAATATGACTTATATTCCAAACTTAGTTTCCTGACTTAATCATCTAACCCTGGACCCCACAAAAAGCTAATATACCTCGAAAATAACTTCTCTACCATTTAACTAAACAGCAATACATTTCGCCAACAATATCGGAGTGCAGTGCGGTGTTTAGAAAGTGCTACCGGATCGCTTTTGTAGTTTTTACTTGTTTTTTATAACCACAAAAAACAGTCGAAAGGTGCCGCTGTCGGTGCAACGCTTACTATCGCGCTTGTGTCTGGGATTGACAGGGAACTATCGTTGTTTTATACAAGAATTTCCGCTAACTCGCATTAGACCAGCGTGGTGGACTGTGGCCTAAACCATTTCAACTGACTCGATTGTATGAGAGAGCTGTGACCGTCTCAAAAACTAGATTGTAGACGAGACCCTCGCCTGCAGTGGGACGTATTTGGGCTGAGTTATATATTATTTTATATACGTCTAAGTGACTACATATAATGATTGTGTTTGGATATAGACAAGATAAACTAAAACCGCGGCGATTTTGGCTTAATATAACATGACGGGTCCCCAACTGTGTACGGCGGTATTTTTTTTATCGCGATGAATGGCGCGACGAGCATGCGATTCGTCGGATGGTAAGCGATACGACCATTCATGAACCAAACACCACCATGAATTACAAAGCAATGCCTGGCATTCCACTGCGCTCGCCCTCCTGAGACATAAGATATTAAGTCTTATGTCCAGTAGTTACTCTGGCTACAATAAATAGCCTTTAAACTGGAACCCAACTACTGCCTATTCCCCGCAAGACAATATTTATGTGACCCACAAAAAAATTGGTTCAGATGAAGTTGTAAAGTCACTCATAATAGTCACTAAAGTCACTCAGTCAGTCAATAAAGTCACTCACTCACAATTTATGTGTTCTTACTGTAGGGTATTTTATTATATAACTTTATCCAGAAATACACAATAACAAGTGACGTCCACCAGTGGGAATCGTGTAATATGTAAAGCAATTACGGACGGTAAAGCCATGAGAAAAAACAAAAGACAAAGCCGGTGTAACCTAGACCCGAGCGGCATCGTTCTCACACTTGAAACATGGCGAGATAAAAACTATGTTTTCACTTGCTTATGTAAGCTTTTGTTTGTGGACAGTACGCCTAAAATATTGTAGCCTGTCGATAATATTTTATTTTTACAGTGATTTGCTCCTGGTGTGAAATATTTTAAGTGGAATTTATTGTTGTAAAGACAAATGAGGAAATGATTTGTAATCGGTCTACAAATTATGGTGTACAAAATAAAGAGAGGATGGCACTATAAAATAAATTATTTCACCTGCGAGATAAAGTGACCTATCAAAAATTGTAAGAAATACTTCGAAATAGGTGTAGACAATCATTAGTGCGTGGTGGCCTGTTGGTAACGGACCAGACGCGGCTGCTTACATGTTCACGGTGGTCGCGGGTTCAAATCCCAGGGCACACCTCTGACTTTTCGGAGTTATGTGTGTATTGATAGTCAATCACCACGCACTTTAACGGTGAAGGAAAACATCGTGAGGAAACCTGCATACCGTAGCGATTTTAAAGAATTTCTACGGTATGTAAGTCCGCCAACCCGCACTAGGCCAGCGTGGTGGACTATATGGCCTAACCACTCTCAATCGATTCTCTCGATTGTAGAGTAGGCCCGTGCCCTGCAGTGGGACGTATATGGGCTGATATAGAATAGAATAGAATAGAATCATTAGTAGACAATCATTTATTTCTTACTCCTATTAATATATTTTATGCATCCATATATTTTTTTGAGAGCCTCCGTGTCGCAGTTGGTTATACGATATTTGTCTTAGTAGTAAAGTCTTAGAAGAAAAAACTCGATGTTAATGTCGGGTCAGGACTATGTATGTGACTGTTCGGTGTATTTATTTATACATTTCAAAAGCCTTATTTGTGACCCTCACACATAAATTGCAGGCTAAATGCATGGATACTTAAAATTTATTATTACTTTCCCAAGAAACGATGTTTCTGTTTTCAAAAACTAAAGTGAGGGTGAAAACGCACTGAAGCATTACTTAGGGTTAAGGAACACACGGGAGACCGTTCAGTTTAAAATAAATATAAAATAACTGTTGATTCACTAGAAGTACGGTTTTTAGGTTAACTCAAAACCTGTTGTAGCCACTAAAATGTGGTAAAGAAATATCCTATTTTTCTGTGTCGATATTAAATAATCATTTATAATATTGTAATTACAATTAGAATGTTAAAAGAAAAATAAATCCATAAGTTTGCGATAAACATTAATTTCATATATTTTGCAGAATAGAACCCGTCGGCGTAAGAAAAACATATTCCTTATTCCTGTAATACTTCACAAAATCACAGGACACATTAAAGAGACGACAATATTTAACCTAGAAAAACATATTCCTTATTCATGTTTCTTATAAATACTTTACAGAATCACAGGACATCTTAAAGAGATGGTTATATGAATAATTAACCAACGACTTATATACTAGCGTCTTTATCCATCATGTTGTAGCCGTATGTGCAACTAGATCCATCTACAGTTTGCCGATTTAATTTCTCTCCCAATATATGAATATATGTAGTGTACTATCTACCAAAGGAAAAAGATCACGCGGGCGTACACCAACAAGATGGACTGACCAAATGAAAATCTCTTCGTCCGCAAAATTCTACACAGCCGAGAGACGCGCTGGACAGAAACCGCTGGAGGCAGATCATACGCTCCAGATGCTGACCACGATCCTCAGACATGAGGGACCAGAGGCAGAGTATGTGTACTATCTGTTCTATCATAAACTAAGTTGATATTAAGTACACAGTAAATTATTAAAAAATATGCGTATTTTACTTTCATACTTAAACACGCAGTAAAATTTTATTTTAGCTACAATAAGCACATTAACATCGTGGGATAAATGCGTAAGCGACAATCGTTTACCATTCAGTTATTACAAAGTTAAAAACAATAGGTAAAGACAGGTTTAAATTTTAACTGACGCTATTGAATATTAAATGCGTTGGTTTTAGGAAAATTATATTTTAAAGTTTAATATTTACGGACATTAATTAATATTATTTATTAATTTCAGTTAAATAAACGCACTTTTATTTTAAAGTTATGACAAGAGAATCCTTTAACTTTTCAAATTGAGCACTCCGAATTGCGTTCCGAATACAATCTTGAAATTCAGATTCAAAAATTCGTTATTAAATTTGATAAAATGAGTATAACAAATATTTGTAATATAGGAACTGATTAAACAGACTCGTTAAGAAAATTAATAAAACTTCACACAGTAGGTAATCACTGAAGAAATGTTCTTATTAGGAATGATGACCGCCGGCAAGGAGATGGTATAATTGCCGTCTATTAGAGACTAGCAAATCTTACCCGCGGCGAACCCGCACTAGGCCAGCGTGGTATACTATACGGCCTAACCCCTCTTAATCGTTCTCTAGATTGTACTCCCTGCAGTGGAACGTATATGGGCTGATACAATTCAATACAAAAATATGTCTCTAGCAATCACACATACTACAAGATAATAAGCCTAATATCCAATATTTTTAATGGATATCATAAGAATCTTTCTGTTAAATGCTGCAAATAAGACTTGAATATAAACCTGACTAACATGTCAATGTAAGGTTTGATTATACCTATAAATACGGCATTCAAGGGGTTATGTATAGAAGTTTCCTACCGAATTGAAACTATAAATTTGTGGGGTTTTTCTTGCACTGACTTAGTAAGTTAAAAGTATGGAGACCTTGGGTATCGAGGATTATATTGCAGAATGTACTGTATTGTAATCTGTATAATACAGAGCACTAGGAGCACAAAGGAGCAAGGAAGCTTCTAGAAACCGCTCGATACATTATTAAATATAAAATTACCTAAACATTTGTTGAAAATTTTGTAACAGTGCGAGTCTGGCCCGCTTCGTGCTTGCATTCCGTCGGTGAAGAGTAAAAAAATGTAATCGATTACTTACGTAAACAAAAACTGTGCAATCTCTTACTTAAGTAGTTTGGAAGTGTTGAAAAATAAGTAACTGTACAGAAAAACGACGGTGCACCGCCGATTCCCATTAATTTCCCATAAGAAATTGTTTGTCGCCTGATTATAGAAAGTTTATTCCACTTTTCTAATTTAAAACGTTTATTAGAGAATTTTATTTTTGAAAATAAAGCATTTATTTAAAATTCAGAGTAAATGATAATTGAAGGAGGTTCTATTTTTGAAAATACGTAGATACAAAGACACCGACTATTTAGTATAACATTTTTATCAAACAAAAATTTACTATTTTAAATTTAACTATCCATTTATAGTTTAATTCTGAAAGACAAATTTGTTACACGATTTTAGGCTATAAAAGCATTACACATTATTATGTAATTCCCATTTTAAAACAAAACCACAAAACCTTAAACTTTCATCGAGAACAGAAACACAAAAATTCTGAAAACAAAAAACGTACCTTTACAAAAAGCGGCGAAAACACGCGAGTTTCTATTCGTTTAACTTTCTAGTTTGGACACTGACACAGCACTGCACTTGTACGTCCGAACGCGGTGTAAGCTCGCTTGTAAATGCGGTTGAGTGGAACACGGCGACTCGTGCGCATTGGCTCGGCAATAGCCATGCACCACACACTCACGCTTATGTAAGCAACCTTATGTAAAGTATATAGTTTGGACGGAAAAACGTTTGAGCGCCCGTCAGTGTCGTTTGTGATTTTTGAGGTGACGTCACTGGCGGCCATTTTGTGTGAAAACCATGTTTGTTTTGTAGTTGGAGTTAAATAGTGGTCAATATTATTTTAATATAAAACGTTATTTTTATAATAGTATGGATAAAGATATGTTCAGCTTTTTCGCTTAGTATCAATAATAATCTTAACCTTCAATCTCTATATTTACTGTAATTGTTTCATTTTAATTCAATTAAGCGGAGAAAAGTGAACCTTTGCCGGTGGGCATTGTTAAATAATTCTTCAATCTCTACATTTGCCATGACTAGGTTTATTAGAAATAAATTATAAACAATTATTCTTTCCTGCTATTTTTTTAAATTGTAATGAATGGCGACACGAGCATGCTATTCACTTGATGTTAAGCGATATGACCGCTCATGGACAGTAGGAAAGCCAAAAATCTCCATGAATTACAAAGCAATATTTGGCATTCCACTGCGCTCGCCTGAGACATAAGATGTTAACTCTTATTATGTCCAGAAGTTACTCTGGCTGCAATGTCCTTCAAACCGGAACACAACAGTGCATTTACCCTGTTTTAGCGGGGAAATAGACATTGCGGTAGTACCCACCCAGACGGCCTCTCACATATGAGATCTACCACTTATATTTTTCGAGACATATGGGACAAGCAATCAGCGTTTGTGTTTTACTCTTCACAAATTCTTGCCAGTCTCTATACCGTAGTTGTTTAAGAAGCCGTCTGTAAAACGAGAGTTTCAATAAACGTTTCAATATACGGAGAGAAATATATTTGACAAATACAAAGTATATGGCAATTGGTATTGTCAAGATATTGTGAGGCTCAACACGTAAACGTTACCCCGATAATTGACTAATAAAAAGGGTAATGGTAGGTCGCATGGATAGATGCTAGATATGGGAGTCAGTGATGCGTGAATCTCTAGGGGAGAGTTCCAAGTAAGATATATATTTTTATATGCAAAAAAAATTAATAAACAATACATATGTTTACTCTAGTAATCAATAAAAAAATACATGTTAGGATCCTTAATGTAGGATCAGCTAAATGCGTGCTTAGAAGTTTTTGGAAGACTTGTTTTAGAACAAAGGTTTCTATTCTCACTAAACTAAAAAAAAACTAAAAATTTTTCATACATACATAAACTCACGCCTTCTTCCCACAATGGGTAGGCAGAGGTGCCACCAGGACACCCGCGATTCGCCTTGTACATTTTGCTTTCGTGTAATTAAAAATGCACTGAGATTGATTGATTGATAGAGATTTTAATGGGAAAACCAGTGCGCGATATGACGAAAGATAAACTATATATATTCAAACATTACGTCAATCATTTGCTGCATAAAATAAGCAAAGCTGCAGGCATTTTCAAATTGTCCGTAGTCAAGCTGCACACTATTTTACTACATACGAAAACGTACCTTATTCCCACATAAATAAGATGCAGTACAAATTGTCATAAAAAGTAAATCAGAAATATTTTAAGTGAAAATATAAAATCACATTATATGTAATATAATATTACTTTATTAGGCTAAATATATCGATCAACTAACAGAAAACTAAACCACAAAACTGACAATAAATAAATAAATAAATAAATACACCCAACAGTCACTTACATAGTCCTGAACCCACACAAAGATCGAGTCTTGTGTGGTGGGTAATAGGAACTACGAGTGTTTTCGGTGTCACAAACACCCAGACCCGAAACAAATAAGTTTATGGTTCACACAAACATTTGTCTCGGTGCGGGGATCGAACCCACAGCCTCTCGTTTCACAGCCGGCGTCTAACCAACTGCGCCACGGAGGCTGTCATACAATATTCTGTATATGAAAAGAAACATTTTAAAAAACGACTCAATTCAATTTATAGTTTGAATTCTTTAACAATAACTATAATATTATAGATTATAATCTTGTCTAATAATTCACGTCACATACGTCAAAAGACTAACCTTGTTACCTGCTCTCCGCACTAATTAAATATTATTTACATTTGTGGACTTTTCCAGTAAATAGCCTGCTTATTCAATTAATTTCCTTATCATAAGGTAAATAAGAAGCTAATTACTGTAATAACAATAAAATCGGTAACGTTCGTATAATTTTACATAAACATATAATTATTTTAAAGGTTGAAGATTCTGAATTAATTTTAGGTCCGGACGTTCGCAAACAACGCATTTTGATTATTAACTTAGTGGATAATCATTATTGGGTGTTAAGATACTTAACTTCTAATGTCTTGAGCTGAGATCAATGCCATGCAGTGCTTCATTTTTAAGCTGTGACAAGTATAGCTGATTTTCATGGGCAGTAGTCATCCTTGCTATCAAACGACCAGCTCGTCTTATTGTCCTCACAAAAAACTTTCTGTATTACCACCAATCCTCTTACATTACCCATTTAGTTTCTAAATCGCGATATATTACTTTTCCTTCGAGTTTTTATACTTTAAATTTCTATATATTATTTGGATAGTACCAGAAAAACAACTAGAAGAAAAAAAAAGGTCTGGGCAATATAACTTATGGAACAAATTGTATGTTGTTATTTTAAATAAAGTCGGGCCCTCGGACTTGTATACAATAATAAAATTATAAGAAAAAAACCGTAGAAAATTCATTTTTAACAACCTTCTGCTTTTAATTAATTCAAGCAATTAAGTTTCACAATTAAAAATTTAAATGAATGATTAACTTAATGAAAAATAAACATATTATTAATGTATGAAAATTGGTCTTTTGCGGATTCTTCACGCTCGTTTGGTACGGGGTAAGAAGATACAATTAAACTTCGTATCCAAAGTAAATTGTAATTGATTTGTTGTTCATGATTATGGTGGTAAAACATATTTTTTTCTTTTTCTTTTCCAAAAAGATCACCCGATGAAATATATCCTTAATCATCCTTAAGTATAAAGAAGGTAGAGGGGGGAGAAATAATTAGAAAACCCGTTGCATATTTCACTCACCAAACCAATCGTAGAAATAAACTGACACTTCAATTCGATTTTCTGTATTTTGGACTACCCCAGTCTAGCTAAGCCTTTCATTTACTAGTCTAGACTAAAAGGTACCTGTACTATAATGTTAGTAAAAGCTACAACAATCAATGCAACATTAACTCCGGTAAATAACAACCGCTTTAGTTTTCCTTACTCAGTACTTAAAGACTTTCCGAAGAAATGACATCAACGCGCTCGCTTGATACCATTTCACTCCACGCAACACGATAATATTGATAATATGGAAAATATTACATTTTACTATTTTTTTTAGTACTATCTGTATCTGTATTTATTGATATTCATTGTATAACTTGTTTTATATTGATATAGAATTAACAGGATTTTTAAAGAAATTAATTTATTTGTTAATTCATGTGTCTCTACGCGGTATCTAATTTATTTAAAAGAGATTACTGTCCTATTTCGGATTAATTCCTCTGGTTAATTCTAGCTCAAACATTGGCTCAAATAAAACAGCATTAACAAACCAAGTAAAACTAGAAAACGCCAACGTACGCTAACAATATTGCACCATTGAATTACAATCGTAATTAGAAACTAAAAAAGTGGAATAGAACAAAACTAAAAAGCTGATGGTAGAGACAGGTGGATGCGCTGTCTCACTCGCACTCGGGCGTGTGACGTATCGCCATCCCGCTCGACCGGAAGACGGCTTTGATGGATAAACTGTAACGGCCGCTCGTAACTGACTTTGTTTGTCAGCGGCTCTCAAAGTTTTGAGTAATTATGTATTTTTTATGTTGAAATTGTATGATGAATAATGCTACCGGGGCAATGGTGTCTAATTCGGTAGTTTTTGTTAACGTGTAGGTAAATAACCAATACTTAATCTAGAAGTCGTCTAGAAGTGGTACAATTCACTTAACACTAGGGTGTTGTGTTAGGAATGTAATTGTAAACGAATAATATACGTATTAATTATACCCCGCGGAATTTTTGTTTGACAACCTTCTGAGAGGCAAGTGGAGTTAATATAAAGAATACACACACACGTGAGTGGGTGTGAACACACACATAATCTTCACATACCTATCGACATTTATATTGACCGTATTAATATAAAACACCTTTTTATATAAAAAATAGAATGACTTAGCAATTGCATGACACTATATTCAACTAATTAAAATTTTAAAACTATCTACTTTGCAGCCTCCGTGGCGCAGTTGGTTAGACGCCGTCTGTGAAACGAGAGGCCGCGGGTTCGATCCCCGCACCGAAACAAATGCTTGTGTAATCCACAGTTATTTGTTCCGGGTCTGGGTGTTTGTGAGACCGAAAAGTCTCTCGTAGTTCCTGATACTCACAACACAAGGCTCAATCTTAGTGTGGGGTCAGGACTATGTATGTGACTGTTGGGTGTATAAATATATTTATCTATCCGTTAAAGTTTGAGCGCCACAGTCCCACAACAAAGAGACTCGGCGAGCGACGCACGCGCCGCGCCGCGCCGTAATTTTACCAAACCGTCTGCTATCTGCCATCTCACACTTGTGTTGAAAACATCTGAAACATTTCGTTGCATGCCCCCGTACTCATTATAATATACTTCATTTTCTCATCTTGGTCAAACAATTTCGCTATCGATTAATTATTACTTTTTAACCGACTCCGAAAAAGGAGATTATGTATTCGACCCAAGTGTATATCGTATGCCCGCAGTTTTCCAAAAAACTGCACTTGGAATCATCTTTTTTAAGCATAAAATCTTTTTATATTGAATATTTAATTGGGAGGCTAGGATTATTACAATTCGATTAGATTATAATCTGTTTTCTTTATTGCCTAGATCTGGTAAATGAGCATATAGCCCACCTGATTGTAAGTAATTACCACCACCTTGAAACATTTTTTTATTGCATTAAATGGCGAGCCGAGCATGCCATTCGCCTGATGGTAAGCGATACGACCGCTCATGGACAGTAGCAAAACCAAACAACACCATGAATTTTAAGCCAATGCTTGTTATTCCACTGCGCTTGCCATACTGAGACATAAGATGTTAAGTCTCATTATATCCAGTAGTTGCTCTGGCTACAATCTCATTCAAACCGGAACGCAACATTGCAGTTACACTGTTTAGCGGGAGAAATATATATTGCGGTGGTACCTGTTCAGGCGGCCTCTCACATATAAGAAACCAACCAGTGAGAAATCCATCGTATTTACCATTTGTATATAACGCTTAACCATATCCTGGCAAAAAAAGATTGTGTAATTGGAATTGTTCCAATTCTCAACACCATCCAGATTTCTAGGGCATTTTAATAACTGCCGAATCAAAAAGACTTAACGCAGATGAGCCCTAACAAGCTCTAGGAGGAACTGAATTCAAAATATTCGTATCTACCCTGATAGCACCCGTTCATTATGGTGGAAAACCTTTGTATAAATAATAATAATTACAACAAGACAGCCAACAATTACATACATAGTCCTAACCCCACATTAAGATCAATTAAGTCTTGTGTCCTGCGTACTAGGAACTACGAGAGACGTATTCAATCTCACAAACACCTAGACCCGAAATAAATACCTGCGGAAAATATTATTTGTTTCGGTGCGGGGATCGAACCCGCAGCCTCTCGTGTCACAGCCGGCGTCTACCCAACTGCGCCACCGAGGCTGTCTATGTGTATATCTGATTTCTATGAAGCTGACATAATTATGTCGTCTGGTGGATACCCTAATTGGCTTGTCATGTACCGCCAGGAGTGTTGCAGTTACCCGTTCCGACGAATATAAAACATGAGTATTTTAAATAATGGTTTCTTAGATTTACGCGAATATTACTAATTGAATGATGACTGCCTCGGTGGCGTAGTTGTATTACGGT